>JAWNPH010000022.1:1185000-2402455 GCA_035047645.1 Drosophila merina | reverse complement strand
TCCTGTCTGTCCTGTCTGTCCTGTCTGTCCTGTCTGTCCTGTCTGTCCTGTCTGTCCTGTCTGTCCTGTCTGTCCTGTCTGTCCTGTCTGTCTGTCCTGTCTGTCTGTCCTGTCTGTCTGTCCTGTCTGTCCTGTCTGTCCTGTCTGTCCTGTCTGTCCTGTCTGTCCTGTCTGTCTGTCCTGTCTGTCTGTCCTGTCTGTCCTGTCTGTCTGTCCTGTCTGTCTGTCCTGTCTGTCTGTCCTGTCTGTCTGTCCTGTCTGTCTGTCCTGTCTGTCTGTCCTGTCTGTCTGTCCTGTCTGTCTGTCCTGTCTGTCTGTCCTGTCTGTCTGTCCTGTCTGTCTGTCCTGTCTGTCTGTCCTGTCTGTCTGTCCTGTCTGTCTGTCCTGTCTGTCTGTCCTGTCTGTCTGTCCTGTCTGTCTGTCCTGTCTGTCTGTCCTGTCTGTCTGTCCTGTCTGTCTGTCCTGTCTGTCTGTCCTGTCTGTCTGTCCTGTCTGTCTGTCCTGTCTGTCTGTCCTGTCTGTCTGTCCTGTCTGTCTGTCCTGTCTGTCTGTCCTGTCTGTCTGTCCTGTCTGTCTGTCCTGTCTGTCCTGTCTGTCTGTCCTGTCTGTCTGTCCTGTCTGTCCTGTCTGTCTGTCCTGTCTGTCTGTCCTGTCTGTCCTGTCTGTCTGTCCTGTCTGTCTGTCCTGTCTGTCCTGTCTGTCCTGTCTGTTCTGTCTGTTCTGTCTGTTCTGTCTGTTCTGTCTGTTCTGTCTGTTCTGTCTGTTCTGTCTGTCCTGTCTGTCTGTCCTGTCTGTCTGTCCTGTCTGTCCTGTCTGTTCTGTCTGTTCTGTCTGTTCTGTCTGTCCTGTCTGTCTGTCTGTCTGTCCTGTCTGTCTCTGTCTGTCCTGTCTGTCCTGTCTGTTCTGTCTGTTCTGTCTGTCCTGTCTGTCCTGTCTGTCTGTCTGTCTGTCTGTCCTGTCTGTCCTGTCTGTCTGTCCTGTCTGTCTGTCCTGTCTGTCTGTCCTGTCTGTCCTGTCTGTCCTGTCTGTCTGTCCTGTCTGTCTGTCCTGTCTGTCTGTCCTGTCTGTCTGTCCTGTCTGTCTGTCCTGTCTGTCTGTCCTGTCTGTCTGTCCTGTCTGTCTGTCTGTCTGTCTGTCCTGTCTGTCCTGTCTGTTCTGTCTGTTCTGTCTGTCTGTCCTGTCTGTCCTGTCTGTCCTGTCTGTCCTGTCTGTCTGTCCTGTCTGTCTGTCCTGTCTGTCCTGTCTGTCTGTCCTGTCTGTCTGTCCTGTCTGTCCTGTCTGTCTGTCCTGTCTGTCTGTCCTGTCTGTCTGTCCTGTCTGTCTGTCCTGTCTGTCTGTCCTGTCTGTCTGTCTGTCTGTCCTGTCTGTCCTGTCTGTCTGTCCTGTCTGTCTGTCCTGTCTGTCTGTCCTGTCTGTCTGTCCTGTCTGTCTGTCCTGTCTGTCCTGTCTGTCCTGTCTGTCCTGTCTGTCCTGTCTGTCCTGTCTGTCTGTCCTGTCTGTCTGTCCTGTCTGTCTGTCCTGTCTGTCTGTCCTGTCTGTCCTGTCTGTCTGTCCTGTCTGTCTGTCCTGTCTGTCTGTCCTGTCTGTCTGTTCTGTCTGTCTGTCCTGTCTGTCTGTCCTGTCTGTCTGTCCTGTCTGTCTGTCCTGTCTGTCCTGTCTGTCTGTCTGTCCTGTCTGTCTGTCCTGTCTGTCCTGTCTGTCTGTCCTGTCTGTCTGTCTGTCCTGTCTGTCTGTCCTGTCCTGTCTGTCTGTCCTGTCTGTCTGTCCTGTCTGTCTGTCCTGTCTGTCCTGTCTGTCCTGTCTGTCTGTCCTGTCTGTCTGTCCTGTCTGTCCTGTCTGTCTGTCTGTCCTGTCTGTCCTGTCTGTCCTGTCTGTCCTGTCTGTCCTGTCTGTCCTGTCTGTCCTGTCTGTCTGTCCTGTCTGTCTGTCCTGTCTGTCTGTCCTGTCTGTCTGTCCTGTCTGTCCTGTCTGTCTGTCTGTCCTGTCTGTCTGTCCTGTCTGTCTGTCCTGTCTGTCTGTCCTGTCTGTCTGTCCTGTCTGTCTGTCCTGTCTGTCTGTCCTGTCTGTCTGTCCTGTCTGTCTGTCCTGTCTGTCTGTCCTGTCTGTCTGTCCTGTCTGTCTGTCCTGTCTGTCTGTCCTGTCTGTCTGTCCTGTCTGTCTGTCCTGTCTGTCTGTCCTGTCTGTCTGTCCTGTCTGTCTGTCCTGTCTGTCTGTCCTGTCTGTCTGTCCTGTCTGTCTGTCCTGTCTGTCTGTCCTGTCTGTCTGTCCTGTCTGTCTGTCCTGTCTGTCCTGTCTGTCTGTCCTGTCTGTCTGTCCTGTCTGTCTGTCCTGTCTGTCTGTCCTGTCTGTCTGTCCTGTCTGTCTGTCCTGTCTGTCTGTCCTGTCTGTCCTGTCTGTCCTGTCTGTCTGTCCTGTCTGTCTGTCCTGTCTGTCTGTCCTGTCTGTCTGTCTGTCCTGTCTGTCTGTCCTGTCTGTCTGTCCTGTCTGTCTGTCCTGTCTGTCCTGTCTGTCTGTCTGTCCTGTCTGTCTGTCCTGTCTGTCTGTCCTGTCTGTCTGTCCTGTCTGTCTGTCCTGTCTGTCTGTCCTGTCTGTCTGTCTGTCCTGTCTGTCCTGTCTGTCCTGTCTGTCTGTCTGTCTGTCCTGTCTGTCCTGTCTGTCCTGTCTGTCCTGTCTGTCCTGTCTGTCCTGTCTGTCTGTCTGTCCTGTCTGTCCTGTCTGTCTGTCCTGTCTGTCTGTCTGTCCTGTCTGTCTGTCCTGTCTGTCTGTCCTGTCTGTCTGTCCTGTCTGTCCTGTCTGTCTGTCTGTCCTGTCTGTCTGTCCTGTCTGTCTGTCCTGTCTGTCTGTCCTGTCTGTCTGTCCTGTCTGTCTGTCCTGTCTGTCTGTCCTGTCTGTCTGTCCTGTCTGTCTGTCCTGTCTGTCTGTCCTGTCTGTCTGTCCTGTCTGTCTGTCCTGTCTGTCTGTCCTGTCTGTCTGTCCTGTCTGTCTGTCCTGTCTGTCTGTCCTGTCTGTCTGTCTGTCCTGTCTGTCTGTCCTGTCTGTCTGTCCTGTCTGTCTGTCCTGTCTGTCTGTCCTGTCTGTCTGTCCTGTCTGTCCTGTCTGTCCTGTCTGTCTGTCCTGTCTGTCTGTCCTGTCTGTCCTGTCTGTCCTGTCTGTCTGTCCTGTCTGTCTGTCCTGTCTGTCTGTCCTGTCTGTCTGTCCTGTCTGTCTGTCCTGTCTGTCTGTCCTGTCTGTCTGTCCTGTCTGTCTGTCCTGTCTGTCTGTCCTGTCTGTCTGTCCTGTCTGTCTGTCTGTCCTGTCTGTCTGTCTGTTCTGTCTGTCCTGTCTGTCCTGTCTGTCCTGTCTGTCTGTCTGTCTGTCTGTCTGTCCTGTCTGTCCTGTCTGTCCTGTCTGTCCTGTCTGTCCTGTCTGTCCTGTCTGTCCTGTCTGTCCTGTCTGTCCTGTCTGTCTGTCTGTCCTGTCTGTCCTGTCTGTCCTGTCTGTCCTGTCTGTCCTGTCTGTCCTGTCTGTCCTGTCTGTCCTGTCTGTCTGTCCTGTCTGTCTGTCCTGTCTGTCTGTCCTGTCTGTCTGTCCTGTCTGTCTGTCCTGTCTGTCTGTCCTGTCTGTCCTGTCTGTCTGTCCTGTCTGTCTGTCTGTCTGTCCTGTCTGTCTGTCCTGTCTGTCTGTCCTGTCTGTCTGTCCTGTCTGTCTGTCTGTCTGTCTGTCTGTCCTGTCTGTCTGTCCTGTCTGTCTGTCTGTCCTGTCTGTCCTGTCTGTCCTGTCTGTCTGTCCTGTCTGTCTGTCCTGTCTGTCCTGTCTGTCCTGTCTGTCTGTCCTGTCTGTCTGTCTGTCTGTCTGTCTGTCCTGTCTGTCCTGTCTGTCTGTCTGTCCTGTCTGTCTGTCTGTCTGTCTGTCCTGTCTGTCCTGTCTGTCTGTCTGTCTGTCTGTCTGTCTGTCTGTCTGTCTGTCTGTCTGTCTGTCTGTCTGTCCTGTCTGTCCTGTCTGTCCTGTCCTGTCTGTCCTGTCTGTCTGTCTGTCTGTCTGTCCTGTCTGTCTGTCTGTCTGTCCTGTCTGTCTGTCTGTCCTGTCTGTCCTGTCTGTCCTGTCTGTCCTGTCTGTCTGTCTGTCCTGTCTGTCCTGTCTGTCTGTCTGTCTGTCCTGTCTGTCCTGTCTGTCCTGTCTGTCCTGTCTGTCCTGTCTGTCCTGTCTGTCCTGTCTGTCTGTCTGTCTGTCTGTCTGTCTGTCCTGTCTGTCTGTCCTGTCTGTCTGTCCTGTCTGTCTGTCCTGTCTGTCTGTCCTGTCTGTCTGTCCTGTCTGTCCTGTCTGTCCTGTCTGTCTGTCCTGTCTGTCTGTCCTGTCTGTCTGTCCTGTCTGTCTGTCCTGTCTGTCTGTCCTGTCTGTCTGTCTGTCTGTCTGTCTGTCCTGTCTGTCCTGTCTGTTCTGTCTGTCTGTCCTGTCTGTCCTGTCTGTCCTGTCTGTCCTGTCTGTCTGTCCTGTCTGTCTGTCCTGTCTGTCTGTCCTGTCTGTCTGTCCTGTCTGTCTGTCCTGTCTGTCTGTCCTGTCTGTCTGTCCTGTCTGTCTGTCCTGTCTGTCTGTCCTGTCTGTCTGTCCTGTCTGTCTGTCCTGTCTGTCTGTCCTGTCTGTCTGTCCTGTCTGTCTGTCCTGTCCTGTCTGTCTGTCCTGTCTGTCTGTCTGTCCTGTCTGTCTGTCCTGTCTGTCTGTCCTGTCTGTCTGTCCTGTCTGTCTGTCCTGTCTGTCCTGTCTGTCTGTCTGTCCTGTCTGTCCTGTCTGTCCTGTCTGTCCTGTCTGTCTGTCCTGTCTGTCTGTCCTGTCTGTCTGTCCTGTCTGTCTGTCCTGTCTGTCTGTCCTGTCTGTCTGTCCTGTCTGTCTGTCCTGTCTGTCTGTCCTGTCTGTCCTGTCTGTCTGTCCTGTCTGTCTGTCCTGTCTGTCTGTCCTGTCTGTCTGTCCTGTCTGTCTGTCCTGTCTGTCTGTCCTGTCTGTCTGTCCTGTCTGTCTGTCTGTCTGTCTGTCCTGTCTGTCTGTCCTGTCTGTCTGTCCTGTCTGTCTGTCCTGTCTGTCTGTCTGTCCTGTCTGTCTGTCCTGTCTGTCTGTCCTGTCTGTCTGTCCTGTCTGTCTGTCCTGTCTGTCTGTCCTGTCTGTCTGTCCTGTCTGTCCTGTCTGTCTGTCCTGTCTGTCTGTCCTGTCTGTCTGTCTGTCTGTCCTGTCTGTCCTGTCTGTCCTGTCTGTCCTGTCTGTCCTGTCTGTCCTGTCTGTCCTGTCTGTCCTGTCTGTCCTGTCTGTCTGTCTGTCCTGTCTGTCCTGTCTGTCCTGTCTGTCTGTCCTGTCTGTCTGTCCTGTCTGTCTGTCCTGTCTGTCTGTCCTGTCTGTCTGTCCTGTCTGTCTGTCCTGTCTGTCCTGTCTGTCCTGTCTGTCTGTCTGTCCTGTCTGTCTGTCCTGTCTGTCTGTCCTGTCTGTCTGTCCTGTCTGTCTGTCTGTCTGTCTGTCCTGTCTGTCCTGTCTGTCCTGTCTGTCCTGTCTGTCCTGTCTGTCCTGTCTGTCCTGTCTGTCTGTCCTGTCTGTCTGTCCTGTCTGTCTGTCCTGTCTGTCTGTCCTGTCTGTCTGTCCTGTCTGTCCTGTCTGTCTGTCCTGTCTGTCTGTCCTGTCTGTCTGTCCTGTCTGTCTGTCCTGTCTGTCTGTCCTGTCTGTCTGTCCTGTCTGTCTGTCCTGTCTGTCTGTCTGTCCTGTCTGTCTGTCTGTCCTGTCTGTCTGTCCTGTCTGTCTGTCCTGTCTGTCTGTCCTGTCTGTCTGTCCTGTCTGTCTGTCCTGTCTGTCTGTCCTGTCTGTCTGTCCTGTCTGTCTGTCCTGTCTGTCCTGTCTGTCTGTCCTGTCTGTCTGTCTGTCCTGTCTGTCTGTCCTGTCTGTCTGTCTGTCCTGTCTGTCCTGTCTGTCCTGTCTGTCCTGTCTGTCTGTCCTGTCTGTCTGTCCTGTCTGTCTGTCCTGTCTGTCTGTCCTGTCTGTCTGTCCTGTCTGTCTGTCCTGTCTGTCTGTCCTGTCTGTCTGTCCTGTCTGTCTGTCCTGTCTGTCTGTCCTGTCTGTCTGTCCTGTCTGTCTGTCCTGTCTGTCTGTCCTGTCTGTCTGTCCTGTCTGTCTGTCCTGTCTGTCTGTCCTGTCTGTCTGTCCTGTCTGTCTGTCCTGTCTGTCTGTCCTGTCTGTCTGTCCTGTCTGTCTGTCCTGTCTGTCTGTCCTGTCTGTCTGTCCTGTCTGTCTGTCCTGTCTGTCTGTCCTGTCTGTCTGTCTGTCTGTCTGTCTGTCCTGTCTGTCTGTCCTGTCTGTCTGTCCTGTCTGTCTGTCCTGTCTGTCTGTCCTGTCTGTCTGTCCTGTCTGTCTGTCCTGTCTGTCTGTGCTGTCTGTCTGTCCTGTCTGTCTGTCCTGTCTGTCTGTCCTGTCTGTCTGTCCTGTCTGTCTGTCCTGTCTGTCTGTCCTGTCTGTCTGTCCTGTCTGTCTGTCCTGTCTGTCTGTCCTGTCTGTCTGTCCTGTCTGTCTGTCCTGTCTGTCTGTCCTGTCTGTCTGTCCTGTCTGTCTGTCCTGTCTGTCTGTCCTGTCTGTCTGTCCTGTCTGTCTGTCCTGTCTGTCTGTCCTGTCTGTCTGTCCTGTCTGTCTGTCCTGTCTGTCTGTCCTGTCTGTCCTGTCTGTCCTGTCTGTCTGTCCTGTCTGTCTGTCCTGTCTGTCTGTCCTGTCTGTCTGTCCTGTCTGTCCTGTCTGTCTGTCTGTCCTGTCTGTCTGTCTGTCCTGTCTGTCCTGTCTGTCTGTCCTGTCTGTCTGTCCTGTCTGTCTGTCCTGTCTGTCTGTCCTGTCTGTCCTGTCTGTCCTGTCTGTCCTGTCTGTCTGTCCTGTCTGTCTGTCCTGTCTGTCTGTCCTGTCTGTCCTGTCTGTCTGTCCTGTCTGTCTGTCCTGTCTGTCTGTCTGTCTGTCTGTCCTGTCTGTCCTGTCTGTCCTGTCTGTCCTGTCTGTCCTGTCTGTCCTGTCTGTCCTGTCTGTCCTGTCTGTCCTGTCTGTCCTGTCTGTCCTGTCTGTCCTGTCTGTCCTGTCTGTCCTGTCTGTCTGTCCTGTCTGTCTGTCCTGTCTGTCTGTCCTGTCTGTCTGTCCTGTCTGTCTGTCTGTCCTGTCTGTCTGTCCTGTCTGTCTGTCCTGTCTGTCTGTCCTGTCTGTCTGTCCTGTCTGTCTGTCCTGTCTGTCTGTCCTGTCTGTCTGTCCTGTCTGTCTGTTCTGTCTGTCTGTCCTGTCTGTCCTGTCCTGTCCTGTCCTGTCCTGTCCTGTCTGTCCTGTCCTGTCCTGTCTGTCCTGTCTGTCCTGTCTGTCTGTCTGTCCTGTCTGTCTGTCCTGTCTGTCTGTCTGTCTGTCTGTCTGTCCTGTCTGTCTGTCCTGTCTGTCCTGTCTGTCCTGTCTGTCTGTCTGTCCTGTCTGTCCTGTCTGTCTGTCCTGTCTGTCCTGTCTGTCTGTCTGTCCTGTCTGTCTGTCCTGTCTGTCTGTCCTGTCTGTCTGTACTGTCTGTCTGTCTGTCTGTCCTGTCTGTCCTGTCTGTCCTGTCTGTCCTGTCTGTCCTGTCTGTCCTGTCTGTCTGTCCTGTCTGTCTGTCCTGTCTGTCTGTTCTGTCTGTCTGTCCTGTCTGTCTGTCCTGTCTGTCTGTCCTGTCTGTCTGTCCTGTCTGTCTGTCCTGTCTGTCTGTCCTGTCTGTCTGTCCTGTCTGTCTGTCCTGTCTGTCTGTCCTGTCTGTCTGTCCTGTCTGTCTGTCCTGTCTGTCTGTCCTGTCTGTCTGTCCTGTCTGTCTGTCCTGTCTGTCTGTCCTGTCTGTCTGTCCTGTCTGTCTGTCCTGTCTGTCTGTCCTGTCTGTCTGTCTGTCTGTCTGTCCTGTCTGTCTGTCCTGTCTGTCTGTCCTGTCTGTCTGTCCTGTCTGTCTGTCCTGTCTGTCTGTCCTGTCTGTCTGTCCTGTCTGTCTGTCTGTCCTGTCTGTCTGTCCTGTCTGTCTGTCCTGTCTGTCTGTCCTGTCTGTCTGTCCTGTCTGTCTGTCCTGTCTGTCTGTCCTGTCTGTCTGTGCTGTCTGTCTGTCCTGTCTGTCTGTCCTGTCTGTCTGTCCTGTCTGTCTGTCCTGTCTGTCTGTCCTGTCTGTCTGTCCTGTCTGTCTGTCCTGTCTGTCTGTCCTGTCTGTCTGTCCTGTCTGTCTGTCCTGTCTGTCTGTCCTGTCTGTCTGTCCTGTCTGTCTGTCCTGTCTGTCTGTCCTGTCTGTCTGTCCTGTCTGTCTGTCCTGTCTGTCTGTCCTGTCTGTCTGTCCTGTCTGTCTGTCCTGTCTGTCTGTCCTGTCTGTCTGTCCTGTCTGTCCTGTCTGTCTGTCCTGTCTGTCTGTCCTGTCTGTCTGTCCTGTCTGTCTGTCCTGTCTGTCCTGTCTGTCCTGTCTGTCCTGTCTGTCCTGTCTGTCCTGTCTGTCTGTCCTGTCTGTCTGTCCTGTCTGTCTGTCCTGTCTGTCTGTCCTGTCTGTCCTGTCTGTCCTGTCTGTCCTGTCTGTCCTGTCCTGTCTGTCTGTCCTGTCTGTCTGTCCTGTCTGTCCTGTCTGTCTGTCCTGTCTGTCTGTCCTGTCTGTCTGTCCTGTCTGTCTGTCCTGTCTGTCTGTCTGTCCTGTCTGTCCTGTCTGTCCTGTCTGTCCTGTCTGTCCTGTCTGTCCTGTCTGTCCTGTCTGTCCCGTCTGTCCTGTCTGTCCTGTCTGTCCTGTCTGTCTGTCCTGTCTGTCTGTCCTGTCTGTCTGTCCTGTCTGTCTGTCCTGTCTGTCTGTCTGTCCTGTCTGTCTGTCCTGTCTGTCTGTCCTGTCTGTCTGTCCTGTCTGTCTGTCCTGTCTGTCTGTCCTGTCTGTCTGTCCTGTCTGTCTGTCCTGTCTGTCTGTCCTGTCTGTCTGTCCTGTCTGTCCTGTCCTGTCTGTCCTGTCCTGTCTGTCTGTCCTGTCTGTCCTGTCCTGTCCTGTCTGTCCTGTCTGTCCTGTCTGTCTGTCTGTCCTGTCTGTCTGTCCTGTCTGTCCTGTCTGTCTGTCTGTCTGTCCTGTCTGTCTGTCCTGTCTGTCCTGTCTGTCCTGTCTGTCCTGTCTGTCCTGTCTGTCTGTCCTGTCTGTCCTGTCTGTCCTGTCTGTCCTGTCTGTCTGTCCTGTCTGTCTGTCCTGTCTGTCTGTCCTGTCTGTCTGTCCTGTCTGTCTGTCCTGTCTGTCTGTCCTGTCTGTCCTGTCTGTCTGTCTGTCTGTCTGTCCTGTCTGTCTGTCCTGTCTGTCTGTCCTGTCTGTCTGTCTGTCCTGTCTGTCCTGTCTGTCCTGTCTGTCCTGTCTGTCCTGTCTGTCCTGTCTGTCCTGTCTGTCCTGTCTGTCCTGTCTGTCCTGTCTGTCCTGTCTGTCCTGTCTGTCTGTCCTGTCTGTCTGTCCTGTCTGTCTGTCCTGTCTGTCTGTCCTGTCTGTCCTGTCTGTCTGTCCTGTCTGTCTGTCCTGTCTGTCTGTCCTGTCTGTCTGTCCTGTCTGTCTGTCCTGTCTGTCTGTCCTGTCTGTCTGTCCTGTCTGTCTGTCCTGTCTGTCTGTCCTGTCTGTCTGTCCTGTCTGTCTGTCCTGTCTGTCTGTCCTGTCTGTCTGTCCTGTCTGTCTGTCCTGTCTGTCCTGTCTGTCTGTCCTGTCTGTCTGTCCTGTCTGTCTGTCCTGTCTGTCTGTCCTGTCTGTCCTGTCTGTCTGTCCTGTCTGTCTGTCCTGTCTGTCTGTCCTGTCTGTCTGTCCTGTCTGTCCTGTCTGTCCTGTCTGTCTGTCCTGTCTGTCTGTCCTGTCTGTCTGTCCTGTCTGTCTGTCCTGTCTGTCCTGTCTGTCCTGTCTGTCCTGTCCTGTCTGTCTGTCCTGTCTGTCTGTCCTGTCTGTCCTGTCTGTCTGTCCTGTCTGTCTGTCCTGTCTGTCTGTCTGTCTGTCTGTCCTGTCTGTCCTGTCTGTCCTGTCTGTCCTGTCTGTCCTGTCTGTCCTGTCTGTCCTGTCTGTCCTGTCTGTCCTGTCTGTCCTGTCTGTCCTGTCTGTCCTGTCTGTCCTGTCTGTCCTGTCTGTCCTGTCTGTCCTGTCTGTCTGTCCTGTCTGTCTGTCCTGTCTGTCTGTCTGTCTGTCTGTCTGTCCTGTCTGTCTGTCCTGTCTGTCTGTCTGTCTGTCTGTCTGTCCTGTCTGTCTGTCCTGTCTGTCTGTCCTGTCTGTCTGTCCTGTCTGTCTGTCCTGTCTGTCTGTCCTGTCTGTCTGTCCTGTCTGTCTGTCCTGTCTGTCCTGTCTGTCCTGTCCTGTCTGTCTGTCCTGTCTGTCCTGTCCTGTCTGTCTGTCCTGTCTGTCCTGTCTGTCCTGTCTGTCTGTCTGTCCTGTCTGTCTGTCCTGTCTGTCCTGTCTGTCTGTCTGTCTGTCCTGTCTGTCTGTCCTGTCTGTCCTGTCTGTCCTGTCTGTCCTGTCTGTCCTGTCTGTCCTGTCTGTCTGTCCTGTCTGTCCTGTCTGTCCTGTCTGTCTGTCCTGTCTGTCTGTCCTGTCTGTCTGTCCTGTCTGTCTGTCCTGTCTGTCTGTCCTGTCTGTCCTGTCTGTCTGTCCTGTCTGTCCTGTCTGTCTGTCCTGTCTGTCTGTCCTGTCTGTCTGTCTGTCTGTCTGTCCTGTCTGTCCTGTCTGTCCTGTCTGTCCTGTCTGTCCTGTCTGTCCTGTCTGTCCTGTCTGTCCTGTCTGTCCTGTCTGTCCTGTCTGTCCTGTCTGTCTGTCCTGTCTGTCTGTCCTGTCTGTCTGTCCTGTCTGTCTGTCCTGTCTGTCCTGTCTGTCTGTCCTGTCTGTCTGTCCTGTCTGTCTGTCCTGTCTGTCTGTCCTGTCTGTCTGTCCTGTCTGTCTGTCCTGTCTGTCTGTCCTGTCTGTCTGTCCTGTCTGTCTGTCCTGTCTGTCTGTCCTGTCTGTCTGTCCTGTCTGTCTGTCCTGTCTGTCTGTCCTGTCTGTCTGTCCTGTCTGTCTGTCTGTCCTGTCTGTCCTGTCTGTCCTGTCTGTCCTGTCTGTCCTGTCTGTCCTGTCTGTCCTGTCTGTCCTGTCTGTCCTGTCTGTCCTGTCTGTCCTGTCTGTCCTGTCTGTCCTGTCTGTCTGTCTGTCTGTCTGTCTGTCCTGTCTGTCTGTCCTGTCTGTCTGTCCTGTCTGTCCTGTCTGTCCTGTCTGTCCTGTCTGTCCTGTCTGTCCTGTCTGTCCTGTCTGTCCTGTCTGTCCTGTCTGTCCTGTCTGTCCTGTCTGTCCTGTCTGTCCTGTCTGTCTGTCCTGTCTGTCTGTCCTGTCTGTCTGTCCTGTCTGTCTGTCCTGTCTGTCCTGTCTGTCTGTCTGTCCTGTCTGTCTGTCCTGTCTGTCTGTCCTGTCTGTCTGTCCTGTCTGTCTGTCCTGTCTGTCTGTCCTGTCTGTCTGTCCTGTCTGTCTGTCCTGTCTGTCTGTCCTGTCTGTCTGTCCTGTCTGTCTGTCCTGTCTGTCTGTCCTGTCTGTCTGTCCTGTCTGTCTGTCCTGTCTGTCCTGTCTGTCCTGTCTGTCCTGTCTGTCCTGTCTGTCTGTCCTGTCTGTCTGTCTGTCCTGTCTGTCTGTCCTGTCTGTCTGTCCTGTCTGTCCTGTCTGTCTGTCCTGTCTGTCTGTCCTGTCTGTCTGTCCTGTCTGTCTGTCCTGTCTGTCTGTCTGTTCTGTCTGTCTGTCTGTTCTGTCTGTCTGTCTGTCCTGTCTGTCCTGTCTGTCTGTCTGTCCTGTCTGTCCTGTCTGTCCTGTCTGTCCTGTCTGTCCTGTCTGTCTGTCCTGTCTGTCTGTCCTGTCTGTCTGTCCTGTCTGTCTGTCCTGTCTGTCTGTCCTGTCTGTCTGTCCTGTCTGTCCTGTCTGTCTGTCCTTTCTGTCTGTCATGTCTGTCCTGTCTGTGTGTCCTGTCTGTCTGTCCTGTCTGTCTGTCCTGTCTGTCTGTCCTGTCTGTCCTGTCTGTCCTGTCTGTCTGTCCTGTCTGTCCTGTCTGTCCTGTCTGTCCTGTCTGTCCTGTCTGTCTGTCCTGTCTGTCTGTCCTGTCTGTCTGTCCTGTCTGTCTGTCCTGTCTGTCCTGTCTGTCTGTCCTGTCTGTCTGTCCTGTCTGTCTGTCCTGTCTGTCTGTCCTGTCTGTCTGTCTGTTCTGTCTGTCTGTCTGTTCTGTCTGTCTGTCTGTCCTGTCTGTCCTGTCTGTCTGTCTGTCCTGTCTGTCCTGTCTGTCCTGTCTGTCCTGTCTGTCCTGTCTGTCCTGTCTGTCCTGTCTGTCCTGTCTGTCCTGTCTGTCCTGTCTGTCCTGTCTGTCTGTCTGTCCTGTCTGTCTGTCCTGTCTGTCTGTCCTGTCTGTCTGTCCTGTCTGTCTGTCCTGTCTGTCTGTCCTGTCTGTCCTGTCTGTCTGTCCTGTCTGTCTGTCCTGTCTGTCCTGTCTGTCTGTCCTGTCTGTCTGTCCTGTCTGTCTGTCCTGTCTGTCTGTCCTGTCTGTCCTGTCTGTCCTGTCTGTCCTGTCTGTCTGTCCTGTCTGTCCTGTCTGTCCTGTCTGTCCTGTCTGTCCTGTCTGTCCTGTCTGTCTGTCCTGTCTGTCTGTCCTGTCTGTCCTGTCTGTCCTGTCTGTCTGTCCTGTCTGTCTGTCCTGTCTGTCCTGTCTGTCCTGTCTGTCCTGTCTGTCTGTCCTGTCTGTCTGTCCTGTCTGTCTGTCCTGTCTGTCCTGTCTGTCTGTCTGTCTGTCCTGTCTGTCCTGTCTGTCCTGTCTGTCCTGTCTGTCCTGTCTGTCCTGTCTGTCCTGTCTGTCCTGTCTGTCCTGTCTGTCTGTCCTGTCTGTCTGTCCTGTCCTGTCTGTCTGTCCTGTCTGTCTGTCTGTCCTGTCTGTCTGTCCTGTCTGTCTGTCCTGTCTGTCTGTCCTGTCTGTCTGTCCTGTCTGTCTGTCCTGTCTGTCTGTCCTGTCTGTCTGTCCTGTCTGTCTGTCCTGTCTGTCTGTCCTGTCTGTCTGTCCTGTCTGTCTGTCCTGTCTGTCTGTCCTGTCTGTCCTGTCTGTCCTGTCTGTCCTGTCTGTCCTGTCTGTCTGTTCTGTCTGTCTGTCCTGTCTGTCCTGTCTGTCCTGTCCTGTCTGTCCTGTCTGTCTGTCCTGTCTGTCTGTCCTGTCTGTCCTGTCTGTCTGTCTGTCTGTCCTGTCTGTCCTGTCTGTCCTGTCTGTCCTGTCTGTCTGTCCTGTCTGTCTGTCCTGTCTGTCTGTCCTGTCTGTCTGTCCTGTCTGTCTGTCCTGTCTGTCTGTCCTGTCTGTCTGTCCTGTCTGTCTGTCCTGTCTGTCTGTCTGTCCTGTCTGTCTGTCCTGTCTGTCTGTCCTGTCTGTCTGTCTGTCTGTCCTGTCTGTCTGTCCTGTCTGTCTGTCCTGTCTGTCTGTCCTGTCTGTCCTGTCTGTCTGTTCTGTCTGTCTGTCCTGTCTGTCCTGTCCTGTCTGTCCTGTCTGTCCTGTCTGTCCTGTCTGTCCTGTCTGTCTGTCTGTCCTGTCTGTCTGTCCTGTCTGTCCTGTCTGTCTGTCTGTCTGTCTGTCCTGTCTGTCCTGTCTGTCCTGTCTGTCCTGTCTGTCCTGTCTGTCCTGTCTGTCCTGTCTGTCTGTCCTGTCTGTCCTGTCTGTCCTGTCTGTCCTGTCTGTCTGTCCTGTCTGTCTGTCCTGTCTGTCTGTCCTGTCTGTCTGTGCTGTCTGTCCTGTCTGTCTGTCCTGTCTGTCTGTCCTGTCTGTCCTGTCTGTCTGTCCTGTCTGTCTGTCTGTCCTGTCTGTCCTGTCTGTCCTGTCTGTCCTGTCTGTCCTGTCTGTCCTGTCTGTCCTGTCTGTCCTGTCTGTCTGTCCTGTCTGTCTGTCCTGTCTGTCTGTCCTGTCTGTCTGTGCTGTCTGTCCTGTCTGTCTGTCCTGTCTGTCTGTCCTGTCTGTCCTGTCTGTCTGTCCTGTCTGTCCTGTCTGTCCTGTCTGTCCTGTCTGTCTGTCCTGTCTGTCTGTCCTGTCTGTCTGTCCTGTCTGTCTGTCCTGTCTGTCTGTCCTGTCTGTCCTGTCTGTCTGTCTGTCTGTCCTGTCTGTCTGTCCTGTCTGTCTGTCCTGTCTGTCTGTCCTGTCTGTCTGTCCTGTCTGTCCTGTCTGTCTGTCCTGTCTGTCTGTCCTGTCTGTCTGTCCTGTCTGTCTGTCCTGTCTGTCTGTCCTGTCTGTCTGTCCTGTCTGTCTGTCTGTCCTGTCTGTCCTGTCTGTCCTGTCTGTCCTGTCTGTCCTGTCTGTCCTGTCTGTCCTGTCTGTCCTGTCTGTCCTGTCTGTCCTGTCTGTCCTGTCTGTCCTGTCTGTCCTGTCTGTCTGTCCTGTCTGTCTGTCCTGTCTGTCTGTCCTGTCTGTCTGTCCTGTCTGTCCTGTCTGTCTGTCTGTCCTGTCTGTCTGTCCTGTCTGTCTGTCCTGTCTGTCTGTCCTGTCTGTCTGTCCTGTCTGTCTGTCCTGTCTGTCTGTCCTGTCTGTCTGTCCTGTCTGTCTGTCCTGTCTGTCCTGTCTGTCTGTCCTGTCTGTCTGTCCTGTCTGTCTGTCCTGTCTGTCTGTCCTGTCTGTCTGTCCTGTCTGTCTGTCCTGTCTGTCTGTCCTGTCTGTCCTGTCTGTCCTGTCTGTCTGTCCTGTCTGTCTGTCCTGTCTGTCCTGTCTGTCCTGTCTGTCCTGTCTGTCTGTCCTGTCTGTCTGTCCTGTCTGTCTGTCCTGTCTGTCTGTCCTGTCTGTCTGTCTGTCTGTTCTGTCTGTCTGTCTGTCCTGTCTGTCCTGTCTGTCCTGTCTGTCCTGTCTGTCCTGTCTGTCCTGTCTGTCCTGTCTGTCCTGTCTGTCTGTCCTGTCTGTCTGTCCTGTCTGTCTGTCCTGTCTGTCTGTCCTGTCTGTCTGTCCTGTCTGTCTGTCCTGTCTGTCTGTCCTGTCTGTCCTGTCTGTCTGTCCTGTCTGTCTGTCCTGTCTGTCCTGTCTGTCTGTCCTGTCTGTCTGTCCTGTCTGTCTGTCCTGTCTGTCTGTCCTGTCTGTCCTGTCTGTCCTGTCTGTCTGTCCTGTCTGTCCTGTCTGTCCTGTCTGTCTGTCCTGTCTGTCTGTCCTGTCTGTCCTGTCTGTCCTGTCTGTCTGTCCTGTCTGTCTGTCCTGTCTGTCTGTCCTGTCTGTCTGTCCTGTCTGTCTGTCCTGTCTGTCTGTCCTGTCTGTCTGTCCTGTCTGTCCTGTCTGTCTGTCCTGTCTGTCTGTCCTGTCTGTCTGTCCTGTCTGTCCTGTCTGTCCTGTCTGTCTGTCCTGTCTGTCTGTCCTGTCTGTCCTGTCTGTCTGTCCTGTCTGTCTGTCTGTCTGTTCTGTCTGTCTGTCTGTCCTGTCTGTCCTGTCTGTCCTGTCTGTCCTGTCTGTCCTGTCTGTCCTGTCTGTCCTGTCTGTCCTGTCTGTCCTGTCTGTCCTGTCTGTCTGTCCTGTCTGTCTGTCCTGTCTGTCTGTCCTGTCTGTCTGTCCTGTCTGTCTGTCCTGTCTGTCCTGTCTGTCTGTCCTGTCTGTCTGTCCTGTCTGTCCTGTCTGTCTGTCCTGTCTGTCTGTCCTGTCTGTCTGTCCTGTCTGTCCTGTCTGTCTGTCCTGTCTGTCCTGTCTGTCCTGTCTGTCTGTCCTGTCTGTCTGTCCTGTCTGTCCTGTCTGTCCTGTCTGTCCTGTCTGTCTGTCCTGTCTGTCTGTCCTGTCTGTCCTGTCTGTCCTGTCTGTCCTGTCTGTCTGTCCTGTCTGTCTGTCCTGTCTGTCCTGTCTGTCCTGTCTGTCCTGTCTGTCCTGTCTGTCTGTCTGTCTGTCCTGTCTGTCCTGTCTGTCCTGTCTGTCCTGTCTGTCCTGTCTGTCTGTCCTGTCTGTCTGTCCTGTCTGTCTGTCTGTCCTGTCTGTCTGTCTGTCCTGTCTGTCTGTCCTGTCTGTCTGTCCTGTCTGTCTGTCCTGTCTGTCCTGTCTGTCTGTCCTGTCTGTCTGTCCTGTCTGTCTGTCCTGTCTGTCTGTCCTGTCTGTCTGTCCTGTCTGTCCTGTCTGTCCTGTCTGTCCTGTCTGTCTGTTCTGTCTGTCTGTCCTGTCTGTCCTGTCTGTCCTGTCTGTCCTGTCCTGTCTGTCCTGTCTGTCTGTCCTGTCTGTCTGTCCTGTCTGTCCTGTCTGTCCTGTCTGTCCTGTCTGTCTGTCTGTCTGTCCTGTCTGTCCTGTCTGTCCTGTCTGTCCTGTCTGTCTGTCCTGTCTGTCTGTCCTGTCTGTCTGTCCTGTCTGTCTGTCCTGTCTGTCTGTCCTGTCTGTCTGTCTGTCCTGTCTGTCTGTCCTGTCTGTCTGTCCTGTCTGTCTGTCCTGTCTGTCTGTCCTGTCTGTCTGTCCTGTCTGTCTGTCCTGTCTGTCCTGTCTGTCCTGTCTGTCTGTTCTGTCTGTCTGTCCTGTCTGTCCTGTCCTGTCTGTCCTGTCTGTCCTGTCTGTCTGTCTGTCCTGTCTGTCTGTCCTGTCTGTCCTGTCTGTCTGTCTGTCTGTCTGTCCTGTCTGTCCTGTCTGTCCTGTCTGTCCTGTCTGTCCTGTCTGTCTGTCCTGTCTGTCCTGTCTGTCTGTCCTGTCTGTCTGTCCTGTCTGTCTGTCCTGTCTGTCTGTCCTGTCTGTCTGTCTGTCTGTCCTGTCTGTCTGTCCTGTCTGTCCTGTCTGTCTGTCCTGTCTGTCTGTCCTGTCTGTCCTGTCTGTCCTGTCTGTCCTGTCTGTCCTGTCTGTCCTGTCTGTCCTGTCTGTCCTGTCTGTCCTGTCTGTCCTGTCTGTCCTGTCTGTCCTGTCTGTCCTGTCTGTCTGTCCTGTCTGTCTGTCCTGTCTGTCTGTCCTGTCTGTCTGTCCTGTCTGTCCTGTCTGTCTGTCTGTCTGTCCTGTCTGTCTGTCCTGTCTGTCTGTCCTGTCTGTCTGTCCTGTCTGTCTGTCCTGTCTGTCTGTCCTGTCTGTCTGTCCTGTCTGTCTGTCCTGTCTGTCTGTCCTGTCTGTCTGTCCTGTCTGTCTGTCCTGTCTGTCTGTCCTGTCTGTCTGTCCTGTCTGTCTGTCCTGTCTGTCTGTCCTGTCTGTCTGTCCTGTCTGTCTGTCCTGTCTGTCTGTCCTGTCTGTCTGTCCTGTCTGTCTGTCCTGTCTGTCTGTCCTGTCTGTCTGTCCTGTCTGTCTGTCCTGTCTGTCTGTCCTGTCTGTCTGTCCTGTCTGTCCTGTCTGTCCTGTCTGTCTGTCCTGTCTGTCTGTCCTGTCTGTCTGTCCTGTCTGTCTGTCCTGTCTGTCTGTCCTGTCTGTCCTGTCTGTCTGTCCTGTCTGTCTGTCCTGTCTGTCTGTCCTGTCTGTCTGTCTGTCCTGTCTGTCTGTCCTGTCTGTCTGTCCTGTCTGTCTGTCCTGTCTGTCTGTCCTGTCTGTCTGTCCTGTCTGTCTGTCCTGTCTGTCTGTCCTGTCTGTCTGTCCTGTCTGTCTGTCCTGTCTGTCTGTCTGTCCTGTCTGTCCTGTCTGTCCTGTCTGTCCTGTCTGTCCTGTCTGTCCTGTCTGTCCTGTCTGTCCTGTCTGTCCTGTCTGTCCTGTCTGTCCTGTCTGTCCTGTCTGTCCTGTCTGTCCTGTCTGTCCTGTCTGTCCTGTCTGTCCTGTCTGTCTGTCCTGTCTGTCTGTCCTGTCTGTCTGTCCTGTCTGTCTGTCCTGTCTGTCCTGTCTGTCTGTCTGTCCTGTCTGTCTGTCCTGTCTGTCTGTCCTGTCTGTCTGTCCTGTCTGTCTGTCCTGTCTGTCTGTCCTGTCTGTCTGTCCTGTCTGTCTGTCCTGTCTGTCCTGTCTGTCTGTCTGTCTGTCCTGTCTGTCTGTCCTGTCTGTCTGTCCTGTCTGTCTGTCCTGTCTGTCCTGTCTGTCTGTCCTGTCTGTCTGTCCTGTCTGTCTGTCCTGTCTGTCTGTCCTGTCTGTCTGTCCTGTCTGTCTGTCCTGTCTGTCTGTCCTGTCTGTCTGTCCTGTCTGTCTGTCCTGTCTGTCTGTCCTGTCTGTCTGTCCTGTCTGTCCTGTCTGTCTGTCCTGTCTGTCTGTCCTGTCTGTCTGTCCTGTCTGTCTGTCCTGTCTGTCTGTCCTGTCTGTCTGTCCTGTCTGTCCTGTCTGTCTGTCCTGTCTGTCTGTCCTGTCTGTCTGTCCTGTCTGTCTGTCTGTCCTGTCTGTCTGTCCTGTCTGTCTGTCCTGTCTGTCTGTCCTGTCTGTCTGTCCTGTCTGTCTGTCCTGTCTGTCTGTCCTGTCTGTCTGTCCTGTCTGTCTGTCCTGTCTGTCTGTCCTGTCTGTCTGTCTGTCCTGTCTGTCCTGTCTGTCCTGTCTGTCCTGTCTGTCCTGTCTGTCCTGTCTGTCCTGTCTGTCCTGTCTGTCCTGTCTGTCCTGTCTGTCCTGTCTGTCCTGTCTGTCCTGTCTGTCCTGTCTGTCTGTCCTGTCTGTCTGTCCTGTCTGTCTGTCCTGTCTGTCTGTCCTGTCTGTCCTGTCTGTCTGTCTGTCCTGTCTGTCTGTCCTGTCTGTCTGTCCTGTCTGTCTGTCCTGTCTGTCTGTCCTGTCTGTCTGTCCTGTCTGTCTGTCCTGTCTGTCTGTCCTGTCTGTCTGTCCTGTCTGTCTGTCCTGTCTGTCTGTCCTGTCTGTCTGTCCTGTCTGTCTGTCCTGTCTGTCCTGTCTGTCCTGTCTGTCCTGTCTGTCCTGTCTGTCTGTCCTGTCTGTCTGTCCTGTCTGTCTGTCCTGTCTGTCTGTCCTGTCTGTCTGTCCTGTCTGTCTGTCCTGTCTGTCTGTCCTGTCTGTCTGTCCTGTCTGTCCTGTCTGTCTGTCCTGTCTGTCTGTCCTGTCTGTCTGTCCTGTCTGTCCTGTCTGTCTGTCCTGTCTGTCTGTCCTGTCTGTCTGTCCTGTCTGTCCTGTCTGTCCTGTCTGTCTGTCCTGTCTGTCTGTCTGTCTGTTCTGTCTGTCTGTCTGTCCTGTCTGTCCTGTCTGTCCTGTCTGTCCTGTCTGTCCTGTCTGTCTGTCCTGTCTGTCTGTCCTGTCTGTCTGTCCTGTCTGTCTGTCCTGTCTGTCTGTCCTGTCTGTCTGTCCTGTCTTTCTGTCCTGTCTGTCTGTCCTGTCTGTCCTGTCTGTCTGTCCTGTCTGTCTGTCCTGTCTGTCCTGTCTGTCTGTCCTGTCTGTCTGTCCTGTCTGTCTGTCCTGTCTGTCTGTCCTGTCTGTCCTGTCTGTCTGTCCTGTCTGTCCTGTCTGTCCTGTCTGTCTGTCCTGTCTGTCTGTCCTGTCTGTCCTGTCTGTCCTGTCTGTCTGTCCTGTCTGTCTGTCCTGTCTGTCTGTCCTGTCTGTCCTGTCTGTCCTGTCTGTCCTGTCTGTCCTGTCTGTCCTGTCTGTCCTGTCTGTCTGTCTGTCTGTCTGTCCTGTCTGTCTGTCCTGTCTGTCCTTTCTGTCTGTCTGTCTGTCCTGTCTGTCCTGTCTGTCCTGTCTGTCCTGTCTGTCCTGTCTGTCTGTCTGTCCTGTCTGTCTGTCCTGTCTGTCTGTCCTGTCTGTCTGTCCTGTCTGTCTGTCCTGTCTGTCCTGTCTGTCCTGTCTGTCTGTCCTGTCTGTCTGTCCTGTCTGTCTGTCCTGTCTGTCTGTCCTGTCTGTCTGTCTGTCTGTCTGTCCTGTCTGTCCTGTCTGTTCTGTCTGTCTGTCCTGTCTGTCCTGTCTGTCCTGTCTGTCCTGTCTGTCCTGTCTGTCCTGTCTGTCCTGTCTGTCCTGTCTGTCCTGTCTGTCCTGTCTGTCTGTCCTGTCTGTCTGTCCTGTCTGTCTGTCCTGTCTGTCTGTCCTGTCTGTCTGTCCTGTCTGTCTGTCCTGTCTGTCTGTCCTGTCTGTCCTGTCTGTCTGTCCTGTCTGTCTGTCCTGTCTGTCTGTCCTGTCTGTCTGTCCTGTCTGTCTGTCCTGTCTGTCTGTCCTGTCTGTCTGTCCTGTCTGTCCTGTCTGTCTGTCCTGTCTGTCTGTCCTGTCTGTCTGTCCTGTCTGTCTGTCCTGTCTGTCTGTCCTGTCTGTCTGTCCTGTCTGTCTGTCCTGTCTGTCCTGTCTGTCCTGTCTGTCTGTCTGTCCTGTCTGTCTGTCCTGTCTGTCCTGTCTGTCTGTCCTGTCTGTCTGTCCTGTCTGTCTGTCTGTCCTGTCTGTCTGTCCTGTCTGTCTGTCCTGTCTGTCTGTCCTGTCTGTCTGTCCTGTCTGTCTGTCTGTCTGTCCTGTCTGTCTGTCCTGTCTGTCCTGTCTGTCTGTCCTGTCTGTCTGTCCTGTCTGTCCTGTCTGTCTGTCTGTCCTGTCTGTCTGTCCTGTCTGTCTGTCCTGTCTGTCTGTCCTGTCTGTCTGTCCTGTCTGTCTGTCCTGTCTGTCTGTCCTGTCTGTCTGTCCTGTCTGTCTGTCCTGTCTGTCTGTCCTGTCTGTCTGTCCTGTCTGTCTGTCCTGTCTGTCCTGTCTGTCTGTCCTGTCTGTCTGTCCTGTCTGTCTGTCCTGTCTGTCTGTCCTGTCTGTCCTGTCTGTCCTGTCTGTCCTGTCTGTCTGTCCTGTCTGTCTGTCCTGTCTGTCTGTCCTGTCTGTCTGTCCTGTCTGTCTGTCCTGTCTGTCTGTCCTGTCTGTCTGTCCTGTCTGTCCTGTCTGTCTGTCCTGTCTGTCTGTCCTGTCTGTCTGTCCTGTCTGTCTGTCCTGTCTGTCTGTCCTGTCTGTCTGTCCTGTCTGTCCTGTCTGTCTGTCCTGTCTGTCTGTCTGTCTGTCCTGTCTGTCTGTCCTGTCTGTCTGTCCTGTCTGTCTGTCCTGTCTGTCTGTCCTGTCTGTCCTGTCTGTCTGTCCTGTCTGTCTGTCCTGTCTGTCTGTCTGTCCTGTCTGTCCTGTCTGTCCTGTCTGTCCTGTCTGTCCTGTCTGTCCTGTCTGTCCTGTCTGTCCTGTCTGTCCTGTCTGTCCTGTCTGTCTGTCCTGTCTGTCTGTCCTGTCTGTCTGTCCTGTCTGTTCTGTCTGTCTTTCTGTCCTGTCTGTCTGTCCTGTCTGTCTGTCCTGTCTGTCTGTCCTGTCTGTCTGTCCTGTCTGTCTGTCCTGTCTGTCTGTCCTGTCTGTCTGTCCTGTCTGTCTGTCCTGTCTGTCTGTCCTGTCTGTCTGTCCTGTCTGTCTGTCCTGTCTGTCTGTCCTGTCTGTCCTGTCTGTCCTGTCTGTCTGTTCTGTCTGTCTGTCCTGTCTGTCTGTCCTGTCTGTCTGTCCTGTCTGTCTGTCCTGTCTGTCTGTCCTGTCTGTCTGTCCTGTCTGTCTGTCCTGTCTGTCTGTCCTGTCTGTCTGTCCTGTCTGTCTGTCCTGTCTGTCTGTCCTGTCTGTCTGTCCTGTCTGTCCTGTCTGTCTGTCCTGTCTGTCTGTCCTGTCTGTCTGTCTGTCTGTCCTGTCTGTCTGTCCTGTCTGTCTGTCCTGTCTGTCTGTCCTGTCTGTCTGTCCTGTCTGTCTGTCCTGTCTGTCTGTCCTGTCTGTCTGTCCTGTCTGTCTGTCCTGTCTGTCTGTCTGTCCTGTCTGTCTGTCCTGTCTGTCTGTCCTGTCTGTCTGTCCTGTCTGTCTGTCCTGTCTGTCTGTCCTGTCTGTCTGTCTTTCCTGTCTGTCTGTCCTGTCTGTCTGTCCTGTCTGTCTGTCCTGTCTGTCTGTCCTGTCTGTCTGTCCTGTCTGTCTGTCCTGTCTGTCTGTCCTGTCTGTCTGTCCTGTCTGTCTGTCTGTCTGTCTGTCTGTCCTGTCTGTCTGTCCTGTCTGTCTGTCCTGTCTGTCCTGTCTGTCTGTCTGTCCTGTCTGTCTGTCCTGTCTGTCTGTCCTGTCTGTCTGTCCTGTCTGTCTGTCCTGTCTGTCTGTCCTGTCTGTCTGTCCTGTCTGTCTGTCCTGTCTGTCTGTCCTGTCTGTCTGTCCTGTCTGTCTGTCCTGTCTGTCTGTCCTGTCTGTCTGTCCTGTCTGTCTGTCCTGTCTGTCTGTCCTGTCTGTCTGTCCTGTCTGTCTGTCCTGTCTGTCTGTCCTGTCTGTCTGTCCTGTCTGTCTGTCCTGTCTGTCTGTCCTGTCTGTCTGTCTGTCTGTCTGTCCTGTCTGTCTGTCTGTCTGTCCTGTCTGTCCTGTCTGTCTGTTCTGTCTGTCTGTCCTGTCTATCTGTCTGTCGGTCTGTCGTGTCTGTCTGTCTGTCCTGTCTGTCTGTCTGTCTGTCTGTCTGTCTGTCTGTCCTGTCTGTCTGTCCTGTCTGTCTGTCTGTCTGTCTGTCCTGTCTGTCTGTCCTGTCTGTCTGTCCTGTCTGTCTGTCCTGTCTGTCTGTCTGTCCTGTCTGTCTGTCTGTTCTGTCTGTCCTGTCTGTCTGTCCTGTCTGTCCTGTCTGTCCTGTCTGTCCTGTCTGTCCTGTCTGTCCTGTCTGTCCTGTCTGTCCTGTCTGTCTGTCCTGTCCTGTCTGTCCTGTCTGTCTGTCCTGTCTGTCTGTCCTGTCTGTCTGTCCTGTCTGTCTGTCCTATCTGTCTGTCCTGTCTGTCCTGTCTGTCTGTCCTGTCTGTCTGTCCTGTCTGTCCTGTCTGTCTGTCCTGTCTGTCTGTCCTGTCTGTCTGTCCTGTCTGTCCTGTCTGTCTGTCCTGTCTGTCCTGTCTGTCTGTCCTGTCTGTCCTGTCTGTCCTGTCTGTCCTGTCTGTCCTGTCTGTCTGTCCTGTCTGTCTGTCCTGTCTGTCTGTCCTGTCTGTCCTGTCTGTCTGTCTGTCCTGTCTGTCCTGTCTGTCCTGTCTGTCTGTCCTGTCTGTCTGTCCTGTCTGTCCTGTCTGTCCTGTCTGTCCTGTCTGTCCTGTCTGTCCTGTCTGTCTGTCTGTCCTGTCTGTCCTGTCTGTCCTGTCTGTCCTGTCTGTCCTGTCTGTCCTGTCTGTCCTGTCTGTCTGTCTGTCTGTCCTGTCTGTCCTGTCTGTCCTGTCTGTCCTGTCTGTCCTGTCTGTCCTGTCTGTCCTGTCTGTCCTGTCTGTCCTGTCTGTCCTGTCTGTCTGTCCTGTCTGTCTGTCCTGTCTGTCCTGTCTGTTCTGTCTGTCCTGTCTGTCCTGTCTGTCCTGTCTGTCTGTCTGTCCTGTCTGTCTGTCTGTCTGTCCTGTCTGTCCTGTCTGTCCTGTCTGTCTGTCCTGTCTGTCCTGTCTGTCCTGTCTGTCCTGTCTGTCTGTCCTGTCTGTCTGTCCTGTCTGTCTGTCCTGTCTGTCTGTCCTGTCTGTCTGTCCTGTCTGTCTGTCCTGTCTGTCTGTCCTGTCTGTCTGTCCTGTCTGTCCTGTCTGTCCTGTCTGTCCTGTCTGTCTTGTCTGTCCTGTCTGTCCTGTCTGTCTGTCCTGTCTGTCTGTCCTGTCTGTCCTGTCTGTCCTGTCTGTCCTGTCTGTCCTGTCTGTCCTGTCTGTCCTGTCTGTCTGTCCTGTCTGTCCTGTCTGTCCTGTCTGTCTGTCCTGTCTGTCTGTCCTGTCTGTCTGTCCTGTCTGTCTGTCCTGTCTGTCTGTCCTGTCTGTCTGTCCTGTCTGTCCTGTCTGTCCTGTCTGTCTGTCTGTCCTGTCTGTCCTGTCTGTCTGTCCTGTCTGTCTGTCCTGTCTGTCTGTCCTGTCTGTCTGTCCTGTCTGTCTGTCCTGTCTGTCTGTCCTGTCTGTCTGTCCTGTCTGTCCTGTCTGTCCTGTCTGTCCTGTCTGTCCTGTCTGTCCTGTCTGTCTGTCTGTCTGTCTGTCCTGTCTGTCTGTCCTGTCTGTCTGTCCTGTCTGTCTGTCCTGTCTGTCTGTCTGTCCTGTCTGTCCTGTCTGTCTGTCTGTCTGTCTGTCTGTCCTGTCTGTCCTGTCTGTCCTGTCTGTCCTGTCTGTCCTGTCTGTCTGTCTGTCCTGTCTGTCTGTCCTGTCTGTCTGTCCTGTCTGTCTGTCTGTCTGTCTGTCCTGTCTGTCCTGTCTGTCCTGTCTGTCCTGTCTGTCTGTCCTGTCTGTCTGTCCTGTCTGTTTGTCCTGTCTGTCTGTCCTGTCTGTCTGTCCTGTCTGTCTGTCCTGTCTGTCTGTCTGTCCTGTCTGTCCTGTCTGTCCTGTCTGTCCTGTCTGTCCTGTCTGTCCTGTCTGTCCTGTCTGTCCTGTCTGTCTGTCTGTCCTGTCTGTCTGTCCTGTCTGTCTGTCCTGTCTGTCTGTCCTGTCTGTCCTGTCTGTCTGTCTGTCTTGTCTGTCCTGTCTGTCTGTCCTGTCTGTCCTGTCTGTCTTGTCTGTCTGTCCTGTCTGTCTGTCCTGTCTGTCTGTCTGTCTGTTTGTCCTGTCTGTCCTGTCTGTCTGTCCTGTCTGTCTGTCTGTCTGTCCTGTCTGTCTTGTCTGTCTGTCTGTCTGTCTGTCCTGTCTGTCCTGTCTGTCCTGTCTGTCTTGTCTGTCTGTCTGTCTGTCTGTCCTGTCTGTCTGTCCTGTCTGTCTGTCCTGTCTGTCTGTCCTGTCTGTCTGTCCTGTCTGTCTGTCCTGTCTGTCCTGTCTGTCTGTCTGTCTGTCCTGTCTGTCTGTCTGTCTGTCTGTCTGTCTGTCTGTCTGTCTGTCTGTCTGTCTGTCTGTCTGTCTGTCTGTCTGTCTGTCTGTCCTGTCTGTCCTGTCTGTCTTGTCTGTCTTGTCTGTCTTGTCTGTCTTGTCTGTCTTGTCTGTCTTGTCTGTCTTGTCTGTCTTGTCTGTCTTGTCTGTCTTGTCTGTCTTGTCTGTCTTGTCTGTCTTGTCTGTCTTGTCTGTCTTGTCTGTCTTGTCTGTCTTGTCTGTCTTGTCTGTCTTGTCTGTCTTGTCTGTCTTGTCTGTCTTGTCTGTCTTGTCTGTCTTGTCTGTCTTGTCTGTCTTGTCTGTCTTGTCTGTCTTGTCTGTCTGTCTGTCTTGTCTGTCTTGTCTGTCTTGTCTGTCTTGTCTGTCTTGTCTGTCTTGTCTGTCTTGTCTGTCTTGTCTGTCTTGTCTGTCTTGTCTGTCTTGTCTGTCTTGTCTGTCTTGTCTGTCTTGTCTGTCTTGTCTGTCTTGTCTGTCTTGTCTGTCTTGTCTGTCTTGTCTGTCTTGTCTGTCTTGTCTGTCTTGTCTGTCTTGTCTGTCTTGTCTGTCTTGTCTGTCTTGTCTGTCTTGTCTGTCTTGTCTGTCTTGTCTGTCTTGTCTGTCTTGTCTGTCTTGTCTGTCTTGTCTGTCTTGTCTGTCTTGTCTGTCTTGTCTGTCTTGTCTGTCTTGTCTGTCTTGTCTGTCTTGTCTGTCTTGTCTGTCTTGTCTGTCTTGTCTGTCTTGTCTGTCTTGTCTGTCTTGTCTGTCTTGTCTGTCTTGTCTGTCTTGTCTGTCTTGTCTGTCTTGTCTGTCTTGTCTGTCTTGTCTGTCTTGTCTGTCTTGTCTGTCTTGTCTGTCTTGTCTGTCTTGTCTGTCTTGTCTGTCTTGTCTGTCTTGTCTGTCTTGTCTGTCTTGTCTGTCTTGTCTGTCTTGTCTGTCTTGTCTGTCTTGTCTGTCTTGTCTGTCTTGTCTGTCTTGTCTGTCTTGTCTGTCTTGTCTGTCTTGTCTGTCTTGTCTGTCTTGTCTGTCTTGTCTGTCTTGTCTGTCTTGTCTGTCTTGTCTGTCTTGTCTGTCTTGTCTGTCTTGTCTGTCTTGTCTGTCTTGTCTGTCTTGTCTGTCTTGTCTGTCTTGTCTGTCTTGTCTGTCTTGTCTGTCTTGTCTGTCTTGTCTGTCTTGTCTGTCTTGTCTGTCTTGTCTGTCTTGTCTGTCTTGTCTGTCTTGTCTGTCTTGTCTGTCTTGTCTGTCTTGTCTGTCTTGTCTGTCTTGTCTGTCTTGTCTGTCTTGTCTGTCTTGTCTGTCTTGTCTGTCTTGTCTGTCTTGTCTGTCTTGTCTGTCTTGTCTGTCTTGTCTGTCTTGTCTGTCTTGTCTGTCTTGTCTGTCTTGTCTGTCTTGTCTGTCTTGTCTGTCTTGTCTGTCTTGTCTGTCTTGTCTGTCTTGTCTGTCTTGTCTGTCTTGTCTGTCTTGTCTGTCTTGTCTGTCTTGTCTGTCTGTCTGTCTTGTCTGTCTTGTCTGTCTGTCTGTCTTGTCTGTCTGTCTGTCTGTCTGTCTTGTCTGTCTTGTCTGTCTTGTCTGTCTTGTCTGTCTTGTCTGTCTTGTCTGTCTTGTCTGTCTTGTCTGTCTTGTCTGTCTTGTCTGTCTTGTCTGTCTTGTCTGTCTTGTCTGTCTTGTCTGTCTTGTCTGTCTTGTCTGTCTTGTCTGTCTTGTCTGTCTTGTCTGTCTTGTCTGTCTTGTCTGTCTTGTCTGTCTTGTCTGTCTTGTCTGTCTTGTCTGTCTTGTCTGTCTTGTCTGTCTTGTCTGTCTTGTCTGTCTTGTCTGTCTTGTCTGTCTTGTCTGTCTTGTCTGTCTTGTCTGTCTTGTCTGTCTTGTCTGTCTTGTCTGTCTTGTCTGTCTTGTCTGTCTTGTCTGTCTTGTCTGTCTTGTCTGTCTTGTCTGTCTTGTCTGTCTTGTCTGTCTTGTCTGTCTTGTCTGTCTTGTCTGTCTTGTCTGTCTTGTCTGTCTTGTCTGTCTTGTCTGTCTTGTCTGTCTTGTCTGTCTTGTCTGTCTTGTCTGTCTTGTCTGTCTTGTCTGTCTTGTCTGTCTTGTCTGTCTTGTCTGTCTGTCTGTCTTGTCTGTCTTGTCTGTCTTGTCTGTCTTGTCTGTCTTGTCTGTCTTGTCTGTCTTGTCTGTCTTGTCTGTCTTGTCTGTCTTGTCTGTCTTGTCTGTCTTGTCTGTCTTGTCTGTCTTGTCTGTCTTGTCTGTCTTGTCTGTCTTGTCTGTCTTGTCTGTCTTGTCTGTCTTGTCTGTCTGTCTGTCTGTCTTGTCTGTCTTGTCTGTCTTGTCTGTCTTGTCTGTCTTGTCTGTCTTGTCTGTCTTGTCTGTCTTGTCTGTCTTGTCTGTCTTGTCTGTCTTGTCTGTCTTGTCTGTCTTGTCTGTCTTGTCTGTCTTGTCTGTCTTGTCTGTCTTGTCTGTCTTGTCTGTCTTGTCTGTCTTGTCTGTCTTGTCTGTCTTGTCTGTCTTGTCTGTCTTGTCTGTCTTGTCTGTCTTGTCTGTCTTGTCTGTCTTGTCTGTCTTGTCTGTCTTGTCTGTCTTGTCTGTCTTGTCTGTCTTGTCTGTCTTGTCTGTCTTGTCTGTCTTGTCTGTCTTGTCTGTCTTGTCTGTCTTGTCTGTCTTGTCTGTCTTGTCTGTCTTGTCTGTCTTGTCTGTCTTGTCTGTCTTGTCTGTCTTGTCTGTCTTGTCTGTCTTGTCTGTCTTGTCTGTCTTGTCTGTCTTGTCTGTCTTGTCTGTCTTGTCTGTCTTGTCTGTCTTGTCTGTCTTGTCTGTCTTGTCTGTCTTGTCTGTCTTGTCTGTCTTGTCTGTCTTGTCTGTCTTGTCTGTCTTGTCTGTCTTGTCTGTCTTGTCTGTCTTGTCTGTCTTGTCTGTCTTGTCTGTCTTGTCTGTCTTGTCTGTCTTGTCTGTCTTGTCTGTCTTGTCTGTCTTGTCTGTCTTGTCTGTCTTGTCTGTCTTGTCTGTCTTGTCTGTCTTGTCTGTCTTGTCTGTCTTGTCTGTCTTGTCTGTCTTGTCTGTCTTGTCTGTCTTGTCTGTCTTGTCTGTCTTGTCTGTCTTGTCTGTCTTGTCTGTCTTGTCTGTCTTGTCTGTCTTGTCTGTCTTGTCTGTCTTGTCTGTCTTGTCTGTCTTGTCTGTCTTGTCTGTCTTGTCTGTCTTGTCTGTCTTGTCTGTCTTGTCTGTCTTGTCTGTCTTGTCTGTCTTGTCTGTCTTGTCTGTCTTGTCTGTCTTGTCTGTCTTGTCTGTCTTGTCTGTCTTGTCTGTCTTGTCTGTCTTGTCTGTCTTGTCTGTCTTGTCTGTCTTGTCTGTCTTGTCTGTCTTGTCTGTCTTGTCTGTCTTGTCTGTCTTGTCTGTCTTGTCTGTCTTGTCTGTCTTGTCTGTCTTGTCTGTCTTGTCTGTCTTGTCTGTCTTGTCTGTCTTGTCTGTCTTGTCTGTCTTGTCTGTCTTGTCTGTCTTGTCTGTCTTGTCTGTCTTGTCTGTCTTGTCTGTCTTGTCTGTCTTGTCTGTCTTGTCTGTCTTGTCTGTCTTGTCTGTCTTGTCTGTCTTGTCTGTCTTGTCTGTCTTGTCTGTCTTGTCTGTCTTGTCTGTCTTGTCTGTCTTGTCTGTCTTGTCTGTCTTGTCTGTCTTGTCTGTCTTGTCTGTCTTGTCTGTCTTGTCTGTCTTGTCTGTCTTGTCTGTCTTGTCTGTCTTGTCTGTCTTGTCTGTCTTGTCTGTCTTGTCTGTCTTGTCTGTCTTGTCTGTCTTGTCTGTCTTGTCTGTCTTGTCTGTCTTGTCTGTCTTGTCTGTCTTGTCTGTCTTGTCTGTCTTGTCTGTCTTGTCTGTCTTGTCTGTCTTGTCTGTCTTGTCTGTCTTGTCTGTCTTGTCTGTCTTGTCTGTCTTGTCTGTCTTGTCTGTCTTGTCTGTCTTGTCTGTCTTGTCTGTCTTGTCTGTCTTGTCTGTCTTGTCTGTCTTGTCTGTCTTGTCTGTCTTGTCTGTCTTGTCTGTCTTGTCTGTCTTGTCTGTCTTGTCTGTCTTGTCTGTCTTGTCTGTCTTGTCTGTCTTGTCTGTCTTGTCTGTCTTGTCTGTCTTGTCTGTCTTGTCTGTCTTGTCTGTCTTGTCTGTCTTGTCTGTCTTGTCTGTCTTGTCTGTCTTGTCTGTCTTGTCTGTCTTGTCTGTCTTGTCTGTCTTGTCTGTCTTGTCTGTCTTGTCTGTCTTGTCTGTCTTGTCTGTCTTGTCTGTCTTGTCTGTCTTGTCTGTCTTGTCTGTCTTGTCTGTCTTGTCTGTCTTGTCTGTCTTGTCTGTCTTGTCTGTCTTGTCTGTCTTGTCTGTCTTGTCTGTCTTGTCTGTCTTGTCTGTCTTGTCTGTCTTGTCTGTCTTGTCTGTCTTGTCTGTCTTGTCTGTCTTGTCTGTCTTGTCTGTCTTGTCTGTCTTGTCTGTCTTGTCTGTCTTGTCTGTCTTGTCTGTCTTGTCTGTCTTGTCTGTCTTGTCTGTCTTGTCTGTCTTGTCTGTCTTGTCTGTCTTGTCTGTCTTGTCTGTCTTGTCTGTCTTGTCTGTCTTGTCTGTCTTGTCTGTCTTGTCTGTCTTGTCTGTCTTGTCTGTCTTGTCTGTCTTGTCTGTCTTGTCTGTCTTGTCTGTCTTGTCTGTCTTGTCTGTCTTGTCTGTCTTGTCTGTCTTGTCTGTCTTGTCTGTCTTGTCTGTCTTGTCTGTCTTGTCTGTCTTGTCTGTCTTGTCTGTCTTGTCTGTCTTGTCTGTCTTGTCTGTCTTGTCTGTCTTGTCTGTCTTGTCTGTCTTGTCTGTCTTGTCTGTCTTGTCTGTCTTGTCTGTCTTGTCTGTCTTGTCTGTCTTGTCTGTCTTGTCTGTCTTGTCTGTCTTGTCTGTCTTGTCTGTCTTGTCTGTCTTGTCTGTCTTGTCTGTCTTGTCTGTCTTGTCTGTCTTGTCTGTCTTGTCTGTCTTGTCTGTCTTGTCTGTCTTGTCTGTCTTGTCTGTCTTGTCTGTCTTGTCTGTCTTGTCTGTCTTGTCTGTCTTGTCTGTCTTGTCTGTCTTGTCTGTCTTGTCTGTCTTGTCTGTCTTGTCTGTCTTGTCTGTCTTGTCTGTCTTGTCTGTCTTGTCTGTCTTGTCTGTCTTGTCTGTCTTGTCTGTCTTGTCTGTCTTGTCTGTCTTGTCTGTCTTGTCTGTCTTGTCTGTCTTGTCTGTCTTGTCTGTCTTGTCTGTCTTGTCTGTCTTGTCTGTCTTGTCTGTCTTGTCTGTCTTGTCTGTCTTGTCTGTCTTGTCTGTCTTGTCTGTCTTGTCTGTCTTGTCTGTCTTGTCTGTCTTGTCTGTCTTGTCTGTCTTGTCTGTCTTGTCTGTCTTGTCTGTCTTGTCTGTCTTGTCTGTCTTGTCTGTCTTGTCTGTCTTGTCTGTCTTGTCTGTCTTGTCTGTCTTGTCTGTCTTGTCTGTCTTGTCTGTCTTGTCTGTCTTGTCTGTCTTGTCTGTCTTGTCTGTCTTGTCTGTCTTGTCTGTCTTGTCTGTCTTGTCTGTCTTGTCTGTCTTGTCTGTCTTGTCTGTCTTGTCTGTCTTGTCTGTCTTGTCTGTCTTGTCTGTCTTGTCTGTCTTGTCTGTCTTGTCTGTCTTGTCTGTCTTGTCTGTCTTGTCTGTCTTGTCTGTCTTGTCTGTCTTGTCTGTCTTGTCTGTCTTGTCTGTCTTGTCTGTCTTGTCTGTCTTGTCTGTCTTGTCTGTCTTGTCTGTCTTGTCTGTCTTCTCTTGTCTGTCTTGTCTGTCTTGTCTGTCTTGTCTGTCTTGTCTGTCTTGTCTGTCTTGTCTGTCTTGTCTGTCTTGTCTGTCTTGTCTGTCTTGTCTGTCTTGTCTGTCTTGTCTGTCTTGTCTGTCTTGTCTGTCTTGTCTGTCTTGTCTGTCTTGTCTGTCTTGTCTGTCTTGTCTGTCTTGTCTGTCTTGTCTGTCTTGTCTGTCTTGTCTGTCTTGTCTGTCTTGTCTGTCTTGTCTGTCTTGTCTGTCTTGTCTGTCTTGTCTGTCTTGTCTGTCTTGTCTGTCTTGTCTGTCTTGTCTGTCTTGTCTGTCTTGTCTGTCTTGTCTGTCTTGTCTGTCTTGTCTGTCTTGTCTGTCTTGTCTGTCTTGTCTGTCTTGTCTGTCTTGTCTGTCTTGTCTGTCTTGTCTGTCTTGTCTGTCTTGTCTGTCTTGTCTGTCTTGTCTGTCTTGTCTGTCTTGTCTGTCTTGTCTGTCTTGTCTGTCTTGTCTGTCTTGTCTGTCTTGTCTGTCTTGTCTGTCTTGTCTGTCTTGTCTGTCTTGTCTGTCTTGTCTGTCTTGTCTGTCTTGTCTGTCTTGTCTGTCTTGTCTGTCTTGTCTGTCTTGTCTGTCTTGTCTGTCTTGTCTGTCTTGTCTGTCTTGTCTGTCTTGTCTGTCTTGTCTGTCTTGTCTGTCTTGTCTGTCTTGTCTGTCTTGTCTGTCTTGTCTGTCTTGTCTGTCTTGTCTGTCTTGTCTGTCTTGTCTGTCTTGTCTGTCTTGTCTGTCTTGTCTGTCTTGTCTGTCTTGTCTGTCTTGTCTGTCTTGTCTGTCTTGTCTGTCTTGTCTGTCTTGTCTGTCTTGTCTGTCTTGTCTGTCTTGTCTGTCTTGTCTGTCTTGTCTGTCTTGTCTGTCTTGTCTGTCTTGTCTGTCTTGTCTGTCTTGTCTGTCTTGTCTGTCTTGTCTGTCTTGTCTGTCTTGTCTGTCTTGTCTGTCTTGTCTGTCTTGTCTGTCTTGTCTGTCTTGTCTGTCTTGTCTGTCTTGTCTGTCTTGTCTGTCTTGTCTGTCTTGTCTGTCTTGTCTGTCTTGTCTGTCTTGTCTGTCTTGTCTGTCTTGTCTGTCTTGTCTGTCTTGTCTGTCTTGTCTGTCTTGTCTGTCTTGTCTGTCTTGTCTGTCTTGTCTGTCTTGTCTGTCTTGTCTGTCTTGTCTGTCTTGTCTGTCTTGTCTGTCTTGTCTGTCTTGTCTGTCTTGTCTGTCTTGTCTGTCTTGTCTGTCTTGTCTGTCTTGTCTGTCTTGTCTGTCTTGTCTGTCTTGTCTGTCTTGTCTGTCTTGTCTGTCTTGTCTGTCTTGTCTGTCTTGTCTGTCTTGTCTGTCTTGTCTGTCTTGTCTGTCTTGTCTGTCTTGTCTGTCTTGTCTGTCTTGTCTGTCTTGTCTGTCTTGTCTGTCTTGTCTGTCTTGTCTGTCTTGTCTGTCTTGTCTGTCTTGTCTGTCTTGTCTGTCTTGTCTGTCTTGTCTGTCTTGTCTGTCTTGTCTGTCTTGTCTGTCTTGTCTGTCTTGTCTGTCTTGTCTGTCTTGTCTGTCTTGTCTGTCTTGTCTGTCTTGTCTGTCTTGTCTGTCTTGTCTGTCTTGTCTGTCTTGTCTGTCTTGTCTGTCTTGTCTGTCTTGTCTGTCTTGTCTGTCTTGTCTGTCTTGTCTGTCTTGTCTGTCTTGTCTGTCTTGTCTGTCTTGTCTGTCTTGTCTGTCTTGTCTGTCTTGTCTGTCTTGTCTGTCTTGTCTGTCTTGTCTGTCTTGTCTGTCTTGTCTGTCTTGTCTGTCTTGTCTGTCTTGTCTGTCTTGTCTGTCTTGTCTGTCTTGTCTGTCTTGTCTGTCTTGTCTGTCTTGTCTGTCTTGTCTGTCTTGTCTGTCTTGTCTGTCTTGTCTGTCTTGTCTGTCTTGTCTGTCTTGTCTGTCTTGTCTGTCTTGTCTGTCTTGTCTGTCTTGTCTGTCTTGTCTGTCTTGTCTGTCTTGTCTGTCTTGTCTGTCTTGTCTGTCTTGTCTGTCTTGTCTGTCTTGTCTGTCTTGTCTGTCTTGTCTGTCTTGTCTGTCTTGTCTGTCTTGTCTGTCTTGTCTGTCTTGTCTGTCTTGTCTGTCTTGTCTGTCTTGTCTGTCTTGTCTGTCTTGTCTGTCTTGTCTGTCTTGTCTGTCTTGTCTGTCTTGTCTGTCTTGTCTGTCTTGTCTGTCTTGTCTGTCTTGTCTGTCTTGTCTGTCTTGTCTGTCTTGTCTGTCTTGTCTGTCTTGTCTGTCTTGTCTGTCTTGTCTGTCTTGTCTGTCTTGTCTGTCTTGTCTGTCTTGTCTGTCTTGTCTGTCTTGTCTGTCTTGTCTGTCTTGTCTGTCTTGTCTGTCTTGTCTGTCTTGTCTGTCTTGTCTGTCTTGTCTGTCTTGTCTGTCTTGTCTGTCTTGTCTGTCTTGTCTGTCTTGTCTGTCTTGTCTGTCTTGTCTGTCTTGTCTGTCTTGTCTGTCTTGTCTGTCTTGTCTGTCTTGTCTGTCTTGTCTGTCTTGTCTGTCTTGTCTGTCTTGTCTGTCTTGTCTGTCTTGTCTGTCTTGTCTGTCTTGTCTGTCTTGTCTGTCTTGTCTGTCTTGTCTGTCTTGTCTGTCTTGTCTGTCTTGTCTGTCTTGTCTGTCTTGTCTGTCTTGTCTGTCTTGTCTGTCTTGTCTGTCTTGTCTGTCTTGTCTGTCTTGTCTGTCTTGTCTGTCTTGTCTGTCTTGTCTGTCTTGTCTGTCTTGTCTGTCTTGTCTGTCTTGTCTGTCTTGTCTGTCTTGTCTGTCTTGTCTGTCTTGTCTGTCTTGTCTGTCTTGTCTGTCTTGTCTGTCTTGTCTGTCTTGTCTGTCTTGTCTGTCTTGTCTGTCTTGTCTGTCTTGTCTGTCTTGTCTGTCTTGTCTGTCTTGTCTGTCTTGTCTGTCTTGTCTGTCTTGTCTGTCTTGTCTGTCTTGTCTGTCTTGTCTGTCTTGTCTGTCTTGTCTGTCTTGTCTGTCTTGTCTGTCTTGTCTGTCTTGTCTGTCTTGTCTGTCTTGTCTGTCTTGTCTGTCTTGTCTGTCTTGTCTGTCTTGTCTGTCTTGTCTGTCTTGTCTGTCTTGTCTGTCTTGTCTGTCTTGTCTGTCTTGTCTGTCTTGTCTGTCTTGTCTGTCTTGTCTGTCTTGTCTGTCTTGTCTGTCTTGTCTGTCTTGTCTGTCTTGTCTGTCTTGTCTGTCTTGTCTGTCTTGTCTGTCTTGTCTGTCTTGTCTGTCTTGTCTGTCTTGTCTGTCTTGTCTGTCTTGTCTGTCTTGTCTGTCTTGTCTGTCTTGTCTGTCTTGTCTGTCTTGTCTGTCTTGTCTGTCTTGTCTGTCTTGTCTGTCTTGTCTGTCTTGTCTGTCTTGTCTGTCTTGTCTGTCTTGTCTGTCTTGTCTGTCTTGTCTGTCTTGTCTGTCTTGTCTGTCTTGTCTGTCTTGTCTGTCTTGTCTGTCTTGTCTGTCTTGTCTGTCTTGTCTGTCTTGTCTGTCTTGTCTGTCTTGTCTGTCTTGTCTGTCTTGTCTGTCTTGTCTGTCTTGTCTGTCTTGTCTGTCTTGTCTGTCTTGTCTGTCTTGTCTGTCTTGTCTGTCTTGTCTGTCTTGTCTGTCTTGTCTGTCTTGTCTGTCTTGTCTGTCTTGTCTGTCTTGTCTGTCTTGTCTGTCTTGTCTGTCTTGTCTGTCTTGTCTGTCTTGTCTGTCTTGTCTGTCTTGTCTGTCTTGTCTGTCTTGTCTGTCTTGTCTGTCTTGTCTGTCTCTTGTCTGTCTTGTCTGTCTTGTCTGTCTTGTCTGTCTTGTCTGTCTTGTCTGTCTTGTCTGTCTTGTCTGTCTTGTCTGTCTTGTCTGTCTTGTCTGTCTTGTCTGTCTTGTCTGTCTTGTCTGTCTTGTCTGTCTTGTCTGTCTTGTCTGTCTTGTCTGTCTTGTCTGTCTTGTCTGTCTTGTCTGTCTTGTCTGTCTTGTCTGTCTTGTCTGTCTTGTCTGTCTTGTCTGTCTTGTCTGTCTTGTCTGTCTTGTCTGTCTTGTCTGTCTTGTCTGTCTTGTCTGTCTTGTCTGTCTTGTCTGTCTTGTCTGTCTTGTCTGTCTTGTCTGTCTTGTCTGTCTTGTCTGTCTTGTCTGTCTTGTCTGTCTTGTCTGTCTTGTCTGTCTTGTCTGTCTTGTCTGTCTTGTCTGTCTTGTCTGTCTTGTCTGTCTTGTCTGTCTTGTCTGTCTTGTCTGTCTTGTCTGTCTTGTCTGTCTTGTCTGTCTTGTCTGTCTTGTCTGTCTTGTCTGTCTTGTCTGTCTTGTCTGTCTTGTCTGTCTTGTCTGTCTTGTCTGTCTTGTCTGTCTTGTCTGTCTTGTCTGTCTTGTCTGTCTTGTCTGTCTTGTCTGTCTTGTCTGTCTTGTCTGTCTTGTCTGTCTTGTCTGTCTTGTCTGTCTTGTCTGTCTTGTCTGTCTTGTCTGTCTTGTCTGTCTTGTCTGTCTTGTCTGTCTTGTCTGTCTTGTCTGTCTTGTCTGTCTTGTCTGTCTTGTCTGTCTTGTCTGTCTTGTCTGTCTTGTCTGTCTTGTCTGTCTTGTCTGTCTTGTCTGTCTTGTCTGTCTTGTCTGTCTTGTCTGTCTTGTCTGTCTTGTCTGTCTTGTCTGTCTTGTCTGTCTTGTCTGTCTTGTCTGTCTTGTCTGTCTTGTCTGTCTTGTCTGTCTTGTCTGTCTTGTCTGTCTTGTCTGTCTTGTCTGTCTTGTCTGTCTTGTCTGTCTTGTCTGTCTTGTCTGTCTTGTCTGTCTTGTCTGTCTTGTCTGTCTTGTCTGTCTTGTCTGTCTTGTCTGTCTTGTCTGTCTTGTCTGTCTTGTCTGTCTTGTCTGTCTTGTCTGTCTTGTCTGTCTTGTCTGTCTTGTCTGTCTTGTCTGTCTTGTCTGTCTTGTCTGTCTTGTCTGTCTTGTCTGTCTTGTCTGTCTTGTCTGTCTTGTCTGTCTTGTCTGTCTTGTCTGTCTTGTCTGTCTTGTCTGTCTTGTCTGTCTTGTCTGTCTTGTCTGTCTTGTCTGTCTTGTCTGTCTTGTCTGTCTTGTCTGTCTTGTCTGTCTTGTCTGTCTTGTCTGTCTTGTCTGTCTTGTCTGTCTTGTCTGTCTTGTCTGTCTTGTCTGTCTTGTCTGTCTTGTCTGTCTTGTCTGTCTTGTCTGTCTTGTCTGTCTTGTCTGTCTTGTCTGTCTTGTCTGTCTTGTCTGTCTTGTCTGTCTTGTCTGTCTTGTCTGTCTTGTCTGTCTTGTCTGTCTTGTCTGTCTTGTCTGTCTTGTCTGTCTTGTCTGTCTTGTCTGTCTTGTCTGTCTTGTCTGTCTTGTCTGTCTTGTCTGTCTTGTCTGTCTTGTCTGTCTTGTCTGTCTTGTCTGTCTTGTCTGTCTTGTCTGTCTTGTCTGTCTTGTCTGTCGTCTGTCTTGTCTGTCTTGTCTGTCTTGTCTGTCTTGTCTGTCTTGTCTGTCTTGTCTGTCTTGTCTGTCTTGTCTGTCTTGTCTGTCTTGTCTGTCTTGTCTGTCTTGTCTGTCTTGTCTGTCTTGTCTGTCTTGTCTGTCTTGTCTGTCTTGTCTGTCTTGTCTGTCTTGTCTGTCTTGTCTGTCTTGTCTGTCTTGTCTGTCTTGTCTGTCTTGTCTGTCTTGTCTGTCTTGTCTGTCTTGTCTGTCTTGTCTGTCTTGTCTGTCTTGTCTGTCTTGTCTGTCTTGTCTGTCTTGTCTGTCTTGTCTGTCTTGTCTGTCTTGTCTGTCTTGTCTGTCTTGTCTGTCTTGTCTGTCTTGTCTGTCTTGTCTGTCTTGTCTGTCTTGTCTGTCTTGTCTGTCTTGTCTGTCTTGTCTGTCTTGTCTGTCTTGTCTGTCTTGTCTGTCTTGTCTGTCTTGTCTGTCTTGTCTGTCTTGTCTGTCTTGTCTGTCTTGTCTGTCTTGTCTGTCTTGTCTGTCTTGTCTGTCTTGTCTGTCTTGTCTGTCTTGTCTGTCTTGTCTGTCTTGTCTGTCTTGTCTGTCTTGTCTGTCTTGTCTGTCTTGTCTGTCTTGTCTGTCTTGTCTGTCTTGTCTGTCTTGTCTGTCTTGTCTGTCTTGTCTGTCTTGTCTGTCTTGTCTGTCTTGTCTGTCTTGTCTGTCTTGTCTGTCTTGTCTGTCTTGTCTGTCTTGTCTGTCTTGTCTGTCTTGTCTGTCTTGTCTGTCTTGTCTGTCTTGTCTGTCTTGTCTGTCTTGTCTGTCTTGTCTGTCTTGTCTGTCTTGTCTGTCTTGTCTGTCTTGTCTGTCTTGTCTGTCTTGTCTGTCTTGTCTGTCTTGTCTGTCTTGTCTGTCTTGTCTGTCTTGTCTGTCTTGTCTGTCTTGTCTGTCTTGTCTGTCTTGTCTGTCTTGTCTGTCTTGTCTGTCTTGTCTGTCTTGTCTGTCTTGTCTGTCTTGTCTGTCTTGTCTGTCTTGTCTGTCTTGTCTGTCTTGTCTGTCTTGTCTGTCTTGTCTGTCTTGTCTGTCTTGTCTGTCTTGTCTGTCTTGTCTGTCTTGTCTGTCTTGTCTGTCTTGTCTGTCTTGTCTGTCTTGTCTGTCTTGTCTGTCTTGTCTGTCTTGTCTGTCTTGTCTGTCTTGTCTGTCTTGTCTGTCTTGTCTGTCTTGTCTGTCTTGTCTGTCTTGTCTGTCTTGTCTGTCTTGTCTGTCTTGTCTGTCTTGTCTGTCTTGTCTGTCTTGTCTGTCTTGTCTGTCTTGTCTGTCTTGTCTGTCTTGTCTGTCTTGTCTGTCTTGTCTGTCTTGTCTGTCTTGTCTGTCTTGTCTGTCTTGTCTGTCTTGTCTGTCTTGTCTGTCTTGTCTGTCTTGTCTGTCTTGTCTGTCTTGTCTGTCTTGTCTGTCTTGTCTGTCTTGTCTGTCTTGTCTGTCTTGTCTGTCTTGTCTGTCTTGTCTGTCTTGTCTGTCTTGTCTGTCTTGTCTGTCTTGTCTGTCTTGTCTGTCTTGTCTGTCTTGTCTGTCTTGTCTGTCTTGTCTGTCTTGTCTGTCTTGTCTGTCTTGTCTGTCTTGTCTGTCTTGTCTGTCTTGTCTGTCTTGTCTGTCTTGTCTGTCTTGTCTGTCTTGTCTGTCTTGTCTGTCTTGTCTGTCTTGTCTGTCTTGTCTGTCTTGTCTGTCTTGTCTGTCTTGTCTGTCTTGTCTGTCTTGTCTGTCTTGTCTGTCTTGTCTGTCTTGTCTGTCTTGTCTGTCTTGTCTGTCTTGTCTGTCTTGTCTGTCTTGTCTGTCTTGTCTGTCTTGTCTGTCTTGTCTGTCTTGTCTGTCTTGTCTGTCTTGTCTGTCTTGTCTGTCTTGTCTGTCTTGTCTGTCTTGTCTGTCTTGTCTGTCTTGTCTGTCTTGTCTGTCTTGTCTGTCTTGTCTGTCTTGTCTGTCTTGTCTGTCTTGTCTGTCTTGTCTGTCTTGTCTGTCTTGTCTGTCTTGTCTGTCTTGTCTGTCTTGTCTGTCTTGTCTGTCTTGTCTGTCTTGTCTGTCTTGTCTGTCTTGTCTGTCTTGTCTGTCTTGTCTGTCTTGTCTGTCTTGTCTGTCTTGTCTGTCTTGTCTGTCTTGTCTGTCTTGTCTGTCTTGTCTGTCTTGTCTGTCTTGTCTGTCTTGTCTGTCTTGTCTGTCTTGTCTGTCTTGTCTGTCTTGTCTGTCTTGTCTGTCTTGTCTGTCTTGTCTGTCTTGTCTGTCTTGTCTGTCTTGTCTGTCTTGTCTGTCTTGTCTGTCTTGTCTGTCTTGTCTGTCTTGTCTGTCTTGTCTGTCTTGTCTGTCTTGTCTGTCTTGTCTGTCTTGTCTGTCTTGTCTGTCTTGTCTGTCTTGTCTGTCTTGTCTGTCTTGTCTGTCTTGTCTGTCTTGTCTGTCTTGTCTGTCTTGTCTGTCTTGTCTGTCTTGTCTGTCTTGTCTGTCTTGTCTGTCTTGTCTGTCTTGTCTGTCTTGTCTGTCTTGTCTGTCTTGTCTGTCTTGTCTGTCTTGTCTGTCTTGTCTGTCTTGTCTGTCTTGTCTGTCTTGTCTGTCTTGTCTGTCTTGTCTGTCTTGTCTGTCTTGTCTGTCTTGTCTGTCTTGTCTGTCTTGTCTGTCTTGTCTGTCTTGTCTGTCTTGTCTGTCTTGTCTGTCTTGTCTGTCTTGTCTGTCTTGTCTGTCTTGTCTGTCTTGTCTGTCTTGTCTGTCTTGTCTGTCTTGTCTGTCTTGTCTGTCTTGTCTGTCTTGTCTGTCTTGTCTGTCTTGTCTGTCTTGTCTGTCTTGTCTGTCTTGTCTGTCTTGTCTGTCTTGTCTGTCTTGTCTGTCTTGTCTGTCTTGTCTGTCTTGTCTGTCTTGTCTGTCTTGTCTGTCTTGTCTGTCTTGTCTGTCTTGTCTGTCTTGTCTGTCTTGTCTGTCTTGTCTGTCTTGTCTGTCTTGTCTGTCTTGTCTGTCTTGTCTGTCTTGTCTGTCTTGTCTGTCTTGTCTGTCTTGTCTGTCTTGTCTGTCTTGTCTGTCTTGTCTGTCTTGTCTGTCTTGTCTGTCTTGTCTGTCTTGTCTGTCTTGTCTGTCTTGTCTGTCTTGTCTGTCTTGTCTGTCTTGTCTGTCTTGTCTGTCTTGTCTGTCTTGTCTGTCTTGTCTGTCTTGTCTGTCTTGTCTGTCTTGTCTGTCTTGTCTGTCTTGTCTGTCTTGTCTGTCTTGTCTGTCTTGTCTGTCTTGTCTGTCTTGTCTGTCTTGTCTGTCTTGTCTGTCTTGTCTGTCTTGTCTGTCTTGTCTGTCTTGTCTGTCTTGTCTGTCTTGTCTGTCTTGTCTGTCTTGTCTGTCTTGTCTGTCTTGTCTGTCTTGTCTGTCTTGTCTGTCTTGTCTGTCTTGTCTGTCTTGTCTGTCTTGTCTGTCTTGTCTGTCTTGTCTGTCTTGTCTTTTGTCTGTCTTGTCTTCTTGTCTGTCTTGTCTGTCTTGTCTGTCTTGTCTTCTTGTCTTCTTTGTCTGTCTTGTCTGTCTTGTCTGTCTTGTCTGTCTTGTCTGTCTTGTCTGTCTTGTCTGTCTTGTCTGTCTTGTCTGTCTTGTCTGTCTTGTCTGTCTTGTCTGTCTTGTCTGTCTTGTCTGTCTTGTCTGTCTTGTCTGTCTTGTCTGTCTTGTCTGTCTTGTCTGTCTTGTCTGTCTTGTCTGTCTTGTCTGTCTTGTCTGTCTTGTCTGTCTTGTCTGTCTTGTCTGTCTTGTCTGTCTTGTCTGTCTTGTCTGTCTTGTCTGTCTTGTCTGTCTTGTCTGTCTTGTCTGTCTTGTCTGTCTTGTCTGTCTTGTCTGTCTTGTCTGTCTTGTCTGTCTTGTCTGTCTTGTCTGTCTTGTCTGTCTTGTCTGTCTTGTCTGTCTTGTCTGTCTTGTCTGTCTTGTCTGTCTTGTCTGTCTTGTCTGTCTTGTCTGTCTTGTCTGTCTTGTCTGTCTTGTCTGTCTTGTCTGTCTTGTCTGTCTTGTCTGTCTTGTCTGTCTTGTCTGTCTTGTCTGTCTTGTCTGTCTTGTCTGTCTTGTCTGTCTTGTCTGTCTTGTCTGTCTTGTCTGTCTTGTCTGTCTTGTCTGTCTTGTCTGTCTTGTCTGTCTTGTCTGTCTTGTCTGTCTTGTCTGTCTTGTCTGTCTTGTCTGTCTTGTCTGTCTTGTCTGTCTTGTCTGTCTTGTCTGTCTTGTCTGTCTTGTCTGTCTTGTCTGTCTTGTCTGTCTTGTCTGTCTTGTCTGTCTTGTCTGTCTTGTCTGTCTTGTCTGTCTTGTCTGTCTTGTCTGTCTTGTCTGTCTTGTCTGTCTTGTCTGTCTTGTCTGTCTTGTCTGTCTTGTCTGTCTTGTCTGTCTTGTCTGTCTTGTCTGTCTTGTCTGTCTTGTCTGTCTTGTCTGTCTTGTCTGTCTTGTCTGTCTTGTCTGTCTTGTCTGTCTTGTCTGTCTTGTCTGTCTTGTCTGTCTTGTCTGTCTTGTCTGTCTTGTCTGTCTTGTCTGTCTTGTCTGTCTTGTCTGTCTTGTCTGTCTTGTCTGTCTTGTCTGTCTTGTCTGTCTTGTCTGTCTTGTCTGTCTTGTCTGTCTTGTCTGTCTTGTCTGTCTTGTCTGTCTTGTCTGTCTTGTCTGTCTTGTCTGTCTTGTCTTGTCTTGTCTGTCTTGTCTGTCTTGTCTGTCTTGTCTGTCTTGTCTGTCTTGTCTGTCTTGTCTGTCTTGTCTGTCTTGTCTGTCTTGTCTGTCTTGTCTGTCTTGTCTGTCTTGTCTGTCTTGTCTGTCTTGTCTGTCTTGTCTGTCTTGTCTGTCTTGTCTGTCTTGTCTGTCTTGTCTGTCTTGTCTGTCTTGTCTGTCTTGTCTGTCTTGTCTGTCTTGTCTGTCTTGTCTGTCTTGTCTGTCTTGTCTGTCTTGTCTGTCTTGTCTGTCTTGTCTGTCTTGTCTGTCTTGTCTGTCTTGTCTGTCTTGTCTGTCTTGTCTGTCTTGTCTGTCTTGTCTGTCTTGTCTGTCTTGTCTGTCTTGTCTGTCTTGTCTGTCTTGTCTGTCTTGTCTGTCTTGTCTGTCTTTCTTCTTGTCTGTCTTGTCTGTCTTGTCTGTCTTGTCTTTTCTGTCTTGTCTGTCTTGTCTTCTTGTCTGCTTGTCTTCTTTTTCTTTTTCTTTTTCTTTTTCTTTCTTTTTTCTTTCTGTCTTTTTCTTTTTCTTGTCTGTCTTGTCTGTCTTGTCTGTCTTGTCTGTCTTGTCTGTCTTGTCTGTCTTGTCTGTCTTGTCTGTCTTGTCTGTCTTGTCTGTCTTGTCTGTCTTGTCTGTCTTGTCTGTCTTGTCTGTCTTGTCTGTCTTGTCTGTCTTTCTGTCTTGTCTGTCTTGTCTGTCTTGTCTGTCTTGTCTGTCTTGTCTGTCTTGTCTGTCTTGTCTGTCTTCTTGTCTGTCTTGTCTGTCTTGTCTGTCTTGTCTGTCTTGTCTGTCTTGTCTGTCTTGTCTGTCTTGTCTGTCTTGTCTGTCTTGTCTGTCTTGTCTGTCTTGTCTGTCTTGTCTGTCTTGTCTGTCTTGTCTGTCTTGTCTGTCTTGTCTGTCTTGTCTGTCTTGTCTGTCTTGTCTGTCTTGTCTGTCTTGTCTGTCTTGTCTGTCTTGTCTGTCTTGTCTGTCTTGTCTGTCTTGTCTGTCTTGTCTGTCTTGTCTGTCTTGTCTGTCTTGTCTGTCTTGTCTGTCTTGTCTGTCTTGTCTGTCTTGTCTGTCTTGTCTGTCTTGTCTGTCTTGTCTGTCTTGTCTGTCTTGTCTGTCTTGTCTGTCTTGTCTGTCTTGTCTGTCTTGTCTGTCTTGTCTGTCTTGTCTGTCTTGTCTGTCTTGTCTGTCTTGTCTGTCTTGTCTGTCTTGTCTGTCTTGTCTGTCTTGTCTGTCTTGTCTGTCTTGTCTGTCTTGTCTGTCTTGTCTGTCTTGTCTGTCTTGTCTGTCTTGTCTGTCTTGTCTGTCTTGTCTGTCTTGTCTGTCTTGTCTGTCTTGTCTGTCTTGTCTGTCTTGTCTGTCTTGTCTGTCTTGTCTGTCTTGTCTGTCTTGTCTGTCTTGTCTGTCTTGTCTGTCTTGTCTGTCTTGTCTGTCTTGTCTGTCTTGTCTGTCTTGTCTGTCTTGTCTGTCTTGTCTGTCTTGTCTGTCTTGTCTGTCTTGTCTGTCTTGTCTGTCTTGTCTGTCTTGTCTGTCTTGTCTGTCTTGTCTGTCTTGTCTGTCTTGTCTGTCTTGTCTGTCTTGTCTGTCTTGTCTGTCTTGTCTGTCTTGTCTGTCTTGTCTGTCTTGTCTGTCTTGTCTGTCTTGTCTGTCTTGTCTGTCTTGTCTGTCTTGTCTGTCTTGTCTGTCTTGTCTGTCTTGTCTGTCTTGTCTGTCTTGTCTGTCTTGTCTGTCTTGTCTGTCTTGTCTGTCTTGTCTGTCTTGTCTGTCTTGTCTGTCTTGTCTGTCTTGTCTGTCTTGTCTGTCTTGTCTGTCTTGTCTGTCTTGTCTGTCTTGTCTGTCTTGTCTGTCTTGTCTGTCTTGTCTGTCTTGTCTGTCTTGTCTGTCTTGTCTGTCTTGTCTGTCTTGTCTGTCTTGTCTGTCTTGTCTGTCTTGTCTGTCTTGTCTGTCTTGTCTGTCTTGTCTGTCTTGTCTGTCTTGTCTGTCTTGTCTGTCTTGTCTGTCTTGTCTGTCTTGTCTGTCTTGTCTGTCTTGTCTGTCTTGTCTGTCTTGTCTGTCTTGTCTGTCTTGTCTGTCTTGTCTGTCTTGTCTGTCTTGTCTGTCTTGTCTGTCTTGTCTGTCTTGTCTGTCTTGTCTGTCTTGTCTGTCTTGTCTGTCTTGTCTGTCTTGTCTGTCTTGTCTGTCTTGTCTGTCTTGTCTGTCTTGTCTGTCTTGTCTGTCTTGTCTGTCTTGTCTGTCTTGTCTGTCTTGTCTGTCTTGTCTGTCTTGTCTGTCTTGTCTGTCTTGTCTGTCTTGTCTGTCTTGTCTGTCTTGTCTGTCTTGTTCTTCTGTCTTGTCTGTCTTGTCTGTCTTGTCTGTCTTGTCTGTCTTGTCTGTCTTGTCTGTCTTGTCTGTCTTGTCTGTCTTGTCTGTCTTGTCTGTCTTGTCTGTCTTGTCTGTCTTGTCTGTCTTGTCTGTCTTGTCTGTCTTGTCTGTCTTGTCTGTCTTGTCTGTCTTGTCTGTCTTGTCTGTCTTGTCTGTCTTGTCTGTCTTGTCTGTCTTGTCTGTCTTGTCTGTCTTGTCTGTCTTGTCTGTCTTGTCTGTCTTGTCTGTCTTGTCTGTCTTGTCTGTCTTGTCTGTCTTGTCTGTCTTGTCTGTCTTGTCTGTCTTGTCTGTCTTGTCTGTCTTGTCTGTCTTGTCTGTCTTGTCTGTCTTGTCTGTCTTGTCTGTCTTGTCTGTCTTGTCTGTCTTGTCTGTCTTGTCTGTCTTGTCTGTCTTGTCTGTCTTGTCTGTCTTGTCTGTCTTGTCTGTCTTGTCTGTCTTGTCTGTCTTGTCTGTCTTGTCTGTCTTGTCTGTCTTGTCTGTCTTGTCTGTCTTGTCTGTCTTGTCTGTCTTGTCTGTCTTGTCTGTCTTGTCTGTCTTGTCTGTCTTGTCTGTCTTGTCTGTCTTGTCTGTCTTGTCTGTCTTGTCTGTCTTGTCTGTCTTGTCTGTCTTGTCTGTCTTGTCTGTCTTGTCTGTCTTGTCTGTCTTGTCTGTCTTGTCTGTCTTGTCTGTCTTGTCTGTCTTGTCTGTCTTGTCTGTCTTGTCTGTCTTGTCTGTCTTGTCTGTCTTGTCTGTCTTGTCTGTCTTGTCTGTCTTGTCTGTCTTGTCTGTCTTGTCTGTCTTGTCTGTCTTGTCTGTCTTGTCTGTCTTGTCTGTCTTGTCTGTCTTGTCTGTCTTGTCTGTCTTGTCTGTCTTGTCTGTCTTGTCTGTCTTTGTCTGTCTTTGTCTGTCTTTGTCTGTCTTTGTCTGTCTTGTCTGTCTTGTCTGTCTTGTCTGTCTTGTCTGTCTTGTCTGTCTTGTCTGTCTTGTCTGTCTTGTCTGTCTTGTCTGTCTTGTCTGTCTTGTCTGTCTTGTCTGTCTTGTCTGTCTTGTCTGTCTTGTCTGTCTTGTCTGTCTTGTCTGTCTTGTCTGTCTTGTCTGTCTTGTCTGTCTTGTCTGTCTTGTCTGTCTTGTCTGTCTTGTCTGTCTTGTCTGTCTTGTCTGTCTTGTCTGTCTTGTCTGTCTTGTCTGTCTTGTCTGTCTTGTCTGTCTTGTCTGTCTTGTCTGTCTTGTCTGTCTTGTCTGTCTTGTCTGTCTTGTCTGTCTTGTCTGTCTTGTCTGTCTTGTCTGTCTTGTCTGTCTTGTCTGTCTTGTCTGTCTTGTCTGTCTTGTCTGTCTTGTCTGTCTTGTCTGTCTTGTCTGTCTTGTCTGTCTTGTCTGTCTTGTCTGTCTTGTCTGTCTTGTCTGTCTTGTCTGTCTTGTCTGTCTTGTCTGTCTTGTCTGTCTTGTCTGTCTTGTCTGTCTTGTCTGTCTTGTCTCTTGTCTGTCTTGTCTGTCTTGTCTGTCTTGTCTGTCTTGTCTGTCTTGTCTGTCTTGTCTGTCTTGTCTGTCTTGTCTGTCTTGTCTGTCTTGTCTGTCTTGTCTGTCTTGTCTGTCTTGTCTGTCTTGTCTGTCTTGTCTGTCTTGTCTGTCTTGTCTGTCTTGTCTGTCTTGTCTGTCTTGTCTGTCTTGTCTGTCTTGTCTGTCTTGTCTGTCTTGTCTGTCTTGTCTGTCTTGTCTGTCTTGTCTGTCTTGTCTGTCTTGTCTGTCTTGTCTGTCTTGTCTGTCTTGTCTGTCTTGTCTGTCTTGTCTGTCTTGTCTGTCTTGTCTGTCTTGTCTGTCTTGTCTGTCTTGTCTGTCTTGTCTGTCTTGTCTGTCTTGTCTGTCTTGTCTGTCTTGTCTGTCTTGTCTGTCTTGTCTGTCTTGTCTGTCTTGTCTGTCTTGTCTGTCTTGTCTGTCTTGTCTGTCTTGTCTGTCTTGTCTGTCTTGTCTGTCTTGTCTGTCTTGTCTGTCTTGTCTGTCTTGTCTGTCTTGTCTGTCTTGTCTGTCTTGTCTGTCTTGTCTGTCTTGTCTGTCTTGTCTTCTTGTCTGTCTTGTCTGTCTTGTCTGTCTTGTCTGTCTTGTCTGTCTTGTCTGTCTTGTCTGTCTTGTCTGTCTTGTCTGTCTTGTCTGTCTTGTCTGTCTTGTCTGTCTTGTCTGTCTTGTCTGTCTTGTCTGTCTTGTCTGTCTTGTCTGTCTTGTCTGTCTTGTCTGTCTTGTCTGTCTTGTCTGTCTTGTCTGTCTTGTCTGTCTTGTCTGTCTTGTCTGTCTTGTCTTCTTGTCTGTCTTGTCTGTCTTGTCTGTCTTGTCTGTCTTGTCTGTCTTGTCTGTCTTGTCTGTCTTGTCTGTCTTGTCTGTCTTGTCTGTCTTGTCTGTCTTGTCTGTCTTGTCTGTCTTGTCTGTCTTGTCTGTCTTGTCTGTCTTGTCTGTCTTGTCTGTCTTGTCTGTCTTGTCTGTCTTGTCTGTCTTGTCTGTCTTGTCTGTCTTGTCTGTCTTGTCTGTCTTGTCTGTCTTGTCTGTCTTGTCCGTCTTGTCTGTCTTGGCGGTCTTGTCTGTCTTGTCCGTCTTGTCTGTCTTGTCTGTCTTGTCTGTCTTGTCTGTCTTGTCTGTCTTGTCTGTCTTGTCTTCTTGTCTTCTTGTCTGTCTTGTCTTCTTGTCTGTCTTGTCTGTCTTGTCTGTCTTGTCTGTCTTGTCTGTCTTGTCTGTCTTGTCTGTCTTGTCTGTCTTGTCTGTCTTGTCTGTCTTGTCTGTCTTGTCTGTCTTGTCTGTCTTGTCTGTCTTGTCTGTCTTGTCTGTCTTGTCTGTCTTGTCTGTCTTGTCTGTCTTGTCTGTCTTGTCTGTCTTGTCTGTCTTGTCTGTCTTGTCTGTCTTGTCTGTCTTGTCTGTCTTGTCTGTCTTGTCTGTCTTGTCTGTCTTGTCTGTCTTGTCTGTCTTGTCTGTCTTGTCTGTCTTGTCTGTCTTGTCTGTCTTGTCTGTCTTGTCTGTCTTGTCTGTCTTGTCTGTCTTGTCTGTCTTGTCTGTCTTGTCTGTCTTGTCTGTCTTGTCTGTCTTGTCTGTCTTGTCTGTCTTGTCTGTCTTGTCTGTCTTGTCTGTCTTGTCTGTCTTGTCTGTCTTGTCTGTCTTGTCTGTCTTGTCTGTCTTGTCTGTCTTGTCTGTCTTGTCTGTCTTGTCTGTCTTGTCTGTCTTGTCTGTCTTGTCTGTCTTGTCTGTCTTGTCTGTCTTGTCTGTCTTGTCTGTCTTGTCTGTCTTGTCTGTCTTGTCTGTCTTGTCTGTCTTGTCTGTCTTGTCTGTCTTGTCTGTCTTGTCTGTCTTGTCTGTCTTGTCTGTCTTGTCTGTCTTGTCTGTCTTGTCTGTCTTGTCTGTCTTGTCTGTCTTATCTGTCTTGTCTTTTGTATTCTTTTTGCTAGGCTTTTCGGGCTCGGTTTAGGGTCGTAGAATGGTTCTTTTTAACCATGCCTTCATGAAGTTCGATCGTCCTCTTGTCTGAGAGCCGAGAGTTGAAATATTGCGCCCTTAGGGTCATTGGTAACATGGCGCTGAGTTTCAAACACGGATAGCAGCACGTTAATTTTGCCACTCACTCTCGCGAGTAGGTCCGTAGGTCATCGTTCTGGAATGCCGTGGCTAGGTCTATACGCCGTATATGCGATGCAGATGGTAATTTTTCCCCTCTCTTGTGCGTCGGCACACTAATAACATCCATTACCTTCTGGTTGCTGATAGTGCTGGAGCTATTAGCCGTTCATAGCAAACGGACGTGTTTTTTTTCTTGCGATCATTCGATTTTGTTATTATTTTCTTGCAAAAAACAAACCGGTGTTTGTTAAGAAATTAATTATTTAAATCTAATACTTTAAACGATTCCATTCGCACTCGCGTCTGCAGGGTACCGTATTTGGTGTGTTTAAATTATTTTATTATCTACCCAAGTGAGGTACTGTGCCCTATTTATTTCTGATCCCTTTTTTTACTTTTACTGCAATTTCTACTTTCGCAATAACTCACTTTCTCCTAGTTTGCGCTTTTTTTTAGTTTAGTTTGCGTAGTACATACGACATGTGCCGGTTTCACCGCCTCAATTTCGGATGCAATCCCTGGAAACGCTGGTTTCCACTTTTGCTGCTGTGGATGTCGCGCGGTTCAAAAATAAATGCGAACGTTCATGCGGCAAACTAAAAACGGTTTCACAGAGTTGATCGGTGGTTTCCGTAAAATCAACGACCAACTCTCTGCGCTAGATTCCTTATTTAGCAGCCTACAGCTACTAAATGAATCTCCAAAGCGTAAAAAAACCGCTTTTAGGGACTCCGTATGCAGTGGTATCGCTATTCAGCCTGATCAGCCGATGACCATGCAGCCGCTCATAACTCTGACCACCCCAAGAGCAGGAGTTGGAAACACAAATGTGGTTTCGGAATTTGACTCCATAATCGAGCATAACTCGTCTGAATTACCATCCAGGGTATCACTTCAAGTGATTCCTCCGGCACGAGTAGAGTCGACCTCCTTAAAATCCACTGCTAAGGGTAAACCACCGTCCGAACCCCCGTTACGGACTAATGTCGCGGTCTTCCCAACCCAAACACCAAAGCCCTTACAGGTGATTCTCCCCTCTAAACACATATTTATATCACGGCTGGCCCCAGACACCTCAGAGATTGATATCTCGGCATATATCCAAGCCAAATCTAAGGCCGTTGTTAGAAATTTAAATATACTTACTCGAGGCTCCCGTCATCTTTTAAGATACGTGTACCTTTGCCGATGTTCAACACGATTTGTTCGCCCAGCTTTTGGCCAGAGAACATATTCGTAAAAGTACATCAGCCGAGTACAGTTAAAAAGAAAGTTAATAAGTCTGTGGGAGTTAAACTCCCAAAGCCTAAAAACCCTGTACCGTCTTCGTCGTCCATACCTAAACCTTCATCCTCAAAAAACCAACAACATCTATCACTCTTACCTATCAAAATACTTGGGGGCTTCGGAGTAAACTCCCTAAACAGTATTCTGATAGTTCATCTTTCGCATCCCAGATTGTAGTCTTCACAGAGACCTGGTTAAAGCCGGAGATTTTTAGCTCCGAAATTTTCCCAGACAGGTACACCACTTACAGACGGGACCGACCACTACGAAGGGGAGGAGGAGCCCTAATCTCTGTGGATTCCGACTTCGCTTCTGAAGAGGTTAAGTTACCGGTGATATTGAATTCTTATGTGTGAAAACCACTATGTCGCTTCAATTACTGTTCATCACATGCTCATACTTACCACCTTCTTCAGAACCTCCTACATACTGGCACCACTTATCTGCTGGTTTCTAACCGCATGTCTGACAGTGACCTTCTAGTGACTCTAGGAGACTTAAATTTACCTGAACTTATCTAGTCAAACATCGAGAATTCTTTAACACTCTCAACGCATCATGATTTTACTGAGGGTATGTTTGACATATCCCTTGGTCAAATAAACCACGTAAGGAATTCTTTAGGTTGACTTCTAGATCTAAGTTTCGTTTCTGACCAAGATGGAATAACCCTTTCGAGAGCCATGCCACTTTCATCCCCAGAAGACCCTTACCACCCAACGCTTGAGGTGTCAATTGAAACCCTTACTGGTAGCAACCTTCAGTCTCGCCATTGAGTTCATAAAACTTGCTGCTTTCGTAAGGCTGATTTTCAGAGACTAAGCAATTTAATTTCTACATTTGATTGGTCCAATCTCTGGAAATGCACCAATATTAATATCGCTTTAGAAACATTCTACAAAACGCTTAACGCTTTCTTCGACTCTTGCGTGCCATGGAAATATCCATCCCCCTCAACTGACCCTCCTTGGTTTACAAGGAGCCTTAAAAACTTAAAATACATCAATAAAATACATCCTTCAGAGACATAAGAAAAGTAGCTGTAATGTAACTTTCTCAAGATACTTAAAAGCTCAGTCAAATTTCACCGTGCATAACGCTGAGTGTTATAAGAATTATATACACCGCCGTCGGATCACAGGATCCGAAGCAGTTTTATAATTTTGTGAACACTAAGCGTAAGCATGTATCTCCTCCTCCCCCCCTCCCCCCTTACTACCGATCTATCAGCCTTATTCATACAACATACAACATTCTTATTTTTAGACCAAATTTCTCCGAAAGCACTGTGTTATCGGATCTTCTGAGGGTGAAACCAGTCCATTCGTCAGGTCCTGATGGTGTTCCTGGCTGTGTACTGAAAAACTGCGCTAAGCCATTGTGCAGACCTCTTCTAAAACTTTTCTCTTTGTCTCTGGAAACTTCTATTTTTTCCCAAATGGGGAAGGAATCCTTCATAATTCCCCTACACAAAAAGGGGAAAAAATCGGATGCTACAAACTATAGAGGAATCTCTAAATTATCAGCAATTCCAAAGCTTTTTGAAAAATTGGTAACACCACATCTTCAAAATCTCTGCAGTTAAATTATTTCTCCATGCCAGCATGGTTTTATAAAGCGTCGCTCCACCACCACAAACCTCTTGTAGCTGACCTCCTTTATTATAGATGGTTTCCGTAAAGGCCTTAAAACAGATGTCATCTACACAGACTTTAGTAAAGCATTTGACTCTGTCAACCACTCATTCCTTTTGAGTAAACTTAGTATCCTAGGATTTCCCTCAGACCATTTCACGTGGATTTCAAGCTACTTAACTGGGAGACCCCAACGTGTTCTTTTTAAGGATGTACACTCTCGCCTTGTTAGTGCTACATCGGGAGTCCCCCACGGAAGCCATCTTGGGCCACTACTTTTCACTATCTTTATGGTCTAAGGAATTCAATGACCCTTATATTACTAAAACATTATACAGGGTTTGTCCGGAAAGTAATAGGACTGAGTCGATTTAAAAAAATTTATTTAGCCAATCGTTACAATTCTTTAAAAACTTTCAAAATAGGCTCCTTCTGCGTCGATGCAGCGCTGCCAGCGCGATCTCCAAGCTTTGAAGGCGTCACAGAAGGCATTCTCCGGAATAGCCTTGAGAGTCGCGGTGCATGCTGCTTGGATCTCCTCTGTCGTGCCAAGAAAATTTGAACATGTGTGAAAGTGACCCCCAATTTTTAAATAACGTAATCACAGGTGACGAGTCATGGATCTTTGAGTATGATCCCGAGACAAAGAGGCAATCTTCCGAGTGGCACACGCCGGCGTATCCTCGCCCAAAAAAGAGAAGAATGAGCAAATCCAAAGTGAAAACGATGCTCATTATCTTTTTTGACATCAAAGGCATCGTCCACCATGAATTTGTTCCTCCTGGACAAACCGTCAACGCCAAGTGTTACGTGGAAGTGCTCAAGAGACTCAAACGAAGGGTCAATCGGGTCCGACAAGACATCGCAGCCGATTGGAAGTTGCACCACGACAACGCCCCGGCTCACACCGCCTTTCTTGTGAACAGCTAACTGACCAAGGCCGGCATCCCAACGCTTCCGCAGCCGCTCTACAGCCCAGATGTGGCCCCCCGGACATTTTTTTGTTTCCTTGCCTGAAAAGGCCGATGAAAGGCAAGCATTTTGAGACGACAGAGGGGATCCAAGCAGCATGCACCGCGGCCCTCAAGGCTATTCCGGAGAATGCCTTCCGTGACGCCTTCAAAGCTTGGAGATCGCGCTGGCAGCGCTGCATCGACGCAGAACGAGCCTATTTTGAAAGTTTTTAAAGAATTGTAACGATTGGCTAAATAAATTTTTTTAAATCGACTCAGTCCTATTACTTTCCGGACAAACCCTGTACGTATCTTTAGTACGTCCAATTCTAGAGTACGGATCATGCGTCTGGAGCCCTCAGTATGGGGTTCATCAAGATCGCATTGAATCCGTTCAAACGAATTTCTTGATGTTTGCTCTTAGGGGATGCAAATCTTCACCTCCCATCTTGTTCTAACAGACTCCTTCTAATTAATTTACCTTTCCTAACCAATCGTAAAAAGATGCTGGGGGTCGTTTTCCTTTATAACCTTATTAATGGTAATGTAGACAGCCAGCGTCTACTAACACGACTAACATTTAACATTTCAAATAGACGCACTAAAAATTTTAGTCCCCTATTCCAAAGTTGTTGTAAATCTACATATGCCCAGCATGAACCTTTCAGGGCTTGATGTTCTGACTACAATGACTTATACTCAATTACTTCACTCTGCACGTCCACTTCTATCAAATCCTCAATTCTCACCTACCTTTCAGAGCAACAAACGAGATCTACTTTTTCCTCGTAATCTTTTCTTAACTTTATTCTCTCGGGTCTATCCCCGCGATCCGAGCCGTACGATAAACGGCAGCGCCCCTCGGTCGGTTGGGTGGGAGGTGGGCTGTACGTTATGCAGTGGGAGCCGCGCGAAAAAAAAGAGGCCAAATTGTCCAACTCTACAGCACTGCGGCGTTTGGACATCGGTTGCTCATCCGACACAACCGCCGGCTCCTCTTGTTTGGGACCTCGACATTCTGGCGCTCCTCCTGAATGGGTCTTCGTCAGTGGTGGCAAGGCCCCCCGGTGCACTATCCATTTATTCTCTTGTGACAGCGTCTTAGTCTTCACAGCTGTCCATTCCTAAATTTTAATATGTATTTATATTTTCGCGCTCTTATAGACCTCCAGAGCAGATTTGGCAGCACCGTTGATCTGCGATAAGTTGGCAGCACTAGCAGCTGATTTTACAGCTGGGCCGACCACAACAAATAGTGCAAAATGTTTATAAATGTATTTGCAACTTATTGACTCACTTGGTTTTTAGCCCGGTTTTGATTGCGCAGCCGATTATCCCAATTGTTCTGGCTAGGATGACTCTGAATCTAGGGGATTTCGCGCAGCGAATATTTAACACGCCCGTATCGGTAAACTCCTCGGTATCTATGTATCTGCGTATCTGTGTAGTATTAGTCTACCAAAATAAGAGGGAGGATCCTAATGACGAATATCAAAAAGTTCTTTTGTACAGATATAATGCGGTCTTGTTGGTATTGTCGGCCGTGTTGGTACATAGTTTGTGCGTATTATAATTATTTTACCAGAAAAATTTTACCATACTGGTAATGTTGCAGTATAGCATTTTCCTCCATATCCATGCTTGCAAGCACATACTCGTGTGCATCTCTGTTGGTTCATCACTTTCGTAAATACGTAATTGGCTGTACCACTTAAGCGTATTGCGGCACAAACTCACGAAAAAATCCATTAAGTCCTAAAAACCCTTGCACAACTTAAACTTTTTTCGGTGCAGCAATACTACTTATTGGTGCAGCCCAGATCCTTCCATGGTCCAAACATTGTATTGACCCATTAAGTTAAAAGAGATTGGTAGAAACCCATTTTTGGAAATCGTTCAAAACTATAGATTATATTGGGCAAAAGAGGATTTATATGGATTTACATGTTACATAACGTTGTCTGCGTACATAAGTTGCAGTGAGTTCGTTATTAGTAAGTCATTAATGAAAATTCTAAAAAGTAATGGCTCAAGATGGCTTCCTTGGGGAACTCCCGATGTATATGACACAAGGCATTAGTGTACATCTTTAAAAAAGACAAAAAAGAAAAGTTAGGCTCTTCTAGCAAAGTAGCTAGAAATCCACCAATTTCTCCAAAATTTTGGAATTGCTGACAATTTATAAATGCCTCTATAATTGGTAACATCGAATTTTTTTATGTAGAGGAAATATGAAAGATTCCTTTCACATATGGAGAAAGATCCAAAACCAAGTCCCACAGATAAGCAAAAAGTTTAAGAAGGCACAATGGCATGTGGCAGTTTTTTTGCACAAAGCCTGGTAGTCCATTGGAACCTGGCGAGTTTCAGGTTTTTCATTTCGCAAATCCGATAACATAATGCTTTCGAAGAAAGTTAGTTTGAAAATAAGATTGGCTGATTGAATATTATCCAGTCTGAATAAGTCTGCTCCATATTTGTAGGAGGTGAATACTTCGTTTAAAATTGCAAATACATCGGAAATAGCCTGATAAGTAATCAGAAATAAGTTTTTAAACAAAATTAAGGGATGAGTAGTTTAATATTAATTATAAAACGGGTCCTGTGTATATTTAATCCGGCAACGGTGAATATAATTATTATAACATTGAGTATTATGCCCGGTGAAGTTTGACCGAGCTTCACAGTATCTTAAAAATGTTATATTTAAGCCAGTTTTTTATGTTTTCTTAAAAGTCTATTTTTATGGTAATATCTATTCATAGCGGACGAATATTTCTACCATATGTCACATATGAGTCCAATATTACGTTTAAGGTTTTATATAATATTTTTAAGGCTTTATTTACATCGGTGCATTATCAAATATAGGATCAATCAAATGAATCAATTAAGTTACATAGTCTTTGAAAGTCAGCATTACGAAAGCAACGAGTTTTATAAACTACATGAGGAGGTTCAAACGCAAAACTTGGAGCCAGCCTACAACAATTTTTACGTGGTTTATTTGACTCAGCCACATGTCGCGCATAGCCGCAATGCAATCATGGCATTGCTGAAAGGGATAAAAATGGGTAATTGCCAATATTTGACCCAGTGTGTTCTGGAACTGCAGACAAATAATGCCAGAAGTGGGCGGTTCGAATGAAGGTGTATAAGAACAGGTAATAAACAGCGATTAAGCAGACAACGTCATTTTAATACAGGGGAATTTAAAATCACCAGAATTTGGTAACTTCAGCCCTTAGAAGCGCAATCAAAATCCAAAGATTAGACAATATATATAGACAATACTATGCGATGCAAATAAAAAAGAATCAGAAAAAAGTTTAGAAAGCTTACTACGTTGCGTCACAGGATTTCGATAGATAAGAACAGGCTGGTAATGATTTGGCGTGGATTGGCATGATTTGGCATGGATGTAAGCCAAAATATCAATTTCAAAGGTGTCAGTGCTAGCCGTGCGATAAAATGTGCCTAGAAAATGGAATCACCTATAGGGGTTTGGCGTAACGGTTGGAAAGACCGGGACATCAGACCGTACCGGGGGTCCGATCGGTGGACTTCCGTAATGAGTGGATTTTGGACCTGAGGTATCACATGAAGTGATGACATGGAGGACGAATCCGATTAAAGTTGTTCAATCGTTGTGTTGAATTAGGGTGTCTAATTTTATCTTTTTTTTACATTTATTTTTATTTACAATTCCTGTTCTTGGGGCCTAAAGAGATATGAGCGGCTGCATGGCATTCCTCACAGCGGATTTTTTACGCTTGGCAGACTCATTCAGCAGTCAAACAACACGACACTCAGTAAATCAAAAGTGGAGGCTACCACTACGATATATGGCATCCGAAACGGAGTATGTACAACGTTTGCATGCAGTCATCAGGGCATGCTCGGATGAGATGCGGAAATAGGCTTGTTGCTTGATTTAGCACAGACACAATAGAACTCAATAAAAAGCGAGAGATATATAAGCGAGAATGAGAGGTATAGAACAAAAGCACAAATTAAAATAAAGCATAAGGTCATAGTTGACCGCAATAATTGAATAATTGCTTATCGCAAAATGTTGGATAGACAGGATCCTCAGAATCGCTTCATGGAGGAGGCAACCCTGTAGACTCTGGATAGGTATTATGGAAGCTACCTGTAGACTCTGGATAGGTATTATGGAAGCTATCAGGATGGCACAACCGGCAAGCTGCCTCTGAGGAGGTCAAAAACGCTCTTCCTAATCATCGATTTAGGGTTTGATCTTGTCAAGGTACACCTCAGCAACTTCATAGGGTTACCAATAAAATGTCAGACGGCTTTCACAGAAAATAGTATTTCATAGCTGCGTACCATGACATTTAACAAGCTTTTGGTCAGGTAAGGTATAAACGACTCCCTCTTAATATAACTGTTGATTCATTTTCAGCTTTATCAAATTATAAAGAGCTTTCTAACTTGCGGGGCCCTTCGCGTTTCCCAAAATTGAATCTTCTTAGAAAAGTGCATAAATAGCTTGAAGGTAAAAGAGACACAGCTTTGGTAGTTGACTTCTTCAAACAGTTATCTAAGCCTTGGAAACTAAATAAAGATCTACAGTGCCATTCTTGTTTTTATCTGGAAATACGGTGTAGGAATCTGCACACTTAACAAGATAAGGGTTTTCCAAAACTCTTTCCCCAGAAAAATATACAGAATGGTACATCTGACATACATTGACATACATTGTTAACTTTGCGTTCCTACACTGTAGGATTGGATAAACATAAGAGCTAGAAGATACAATACAAAGCTTCTTAATCGCCCTTAACTTAAACAACTTAACAACGCGGCCCGTCCAAGAAGGATGGATATTGTGGATCTTGAATCCAAAAACTTTTTTTTTAATATTTTTTTACATCTATTTATTTTTATTTTGTATTCTTCTATAATTAAAGTTGCTTAACATTAACAAAGAACTATATTGTGTTTGTCCATACTTAATAAAAACAATTACAAACAAAAATGGAACTTATTTCAAAGTTTTTAAGGAAGTGTTCTCATTCTTAAATTCTTACAGTTGGCAAGCAGTATCCGCAATTTTCCGGCTTTGCATTGAACTTACCTCTCCTTCTTTGCTTTTTTATCCGATAATTCATAATATTAATTAAAAATTGTATAGACTCAATCTAATGTGATATAGTAATAAAGTGGTATACATTACCGATTCATTCATTATATGTTATTTTATTATTTAATTTAATCAATCGGTACCGATATGTGTCTTTTAAAACTCGGTTCTTTGATTACCGTTTGAATGGTATTTTTAGTTACCTTTTGGCATTTTTAGTTCCAAATTTTAGTTTAATTTTATTTATTGTACGTTGGTCTGGGTTTTTAATAAGCATTTGTTTGCTTGTTTTTATGTAGTATATTAGTTTATAAGTTCTATATTTAAAAAAAAAACATTATTATTTGAGAATTTTATTCTTATTGGGAAATAACGAAACCCTGACGGTTAATAAATATTAAAAAGTATACGTTTTGGCATTAAAAACGTTTATATGTGTATGTTTTTTATGCTCATTTCTTTGTGCTGCTTATGTACCAAAATATTCATTCAGCGTTCGCCAGATGCTTGCGTCTAAAGCCACAGCTTCTTTGCATGTGACATATTCCAGGCTTCTAAAATTTATTCCAACATCGCGACTGTTGTTCTCTTTTTGCAAGTCCGCGCTAAAGGACTTGGCCCAAATTTTCAAGCAACGCGAGTTCGGCCGACCAATCACATTCCACTACCGCCTTCACTGCTGAGCAATTTAAATGATTCCTTTGAACTAGGTGTCGTTCCACATATATATATATATATATATATATATATATATGTGTAGACGGGAAGTTATAGGGGTGAGCAAACACGTACATGTTTGTTTATTTCCATGAAGTTATTTATTATGTACAAGACATAATAATAAGGATAGCTTCGCGACTTGTGGTTAGGTTTACATGATGGTGCGTCTGATGAGTTCCCCAAAACTATATAATTATTATAGAAAAGAAAATTAGTTTTGCAAGAAAACTGTACTTATCCACGATACTTTATAATGAATAAAAAAGTAAGAAAACTTTCAAGACAGTTAACATATGAATATTAAAATGATATATAACATTAAAAACTTCTCAAAATAAAATCAAAAAGGAACGGCTATGTATATGTCGCTATGTATATAGGTATGTATGAGCGGCTAAACATTAGGTGTTCCATCGATTTCGGCTTATCCATCACCAAAATGCAACTACAAATTAAAGATGCCTGTTGGACAAAGTCTCCCGATCGAGTATATCCCATAGCTGTCAGATAACTAAACAATCGAAAATGCTATTTTCGAGGGCGGTGTGGGGCGTGTCATTTTTAAATTAACTTAATCTTCGTAGGCCCTATAGAGGTTCATGTGCAAAACCGTATAGCTCTATCACTTCTAGTTTCTGAGACCCGCGTGTTCATAAGGACAGACGCACGGCCATATCGATTCGGTTGTAGACGCTAATAAAGGATGTATATAATATATGCGGTCGAAAACGCTGCCTTCTTTATGATACGTATATTTTTAAGAATAGAATATACCCTTCCGGTCAATACAAAACAAATATTTTTTGAATAGTTGTTGTGAATGGGTGCTACCGAAACTTTCGATTTTCGGAGTAGGGAGGGTATTTTAAGCAAACTTTATTTGCGTGGGCATTACATGCCAAATATTAGTTGGTTGTAAATGCTGATCAAGAATATGTATAGTTTATGGGACCGTTCCGCTTCTATCTCTGTGTCATACACCTTTTCCCAATAACCTTAACAAAATGTATATTTCCATATTCGGCCGATTCTGATTGAAATTTCTTGGTTTTCTTTCCATTTTCATTTCTAATCAGAGTCTTAAGAACATCTGCAACTGGAAACGTCCTGTTTTGTGATAAAACACCCTAAAAACCCCTCAAAACACTATTCTATATTTTTTAATGTTCCAAATATGGACCATGACTTGTAAGAAAACAAACACAGCCAAATTAATCCTTACAAAGATATTCAAGAAAAACGTTTTTTGACCTTTCTTCCTAAGCACTGCTTCTAATTATTCTTTTCAGCTGACAAATAATTTATAAAAAGAGTAAAACATAAACTTGTATTAAAGTGAAATTCGGGAACAGTACCTTACCAGTTTCACAAACCAGTTCGTCCAGAAAATGTTCTCACAATTTTAAGTTCTTTTTCGGGATAAAAGACAATAAAACAGAAATCCCTGCGCACCTTTGTCTGGGTCAATGGCGCTTGACCAAAGACACCCTAGTTTTATCCGACATAGTGATGTAGTTCCCACGGAAGTTGTTGAGACAACTCTGCAAATATCAATCTCCTATCAAGCTTTACCCCATTAAGATTTCGGAAAGACGTTTAAGTTGCCGCTCCGCAGCCGCTATCCAACCTTCGACAAATTTAATTGCATTTTTAAAATTTATGTAATCAGTTAGTTATTTAAATTTTTTTGGCAATACCTAGAAGTTGCAACATAATTATTGTGGTAAATGTTGAGAATGTGGAGGGAGAGAACACAAGAACAGTTTCTGGTATCAAATAGGCGAGAAACTCGACTCGAATGAAGGACATATGCAATGTTTCGAGCCTCTAGAATAAACATAAGGTTTGAGTGTTAAAAGCATAACGAAGCTAAAATATTTCGTGAAAAGGTGTAAAATAATTCTATTGTTGGCAACCTGAGTTTGGATTTTTTGACAAAGTTCAAGGACAAGGTCGCAGCTTACATAGGCATTGCCCCTTCAAATAAGGAATCATGGAATGCTTAAGCTGCAAATGTAGTCCGTGTTAAAACGATGCTTTTCCTCGAACATGCGCACGAGTTCCATATATATTTTGACCAGTGGCCAGTACCAAAGAGTATATATTCGCTCTTATTACGTACAAAGAGTTAAAAGGTCAAGTTAAACAAATGTATCTATGAAGTCGATTAGATTTTGTACTTCACGTTTAGTTTACGACAGTCCGTATTTTAAGATAGTAAGTGGCCCCTATTGACGGATATATGCAATATTTCCTTATTAAGTTTTATGGGAACTTCTAATGGTTTTTTTTAAGTTCTGATTTATCTACCTTCTAAAATTTAAAATCTATAACAATACAACAATATTAGTATAAATAATGCAAAAGCTTGAAAAATTTTTTTATGCAGACTATAAAAAGCATTTACTTAAAGATTATAGCTATTATATGCATTGCTATAAAAAACTCAGTCTAATTAAATGGTTTTTTTGTGTATTTTTTAAGTAATATTACTAATCATACTACTAATATTACTAATAATATAATAATAATAAAAAACTGACTTATAAGAAGAAAGAAAAGCTAAAATCGGGCAAAGGCGAGTACCGAATGGCGGCTTCTTATTACTTCAAAATCAGACCAGTTCCTTATAAAATGGATTTAAAAAAAGGACGATATATAAATTCGGGCGGAGCCGAAGTTAACATAATCTTGCAGTCGAATGGCGGGTTTTATTGGCAAAAGATACAGCAGATATCGAATATCGGGCGATCGATTAAAAGCTTCCAAATATGACCGTTTCCTTATAAAATGGATTTTGGAAAAAGTACCTAACTTTTACCATCAAAAACACAAAAGTTGTAGCATTTTTCATTGTTCATTTATAAAGCAGCAACAGGATGCATGTTGTCGGATCCATGTGTCCGTAAATTTTCCAGATTGACGCAAAACTTCATTGAACAGGCCCTGAGAAAATTCTAACTTTCTATCTGCAAAATCATGGATGTTATAGCATTTTCGATCGTTCAGCTAACTCGACCGATCCGTATAAAGTTAATATGGAGTCAAATCCCTATAAAAGACGCTCTCATCTCATTTTTACTTCCTTTTGGCAAAAACATGGAAGTTATAGTATTTTCGATGGTTCAGTTATAAAGCAGCTATGGGATATAGTTGACCGAAGAACGGTCTGTGGAAAGCTTAATGTCGATAGCTTTTAAACTGAGAAGTAGAAACAGACAGACTTGCTTATATAGACACAAGAAGCGATCCTGATCAAGAATATATATATACTTTATAGGGTAGAAGATGTCTTTCACTGCGTTGCACACTTTTTTAAAAAAATTAAAATAACCTCTGCAGGGGTATAAAAAAGCACCAAGCTTTCACTCTCAAATAGAGGAAAGTTAAAACAATTCCCAACCATTAGTTATATTGAAGTCGATCCACATAAAAATTTTCTAGATGGGCCCAGTTTCTCATCAATAAGGCTCAGAGAAAATTTCGATGTCCAATAGCTATATAACTGCATAAACATGAAAGCTATAGCATTCTAAATTATTTAGTTGTTTGGCCGCTATCGGATATAGTCGACCAATTCCAAGCGTTTCGACATAAATACTGCGTGGAAAAGAAAAATGGGCGTGGGTATGCTAATTACCATACAAATCGTAACCAAAGTTTCCTTTTGTTTTAACCAATTTTTGGTGAAAATTTTAAGAACCATTCTATATAAGCGTATTCTTAATGAAGAATAAATTTGTCACTTTTAATCGGATACCAAAACAAAATGATACAATACAAAAAACAGCGCAACCTTCCTTATAGCTGCCATGTCGGAATTCGATCGGAAATAACCATCGATCGGAATTGCCACAAATTTCGAATTTTGCAATTGAAAACTTAATAATTTAAAAAAAAAATAAATATTCTTAATCATAAATATAAGATCCTATTTCTTCGTCGATTGCTCTGTCCGGACCGACTTACAGGTCCGTCTGGTTTTCAGCAATCTGGTTTCTTATATTTCGAGCTATCAACCAGATATTTTACCCTTCCTTTTCTCAGTATTGTACATATACCACGATCGATTAAGTACAATATATAGCTGTCACATAACCAAACAATCGGAAATGTTTTAACTTTCGTGCTTCGCAGTTATACTACTTTAGAAAGATATACTATATACTATATACTATATACTATATACTATATACTATATACTATATACTATATACTATATACTATATACTATATACTATATACTATATACTATATACTATATACTATATACTATATACTATATACTATATACTATATACTATATACTATATACTATATACTATATACTATATACTATATACTATATACTATATACTATATACTATATACTATATACTATATACTATATACTATATACTATATACTATATACTATATACTATATACTATATACTATATACTATATACTATATACTATATACTATATACTATATACTATATACTATATACTATATACTATATACTATATACTATATACTATATACTATATACTATATACTATATACTATATACTATATACTATATACTATATACTATATACTATATACTATATACTATATACTATATACTATATACTATATACTATATACTATATACTATATACTATATACTATATACTATATACTATATACTATATATATATTTTATATATATTTATACCCTTTCAAACGGTAATATATTTTGGTCACATGTGTATAAGGTAGTGGAAGAGACATCTCCGACCCTATAAAGTATATATGTATATGTTCTTGATCAGGATCGCCTGACGGGTCGATATAAGCTTGTCTGTCTGATTCTACGCATACTAGTCTTTCAGTTTTAAAGCTATAAACTTTATATTTTACAAAAAGTCTTCCTTCATTTGCACGCAGTATATATGTTGGAACGACCGGGATCAGTCGACAATATCCTATAGCCAACTGAACGGTCGCATATTTTATAACTTCAATGTTTTTGCATAATAATATTACATAGTACAACCAAATTTTAGTATATTTCTGAAAATAGACAATTTTCCATCTTTTGGGTAATATTTATCTTCTCAAAACAGGCAGGGACACCATAAACTAATTTAAAAAAAAAATCGAATAGATAACGTAAGCATTTTTAGGGTTCGTATGAGACGTTTGCGTCTATGAAAACTTTCTAAGAAAAGCGGGTACTATGTACACATTGCGTCGTTGTTTACGGGGCGTGGTCTCGCTGCTTGTCGCGCACACCATTTAAAAATCTCGCTTCCAAGCGTTGAAATAGAATAAAAATAGCAAGAACGTTTTGTATACGAAAGGGCGGGGTTTGAGTTAGGGGTGAGTTTTAATTTCTACTACCACCATCCCAAAACATCCTTAGTCTGGCTGTTTTGAAGTCGCGCAACTGCGAAATTGTAATGGCGGAAAGACTCTGGGCAATCAGACTTACATAGTTGATTAAGATGTGCTATTACATATATTATACATATATTGGTACAAAATGTATGTATGTGAGACATATAAGTATGATATATATATATATATACATAAGAAACAGAAGGTATTAAGCCTGTTTTAGAGGTTAAGTATTCGAGATATGTTAGCCCCAAAAGAAAGTTTGTGATGTGTCTCGTATATGTACCTTAAATGTATGTATGTGCAAATTCCTTTCCTTCTATATACCATAAGAGCCAAAATGTACATACACGTACATACATGTGAAGCGTAGAATCTAAGGATACAAGTATTAATACATATGAATACACCCTCATTATGATAAACAGTAAAGCTTGGACGGGTATATTTCTAAGGATAGAAGGATATAAAGAAGGAAGAAGTACTCGGTTTCGGCAATGGTTGAGAAAAGGGAGACAGACTTATTTACATACATACATACATCTATACGTATATCGAAGCGATGTGTTGCAAGAAATGTATTGCATCGGTAAGAAGAATAGGCAGAAAACCATACCATGTTTTTGTGTTGGTGGAAGGTTTTAAACCTTCTGTTTTCGCGAAAAAACCTAAAAAACAACTTATGTAAACTTATGTAAAATAAACCTTTACATATTTAAATGTTTTTGGGTAAGTTGCTTCCCCGACATAATTATATACCTACATAAGTGCATTACATATGGTCCCAAGCCATTAAAAAAATCCAAATTTTATTTACTGGGCTATCATAAATAAAAATATTAAAAACAAGAGAGGACGGAATTTTTCTGTTTGCGATAATTTTTTGATGTCAAACTATTTTTATAGTCAATATATTGTAGAAGGTCTGTAAAAAGTACAGTTTTCCCTCAAAGTTATATTCCTCTGATATAGGTATTACACTTATGCCAACGTTTTTTCAATTCAAAAATAATTTTTTTGACCTTGTCCAGCTCCACCCTCTATGCTTTAATCTATATCGTCATTTTATGGGCCCTTTTAAGTTTTTGGAAACAGAAAAATCATAGAGGGTCAAGCCTGGGGAATACTGTCGCTGCGGCATGATTTCTGTGTTGCTTTTGACCAACAATTTGCGCACAAGCAAAGATGTGTGATCAGAAGGGCGTAATCGTGATGCAAAAGCCAGTTTTTGTTCTTTCACTAACTTCACTACTTGGCCGTACTTATGATGCAGCAAGCCCCTGCAACCGAAAAAAAGTGTGAACATTTCGCTACACTTTTTGAACAAACCTTGTAAACCTGTAAATTCAGCCGAATGGAACAAATATTAAAGAAGTTAGACAAAATTTTGATCGGCGATTTGACTTACGCTATTTTAGCAATACCTAGACGTATGAAACAAATTTGTGAAGTTTTCTTACCTTAACAAGTAATATTTGCTGGAGAACAGCCCTGGGAGTAAACAAAAGGTGTACCGGGTCTCATATAGGCGAGAAAAAAAAGCTAATACACCTCTAGCTTGAAACGAGATGAAATATTCGACTTGACTAGGAACGACCGACCAGGAATTCAACCTGAGCCACAGACCAATGTGCTCCGCGTTAGGCCAATAGGAAAGTGTAATAGATTTATAAAAACAAATTTTTTTAAATAAACATAATTAAAAGAAATAAACCTCTTACAAATAATATCAAAAATTTAGTTATTCTGTGCTGAAGAACTGCGCGAAGCCATTTATCTTTCACCTTATGAGGAAGGAATCTTCAATAATTTCCCCACATAGAAAAGGGAAAACTTAGAGTCAAGAGCTTTTTCATTATATTTTTCCTTTTGATTCTGTTGACGAAGTGAGTTTGGTGACTGGTAATCAAGATGCAGATCTTCGTTAAGACCCTCACGGGCAAGACCATCACTCTTGAGGTCGAACCGTCGGATACCATCGAAAATGTCAAAGCCAAGATTCAGGAAAAAGAAGGAATTCCGTAAGTGCCCCAGAGGAAAAGTAATTTGCTACATAAAATCATCCAAAATCCAAAAAAACAAAAAAAAATTATATTTTTAAATACAAAATTTAATTTATTTTTAAAATTAAGTGATTAATAAGAAAGATAGTACAAAAAATGTACTAAATTAAATGTACTTATTCTTAAGTAAACATAAACTTAGAGACCGTTTAATTCGTTCGAAATCGGAGAGGCCGACTACTTTTTATTATACTTTAAATACATTATTTATATATTTTAATATTTTGTATCCCTATATTATATGTTTAATATCATTAGTTAAACGCTTAAACAAAATAAAATAAAATCAAAATAAGAAAATACTCCATTAACTCCAGCATAATTTGATCCGGCAAATAACTCAGATAGCTTTTGGTTTTTTTTTTTTTTTTTTTTTTTTGACAACTAACTTTATGGTTAACACCATCGACCATTACGACGGCTGACCATGAGGACGATAAGTATTGCTGTCCAATAAGCCAACGAATACAAAAATGTCCAAAATTAATATATAATATATCCAAAAAAATTTTTTACGTTTATGAACACACACACATTACAAATTTTTTAACACATTAAAACAGTTCTAAAACATTAAATCAAATGATTGTGTGTTCCTTCTTACGGTAAACCTCGAAGAAAAAGTCACATCATTGTAATGCATTATCTTTGCATAATAATCTAATGCATAATATTGTGTTAAATCGAGTAAAATTATCATCTACTCACTATTCCGAATAAACAATTTCTTTATTGTCAATGATAATGTCCTTCTACGCCCCACAGTGTCACATTATTCTAGTGATTTGGTTCTATAGTTGAATTATAATTGCATATATCTTATGTTTTGACTGGATATAACCTCGCCTTTCTCGTTAAAGGTATAAGTCAAATTTTTATACCCTTGTAGAGGGTACTATAATTAATACTGTGTAACACAGTAAAAAAAACTATTTCAAACGCCTCAACTTCAGTGTTTTTTGGTGCAAAAGCTTGGTAATTTTTTCCAAAACCTTTAAGGAACTAATGTAATTCGGAAGTTCTTGATTAAATCGGCAAACTACATAAAATATTTGCCATTTGAGTGCAAGTGTATATAACTTTGGGTTCGCCCGAAGATAGGTCTCTTTCTAGTTTTTGGGAAATTCAGAATTGTCAAATTAAAATTTTCTATTATATACGTAAACCCTATACAAATAAATTAATTTTGTTTTATATCTAAAAAAACTAGTTTTTATATAAAAAACCTCTTAACGGGAAAAATACCGGTTGCGATCCCTCGCGTAAAATAATTGAAAAACAAGTACAAAAAGGTATCTTCGGCTTGCCGAAGATGGTATACCCTTGAAAACAAAAAATTTTTCATACAAAGACTTGTTTTCATATCGGTCGTTTGTATGACAGCTATATGATATAGTGGTCCGGACCAAACTTTTACAAATTGTACATTGCTATGTCAAATAAATAAATGTTGAACTCGGTTGCAATAGCTTGGAGAAAAAAAGTTTTCTATACAAAGACTTCAAATTTGATTGATCGTTTGTATGGCAGCTATATGATATAGTGGTCCGATCCGAACCAAACTTTCACAAATCGTGTATGGAATGTATGGAATGTCAAATGAATAAATGTTGAATTCGGTTGCAATAGCTTGGAAAACAAAAAAATTTTCTATACAAAGACTTGTTTTCATATCGCAACTATGGCAACTATATGATATAGTGGTCCGATCCGACCGATTTTTAAACTTGATCTGCGTGCAACAAAAATAATGATCTGGTGAAAATTTCATAAGTAAAACAAGTGAGAAAAGTTATCTTCGGCTTGCCGAAGATGGTATACCCTTGAAAACAAAAAGTTTTCCATACAAAGACTTTTTTTCATATCGGTCGTTTGTATGGCAGCTATATGATATAGTAATCTGATCCGGATCAAACTTTCACAAATCATGTATGACTATGTCGAATGGATAAATGTTGAATTCGGTTGCAATAGCTTGGAAAACAAAAAAGTTTTCCATACAAAGACTTGTTTTCATATCGGTCGTTTGTATGGCAGCTACATGATATAGTAATCTGATCCGGATCAAACTTTCACAAATCATGTATGACTATGTCGAATGGATAAATGTTGAATTCGGTTGCAATAGCTTGGAAAACAAAAAAGTTTCCAATACAAAGACTTGTTTTCATATCGGTCGTTTGTATGGCAGCTATATGATATAGTGGTCTGATCCGACCGATTCTTAAACTTGATCTGCGTGCAACAAAAATAATGATCTGGTAAAAACTTCCAAACGCTAGCTTTAAAACTACTGTCTATTTTTTGCATAGAAACAGACGGACAGACGGACATGGCTATATCGACTCGGCTGTTGATGCTGATCAAGAATATATATACTTTGTGGGGTCGGAGATGCTTCCTTTAATGCGTTACACATTTCTGGACAAAATTATAATACCCTTTTTCAAGGGTATAAAAACGCCAACAATAGAACAACAGAAGACTATGCTGCCACTTTAGTCTATTTGCGTATTCTCAAACTTTTTATACCCTTGAAAAAGGGTATTATAATTTTGTCCAGAAATGTGTAACGCATTAAAGGAAGCATCTCCAATCCCACAAAGTATATATATTCTTGATCAGCGTCAAAAGCCGAGTCGATATAGCCATGTCCGTCTGTCCGTCTGTCCGTCTGTTTCTATGCAAAAAATAGACAGTAGTTTTAAAGCTAGCGTTTGGAAGTTTTTACCAGATCATTATTTTTGTTGCACGCAGATCAAGTTTAAGAATCGGTCGGATCGGACCACTATATCATATAGCTGCCATACAAACGACCGATATGAAAACAAGTCTTTGTATGAAACTTTTTTGTTTTTCAACCTATTGCAACCGAATTCAACATTTATTCATTTGATATAGCTATACAAGATTTGTGAAAGTTTGGTCCGGATCGGATCACAATATCATATAGCTGCCATACAAACGTCCGATATGAAAACAAGTCTTTGTATGAAAAATTTTTTTTTTTTCCAACCCATTGCAACCGAATTCAACATTTATTCATTTAACATAGCCATACATGATTTTTAAAAGTTTGATCCGGATCGGATCAATATATCATATAGCTGCCATACAAACGACCGATATGAAAACAAGTCTTTGTATGGAAAACTTTTTTGTTTTCCAACCTATTGCAACCGAGTTCAACATTTATTCATTTGATATAGCTATACAAGATTTGTGAAAGTTTGGTCCGGATCGGAACACTATATCATATAGCTGCCATACAAACGACCGATATGAAAACAAGTCTTTGTATGGAAAACTTTTTGTTTTCAAGGGTATACCATCTTCGGCAAGCCGAAGATAACTTTTCTCACTTGTTATTGTGTAATATTACTACAAATTAATTTACCCTCGGATTAACGGTAGCCTTTTCACCATTACTGCAGCGGTAAGGTCCGTACAGGCTTTAGTGCAATTTGTATAGAATGTTCATACAAAAGCGAATTTTTTTGCATGCTAAGCGCTACACACAAGCGAAAGTCTAACAATTAGACAAAATTACTTGTTTATTATATTATTATAATATATTTTTTATTGAAATAGTGAAAATTGTAATTAATTACATTAATTTAAATTTAAATTTTGTGCTATACAAGTTTCGTAGCGCTGCTTTTAAATGTTTCAGAATATCAGAATGCTCCATAATATAATATATATTTATATTATATATATATATTATTATATATAATATATTATATAATAATAATAATTATTTATTTTATATAATGCAATTAGTGGGCTTGTTCGCATAGACTAACGACTTTAAATACCCCCACAAAAAATAATCTAATGGTGTAATATCGCACGATCTTGGAGGCCATGGCACAGGACCACTTCTGGAGATAACACTTCGCCCAATAAGTCGATGGCTTGACGGTGCAGTTTCACAAACGACCTCAGATTTTCGAAATAAATTCAACGATTTGGTATCGCTGCTCAGCTGTTAACCTATTCATCATGAATTGCCAAACCAAAATGACAATAAAGCACTTGACAGATGTCAGCTGCCATCAAAGATGGACGAACTGAACCCTATTGAAAAAAACTTGAAACTTGTACGAGTATGTAGATCTCTACGGGCCTTACCGCTGATATAAGAGGAAACAAAAAAATAGAGAGCTATTACTTCTAAATTAAGTAACCGATTGCCTTGAAATGAGTCTTGAAAGACGCGCAAAACTCATGGGTACTTTTCCTTAGTGGAACTAAGAGTAATCTTAAAAAAAAATCAAAATCAAAAAAGTCCCCAGGGACTTTATCACTAATCCAAGGGCTAATATTTTGCAAACATTTTTTTTAACCCTTTTCGGCATTTACCGTTTTTAAAATCAAATGTATAATTAAAAGGACGTAAATTGGGTGATACAGTAAACAATACAGAACAGTTAATTAGATGTTATAGTCATTAGATTCAACCCATTATTTAATTCTGTATTCTATTAAACTAGGCGAGTACATAACCCAAGATCCAGGAGTAATAGAGAAGAAAAACTTAATATATGCTTCATTAATATAAAGCCATGTGCAAAAATTAATGACATATATGATATTAACACACTATGCCGACAGAAAGTGCGGATAGAAAGAATGCGTAAATCATCGGAAATTGCTCAATGCATACGTTGTAAGGGATACGACCACACAGCTAAACACTGTCGTCGTCATCCCAATTGTGCTCGCTGTGGCGAAAATCACTTAACCAAATTGTGCACGCTTCCCAATGATCAACAGCCTACCTGTGTACAATGTGGAGGAAATCACACGGCAAGTTACAAAGGTTGCCAGTGGTACCAGGAGTATCTTCGACGATCTTCGACAATCCAGATTAGATAAAAGAGCAGCAAACCAGCAACAACCCCAGCAAAAACAGCAGCATGCAACTAAGCAGCATGCAATAGCTAGCACTTACAAAGCCCACACTGGGAGCTTCTCCGACGCAGATATTGCAAGAAATGGCAATACAACAGCCCAGCATTTATAATTGAACAGCCACACCAGCTTGACGTTCAGTCAATATTGGCACAGCAGCAGGAACAATTTATGAATTGGCAGCAACAGGTTCAACAACAACAAAACAAGCTGAATAGTCAACGACTTGAACGGCTGGAAAAAATGGTTTTTGAAATGGCCAATATATTGACACAACGGACTGGGGCTACATCGGCTCTCCAACTCCGTAGTATCGCTTTACCATCGCAGTGAACCCTCTAAAGATTCTTATCTGGAATGTAAATGGCATTTCAGGTAAAGCTAGAGAAGTTGAAATCTTCGCTCACAACAACTGCGTTGACATTCTTCTTCTAAACGAGATCAGACTCAACAGAGGGAACACAGTTAAGATACATGGGTATAGCCTTCAAGACATAATCACGGAATGGGAGGAGCAGCAGTACTGGTGAGGAGTTCTCTTCGTCATTTCCCGCAAAGAGTTATTGAAACGAGAACTATAATACTATCTCAAATACAAGGTTCCAGACTTTTCCGACTGCTGCGTTTGCTCCTGTAACAAACGCAGGTGAACCTCAACATCCTAACCAAACGGTAATTGATGGCTCCCTTGCAAAAAACGAACGAACTTAACAATGCCTTTAATCTCAATACAGAGATAAATACAGAAGACGATATCGAGAAAGCAGTTTAAACTTTTATGAAGAAGATCAAAGATGCAGGTCACATTGCAGCTCCTGGCGGCGCAGTTCACCTACGCAACGTGCGTAGCAGCATCGCTCTTTCTCCGGAAGTAGTAGGACTCTTAACTCTAAAGAAACGTCTCCGGCGTGAGTTCATCAGGACCAATGACCCAATAATTGACAGACTGGCCAACCTGAAAAGAGAAGCAACTGACGCGTTCCTCGGGAAAGATACTGCCGATGAAAACTCAAAATTCGCGCTCTGGAAGCTCACGAAGAGATTCAAGAGACAAGTTGCTCCAAAGTTTCCAGTTCGTAACCCAGATGGTACTTGGGCAAATCCACCTCAGGACAGAGCTCAAGCGTTTATCAGAAACCTGCAGGAAAGATTCCAGCCGTTCGAGACAGCATCGCCAAGACGAGTAAAACTGGTTACTGAATCCCTAAAAGCCCCATTGGAGATGGCTCTTCCTGTAAAGCCTATTAAACTGACGGAATTGAAAGATGATATCAAATCCCTTCGCAACAACAAGGCTTCTGGTGAGGATCACATCGAAAACCGCTCCATTAGCTTATGCCGCACAGAGCTTTGTTATTCCTTGTACAAATTTTCAACTCTGCTCTTCGACTGGGACACTTCCCAAGCGCCTGGAAGAAGGCGAATATCATTATGCTCCATAAAAGTAGGAAGCCAGCAGAGGAATTAGACTCCTATCGCCCAATAAGCCTGCTTCCAGCATTTGGCAAATTACTTGAGAGGTGCATCCTGAGAAGATTGCTCGAGTCCCGAAAGGTCCAGAAAGCTATTCCAAAGTTTCAGTTTGGTTTTAGACTCAGGCATGGCACACCTGAACAGCTACACCGCGTAGTGAACTTTGTACTGGAAGGTTTCCATGGAAAGGAGTACGTCGTTGGACCGTTTCTGGACATCCAGCAGGCTTTCGACAAACTTTGGCATGAAGGACTTCTGTACAAGCTTACCATAAAAGCCTACTAAATCCCCAGCTCTTTTTGATAATAAAAAGCTTCCTCCACGAGCGATCCTTTAAAGTAGTACAGGACGGACTGTCCTCCCAAACAAAAAGAGTCAGAGCAGGTGTACCCCAGGGAAGTGTGTTAGGTCCAACACTATATAGCCTGTATACGAACGACATGCCCTCAACTGACAACATGTCGCCTACAGATCCCAATGACCTGCTAGTTGCCACCTTTGCTGATGACACTGCAGTCCTGGCCAGAGATACTTGCGTCTATACAGACACTGATACGCTTCATCTTTATTTAAAAAAATTTGAGAACTGGGCCCTCCGCTGGAACACCGCAGTCAATCCGGAAAAGTGTGTTTCCGTGACGTACACCCTGAGAAAAGACACATCACCAGGTGTTTTTCTGCATGGAGAGCTCCTCACACAATCCAACGCCCACAAATACCTCGGTGTCACTCTGGATAAGCGACTTACATTTCAACGCCATGTAACGGATGTAACTCGGCGGCTCAAAACAAAGGCGAACAGCATGGCTTGGCTCCTTAAGCCTGGAAACAAACTTTCAATTTCCAACAAGGCCAAAATTTATAAGGTTGTCTTGGCTCCTATTTGGAAATATGGCATCCAAGTGTATGGCATCGCCGCAAAGTCGCACCTCAACACAATTCGTGTGGCGCAGTCGCAAATCTTGCGTAAACTATTTGAAGCGGCTTGGTACATCCGCAACAAAGACATTAAACAAGAGCTGAAGGTACCAAGGATTGGCGATGTCATAAACAAACAAGCAACCGCGTACGTAAATAAATTGGGAATCCACCCAAAACAGTTGGCTCGAAAACTCTTGAAAAGAAGACGTGTATTGGGACTGAGGGCGAGAAGGAGGATCCTGCGCATTCACCCAACAGATCTGCCAAGCAGATATATAAATTAATTGATTAAATTAATTTATGCCTCTGGACTCCCTAATTAGGTTTAAGTATGTACATATGTATCGCTAGAAATTATGAATCTCTTCAGTGTAAGTTATTATAAATAGTAACAGTGGACTGCAATATAAATAAATACAATTAAAAAAAAAAATAAAATAAAATAAAAAATCATTAAAAATTGATAAAACAGTTTTCATGGGGCCGTTCAAATAAATATAAATAAATAATGTTATTGTAAAATATGAATCCAGACAAAACAATATAGTAAAATAAAATATAAGGGTGAATAAAGAATTCATAAAATAAACAAATTAAAAGTTTCCTTAAAACTTATATAAATTTAAATCAAGTTGTTTTGGAATGGTAAATTTTTATTTATTTAAAAAAATTAAATATAGTATACAATACTTAACCTAATAATTTAATGAGTACTAGCTACGGTGGCCTTCGACTCGAGACTTATGACTCGTTACTTAAACAATTCGAAAGACTATGTGTACCAAATAATTGAGATCTAATTGCGTGCAATCGACTGCAGGCGTCGAGAATATGGTCAAAGGTGAGCTCGTCCCCGCATAGTTGGCATGTTGGTCGCGCCGTTCTCTTCAGTAAGTGTTGATGTGTGGATTGGGTGTGCCCGATGCGGATGAAGGTCGCGCATCCCCGTTTATGTACGTTCGTTGGTGGGTTGAACATGATGCAATTCGGGTTAATAAACTGGTATCTGTGTATGAAGAGTGCCCATTCGGAGAGTTTCTTTTCTTTGAGGTATAGCTTGATTCGACTTTGGAAATCCTTGCAGTTAAACGGAGTGAAAAGGATTGATGGTGTAAGTCTCATCTCTTGGGCGGCTTTGTCAGCGAGTTTATTTCCATGGATACCTTGATGACTGGGAATCCAGAGTAAGGTGATGTTTGTTTGATGAGAACTTAGAATGTGCCTAACTTCTTTTGTTGTGGGGTCATTATGATTCCAGTTGCGTATAGCGAAAAGAGAGGAGAGCCTGTCTGTGCAAATAACAGATTTACCAGCGTTTTTGGAGGCGAATTGGCATGCTTTGAGAATGGCGAAAGCTTCGGCTGTGAATATGGAGTTGTATGACGGAAGCTCCTCCTCCTGCAGTTATTTTACGGTTGCAGTCAACAACCGCAAACGTGGTTGCGTCTGTGACTTTAGAACCATCGGTGTAAATTTCTCACCAAGATCTTCTTGTGCACTCAAAAAACGTTTTTGGTATTCTAAGCGGCATGTATCCTTTTTGGCAGCATTGTAGGTTTGAAGGTTTATGTTAGGCTGTTTGGAACCCCATGTGCTGGCGATTTGAAGGACCTCCTGGGCTTAGGGAGGGGAAGGTCAAATAGCTTGATGTAGTTGGAACAACGTCTTAGAGTGGATATGCACCTAAAATTCCGCTTTTGTTTCATAATGGCTCCGAAGCCTTTGGTTAGCAGGTAGTTGGACGTGGTTTACAGCTTCGGGATAAGCATAAATGTAGTTTCTTCTACGCGTGATTGGATACTCGGAAGACCGGATTCTGCCAATGTGCACGGTACTGGAGATGTGGGAAAGGCGTGAATGGCGCGACGGACCGCTCCGTGATATGAGGCTTGTAGCTTTTTTAAGTGAGTTTTAGCACACCAACCGAAGATTGGCAGACCGTAGTCAATTTTAGATAGCATTAATGCGCGCGTAATATCTATGAGAGTCTTAATATGTATGTAAGAGTATTTAGATGATAGGAATTTAATAATGTTAAATCTAGTTTCTAGTTGTTTTCTTAGAGTCTGACAGTGCTGTTGGAAAAGAAGTTTAGAGTCGAAGGTTATCCCCTAGATTTTTAAAAAGTTTACATCTTTTATTGTGCGGCTGTTAAAGTCAATGTCAGAAAGGTTGCAACGTTGTTTCCGACAAATATGTAATAGTTGGCATTTTTCAATGGCAAGAGAGGCCCCAGATGTTGCTCCCCACAAGTTAATTTCTTGCAATTTGTCACTTACTTCCCTGGAGTTGACCAGCAGGAGAAGGTTACCATCGCGAAGATTAGAGATGAATGGCTCTATGGACGGCAAAGCAGTTATAGTCGGATATGGTTTTCGGAGAGTTTTTTGATGAGACAACTAAAAATCTCGGATTCTTGCACTGTGTTTCAGGGAGTTCTGGGAAATCAACTGTTAATTTCTGAAAGGTTATTTTTTTCTTAGCTTTACGGCTAACGCTGAGGCTGGCAAAGCGATTATCCCCTAAATTTGGTGGCCCGGGGGCCATGGTTAACAAATTTATTATATAGAACGATTTGCACGTGCGCGTTAAAAAAAAAAAACCGAAAAAAAAAGAAGAAAAAAGCACTCACAATTAGAAAGTCAAAGACGTTCGCACTCGAAGAGAGATAGTCAGTGACTGGGAATGGTAAATAATTTCCAGGCTGTTCTCTAAAACTAAGGGAACGGGACACGGGCATGTTTCCATGCCAGGGTACTCTTGTATAGGCCGAGTGGGTAGAAATGATTGTTTTCCCCTCACCAATAAAGAAAAAATTAGTTCCTTTAGGACCTCATATATTATAGCTGCTATATATTTAAACGATCGGAAATGGTATAACCTTAATATTTTTACAAATAGAAAATTTAAAAATCGGTGAAATATTTTTTTATAAGGATCTGATTTAATCTAGAAATATGTATACGGATGAGAACTATATCCTACAGCTACTATACATCGATCGAAAATGCCATACCTTTGTTATTATTTATTTATAAGAAACTGTTCTGATGTTGAAGTTCTTATAAGCAGATAAGATAAAAATAAAACAAGCAAAACGAAAAATTTTACTGTACCACGATGACGGTTTTTTTAGGTTTTTAAGGTTTACTCGTATATGTATTTGTATTTACGAGTTACTGCATACTCTTGCAAGATACATCACTTAAAAATTTGTTAAATCGGATATTTGTCAATTTCATTCATCCATAAAAGAAAGTTAGGATATATTATTAGCTTATTGACTTAAGAACCGCATGTTTGTAGTTTTTGTTAAGATCAACTGTTGCCGCAAGAGAGCTCACCTTACTCGTATACAGACCCACGCATACAGAACCTCGTATCCATAATTTCATATACAGAATATCGTATAACGAGTCGCGTATACAGAATACGATACGTATACAGAATCTTTGTAGTACTAAGTCTTGAATACGATTATATAATTGAATCTGTTTATTTAATTCTATCTATTATGTAATATCTATTTATTTAATTATTTCTTCTTAAACTTCTTAAATATTGGTCGGAGAAAAAAATGTTGTAGCGGAAAGTTTTATTGAATGAGGCCACAGGCCACAAAAGGTTCTAAAGTTGTAAAAACAGTTAAACAAAGACATGAAGCTCCTACAATAGACTCAGATTATTTTTTTGCAATATTATTAAAAATTTTAATTTTGCTCACAGTCATTTGTTTTGGAACCGCTGGATTATGATGCGGTTTGATACGCTTTCCGTGCCTCACAGCTGTATCCCATAGGTCCAGATTGGCTTCAGGATTGCTTTGTAGGTAAGCAGTTTGCGTTTTTTCTTAAGTTTGGACCTTCTCCATATGAGCCAGTGGAGTTGGTTGGGTCGTAGGTCGATCTAGTTGCGCTTGGTGTTCAGGGGAGGGCACCATGTGAGCCTGCGGTCCAAGATCAACACTAGGTATTTGGGAGTGTTATTCGATGGGATGATTTCCACGTGTGACGGGGGACATTATCCCCTGCGTAGTGAGAAAGTTGTGGGTTTCAGCCATGGATCGAGAGCATCTAGTTGTCTTTGGACGATGGTTAATGCTTCCTGGGGATCTGTGGCGGAGGCTAGGAAGGTGGTGTCATCGGCATATGTGGCTACTGTGAGGTTTCGGAGTAGTGTTGGGTAATCCTAGTTCAATTTGAGGAATAAGTTCGTTCGTTCGTTAAAATCAATGAACTAGGTCGTTCATTTAGTTCAATCGTTCATTTTTTAAACTTGATAGTGTGGTGCTTCAAAAAAAAAAATGTTATGAATTTATTTCATACAATGCTGTCATTGAAAATTAATATTATTTATTCAATTTATGTCAAAAACACTTATACATAATAATAATAAGAAATATTAAAGAGTTTACAAACAGATAATATAGTAATTTTAATGCATTAATTTGATATCTGAAAAGAGATTAGAGAAGTTTATTAGGGAACTTTTTCAATAACATATGATAAAATTCTGTTATACCTGTGATCCATCTACATGTTGCTATGAAGGAACATTAGATTTTCGACTTTATTAGGTTTTAGTAGAATCCGTCTTTTTCGGATGATTTCCCCAGCACTTGAAAATAGGCGTTCGCAAGGAACTGATGTAGCCATAAGGCATAGTCGCTTAAGGCTGTAAGAATAAAGATGCGGATACAATTTCTTTCTTTGTTCCCACCAAACCAAAGGGTCAGCAGTCCTCGGTAGAAATTCCTCTTCGAGGTATTTTTCGATCTCTTTCTCGGCAGAACAGGTAGTGTTTGCAGCCTTTGTCGTGTTCTTGAACTCACTGTCAAAATCAAACCAAACCAAACTATGATTGGCTGAATTAGTTTCAAACACAGGTGATTCGAATTCATAATTTTCGCTGTTGAGACGAATTTGAGTTACTTTCCTATTAAGATTACATACAGCTTTTTCGTATTCTTCTTTGGACTTGAACCAACGACCTTTAAATCGAGGATCTAAAATGTTACTCTCTGCGTAGACTTCGTTACTTTCCAGCTTGCAAAATCGTCGATTCATCTCAGCTTTTAGAACTGCAACAAGTGCAGCAACACATTTATCCTTAGGCGTTTTGATATTTAAACAGTTCTGTAGCAAAATAGCAAGAACCATAACATTTGAAAGGGTTACATTCTTTTCTGCTGATATTTCTTCTTTTACCTCCATGAATGGTTTTAATATAGGCAGTAACTCTTCTATTATCTCCCACTCATTCTGAGATAAGTTTAATTCAGGACGCAAATTAGAAAGTCTTTCTAGCATTTTAAAAGTTGAGTTCCAACGAGTTGACACATCTTGAATCAATTTGATATCGGGCAAGTTCAATTGGGTTTGAGTTGACTTCAGCTTCTTAGGCCGAAAGTGCTACGATTGAAAAACTCCACAATGAATTTGACTTTGTTTTGTACAACGCTGATTTCGCGGAGTCCTTTTTGCACAATTAGGTTCAAGCTATGTGCAAAACATGGTATATGTGGCCAATTTCCTGTTTTAATGGCATTGACAATATTTGCAGCATTATCGGAAACCACAACAGATATTTTGTTCTCTATACTGCATCTTTCTGCTATTTTTTGTAAAAATGCGCACATATTTTGACCACTGTACTGCTCAACGAATGCCTTGCATGCAATCATATGTGAGCTCATAACAGTTGCCTCACTCTCAATAAAATGAGCTGTAACAGCAATATAACTTTCATTTGCAAGAGAGGTCCAACAATCCGTTGTCAAACAAACTGCAGATGCCAGCTCCATTTTTTCTTTGACGCTACCAACAATTTCGTCCCGAAGCTTTGGAAGAAGCACGTTGGACAGCGTTTTTCGAGTGACCATCTTGTATCCGGAGCAATTAGGCACATCATCTATGAGCTGCTTGAAATCAGGCTCTTCTACAATTCGCAATGCATGATGACCTTTTGCAATCATACGAACTAGTTGCCTATCAATTTTCTCAGTTTTCCCGGCAGGCGGTGGTCGTTGAATGAACGAAGTTATTACTTGCTGTTGGGGTCCAATTATCTGAGGAGTCTATGCTAAAAGAAATCAAGAACTTAGTAAGCCTACTTAAATGAATAAATCAAAATATTATGTTTACATTTGCTTCCTGTCGGCTTTCATTGGTTTGGCACTTTGTTCCCTCCAAAGCTACTGGGTGCTTATTTTTATGGTGACGCGATAAGTTTCCTTGCAATCCACCAGCCACACTAAGCACAGTTTTGCAGTATTTGCATTTAGCACTCTTCTCATCCACTGAATCAAAGAAATTCCAAACTTTGCTATGCTTTCGTTTTGAAGCCATAGATACGCACAAACTTGTAAACCGTAGTTTTAAATGTATGCAAAAATTAATCAGCTTATTCGATAAGCGAACTTTCGAACTAAATGAACTAAGACCGACCTATCGAACTAAGTGAATAACGAACGAACGATCAGGGTAAGAGATCAAAATGAACGACGTGAACTAGTGAACTTATTGAACTAAGTGAACTTATTGAACTAAGTGAACTTATTGAACTAAGTGAACTATATTGAACTAAGTGAACTATATTGAACTAAGTGAACTATATTGAACTAACGAACTATATTGAACTATAAAGACAGACCTAGTTCGTTCGTTCAGTTTGGTGAATAGTTCAATTTAGTTCAGTTCCTTGGTGGCACGATTAAGTGCTGTCTGGTGCCTGGGGTTCCGCGAGGAAAACCAGACTCTTTTGAGGCGCCTTTTTTCAGTCACTAGGGCCGTGATTTCAGGAGACCGCAAATGGGAGACCAACGTAAATTGGCGTCATCTGTGTGTTTCCCGGTAAGTCTTCTAGGCAGGGTTCTTCTGAGGACGGTCGTGTTTAGAAGCAAATATGCTGCGGTGTGATCGGATAGGAGTTTATCGTAGCTAGAACATGTTATCTTTGAGTGGTATATTTGAGATCCGGTTGCTTTGAAGGGTCCGAAGGCCAGTGTGTGGACTCTCCAGTGGAATGGCAGTCCAGACTTTTTCACTGCAGGTACTTATGGAGCGTTTTCCCTTTGGCGTAGCTTGTACGCGACCCCTCATCAGGAGTGTTTGGCGTTAAAGTCCTTGACTGCTATAAAGCGAGATCCAAGGGACTCGAAGAAGTCCTGAACGTGGGTCTCGGCTATCGAGTGTCTGGGTGGAGAAGTAAACCGCACCAATGGTGATATCTCCCTGTGGGCTAGAAATCCTGGTCACGGCGCACTGAGCCCATTCCTCCTGAAACGCGGGATAGTTCGTACCCGCTGATGTTAAAGTGGGATCTGGGACAAAAATGGGATTTCAATACCAGTAGTACACATCGATGTTGTATGTTTTAATGAGATGCTCAACTCCTCTGCAGGCCCTTTGCATTCCAAAAAATTTTATGAACCTTAATTGCATTATTTTCTGTTGAGCATGGAAGCTACAAGATGCGTCATCAGCGAGATCATCTTCCCCATCAATTCTTCCATGCGGGCAAACATCGCGTCAATCTGGTTAAATTGTGGGGCTTTCGGTGGGATTTGATGGGTTGGTTGGGAATTCTTTGGCTGTGTCGCTTGGTTTCCTTTGAGTGCGTCCCTGTAACTCATACCATCGATGATAATTGGTACAGAGCCAGCCTCAAAGAAGCAAAGTCCCAGCATAATGCAGGAGCAAATTAAGATTGTCCAGCTTAATGTTAACCATTGCGCAGCTGTTCAGAGCCTCCTGGCCCAAACTGCGGCGGAGCGCAAGGTAGACATCATGCTTCTGAGCGAGCCCTATTACCCGGTCCGAGGCAACCCCACGATGATATTGGACGAGACCGGTAAAGCAGCCATCAAGTGTTGCAGCAACCTGCACATACAGGAATTGGCGGCCTCGCCGATGCGCGGAATAGCATATGCAAAAAAAAAGGAGTGCATTTTTACAGCTGCTACGCCCCCCTAGCGACACCCCAGACCAGTTCGAGGATATGATGGAGGTGCTGGGCAGCCATGCGAGAGGGCGCGGCCCGAAGATCATCGCGGGCGACTTCAATGCATGGGCAGAAGAATGGGGCAGCAGGCTATCCAATCTCAGAGGCCGAGCAGTTATAAACACAATGCTTATGCTGGACCTGGTACTGCTGAACGACGGCTGCAAACCAACGTTCAACAACGATAGGGGTTCGTCCTATATCGACATCACCTACACCAGCAGAGGGTTAGTGGCTAACGCGAGCTGGACGGTCCACGACGTTGTAACGCTGAGTGACCACGCACTGATTTCCTTCTGCATCCTACCGAAGGGCACGACTGGGAGGCGGCAGAGAAGATCAGTCGGGCAAGCCTGGGACTCAAGGAAGATGGACGAGGATATGCTGGAATACCAAATCGACTCACTTCGGATCACAAATGGACACGCAGATTCAATGGCGGTCGACCTCATGAAGATGCTCGAGGCAACGTGCGACGCAACCATGCCAAGGAGGAAAAAAGAGCAGCGCAAGCCCCCAGTGTACTGGTGGAGCGCCAACTTAAGCAAGCTACGCTCGGAATGCCTAAGGGCAAGGAGAAGGGCGCAACGAGCCAGAGGCAGCACCCAGCACGCAGAACTCATCGAGGCATTCAGAAGCAAACGCTCAGAGTTCAAGCACGGCATATTGGCAGCCAAAGCGCGGGCCTATAAGGAACTGCTAGAGACCGTGGATAGAGAGCCATGGGGAGCCATAGAGAGCCCCTACAAACTCGTAGCTAACAAGCTAAGGAAGAGAGAGGCAACTCCAACTGACCCGGATGTTCTGGTTAGCATAGTAGCAGAACTATTCCCAAGGCAGACCACTCTATGGCGGTCAACAGCAGTAGCTACCCCCCCCCCCCCCTATGACTTCCCGAGCATTACAGACCTCGAAGTTGTGGAGGCAGCCAAGCGAATCAAGCCCACCAAAGCTCCTGGCCTGGATGGAATTCCTGGAGCAGTCGTCAAGGCAGCGGCGGTAACTAGACCCGATATATTCAGGGAAACCTTCCAGCAGTGTCTCTTGGACGGGGTATTTCCGACGAGGTGGAAAAGCCAAAAACTAGTTCTGCTGCCGAAAGGCAAGGTATCAGCACACGCCGCAACTAGCTACCGCCCGCTGTGCCTACTGGACATCGTGGGCAAGCTATTCGAGCGCATCCTATATGCTCGAATAGAGGCAATCACCGAGAGCACCAACGGCCTAGGTACGCAGCAACACGGATTTCGGAAGGGCAGAAGCACTCTGGACGCACTTTTGGCGGTGAGAAACATCGCCGAGAACGCTCTCGATGGCGATAGATGGCTGGGTGGAAGGAAGGAGTACTGCGCAATCGTCACGTTGGACGTGAAGAACGCCTTCAACACCGCCAGATGGCCAGTAATCCTCAGCGCCATGCATAGGATGGGTATCCCGGAGTACCTCAGGATCGTCGTTGGAAACTACTTCACGGATCGTGTCCTCTGGCTGTCCTATTAAGCAGCAGGAAGAAGGTAGAAAGAATGCTGATCACGGTCAACGGGACACAGGTGGCATCACAAGACTCCTTAAAATACCTGGGAGTAATGATAGACCACAGGCTAGCTTTTAGGGACCATGCTAGCTACGCAAGCAGGAAAGCAGCAATAACAACTGCGTCCTTGCCTAGGCTCATGCCCAATGTAGGAGGTCCAAATTACCCGGCAAGGAAACTACTGGTGGCGGTAGCCAAGGCAACGCTGCTCTATGCTGCACCAATATGGAGCAACGCCACCAAGAAAGGCACTTACTTGAAAGGAGTACGCGCGGCGGTACGGTCTATGGACCTTAGGCTCATTAGAGGCTTCAGGACCATATCTGGAGACGCAGCATTAGTACTGGCAGGCTTGCCGATCGACCTGGAGATAAAGGCTATTTGCCAGGTCCGAGAAGGTGCTACCCGGCTGGAGGCTCACGAGCGACTGATGGGAGAGTGGCAGACCAGATGGATAATATCGCAACGGGGGAGGTGGACCTACCAACTCATCCCCGATTTAACGGAGTGGGCCAACTGCCGCCACAAAAAACTGGACTACCACCTCACCCAGTTCCTCACGGACCATGGTTGCTTTCGGGCGTACCTACTCCGGTTCCACCACGTAGAGGCAGCTCAATGCCTCCACTGCCCCGATGCTGAGGAAACAGCAGAGCATGTACTCATGCACTGCTCCAGGTTCATGGATGAGAGGGTGCAGCTAAGGGCGCTAATCGGTGCCCCGCTCAGCCCTGGCGGCTCGATCGCGGCCATGATGGAGAACAGCGACTCGTGGGAGCGGGGACATAATATCATCAGGGATATAATGAAGCGGGTCCGAGCCGACGAGATTACCAACAGAACTGAAGGCTAATACAGGCGACGTACATCTATACGGAGGCAGGAGGAAAACTACCCAGCGAAACCAGGGATGAAGGACGGGCGCCTCTAGGCCATATAACAAGGAAGGGCTCCACATCCTGCTCACCGACGAAATAACTTGACTTGCAGTCCCGGTGAGCTTGTAAAGGACAGAAGAGCATACGGAGGCTTTTGTTTTTAGTACGTAGGCATAATCTATACTAGGAGGGTTATGAATCGTGCATGCCACCTATGGACGGTAGGTGGTATCTTTGGAAGATTTTAATTTTCCTACCGTAAGGCATAATAAAACAAGTAAGAAAAGTTATCTTCGGCTTGCCGAAGATGGTATACCCTTGAAAACAAAAAAGTTTTCCATACAAAGACTTGTTTTCATATCGGTCGTTTGTATGGCAGCTATATGATATAGTGGTCCGATCCGGACTAAACTTTCACAAATCATGTATGGCTATGTCAGATAAATAAATGTTGAATTCGGTTGCAATAGGTTGGAAAACAAAAAAGTTTTCCATACAAAGACTTGTTTTCATATCGGTCGTTTGTATGGCAGCTATATGATATAGTGGTCCGATCCGGACCAAACTTTCAAAAATTATGTATAGCTATGTCAAATGAATAAATGTTGAATTCGGTTGCAATAGCTGGGAAAACAAAAAAGTTTCCAATACAAAGACTTGTTTTCATATCGGTCGTTTGTATGGAAGCTATATGATATAGTGGTCCGATCCGACCGATTCTTAAACTTGATCTGCGTGCAACAAAAATAATGATCTGGTAAAAATTTCAAAACGCTAGCTTTAAAACTACTGTCTATTTTTTGCATAGAAACAGACGGACAGACGGACAGACGGACATGGCTATATCGACTCGGCTGTTGATGCTGATCAAGAATATATATACTTTGTGGGGTCGGAGATGCTTCCTTTAATGCGTTACACATTTCTGGACAAAATTATAATACCCTTTTTCAAGGGTATAAAAAACAAAAAAAAACAAGTGAGAAAAGTTATCTTCGGCTTGCCGAAGATGGTATACCCTTGAAAACAAAAGAGTTTTCCATACAAAGCCTTGTTTTCATATCGGTCGTTTGCATGGCAGCTATATGATATAGTTGTCCGATCCGGACCAAACATTCACAAATTATGTATGGCCGTGTCAAATGAATAAATTTTGAATTCAGTTTTAATAGCCTGCAAAACAAAAAAGTTTTCCATACAAAGACTTGTTTTCATATCGGTCGTTTGTATGGCAGCTATATGATATAGTGATCTGATCCGGATCAAACTTTCACAAATCATGTATGGCTATGTCAAATGGATAAATGTTGAATTCGGTTGCAATAGCTTAGAAAACAAAAAAGTTTTCCATACAAAGACTTGTTTTCATATCGGTCGTTTGTATGGCAGCTATATGATATAGTGGTCCGATCCGACCAATTCTTAAACTTGATCTGCGTGCAACAAAAATAATGATCTGGTGAAAATTTCAAACCGCTAGCTTTAAAACTACTGTCTATTTTTTGCATAGAAACAGACGGACAGACGGACAGACGGATAGACGGACAGACGGACATGGCTATATCGACTCGGCTGTTGATGCTGATCAAGAATATATATACTTTGTGGGGTCGGAGATGCTTCCTTTAATGCGTTACACATTTCTGGACAAAATTATAATACCCTTTTTCAAGGGTATAAAAATTGGTATCTGGTTGGGAGGTGGCTTGTTGCTACTCGCAATTGGTCTCTGAGCGACGCAGGGTGATCAGCTTAGCAATGTTAGCAGCATGATTTCTAGTCGTCTTCTTTATACCCTTGAAAAAGGGTATTATAATTTTGTCCAGAAATGTGTAACGCATTAAAGGAAGCATCTCCGACCCCACAAAGTATATATATTCTTGATCAGCATCAACAGCAGAGTCGATATAGCCATGTCCGTCTGTTTCTATGCAAAAAATAGACAGTAGCTTTAAAGCTAGCGTTTTGAAATTTTTATCAGATCATTATTTTTGTTGCACGCAGATTAAGTTTAAGAATCGGTTGGATCGGACCACTATATCATATAGCTGCCATACAAACGACCTATATGAAAACCAGTCTTTGTATGGGAAACTTTTTTATTTTCCAACCTATTGCAACCGAATTCAACATTTATTCATTTGATATAGCCATACATAATTTGTGAAAGTTTCGTCCGGATTGGATCACTATATCATATAGCTGCCATAAAAACGACCGATATGAAAACAAGTCTTTGTATCGAAAACTTTTTTGTTTTCCAACCTATTGCAACCAAGTTCAACATTTATCCATTTGACATAGCCATACATGATTTGTGAAAGTTTGATCCGGATCGGATCACTATATCATATAGCTGCCATACAAACGACCGATATGAAAACAAGTCTTTGTATGGAAAACTTTGGGAAGCAATAGCACTGGGAGTGTCCGAACTCTTGGCATCTGAAACACTGTGGAACGTCGTTGAACTCCAAAGGGAGCTCTATGGCGACGACCGACCTGCAAATCCTCTTTAAAGCAAATCCTCTTTTTACAAAAAAGATCACAAGTGGTTTTTTTGGATTTTCTGCCAATGAGATTGTGTGTGGAGTTCTTCTTTAATTTCTGCCTGGTCCGTTATGTGGTAAAGTCCCTTGATGACCGCCCTGTACGCTCTCGCATGCTTTGGTTGGAAGGTCTTTTATTTTGTGCCACGAGATACTGGCCGTGTAGGTCACCTTGTCTGAAATCATTCCGCGTACGTTATTGTTTCTCTCCGTTTTGTACGAGAAATCCTTCTTGTTACCCACGAGAGTCGTTATCTTCCTTACAAGTTCGGTAATGATGATCACGTCCGGGATGTAGATCGGGGGAGGCTTGAGGGTCTTCGAGGTCGGGTTTGGTTTCTCTTCTGTTTTGGATGCCACTGCCTCTGCAGCTCTGGTGCTTCTCCTTGACTTATACACGCGGGCTTACGCTTGATCTCGCCAGGCTTCGATTGGGAAGAACTTGAGTCGCTGCGTTGTTTTGCGTTGTTTTGCCAAGCTTGGTGGCACGCGGGGGGACCTTCCAATGCATGCTTTAGGTTAGGGGCGATTGGGAAAGGCGATAATTGGCTTTGGTAATTGGTCACAGCTAAAAAAAAAATGTATCTTCTTTTCACTATATTTGTGTCATACAACCAGCAACGGTCGGGGCAGCGCATACAATGGGACTCCGCTCTTGGAAGCCCGGCCCGGCCCGTTGTAAAGCAGTCCCCCAAGTCCCAAATGCAGGCAGGCCGTAAAAAACGGAAATAACAAAACACAAAATTCCAAAAAAAATCCAATTTAACACTGAAAACAACGTTCCCTTTTCATGAACAAACATTGAATGCCTCATATTATAACGCACTAGTAATTAATTGCTATTTATAATGAGTATTCTTTCATTTTCGCCACTTAAGGGAACAAAAAAATAAATATTTGCATGTCTGTTAAATTTTTATTCATAATGCGCTCTTTTTAAAAGCCTTGAAATACTTGCTGGCAAATCAAGTTCGAAATATACTTAATTCGGATATTTTTCAACTTATACCTTCTTCTACATTTATTCACAAAGGTGCTGGCTCAGATCAAATGTCTCGAAAGGCTTCACCTCACTCTTATAAAGAGCGTCTTATACAAAATTTTGTATTACTCAGTCTGGAATGCGATTATACGAGTGAGAAAACAACAAAGAAATTATATGTTGCACTTCAACCGCGCATTCGTGTTCACGTCGTTAATCTTTACTTGTACTCAAGATCTTCGGTGAACAACATAAAAACTCAAATATGACAGCATAACAAATTAAGTCTATTTTCACCACTCGTATAATGATCTTCAATTTTCAAAAAAACTGGAGTTTAATTTTTCTAAAACCCATACAATTTTTTAATTAGTTCATTTTATGAGCTCTTTATTTATTATATCTATTGTCTGTGTTCATATTTGAAAATAACAGTATAAAAAAAAAAAAAAATTTTTACTTTCGTGAGTTGTATGGCCTTAAGAAATCTGTTTTATCAATTTTTAATGGTTTAAATTAATTTTATTCACTTTTAAAGGTCTTATTTACTTCCAAAGGTCCTCTCCAGCTGCATAGGACTAATTATAAGCAACATATTTTATTTAAGCTAAAATTGTATAATGAGCGCCCTCTGTGGGTAGTAAACTGGTCTTATAAGATGCAAAATCGAACAACATAATTTTAATTAACAACTAATCTGATGGACATTTCCACCGATGTTGAATTTTTATTTATAGTTAACTTTATAGTTTTTTGCAAGTTGAAATTGCAATCGGTTAGAGCGGGAAAATTGGACCATCTAATTTTAAAAATACAATATACTAACATATCTATAAGACAATATAAATGTAAATAAATTTAAGACAACAAAAGGAGGCGCCACCGTTACTATTCAATGACCGAAGTGTACAGCAGAGGGCGCTTTTACCAATATTTTCACATACGCTTAACTTTGTACATCGATGAAAGTCTAAAAATGTCAAAAGCTTCTTTTTTATTAATAACAAATTGCGTTTAATTATATTTAATAAAATTGTTAGTTAGTACAATTATTTTAAGAATAATCTTCGTCTACTGAGCTATAGAGGGCAAAAGTTAAATTTTAAACTTTTATCAATTTATGATATACAATTACAGATTCAATAGAACTATTCTCTACTGCACACCTAAATAAAATTGAATTGAAAATTTTACTATTTTTTTCCTTTTTGAGATTTTGATCCTGACGATTCTACTTATCCTGATGGGTCTGTGGGCTGAAGATAGTTTTGCGTGAAGCACAGTTTCGTGCAGAGAATATTCAATTTCCAAACCTAAATATCAGTAAAGCTTTTTCGGTGGTCATCTTGTGTGTCAACTAAAGCTCCAATACCATTTAAACGTTTATTTTAATGTTGGATGGTTCTATTGAACTCGCAGTAAATTTTTTTTAACCTCCAGTAATAGGTAAGGTAAAAATAGTACCGTTAATGTTTTAGTCGTCTGCAGTTAATCAGTAAAATAGGCTTTGAATTGTATATAGATAGGTGTATATTACATATATTCCACGAATAACAAGTAAGGTAGCAGCAGTCGAGTTTCCGGATTGCAAAATACCCTGTGCCCTTAGACATGCTTACAATTTATTTATTTAATATCAATAAATAAATGACACAATATTCTACCATATTAGAAAAGAGTACCATAACAACATAAATTTGGTATGATTTTGGTTATGAAAATAAGTTTCGTGTGTCATAAAGCCATACACATTTCGCTGTCAACGCCGCAGTCGTCGTCGCGCAATGCGTGTTTTGCTGCGCTTCTGCTTCCCTTTCCATAGATTTTGCATGTGGCATAATTTCCGTGTTTCTTATCCGATTTGGTTCAAATTTAAAAATTATATAGCTTTTATAAGCACCAACGAATATGCCGAATTGCATAGCATCAAGTAAATAATTGTGGGCGTGGCAGTTTTTTGAGGTTTGCGGGGGAGCGTGGTCGTGGCAGTTTTTTGTTGTTTGAGGGGGAGCGGGGGGTGATATTAAAATAAAACAAAAAACTGCGTATGGAAATTACCTATCCAACGATATATAGCACATGTCTGTAGCTTTAGTAGTTTCTGAGATCTAGGCGTTGATACAGACAAACAGACGGACAGACGGACGGACGGACGGACAGACGGACATGGCTATATCGACTCGGCTGTTGATGCTGATCAAGAATTTATATACTTTATGGGGCGGAGATGCTTCCTTCTGCCTGTTACATACATTTGCACCATATTATGATACCCTTTTCAACCATTTTTAATGGGTACAGGGTATAAAAAGCGGACATTTGATTTTAACACTTAAATAAAAGGCTGGTCACAATTCTTTACATATTTTCTAAAAATTGATTTATTCTGCCATAATTTTTAATACTCTAAACTACGCTTCATGTATTAATATAAATATTAGTACTTTCGCTATAATTAAGGACTTCAAAGCCCATTGTGTGGTGGTTGTATATTTGAGGGGAATGTTTTCCAGGGAATTCGTGAACATTCTTACCACTTCCCCTTCGAAATCCTGCGCCAAAAAAGTACTACTCTTCTCTCCATGAGAAAAGAGAATATTTCCCATTTGGATAACCAATCACATTTTATACGAAAAATGTCATCGCGATATCTCTCTTCATTCACGTATGCCTTTCCTTTGTGTTTCCTTGATAAAAATTAAAATTAAATAAATAAAAAGTAAAAGTTTGGCATTTTGTAAACTATTCGCTTTGTTAGAGGATAAGGTCTCAAATATATTTCGGAGGAAACTAAAGCCTATATGTCTGGCATAAGGGTATCTTTAGCTACTATTGAGCTATGGTTTCTATTCTTGCATGTATTTTGGGTCAATGCTTTTGAAACGTTGAATTTTTGTCGACGTTTTTTTCGTCGTTTCACTTTTTATTTTAGAAAGTAGACAACGTTGTTGATCTATATTTGTTACATTATCTTTAATATATGAGAATATTTGTGACATTTTTACATAACTTTGACTAAAGCATGAAATTTTTCAATCGAATTTAAAAAAATTAGAACTTTTACCTAAATTTACCAAAATTCCTTTTCAAATTTTCCGCCTAAGAAAATGCTGAAATTCTAAACTCAAAACTAATAGGTGTTTTAAAATATTAAATGTTTTAAGAAACAGCTTAAATGTGTATTTAATAGAATCAACAGGTTTTGCCTTTCTTTTTATACTAAAAAATAAATATGATCTCGACCCCGCAATTGGTTGTTTTCCTGGGAATACTATACACATTTAAAGTTTCTTTTGTGTCAATGGAAGCCAATAAGGCAGCTAACAACAAGAGATACCAATTCTATTAATCGCATCTTTTGTTTAAGCATCTTATTAAAAATTAGCTCAGAAAAGGGCCTTAGTGTTCCAAGATTTCATAGATTCATAAATATTTTCGAATAAGAAAGGAAAGCTAACTCGCGCGGAACTCAAGTTAAGATACCCTTTCAGTTAACCAAGGGGTTTTATTGGTGAGAGATATAGCAAATATAGGATCTAGTCGGAGTTTCAGTATGAGCTCCTTATAATAAGAATTTTATACAAAGTCAAAAACGTCTACTCCCAAAAACTCAAAAAATTTGCCATTTCGGTTCAGTTATATGACAGTTATGGGATTTAATCGGACGATCGGTTTGAAAATTTCCAGATGAGCCCAAATTCTAAAATAATGGCTCTTAGCGAATTTCTACTTTCTTTCTGCAAAAAAATTTCCGATCTAAGTTAAAGCATTTCCGATGGTTCAGGCCGTTCCGATTTATATGCATGCAGTCATGCATAGGAAAGAAAGGGTGTTTAAAATGTTTGAAGTCGATACCTTTAAAACTGAGAGACTAGCTTGAGTAGAAACAGACAAACGGGAATTCTTATATTGATTCAGATGACCATCCTGATAAAGTATATATTTACTTTATAGGGCCGGAAACGTTTCTTTAACTGTGTTGCACACTTATGACCTAAATTATAATACCCTTTTCAGGGGTAAACAAAATGAGTAACAAAAGGTCTATCTCACTGCCTTGAACTGCGGTTAAACACAAGAAGGCATAAATGTTCCGAACATTTAAGGAGCAAAATGCCTTTAATTCTCATCTCTATACTCTTATATCTCTATATTCCTAGATAAGCAGAAGTGTCTTCTAACGCCACTTCGTTTCCTTTGTCAGTTAGGCATCAAAGACCTTAAGGTATTCGTTGATTCTTTTTCTATTTAGAACGCATATCCTTAATACTTAATAATAATTAACTAATTAACTCTGAGAAAAATAATATCCTTAATTTCCAGGTCAACTTTGAGAATCACCTTTTTTTTTTATTCCCAAAACTTTTTAAATCAAACTTTAATACTGTTGCGCTTAGTTTTTTTCATAAAAATAGAATTGATACTTTTATTATATTTAGTTACATAGGAGTTATTAAGTTAGTTGTATAGAAGTAACGAATTTACTTTAACAATTCTTAATGATTTCTTCAAAATATGTATTGCTATTAATAATCATAATGATCAATCTTATTAACTTATTAAAGAATTCCATGAAAAACTAATGGAATGCGGAGCATTCTCCAAAATACCAAAAGTTAAATTTTCTGAAAGTTATTTTAAATTATTCTTCATTCTTTATTTATATTCTTATTTTTTAATATACCTTTGAAGCTTATAGTTTTATACAAAACTTTCAAACGCAAACAAGACCTTCAATTTGATTTTCATCAATAACCTTCTTATCTTTGCGCGCAGCATAGATAAGGCTGGGACGATTATATCGTATATCCCAGACCTTTTTTAAAGACTTTAAAAGATGTAGGACAATAAAGTGACAAAATCCATTTTTTACTGATTTTTTATTATATGTAGTTAAAATAAATAAAAAATTAATAAATGAGCATATTGTTGTTTTTTTTGTTAAAAACACGAAAAACTTTAATTAGTTGGATCAAAACCACCACCAAAAGGCCTCTCTCTGCTTTTGTAAGCAAGATTTCAGCAATACGCGGTGGCGACCCTCGTTTTAAAAAATTTCTTCTTTACCCATAAGAAACAGTGGTACAAAAAATGTTTATAAAAGACAGTATTTCTTCCGCTAAAGTAAATAGGTTTCCATTCCGCTACACTTCTCAACGTCTAAGTAGTGCTTTCCTACCGCCATTGTCAATATTTTAATATAACATTTTTTATTTTGTTTAACACGCGCCATATTTATTTTTTTTATTTCATTTTTTTTTTGTCGCCACCGCTGCTGCCACCCGCCCCAAAGTTCAAACTTTTTCGCCCCAGTTAGGAAACACCGGCCCACCATAATTTTGCACCCCCTTTCATTCCAACATTTTCTAGGTCCAAAATGCCGTTTTGTTTTATTACGAGAGCGTTTTCGTTCATTAATAGACGCGAGGTATACAATTTTTTAATCATCAACTTGCGCACGGAAAAACATGAATGAAAGAGAGGAATGCCTGGGCGGGGATTCGAAAATGGCGTAATGGAACGAAATGTCATTGCTCACTATATTTTCGGTACAGTATTGTATCATTTTATGCAGAAGATACTTGTGATGGTGCTTCTTATTTTAAACGTTTGGAATGGATGTTTTTTTGAAAAAATTTCTTAAAGTTTAATATATTATTTCATGGATGATAAAAAACCTAAGATAAGCTCGTTTCACGAAGCTCAAAAATGGAAATATTTTTAAATATTTCGTTGTGTAGAAGACGTGCCACGAATATTGTAAACACCGACTATGACCGGTGCTAAAACACAAATGATCACTTCTTAAACCTAAAGAGGGATAAACCTACCCCCAATGCCATATGTGAATCATTGGAAAGCTGCAGCTGTGCTTTCCGAAACCCATAGCCCTTTCTGGAGGACGCGTTACCGGACACTTACTGTTCTGACCAAAGGGTCGAAAACCATAACAGAAACTGGTTTTCTCACGCTAAGCGAAACCAGTCCGACTGCAGCCCATCGGACACTTGTAAAGAACAAAGCCGTTTCGGGAAGGGTAGAATTCAGCTCGGCATGGCCAAGGTCCAAAATTCAATACATTATGGGGTTAGGTCATTTTCTTTAAATTAGCATAAATTTCCTACCTTCGAAAAAAGGACCGATTTAAACTGGTCAAACTGGTTTATGTCCTGTCTAATTTCGCATATGCGACAAAACAAGCTCATCATATCTGGCTGATAACCTAACCCCTTATATTTTTTTCATGGGACCTTTTTTCTCTACTAACCTTTTACCAGTTTCTTTCAGCGCAACTCACCACATATCCTCTCTCATATGTGAACATAAAATGTATACTTGGTATACTTCTAAATATTTTTTATGTTCCTCATTTCGTGTTTGCATTCAATCCGTAGCAGTTGGATCTGAATCAGTAGAATTCATTGGCGTAGGAGGCCTAAGAGTGGTGTATTTTCAGTCTAAAAGAAAATGATACATTAGTTTTTAAAAATATTCTGCAAAAAACTGTCTTTATTAAGTAAATAAAACGAAGGACAAATCATCCCGCGGATGGAATAACAACCCGCGACATGCGACAGATTCACATAAATCTGCTGTAAAAATTAGAAAATGTATGTGTAAAGGCAAGTTTGGCAAAACTAAAATAAATTAGTTTTTAGGCAAAACCTTTGTCGATTTTAAATCATTTTTAGCAAGAATTAGTACTGTTGTACCGTGATTCTTTTCCGATGAAAAAAAAGTAAATTTTGAGGGCCCAGATGGATTCAACTTTTATTTTTATGACACGTATTTCCTAAATGGTATAGGGATTATGGTCACTTCAACTAAAATTTTGAACTACCAAAATATAAACAACGTTATAAAAAAGTTGTTGCTTTTCCCTTAAAACCTTATTAATAGGAAAAACGTGTCATTACGAATTTTTTTTCTACAATCTTATACTAACTTATAGAAGCCTTCATATCCCTATCCTAATAAGTTATAGAACATCCTATATAGTTATAAAATATGGAAGTTATAGCATTCCCGATCTTTCAGTTATATGGCGGTTATAGGATATCGTCAAAAAATTCAGGCCGTTACGACTCATTCAAAGCGCAAAGAAGGGAGTGTGAAACGTTTAAAGCTGTGAAAATGAAGCTTGTGATAAAATTAAAAGCAAGGGTATACTTTTATGCCAATACTTCCTTAATAGTATCTTATATAAACTTTTAAAGATGGTTTCATATATGAAAAAATTTTTACTTTAACATTAAAGGATACTCTTAGCAAGAATATTGTTCTTAGCCTTTAATGGATGTACAAAAATGTGTCATAACTGTAAGAGACTCCTAAAAGACTTCTAAAGCACATCAATATCATGGCATGTATTTATTCTTCGGAATCGGATGAAATCTATTGTATGTTATGTATAAAGCTTATTTAATAATATAGGCTTTATATAATATAGGATATATTGTCGATATAAGCATGTCCGTCTGTTTCTACGCAACCCACAAAAAATTCAAACACCAGATTTGATCGATTGAAACCCGATTGTAAATAAATTCAGATTTCCAGTAACGTCTCCAAGTCCTAGCTATCGACTTCAAACTCTCCGTACACCCTTCTTTGCTTTGCGCGTAGTAAATATGTAAGTCGGAATAACCGGGATCGGTATATCCTATAGCTTCATATAACTGAGCGATCGGAATAGGATATACCGATGCCACAACTTTGGTGTTGTTGGGAGTAAAAGCTTGGGAATTTTTCAAAATCCATTTATTATGAAACTGGTCTGATTCTGAAGTTATTATAAGGATTGGCCAACTATGTCCGATATTTTCTATATTTCTTACTAATAGAAGCTGCCTTTTAACTGCCAGTGTATGTATATAACCTTCGGCACCGCCCGAAGTTAGCTTTGCTTTCTTCTTTTCAATTAAATTTTTTATAAAGGTTACATAACTACTCAACAAATTAAAAATAAATTTAAACAGACTGCAATATCACACAGTTTTCTCTTATCAAACAATGTTTTTTCCTTAACAATTTCTCTACACCATTTTATGTACCTTCCTCCCGGTATTGAAGTGTCCAATTTGTTGAATGTTTCCTTTAATTTTTTTCTGTAATTTCCAAACTCCAAGCTAAAATAAGGGTGGATTTGCATTGTGGATGGTATCAGACAAAGGTTTGGCCAACCATTTTGTTTTCGTCATTTCTTTAGTAGTTCCACCCCCACCAATACTATTACACCAAAAACAATATCAAAGCGGCAAATACACTTTTTTACGAGATACACTATTACGTCGGCGTCTATATGGAAGAAAAATTGACATTTTTTCAACATATTGCTGACCCAAAAATGTGAGAGTTGCTATCTGTGTAGGTACTCTGTGATTAAATATAAAAATTACATGCATATATCAGTACAAATTTAATATTTTAAGGAAAAATATGCTTTTGAAAGATTTCCTTTGGAGCTTTGGAAAATAGTTTTAAATTTTATGTAATTGTGAGTATTTATGATTTAAAGACATAAGTGGTACACTATATAACTTTTACAGATATTTAAAAATATTCTTTAATATATCATATATGCAATCCAATATGCATGTAATTTAATATTACTCTAGAAGTATTTCCATTTTTAGTGTTTTTAATCCCAAGTAACTGAATCATTATTTTGCAGAGTCGGGAACGTCCAACGTTTTTTGTTTGTATGCCGAAATAAAAAAAATAAGCCCGAATTCGAAAAATGTAAATACCTGAAAAGTGAAAAAATCCATAATTGTTTTCTTAATTGATAATGTAGCAATGGCAGGTGTGTCATTCGTATGCATTCAAAGTAAAAATAAAATATAAAAAAAATTAGGTTTAATTTTAATAATTAAGATTAACAATACATTCATAGGTAGAACATCTCATACAAACACAAGTGCCAATGCCGGGCTTAGGCGATAAAGTCGGCAAGGGGTGAGGGACAACTTGAGTACATATGTACATATTTCAAAATGGGAGACAAAGTCAGGGAGAGCCGAAAGCTGGAGTCCCTGCCGATGTGTTAAGTTTACCGGGATGATTTGGACCTTAAGAATTCAACTTGTTTATTTTTGTTTTTTTTTAGTGTAATTTTTGATAAAAATTTGTTTCTTACTAATGTTTGAGTTGAGAAACTTCGGATAATCTTTCAAAAACCCAATACCAATTCATTTAAAATGTACAAACCCGGTGTATGTTTATGAAAAATAGGTTATGTTCTCACTAGGGACAACGGAAAAAGTATAAGCGTAAAAAACTGCATTTATTTTCGCGACAAACACTTTCAAAGTAATAAACTTTTCAAGATCTTATTATAGGATAAAGTTGATATTATACTATAATAGACGTTTTATATTTAGTTTGTTTTTGTACCCTCCCTTTCGTAAAAAAAATACGTCTTACAGTTACTTAGAACGGTAGCTAACATTTAAATTGTATATGAATAAATATTCACGCTGTAAAACAAGTATCAAAATATTACATAGGGATGTTATTATGGTATTGTAATAAGCTTTTAAAAGCTGTTTAAAGGTGTGTTCTCTACTACAACCTATAAAACTGCCACATAGGTAACAGTAAACATGTTAACTTAAATAAAAAAAATGTACAATAAGGTTAAAATGAACGTTGTATAATAAATAAATGCTATTCGAGAGATTTGAGAACAAGATATACCTAAAAATAAAAATATTAAACTTAAACAACTTTTGTTTGTGGCTTTGCCTCCTTCTATTTTGAATTATTCTGTGCTATATATGCTTAAATGTTAAATGTGGTAAAGTTTGTCAAATATCAATGGTGTATTAACTAAAAATTTTTTGGAACGACAAAATTTTTTGGACCATCCAATAGGTTCAACGGATGGTGAATGGTGTACGGACCTTAGTGTGAATACTTCTTAGGTGTAGCAACATTCCACTGACTTCAAAAATGACCAGTGTCGCTCTACAATCTACTAGTAAGTTTTCCGTACAAAAAACGATGCTAAATTGTTAGTCAGAACTTAAAAATTTGCAAAATTGGAACAATGGAAAATTGAAAGCACCAAAGACACAGGTTTACAAAATGAAGTGAACATTATTATTGATCGTATCCTTTTCCCAAAATATAGCTGATCGCTTTCATTTTTTTTTTATAAAACGTCGTTTTTTTTTTATTTTAAACACACTCACAATCGGTGAGTTATATCTTTGCAAAATTAATTTCAATATTGCAGCCTAACAAACCAGCTCAACTTCCAACTTCCTACCGTCCAGTCAGTCTGTTCTCCCCTAAGTATCCATAATTCTATAATAGTTGATTAAAAGAAAGTTATTATAACTCGTAGATGATAATCAAATTCTGCCTCAACAGCAAATTGTTTTTGGTAGAGAATATAGTATTTTACATCCGCTTTCTTTAGATGTCGCCTTACTGATATTTTTAAAAATAATCCAAATTAGCTTTCCGGTAAAAATAATGAAAATTATTCATTGCTCTTTTAATAATATATCCTTTGAGGTGCATATTGGAAGAACTAGGTCGCAACCAGTCGATATAAATACAGACTTTCCTAATTAAAAAAAATTTACCGCGCCTATTTTTGCCGACGACACTGCTATTCTTATTTCTGGATTATTAGCTACGAATATAGCCGATAATCTACAAGCACTTGTCCCACTTCGAGAAATGTAGAATTGAGTTAATCCAACTATAACTGAGGCTTAATTTTTTACAAAAAAAAAATAAAATAAAAATAAAAAGGACGCAGTTTCAGATAGTCATATTAGCCCAGAGATTATTTTGAATATGAAATATGTAAAATATTTAGATACAAAATTAACCTAAGGGGATCATATTTAGTACACAGTTAAGAACTTAAACGTCATACTTTGAACCCTAAACCTCTTTATTTAAAGGAACTAAAGACTTAGTATACAAAACAAAATGTACCATTACATGTCTATATTTTAGCCAATTCTGTTCTATGGGGCTCTGGCTGGGTCAAATGTTTCCAAATGTTATTTAAATGAGTTAAAAAATATAAGTTAAGTTATATAAGATTAAATAAAATTTTAAAAATTATCTTTACGCTGCTGTGTCACCACTCGACGTCCGATCTACATAGGTAAGTAAACACCAAATTGTTTAGCGAAAGGCTAACTAAACTAACAACGAATGTCCGTGATAGATGTTTATACTCCACATATAATAATATTTAAAGCCTAGCATGACCTTTGTCGGTAAGTTACATATATAAACACTTATAGGGGTTTTTTTTAGTTTCTCAATAAGTTTACTTTGCTTTATAGATTACTAACGGATTTTGATAACATCACCACCACTTCGCTTGTACCTCTTAGGAATTATAATATGGAATCGCAATAAATCATTATATTTAAATTAAGAGACGATTAAATTAATGTAAATTGAAACAAAATTTAGGAGCACATTTACCCATCCACTATTCTTTTTCTATTGCTCTTTGGTAGATAAAATTCCGTCCAATGCACGACTCGGTCCATTACTTTTTTATCTGTGAAAATTTTGTTTTTTCCGGAAAATTGTACGCAAATTAATTGTGTATTTTTGAATAAGCTATTATTTTAGTTGAAAGATCTTCCGAAAAAGCATATCTTAAATGAATATTAACAAAAAACAATCAAATAATAGGCAGCAAAAGAGACGTTTATTGTAATTGTAAGCCAAATCTGGAGTGGCGGCTCCAGAAGTTTATTCATAAAAATCAACTCTTTTTTTTATTGAGCTTTTATTATTCTTCTCCTAATTATAATAATAATTAAATGTAATTATAAAATTGAGTTTTTGCTTATTAATGTGACACCGGTTTTTTTGTGTGCTCGCACTTACGTAATCATCTAAGGAAAAAATGCTTAAGATTTTTCCGGATCTATAAATAATATCAGATATTTTGTGCTTTGTATTTTAACTCCTTAAGAGGCTTTTTAATTTACTCATACAATCCCTTAAAACGCGAAAAATTAAAAGAAAGCCTTTGTCGCCAATACCCAAAAAATATCTGAAAGTGGTAACATAAAATTGCAACCAATCACTAAGAATAGTTTTATATTTTTGCAAAAAAGCGAATTAGGACATGATTTTGTTTTCTCCTTATGTGATGATTTGAATACATGCAAAACAAAAGATATATATTGGGAGAACAAGAGGTACCAGAATTTTAAACAATTTAATTTTTTCAAAATCACTGATAACTCTTAAGAAACAACTATGGATGTTAAAGAATTTATAAAACTAGCTACCTCTTTGATGATAGAAATTGATGTTCAAGCTCATAATTTACAAGCCTTTATGTGTATATCCGATGTGTAAAGTGGTTTCAAGGTCACCACGGCATCGATCAAAGCAAGAAGAGTACGCATCTGCTCAACCTGTGGACGGTGTTGCCTATGATGCAGATGCAGTAACAAAACACTATAAACACCATAACCTTTTTTGTTTGCAGCGCATTCTGGTGCTCAAGATGGTTACTTTTTACCCCACCTAATATTAAATAAATATCATTTTTATATCAGTATCCGTAAATCCGTATTAATGTAGAAGAAAGCCTTGACAATTATTGTACAGAAAATCCCAAGTATTACTTTAACAGACACAATAACGCAAAAAAAATTTTAAATCTAAAAAATAACTTCCTAGAATTCTTTTCAAACAATTGATACAAACTCTATTCTCAGTATTTAAACATATTTGCTTTAGAAAATGAACGTCTTTTTATTTTTTTTTTGTAAAATATTTATTAAGGCAACTGGGGTCACCAGCGACCTCTTTATAGCCTTGCTAGCTATTATTTCAGCACAAAGGGCGCGCCAGGCTTGACGAGGGCAATTACTTCAGCACGCTTCCACTCTTTCGGGAAGTACCCTAGACGGAGGCAGCTGTTTATGATGTTAGCCAGCCTTTGGGAACAGATTAGGGGCAACAATTTTAGTGCTGTTGCATCGATTTAGTCAGGAGCTGGTGACTTGCCATTTTTTAAGGAGGCGATCTCCTGCGCAATCCTAGTTCGACGGGCTGAATTGGCGGGCCAGGAGCACCAAAGGGTGCGCCGGCTAGACATTTGCCTAGCTTAATACTTGAAATTAATAAAATAATAATTGGACTTAATGCCAATTTAAAATCGTCTACGGGATCGTCTCCTTCGTGATCGTGTTATTAGGTCCCTCGGCAGCCTCCTTAGCAACGTCCCAGTGGCAAGTCGTTGTGCCAGTCTGTTCCTGTGCGCCTATAGTCTGTTATTATAGCGGCTGGAGTGGTTATTAATCTCATCAAAGACTGTGGGCAGCTTGAGATCTTTGTGCAGTGACGAGTTACGAATGTACCACTCGCATCCGGTGATCAATCTAAGTGTTTTGTTTTGGGCCGTCTGTCCTCTTTTTATTTGGCTATCACAAGCTAATTCCCATATTTGGCACCCATACCTCCAAATCGGCGCGATAATTCGCTTGTAGATGGTCACCTTATTAGCCAATGACAGTTTGCTCCTTGAACTTAACAGCCAAAAATGTGTGTTCATTGCATTTCGTATGCGGGTTCTAATGGCGGTGATGTGCCTGGCGAAGGTGAGTCTGCGATCCAATTTAAGACCAAGGTATTTAGTTGAATTGGTCTGTAGGACAGGCCTTCCTTCTATGTCGATAGCAGGCGGCGTTTTCCTTAATAAGGAAAAACAAACATTGGCGGATTTATCGCTATTTATGCCGATGCTCCAACGTTTCGCCCATTGCGCCAACGTTGTGGCAAACTGCTGGATTCCATCAGCCGCAGAGGCTTCACAGCTTGATCTATGGGTGATACAGACGTCGTCAGCAAACGTGGCCAGCATGGTAGACGGATTGTCTGGTTGCGGCATATCATCACTGTAAAGGCAGTACAGGAGCGGCCCCAGGACACTACCCTGTGAGACACCAGCCTTCGCTTCGTATTTGGCAGAGATGGCCGAATGGAACCGAACCGCGAACTGCCTTCCCTCAAGGTATGATCTCAGAGGTGGAAATATGGGGCAGGTAGTCTCTCCTTTATTTTAACCACTAAACCTGTGTGCCATACTCGGTCGAACGCTTCCTTTATCTCCAAGAAGAGGGCATTGCAGAATTGTTTCCGGTCAAATGCCGTCAGTACTTGCTCCACAAGCCGATGAAGTTGCTCCACCGTACAATGACCAACCCGAACTGATGCTCAGTAATCCCCTGAGTGTCCATAATCCTAAACGAACATCTATCAGATAATATTATTTTATAAACACACACTTTAGCTAATAGACAGAATTGCGCACAGTCAGAAAGAAGAAATAAAGAAATAGAAAAAATTTAAATATAATGATCTGATTGAACACTCAGTTTCTCCTTACAAAAGTCTAGTTCTTGCCTCTAGTACAAAAATGAGGTGGAGAATGGTTGGTGGCTTTAGGGCCATCAAATAAAAATGAATTTCGGATAAGTTTTCCCTGCCTCGTATTGAGGGTTCGACAAATTAGTTATTTTGCAAGTGTTTTCTGCGGAATGACTGCATTTATCAAGAAGGACGAAAACTACATAGAATTAGCATGGGACTTAAGAAATGTATGCCCTCAACAATCCGGTGGCATTGCTCAGGTGTTCCATGAAGGCGTCTGAAGCCAAACTGGTGATCAGGGATCAGTCCGGCCTCGTCCAGTAGTGGCAGTACTTTGCGCAAGAATACTCTTTCCATTATTTCGGAGAGGATTTCCAGCAAACTAATCGGACGATACGAGGCTAGATTGATTTCAGGTTTTCCAGGCTTGAAGAGGACGATTACTTCAGCACGCTTCCACTCTTTCGGGAAGTACCCTAGACGGAGGCAGCTGTTAAAGATGTTAACCAGCCTTTGGGAACAGATTAGGGGCAACATTTTTAGTGCTGTTGCATCGATTTGGTCAGGACCTGCTGACTTGCCATTTTTCAAGGAGGCGATCTCCTGCGCAATCTCCTCTGGTTCGACGGGCAGTATTGGCGGGCCAGGAGCACTTGGGCTGTCTACGAACCTTATGGTGGCAGCTCACTCTTCGCCAGTGCATCTGTCGAAAGGAGAGAATGCACTGTGAGATGGTTAGCAAAGGCTTCTGGTATTTCGACCTCAGACCGATAGAATAAAAATAATCAGTATTCTACGGGTACAATGGATAAATGAATTTTTTGGAAATGAGAAAATGCGATGAACGGGTATCGTAACCAAAGAATATGAAAATTCTGTGCCATTGCTGTAAGCGGCATTTATTTCCAAAAAAAAAAATTAAATAAAAAAGCAGGACATTCTGCAGAGAGTGGCGAATGCAATACGAATAAAAATGCGAAATGTATCCGCCATATTCCGAGCTTTCTGAAAAAAAAAATATAAATGCAGACCCAAGAATATAAATTATTGTGAAGGCATAAGTTGTATTAGAAAATTAATCAACGATGCAGACCGACGCGCTTCCGATTACCTGACGATTTAGTTCCAGCTTCCAGTTTATTATGAATCGCCGAGAATTTATAGAGCAGCGGTTGTATTAAATTTTGCCACAATACGATCGGAATTTTATTTTGCTATCAAGTCTTTCAAGTCCTGTTAATGAAGCTTCACTTGATCCAGATAAGCAGCTTCTAACAGCTATAGTGATGGTGCCATCAACTCCAGAATTCAAGGGATCGCGAATCAAGGAATGATGACCGGAAAATTAACGGTGAATGGAAACCGCAGGAATTAAAGTTGTACGCCCTTATTTTTGCTAGGGCACTTGCGGAAATAAATTTATGATTATGTGCGAAATAAGGCTACGTAGAAAAATGGAAGTCAAAAATTGGAAGTCACGTTAATGTTTACTGCGTTAAAGACAAAAAATAAAAGTCCTTCCATAGGGCTAAAAATTTGTGTTTGATTTGTGACCTGCTTCAGTTCACTGTTGGCGACTGAGTTGTGGAGGCAGTTTGGGCTGTTAGGGGTAGCGGGGGTTTCACAAACGAATAAATAATTCATTTTAATTCAAGGTGAATTTTGGGTTCTTAGTTCTTCTCTATTTTCTACAATGAATTCTAGTAAGCTTACAATTTCCATCTCATTGAACGGTACAGTTATAATTCGGTACAATGTATATTTATTCGGAGACAAGACCGGAATTTTTCTTTCTATTCTTTTCGAAGATTCAAGCGATAGGAAATCGTCATACACTGATTTTATTTCGATTCCATGATCTGAATGAATTTTTGATTTTTTGGACCTCGGGGTCATTTAAGATATATTTTGAAATTATTTTTAGTTAGACTTTCCGCTATGCCTGCCAAATGGGTAAGGAAGGTATAGATTATTTAACATTAATTCTTGTTAAAAATAGATTCATTTCCCCATTCTATGTCCTGTGTCAATTTCTTTGTATATTTTTGTTTTGGTTAAAGTTTTATGAATTCATTAATAATTTCATTTATTAATATGACCCGGGATCTCTTTAAATCTTACAAGCGTTGTATTTAGAAATTTTAAGTTATTTTCCGTACTTTTCCCTAATTGTTTTAATTTTGAATTGATTCTCTCTTTGTCCATGGCATCCTTGTTGCCGCTGGTTGCTTTTACTATTGTTCCTAACCCATTCATCAGGCCCCTCTTGGATATACGATTACCACTACTAACTAAGTAATAAGGAGATTAGCTTTTGTTCTATTTGTTTTAATATTTTAAGCAATAATGTGTTTATTTCTGTGATATTTTACTGGTTCGGAACCTATTTTCTGTATTCCTATAGTATGTAACGGGGTGATCCATTATACCGAGAAATCTTGTGTCTGTTGAATCTGGGAGTAACTTTTTTCTGATATTTTCCTTACGGAAGATTATTCTGTGTCTGTAGGTATACTATCCGGTTCTTTTAGAGATTCGTTTAATCGTAATATACGTTTCTGAGATGCATCCTCCAAATGCTTTAATAAGGTCGGGATAAAGTTTTGCTTGGAATTCGTTCAGTTTTGTTAAGTATTCGTGTATGTTGTTGATTTGAGTACTTTTTTCGAACTTTTTACGACCGCTGAAAAGATCAAACGGCTGAAATTTGTGCTTAAATGTAATGCGTTGTTATAGGTTATATTTAAATATTTTCCTATCTCTTGGTGGGGATGATCCTATATTTTTCGGTTAATGTGGAATGTAATCGTTCGACGGTTGAGTTACTTCTGGACTGTTAAAAAAAATGTGACGTGTAATTTAATGTTGTATTGGGCTAGGAAAACCATAAAAATGGATTCAACGAATTCAACTCCCTCATCGAGAATAACCTTCTTAGGATTGTCGAATTCGCAAAGTAATGTTTTATACGCTTTTGTGACGCTAATTGCATTTTTATTACGAGGGCGGGTCAATAAGTCCGTGACTTTTTGAATTTCCCGCCTCTTAATTAAAATGGTAACACTGCTCCCGTCAACAGTCATCTGTCAGTTGACTCTTGTCAAAAATTGAACAAGCTGCGACATTTAGTTTGTTTTTGACAGCCGTTAATATCAGACTACCCCGTTGACTCAGAAGAAAATGGAAAAAGTGAATTTCGTGTGCTCATTAAGCATTATTTTTTGAGGAAAAAATCCATTGCGCAAACCAAGGCCAAGCTTGATAAATATTATGGAGACTCTGCACCATCCATTTCCATGGTAAAAAGTGGTTTACTGAATTCCGATCTGGCCGTACAAGCACGGAAAATGCCGAACGTTCTGGACGCCCAGTTGAGGTTTCCACATCCGAAACAATTGAAAAAATCCACGATATGGTTTTAGCCGATCGGCGATTAAAAGTGAGAGAGATTGTGGAAGCCGTAGGCATTTCACATGGCTCAGTGGTTTCAATTTTGAAAGATTATTTGGGTATGAGAAAGCTTTCCGCAAGATGGGTGCCGCGTTTGCTCACAATCGACCACAAATGCAACCGTGTGACAATTTTGCAGGAATGTTTAGCGTTGTTCAATCGCAATACGAACGAGTTTTTGCGCCGTTTCGTAACCGTGGACGAAACATGGATCCACCACAACACACCGGAGGCCAAACAGCAGTCAAAACAGTGGGTTTCTCGGGGTGAATCGGCGCCACAGAAGGCAAAGGTGGGTTTGTCAGCCAATAAAGTCATGGCGACTGTTTTTTGGGATGCACGCGGTATTATCCACATTGACTACCTTCAAAAAGGAAAAACAATCAATGGTGAATATTACAGCAACTTATTGGGTCGATTCGATGAGGCATTGAAAAAAAAGCGACCGCACTTGGCCAAGAAAAAGTTCTTTTCCACCAGGACAATGCACGGGTGCACACATGTGCAGTTTCCATGGCAAAATTCCATGAAATGGGCTACGAATTGCTCCCTCATCCGGCCTATTCACCCGATGTAGCCCCTTGTGACTATTTCTGGTTCCCAAACTTGAAGAAATGGCTTGGCGGAAAGAGATTTGCCTCCAATGAGGAAGTCATCTCAAAAACAATGACCTCGTCAATTTTTTAGAGGGACGTCCCGCTTGCCCTTCATGAAAATCCTCACTGAGACTGAGCAGCCCCTAAAGGTGCTGAAGAACATAAGGCTTGTCGAGTACCCATTTATTGTGAGTTCCATTTATCGCTCCAGTAAACGAAAAGTGCCTAACTCAACTAAAGGCTCAATTTTTTTACTCAATGCTAACACGTTTGATGCCACAGTAGGTTTCGACTTGCTATCGCAGTCCGGAGCGGCATGAGATCTACGTAACAGCGCAATCAGGCATGGATGTGAATGTGAATATCACAAATATCGAAGACTTAATAGTCCCAAATTCAGTCAAAGCTGAGTTAAAAAAAAATTATCCTTAGGAGAAAACAAGTGTTTTCGCACTCAAACGAGACGCTCCCATTTAACCACGATTATTGCTACAATTCGTACGGAGAGTAACGAACTAAGCTATATTCTTATCCCATGAGAGCGGCGGATTTTGTCAACACAGAAATCAAACAGCTGTTAAAGGATGGCATTATCCGGCCTTCTCGGTCGCCATTTAACCCAACATGGGTGGCTGATAAAAAAGGTTCTGATGTCGACGGCAACAAGACAAATAGACTGGTGATCGTTTTTTGGAAACTAAATGAATGAACGATCGCCGATCGTTACCCTATCCCAAGCATTTCAATGACTTTAGCAAACTTAGAAAAGGCAAAATGTTTCACTACCATAGACTTGAAATCGGGGTACCACCAGATTTATCTGGCCGAAAAAGACCGCGAAAAAACTGCTTTCTCCATAAACGGAGGAAAGTATGAATTTTGCCGTCTACCCTTCGGACTAAAAAATGCAGGACGCATCTTTCAAAGGGCGATTGACGATGTGTTACGCGAACGTGATAATAGGTGACGTGATAATCTCCGAAAATGCTGATGACCACGTAATACACAATGACACAATTATTAAATGCCTGTGCGAAGCCAGCATGAGAGTGGTACCAGAAAAACCAAGTTCTTTAAAGAAAGTGTCACATTAAACGGAACCAAAACAGACCCAAAATATAAACGCTATACAAAATGAACCCCAATCTGACGTAGCCATCATGCATAGTGAACTTTCGTTGACCTACACGGTCGAAGCTACCTATAAACCCTTGAACTGCCATAGGAATAAAAATAATCCTGGAAGAAGGAAGCCAGCCTTTACGGCGACATTTTATATTTTTCGAAAAAAACACATAATCCACTTCGATAACAAAGACTCGCTACTCGGATTGATTAAAGAAGTTGTAAATGTAGATGTTGTGAACTCTATTGCAACCTTCGCACTCTAGCATGCATCTAGCATGCCTTAGTGACTGAATTCCCAGCAAAATAGTTTTGGCACTGCAATAGATTTGTGATTGATATCACTGATGCCAATGAGCAGAAAGAAATAATTACATGCGAACACAACCGCGGCAACGGGGCTGCCCAGGAAAATGTCAAACAAGTCCTTCAGGATTACTATTTTCCAAATATGTCTTATCTCCCAAACGAAGTGGTCATAAACTGCAAGCGAAATACAACAGGCACCCCAAGAAGCGGAAATTGGGTGTCACACCCTCATATGCGAGCGAAATGCTCCATATAGACATCTACTCTATGGATAAGAAGTTATTCTTAACATTCGTGGATAAAATTTCAAAGTTCGCCATAGTGCAGCCGTGCACTTAGCCAACGACGAGTAGAAATTTGCAATAAGAAACAATATCGAAAAGCCGCAACAGGCTAGTCTAGATAAGTGCAACTGTACTAGACAAAACCGAATTTTTAAGATAGGAGAACAGGTATACCTTAAAAATAACAAAAGGCTAGGGAATAAACCAACCGCACTGTAAACAAAAGAGCGTGTAGAATCAGACATGGGAACGTCTATCCTTATTAGAGGGAGGGTTGTCCATAGGGACAACCTGAGATAAAGACCCTCTCAATTTTTATACCCTGTACCCATTAAAAATGGGTGAAAAGGGTATCATAATATGGTGCATATGTATGTAACAGGCAGAAGGAAGCATCTCCGACCCCATATAGTATATATATTCTTGATCAGCATCAACAGCCGAGTCGATATAGCCATGCCCGTCTGCCCGTCTGTCCGTCCGTCCGTCCGTCCGTCCGTCCGTCCGTCCGTCCGTCCGTCCGTCCGTCCGTCCGTCCGTCTGTCTGTCCGTATCAACGCCTAGATCTCAGAAACTACAAAAGCTACAGACATATGCCATATATCGTTGGATAGGTAATTTCTATACGCAGTACAACTTTGTTGTTTTATTTTGATATCACCCCTCACTCCCCCGCAAACCGCAAAAAAATGCCACGACCACGCTCCCCGCAAACCGCAAAAACTGCCACGCCCACAATTAATAACCTAATGCTATACAATTCCGCATATGCTTTGGTGCTTATAAAAGCTATCTAATTTTTAAATTTGAAGCAAATCGGATAAGAAACACGGAAGCTATGCCATGCAAAATCTATGGCAAGGGAAGCAGAAGCGCAGCAAAACACGCATTGCGCGACGCAGACTGCAACTTTGACAGCGAAATGTGTATGGCTTTATGACAAACGAAACTTATTTTCATAACCAAAATCATACCAAATTTATATTGTTATGGTCCTCTTTTCTAATAGAATATTCTATAGTGTTATTCTATAATTCTATAGTTTCGAAATATCTATGGCTTAATTTTTTTAAATTATTTATTTTTCACTTTTGTGTACTTATCGTTTGTTAAGATGTTCCCTAACAGTGTGTTACGCGAAGATTTTTTGATTTTTCTTTTGTTGATTACTATTATTATGTATTTTGTGGAGATCTGTGATTGGATATATTAAGTGTAAGGAGAGGAAGGGAAATATTTCATTATGGGTTTGAAGCCGCCAGGGCCAAAGTGATAAGAATAATTTTTTGCATATTTGTTTCCTCTGGGTCGGCAATATGTATGTTTATACGATTAAATTTTGAAAAACCCTGATGGATTCAGGGCCAATGTTTCCGAGTGTTGTATTATTTTGTTTGTTTGTTATGCGAACCCAGCCCGATGTAGTGGCAGTTCTTCGAGGCGTGCTGAGGTGGTCATTTTTTCCCAAGACGTAGGATCTTGGTAGGGGGTCTCCTATGAGCCGCTGCTGGCTCGAACGATTCTTCCACTCCCTTGTCTGGCTGGACACATAGGTTAAAATAACCAGTAATATGCTTATTTTTTATTTTAGCCAAATCAGATAAGAAACACGGAAGTTATGCCACATGCTAAATCTATGGCAAGGGAAGCAGAAGCGCAGCAAAACACGCATTGCGCGACGCCGACTGCGACGTTGACAGCGAAATGTGTATGGCTTTATGACACACGAAACTTATTTGTATAACCAAAATCATACCAAATTTATATTGTTATGGTCCTCTTTTCTAATAGAATATTGTTTCATTTATTTATTGATACTAAATAAATAAATTGTAAGCATGTCTAAGGGTACAGGTTATTTTGCAATCGGGCAACTCGACTGCTGCTACCTTACTTGTTTCTATTTTGTTTCCACGCACCCTTCACTTAAGCATATTTACCCTATTAGATGCACAGTAGATTTAATACAACATAATACACCCAGATATTTTTAAACACATAATTTGAAGCCTGTATTAGTTTATTACCCCACAGAAGTCCCCATTATAAGCCTAATAGGAGCTTCTAACATTAAAGTCTTTTAGTCCGATAGTATTAACCATGAGCCTATTGCATTTCCTAATATTAAAGTTATTTGAAAAAAGGTCGCCATTTTCCCGTGTTGGGGTCAACACATCATTCTGCAACTAAAAGAGAATATAGTAGCCGAATGTTCTCCCATTATATCCTGAACATATTCAGCAACAGTGCTGAGCCCACAGAGAGTCGGCCAGCGCACCCTCCGGAGAAAAAGATCCCCGCACCCCGGACCTGCCAGAGTAGCCTGTCACTAGGCGAGTCATCCCTCCCCTTCTTAACGGACTGCGGCGGGGGCAACCTAGGTAATCTTATCAAAACTAAATTTGTATATAAAATATAAAATAATATGTAAAAAGGCATATATATTTGAAATATTAAAGGGTATAACCAAAAAAAAAATGTAAAGATAAAGTGCCACCATGTTTCTACAAAAACGAATCTGTCATAATAGAACATACAAAACATAAACAAAAAACAACACCCAATAAAATCTATAAACAAAACTTCAACAAAATGAGACACGAATACCGAACATGGACGCTTAAAAAAAACAACTTTACAGCACTTAGTGTTGTAGGAAGAGGCGAACCTGATCGCTGCAGAAATCGCAAGCGCAAGAAAAAAACAAGAATACAACAAATGCACGGACTCTCTTTCCACTCTCGGCGCTATCTAAAACATTAACAATAACGAACCAACAGTCAGCGAAATACGGGACATAATCGCCACAAACACCAAACATCTAAAGCTGCTCCATAGCAGCGTTAGATGTTTGGTGTTTGGGGTCCATACCCCAGGACACTCAGGAATAGCCGGAAATGAACAAGCAGGTACAGCAGCCAAAATCGCTACAAGATCACCTTTAATTCTCCACAACACTAAAAACAAAAATTATATACAACAAGTGAGAAAAGTTATCTTCGGATTGCCGAAGATGGTATACCCTTTAAAAAAAGAAAGTTTTCCATACAAAGACTTGTTTTCATATCGGTCGTTTGTATGGCAGCTATGTGATATAGTGGTCCGATCCGGACCAAACTTTAAAAAAATCATGTATGGCTATTTCAAATTAATAAAAGTTTAATTCGGTTGCGAAAGCTTGGAGAACAAAAAAGTTTTCCATACAAAGACTTAAAATCTGATTGAACTTTGTATGGCAGCTATATGATATAGTGGTCCGATCCGACTCCGATTTTTAAACTTGATCTGCGTGCAACAAAAATAATGATTTGGTAAAAATTTCAAAACGCTAGCTTTAAAACTACTGTCTATTTTTTGCATAGAAACAGACGGACATGGCTATATCGACTCGGCTGTTGATGCTGATCAAGAAATATATATACTTTGTGGGGTCGGATATGTTTCCTTTAATGCGTTACACATTTCTGGACAAAATTATAATACCCTTTTCAAGGGTATAAAAATCATTTTCGATAAGACAAGAGAAAATCTAAAACAATTTGGAACAACTGCAAACATCTTTATAAAACCATTAACCCAAATAGAGAAATAATACAAATACCAATAACAATAAACAGAAATCATGCCATCTTATACGCTAGATTCAAATTAACCCACACCAAATTCACACACGAACACATATTCAAAAAAAACACCAGCGCCAGTCGCTCCTATTATAACACAAATTACATCATCAACCACTGCCACTACATAAAAAACTTAACCACATCACTAATAATCCCTTCCCCAAAACAACTCCTCACAAATGCCAATGTAAAAAACATAAATAATTTTGAACTATTATTAAGTAAGCTACGCATAAACAATTAATGCACTACTGCCTGAATGCCTCAGCTGCTCTGACAATAAACATTGTAAATAAAAAAAAATTAGGAGGTATAAGAAAATTTCGTATATAATGTATATTATATACATAACATATACATACATAAAATAAAAAAAAATTTTTTTTTCTATAGTTTCGAAATATCTATGGCTTAATTTTTTATAATTATTTATTTTTCACTTTTGTGTACTTATCGTTTGTTAAGATGTACCCTAACAGTGTGTTACGCGAAGATTTTTTGATTTTTCTTTTGTTGATTACTATTATTATGAATTGTGTGGAAATCTGTGATTGAATATATTAAGTGTAAGAAGAGGAAGGGAAATATTTCATTATGGTTTTGAAGCCGCCAGGGCCAAAGTGATAAGAATAATTTTTTGCATATTTGTTTCCTCTGGGTCGGCAATATGTATGTTTATACGATTAAATTTTGAAAAACCCTGATGGATTCAGGGCCAATGTTTCCGAGTGTTGTATTATTTTGTTTGTTTGTTATGCGAACCCAACCCGATGTAGTAGCAGTTCTTCGAGGCGCGCTGAGGTGGTCATTCATCGTCGTTCACTTATTAATGGTCGCTTCAATTTTTTTTTTTAAATCTCCGCATTTTACACATATTCAATTCGCAATGCATTCAGTGATTTTCAGCGATTGATATATGTTAGACTTTTTGGGGTTTTTTTTTTTTTTTTTTTTTTTTGTTTTTTAATTAACATCTTTATTTAATATTATTCAGGAACATCTAATTAAAGCTTTAACCTAAATGTTTTCTTAAGTAGATCATCTCTTAATTATAAATTATAATTTGTTTTCATCTTATTATGTAGGAATAGGTCAAATTGCGAATAGTGAGGTTTCAAGTATATAATATATTCATCTTAGAAGCAGCCCAAAATGTCTTCTTTTGAGCCTACGAATTGGAATAGCCCCCTGTAATCTCCGGGCGAGACGATTACGGTGGGCAGTTAGTCGGTCGTTGTATCTGCTTGAGAAAAACGAGATTTGGTCTTCAACAAGGCTCAGGTTTAAGTCATTGTGAAGCGTTTGGCCGCTAACGAACCACTCACAGCCAGTGATTTGTCTTAATGTTTTATTCTGGACGGTTTGGACTCGTTTTCGGTGGGACGCAGCCGCCACTCCCCAAATTTGGATGCCGTATCTCCAAGTAGGTGCGATGATTTGCTGATATATCTGACGCTTGCATCTTAAAGGTAGTTTACTTTTCTTATTTAGCATCCAGAATAGTTGGTTACGCTTTAGGTTGCACATTTTGACGACGCTGGCAATATGTTCACGGAAGGTTAGGCGTTTGTCCAGTATGAGGCCTAGGTATTTCGCCTTAGTCGCTTGCTCTATGTCCATATTATTAATGTGTACCGCAGGAGTTGTGTTACGGCGTAACGTAAAGCAAACGTTTACGCATTTGCTTTCGTTAATTTTAATGTTGTTCGCCATGGCCCATTTCTCGAATTCGTTGAGATAAGTTTGCAGCATTTGTGACGACTCGGTCTCACTGTTCGAGGAGCTGAGAAAGCAGACGTCGTCAGCGAAGCTGGCCAACAGCATTTTGCTGTTGTCATTGGTCATATCATAATCGCTTGGCTTAGGGATATCTGCTGTATAGATGGAGTACAGTATCGGTCCTAGGACGCTTCCTTGAGGTACGCCAGCTGCAATGGCAACATTTGCAGAGGTTGCGTCTCTGGACTGGACGCAAAACTCTCTGTTTGTGAGAAACGATCTGATGAGCTCAAACAGGTTGGCTGGCAGCGCTGTTTTGACTTTGGCTAGTAGTCCCGGGATCCAAACTCTATCAAATGCCTGTTGAATGTCAAGGAAGATTCCGTTGCAGTATTCTTTATGTTCGTAGGCCTTCAGAATATGATTGACTACACGGTGCAGTTGCTCAATCGTACTGTGACCAGCTCTGAATCCGAATTGGTGCATTGGGATAGTATCATTGTCTTCTAGGTGTGTTATAAGTCGGGAAGCTATCAGCCTTTCCATTACCTTCGATAAGGAGGGCAGGAGACTGATGGGCCGGTAGGAGCTTGGATCCTGTTCCGGCTTCCCTGGTTTTAGAATCATACTGATTCTAGCACTCTTCCATTTTTTAGGAAAGTATTGCACTCTAAGTATCGCATTGAATATCAATGTGATGAGTAATAGTGCTCTCTTGGGAAGGATTTTAAGTACTGCGTTACTTATTAGGTCGTGACCTGGCGCCTTTCGACTTTTGAGGGTACGTATCATATTTGAGACTTCTTCCAGACGGATATGTCTTATTGGAGGTGACATCTGGAATGGGCGCTGTAGTATTTCGTTTATTCTGTTGACATCCTCCTCGGATGCGAAATTAAACGCAGTGAATCTGTCGCCAAGGTGTTCCGCAAATGTTTGTACTTGCTCTTCTAAGGAACGACACCAGTTACCATTGCTGTTCTTCAGAGGCGTAACTTTCTGTGGCATTCTTTTTACTTTTTTGGTAAAGGACCACATATTAAAAATGGAATCATTAGAGTAATCCATATTGGTCAGCATATGTTCGAATTGCGCATTTTTCAATTCAGCCATGGCAACGTGAAGCTCTCTGGCGCATCTAAGCCATTGAGCTTTATCCTCAGGACTGTGCGTTCGAATATAACGTCTTCTCAATGCTCTCTTACGGACTAGAATCTCTGCAGTGGTTGGGTCAATTCTATTCGAGTGGCGTATGAGGGCTCTGCTATGATTGTTTGCAGTGTACACGTTTGCACTCCTCGCCGCATTTGTCACATTGGTAGTGAAGAGGTCTACCGCATCGTCAATTTCAGCAGCAGAGTTGAGCTCAATGTTAAGGCGTATCGATCTACATAGTTCTTCCTTGAAAACAGCTAATAATATGTTAATTATTTTTCCCGGGAGTTGGTTTTTTTATGTTATCCTTGGTTTCTTGTCATTTTATTCGGACTCAGTTATTTTTATTGGTGATCACTTTTCACTGCTTGCTTACCCGCATTGCAAGTAAGTTATCCAGAAAATACTTGTAATTATCATCCCATAAACCGTTATTTTCCTTCCCTCCTCCTCAGTAGTTTTGTTTATGTTTGATTTATTTTTGAAATATTACGATTTGTATAAAGAAAACTGTTAAGTATGGCTGCTCAATTCTAAGTGAAGTATATTTCTTTGAGTTTTAAACATATAGCCTATATTACAAAATTTGGTCGCTGCGAAACCAAATTATTTACTCTTACTCTGCACTTTTGACCAGATGCCCCTTCCATTCCTTGGTCGGTTGATGTTTACATGGAATCCTGAGTCAGTGGTTCTTCGGATCTGCCTCTGGGTTGGAGGTTTTAAGAATAGGTCGTTGCCCGGCGAGGTTTCAGGCGAGATGATGGCATGATGGTGACATCGCTGAGGCGGGGATTGCAAATAGACCGAAAGATAAAAAGACGACTCACTGATGAGCTGATGAATGAAGGTCTCTGCCAAATATACTCAAAAAATGACCGATTTATATAATATGCTGCTGCTGGCGCCAAGAACCAACAGCATGCATAAATAAGATTCCGCACAGGTTCAACGCGTTACAGGTTGCGATAAACATGAGGTTTCATTGGAAAATGTGTCCTTTAACGAAAACTTTGTGATGAAATTGATCTTAACGCAGACAATCCTAATCAAAATGATAGTGGGAACAGCATAAACAAAAATACCGCTAGAATAGCCTCACCAATTTCTTCATTTTAAATCATTGACTAAAACATTTTGATATTATTTTATGTTTATATGTTGACGAATATGACTGGTATTTAATGTCTCCCACCGTTTATAAAGGATTGGTACATGGACACCAACGTGTGGGAAGTTCTGTGCTTCCTCCAGGATTTCTTGATTAAAATGCGTCAGACTTACTTTATTAATAACACAAACGTGATGGATTATCTTGGGACGAGTAAATTTTCCAAAGTATCATTTAGGTATGGCCTATAATCATGTAGTATAAAGAATAACCAATGGTTCATTTATTTTTACAGGGATCCGAAGACGCCTTTTCCTTAATATGTTGAATTTTTTAAAATTTATATTTTTTTAAATAAATTCAAATATTAAATAAATTACATAAATTGATAACATTGAAATTGATAACATATTGATTCAATTACAGGTTATACAAATGCCAGTAGCTTATACACCAATATCTTTTACAAAGGGAGAATCCAATTAAGAAACAATTTAAAGGGCGTTCGCGTAGTTTATTTGGTCATAAATTATTTTAGACGTAATATTTTAATTGAAAATTTTAGTGTTAAATCTGTCCATGAATTCGCACAAACTTTTTTTTGATTAGGAACTTGGGACTTTTATTAAAATATCAAATTTTAATTCGGATGTACTTAAAGGATCAGACAACTAGAACCAATATTTGGTATATATATTATAAAGAGAGACGCGATCTAACACTCAAAGAGTGCAGACGTGCCTGCGAATCGACAGCAAGTTTCTTATCGTGCTTTCACTCCCACTATTCTGAAACTATTACATAGTGTCGGATTGGTTCAAACTGCGAACCTAATGGTTTGCAACAAAGTCAAACGCACATTCCAGAGTGCGTGTCATCTGCTGTCTACCAAATTCTCTCACTTTAGAAGCTGTGTACAACTCAGCAGAAGCAAAGTGCGGTTGGCATACCGGCCAACGGTGCCCAGTTCCCCGTCCCCCCGCTCAATCATCCACAACCTAGAGTATGGATTGGCAGGCCACCGCGCGGGCCACCAAGCTTGGCAAAACAACGCCCTGCAGGAAGGCTCTCAAAGCAATGAAGTGCAGCTCGAGAAGCGACTCAAGTTTGAGTTCTTCTTACTCGGAGCCCGGCGAGATCAAGCGTAAAAGGCAAGGAGAGGAGCCTGACGTCACACCTAGCACCAGCGCAGTCCTGCATAGCAAGCTGGCAAACAACTCCCTTGCCCTTCTCTCAAGCAAAGAAGACGAAAACGAACATGACGAACCCAAACCTGCTGCTGAGGCAGTAACATCCAAAACACCAGAGAAACCGAACCCGACCCCGAAGACCCTCAAGCCTCCCCCGATCTACACCCCATTCGTGACCGACATTACCGCGCTTGTCAAGATGATAACGACTCTAGTGGGTACCAAAAAAGATTCCTCGTACAAAACGGAGAGAAACAACAACGTACGCGTAATGATGACAGACAACGAGTCCTACACAGCCCTACGCCAGCAGCTCGTGGCACATAATAAAAAGCACCACACCTTCCAACCACAGGAAGAGTGAGTGTAAAGGGCTGTCATCAAGGGACTTCACCACACAACGGACCAGACTGAAATTAAAGTAGAACTCCACAAATACGGCCATACTGTAAGGGATCTGCACAATCCCATTGACAGGAAATCCCAACAACCACTGGGGATCTTTTTTGTTAATCTCGAACCAGCGAGCAACAACACAGAGGTTTTCAAAATAAAGAGGATTTGCAGGTCAGTCATCACCGTAGAGCCCCCACTGAATTTCAACGACGTTCCACAATGTTTCAGATGCCAAGCGTTCGGACACACCCAGCGCTACTGCTTCCTGGAACATCGCTCCGTGAAATGTGGCGGTCCTCACGACTCCAGGTCATGCACCAAAAAAGATGACGAGAAAGCATGCTGTTTACATTGCCAAGCTGATCACCCTGCGCCGTTCAGAGGATGCACTGCCTACAAAAAGGCAAAGGCACAGCAATCTCCCAAAGTCAGACCCTTTGTGAGTAGCAACCAGATACCAACTATCCCACAACTATACCCACAACCCAACCAGCTTCAAACGATGCTTGTCCGCATGGAAGGAACGATTGAAAGGATGATGAAAAAGTTGATCTGGCAGATGTTGGAGTTTATAGCTCCCCTCCTCAAAAGGAAATAATGCAAATAAGTCCAATATAGTTTTTTTGAACTCAAACGGCCTGCAGAGGAGCAAAGCCGAAAAAGGGCAACTCATCAAAACAGACAATATCGATGTTCTTCTAGTTTCGGAATCCCACTTTTGTCCCAGATCCTACTTTAACATCAGCGGGTACGAACTGATACACGCCAACCATCCATCTAGCAGAGCACGCGGAGGACCCCCATGCTCATCAGGAGTGGCATTCCGTACACGGAACTTCCCGCGTTTCAGGAGGAATGGGCACAGTGCACCGTGACCAGGATTACCAGCCCACAGGGAGATATCACCATTGGTGTGGTTTACTTCCCACCCAGACACTCGATAACCGATTCCCACCTTCAGGACTTCTTCGAGTGCCTTGGACCTCGCTTTATAGCAGCCGGAGACTGTAACGCAAAACACTCCTGGTGGGGGTCCCGCACAAGCAACCCTAAAGGCAAAACGCTCTATAAGTACCTGCAACGCCAAAGTCTGGACTGCCATTCCACTGGAGAGCTCACAAACTGGCCTACCGACATATCAAAGCAGCCGGATCTGCTGGACTTCGCCATCTCCAAGGGCATAGGGCACTTAAAGATAACATGCTCCAACTATGATAAACTGCTATCCGATCACAGCGCAGTAAACTTGCTCGTAAGCATCCCCGTCCTCAGAAAAACCCTGGCTAGAAGACTCACCGGAAAACACACAGGTTCTCCCAAGCTAACGTTCTGGATGCTTTCCTCCCTGAACCCAAATCCCCCTCTTTCCACACCAAGCAACATAGATACGGCCATCGAAAAACTAGCCAAAGATATGCACAATGCCGCTGAGTTTGCGAATCCACCTCCTCCGACTACCCTCAGAACTCCTGAAAGAGACGTGCACCTGTGGTCTCCTGAAATCGCCGCCCTCGTGGCCGAAAAAAGGCGCCTCAGAAGAGTCTGGTTTTCGTCGCGCAACCAGAGGGACAAGACAGCACTTAATCGTGCCACCAAGGAACTGAAGGACAAGCTATCCATCCTACGGCAGAACTCCTTCCTTAGATTCCTTAAGGAGCTGGAACCTGGAGACCCGCAGCACAATCTGTGGAATGTCACGAGGCACATAAAAAGACCTGAGAAGAAGATATCACCCGTGCGCAAATCGGACGGTTCCTGGTATCGATCTGAAGTCGAAAGAACATAAGCCTTTGCTGATCATCTACACAGTACATTCTCACCTTTCGACAGACGCACTAGCAAAGAGCGTGCTGTCACCATAAGGTTCGTAGACAGCCCAAGTGCTCCTGGCCCGCCAATACAGCCCGTCGTACCGGAGGAGATTGCGCAGGAGATCGCCTCCTTGAAAAATGGCAAGTCAGCAGGTCCTGACCGAATCGATGCAACAGCACGGAAAATTTTGCCCCTACTCTGTTCCCAAAGGCTGGCTAACATGTTCAACAGCTGCCTCCGTCTAGGGTACTTCTCGAAAGAGTGGAAACGCGCTGAAGTGATTGTCCTCCTCAAACCTGGAAAACCTGAAGCGAATCTAGCTTCCTACCGTCCGATTTGTTTGCTGGCAATCCTCTCTAAAATATTTGAAAGTGTATTTTTGCTCAGAGTACTGCAAGTAATGGACGAGGAAGGATTGATCCCAGATCACCAGTTTGGCTTCAAACGCTTCCATGGAACACCTGAGCAATGCCACCGGATTGTTGAGAGTATACTTGAGGCCTTCGAAAAGAAGGAGTACTGCTGAACCGTTATGCTGGATGTCAAACTGGCGTTTCACAGAGTCTGGCACCCTGGACTTATTTTCCAAATCCCAACTTTTAAGTTCCCACTTCGGCTTCCTCAAGTCCTACACAGAGGGAAGGGAGTTCCAAGTGAGATGCGGATCATCAATAAGCACGCCTAGGCCCATAAGAGCAGGAGTACCTCAAGGCAGTGTTCTTAGACCTCTTTTGTACGCACTTTACACCGCGGACTTTTTCGGAACATCACAGTAGCCACATATGCCGATGACACCGCCTTCCTAGCCTCCGCCACAGATCATCAATCAGCACGCCTTGGCCCATAAGAGCAGAAGTACCTCAAGGCAGTGTTCTTGGACCTATCTTGTGAGCACTCGACACATCAGACTTTCCCATCAGCCCTTCCCGGAACCACACAGTAGCCACACATGCCGATGACACCGCCTTCCTAGCCTCCACCACAGATCATCAATCAGCATGCCTAGGCCCATAAGAGCAGGAGTACCTCAAGGCAGTGTTCTTGGACCTATCTTATACGCACTCGACACATCAGACTTTCCCATCACCCCCTCCCGGAACCACACAGTAGCCAAACATGCCGATGACACCGCCTTCCTAGCATCCGCCTTCCTAGCCTCCACCTTCCTAGCCTCCGCCACAGCTCCCCAGGAAGCATAGGCCATCATCAGGAGATAACTGGATCCTCTTGATCTATGACTGAAACGGTGGAACATCGTAGTCAACGCGGAGAAATCCGCGAAAACTTTATTATACACAAAGAGCTTGGAACACAACCTTCGAATTACGCAGGGGTAAATGCGCCCATATCACACTAAACGGGGAGACCATCCCAGCGAATAACACTCCCAAATACCTAGGGCTGACCCTGGATCGCAAGCTCACATGGCGTCCTGATTAACAAGCGCAACCAGGCCGACATACGACTCAAGCAACTGCACTGGCTCCTGCGGATAAGGTCCAAGCTCAGAAAAAACCTCAAACTGCTTATATACAAAGTAGTCCTGAAGGCAATCTTGACCTATGGGATACAGATGTAGGGCACGGCAAGCGTATCAAAACGCATCAGATTCCAGCGGATTCAAAATAAATGTCCGAGAACAGTTTCTAACGCCCATCCGTACTACGAAAACTTCATCATTCATAAAGAGTCTCAGCGAAAAATACACAAAAAGACTGGACAACCACTCCAACCACCTGGCCATCAACCTCCTAGACAATAGCCATTCCCAAAGACGACTGAAGAGGAAACACACACTTGACCTCCCCCATCAATAGACACCTAAGTCATCCTCATTAAAAATACATTCCATGTACCTCCCTTATGTCAATGTCACCCCCAAACCGTTTAATGATTGTCCACTCGGACAGATTTTAAATTCAAAATAAGAATAAGAAAATTGGAGAGAAATTTAAGGAAGTTGCCAGAAAGAATCACGAGAGACTATAAGCTTAACAGCCTTAAGACGACTGAGCATCTCAGCTCTTCAAAATGCAGATCCCAGAAAAATACTGAAGCGGCACCACCCTAATGACCTGCTACGCCGAGTATCGACCTAGAATCGCATGTACAAAATTATCTTCTCTATATCCAATTCCTGTCTTCCTTCCTATCTACTTATATGGTAAATAATTATTTGAAATAATTTTCTCATTTCTTTAAGTTGCACAAAAAGGAGCAGTATACTATTCACTGTAAATATTTCGTTAAATAAATATTAAAGCTTTCAAAAAACTATGACAAAATTTTCTTATAGAAAACATGTTTTTTTCTAAAGACGTCAAAAGTATCTGGGGTTCCATTGATCCTTTACTCTTCATTCTCATTCATACTCTTCATTTTCAAAAGGGGTTTAGTTGGGCCATCTTTGATGTCAGCTGACATCTGTCGAGTCCTTTATGTTTAGTTTGGTTTGGCAATTCATCATGAGTAGGTTATCAGCTGAGCAGCGATGCCAAAGCATTGAATTTTAATTCGAGAATCAGAGGTCGTTTATGAAAGTGCACCATCGACTTATTGGGCGAAGTGTTCGGTATCAGCGTTATTTCAAGAAATTCTCCTGCGCCATGGCTTCCAAGATCGCGCGATAATACACCATTGGATTATTTTTTGTGGGAGTATTTGAAGTCGTTGGTCTTTGTGAACAAGCCCACCACGATTCCGGCCCTAGAAGCCAACATTGAACAAATTATTGCCGACATACGTCCCAAGATGCTTGAAAAAGTGGTCCAGAATTGGACTTCCAAAATGCAGTTTTTGAAAAACTAACGTGGCGGCCATTGACCCGAACTTATATTCCATCATTAATGCCATCGAATTATCTTTTAAAAAATCAGCTCTCTACCGCATCCTGAGCATTTTATTTTTCAATTTAAAAAAAATAAACCTCCTAAAAAACACCGAATTTACTTTTTTGTTTTTGCATTGTTAATGAGAATATTTACTGCACTTTAAAATCTGGAGTACCGGCTACAAATTTTAATACGGTACTCAGTAACACAAGCAAGTCTAGCATGTCTAGGGTGTCGAAAATCGGAATCCCATAAGATGAAAAAGGATAGAACGACAAAAGGAAGACTTATTCTAATTTATAATTATTCTTTTGAAATTCCTCAAGTCTACCTCTAATAATTCGTCCCAGTGCAAAGCTGTTAGTTTATTTCCTAATCTTCTATTTTTTTACGACGAGCTTGTCTCCTTGAAAATTTCTGTATGGCCTTGTTATACCTTTCTATCTAGGTGTTCTGTGTATTAATAATTTTTTCCTCAATTTTGATGCTTCACTCTGTTATCGATGAATAAATTATTTCAATAGGTCGGTTATTAGTGACTGAGTACATGGTTTCATTGTGTACAGGTAGAACAATGTTGGACCAGCGACAAATGGACTAATATACTTTTATGGTCTTTTTATCGATCTTTTTGTATTTTTTCTCCTCTGCCCCTAGCGGCGGATGATTTGGCAAAATATTTCTTTAACAATTTAACAATAAATATACAATATAACTATTCTTAGCGGAATTAAAAAATTTTCGATTTGATAACGTTCAGGGACATTTCAGGGGATAAAATATGGGATGAGAGGTTATAATTTTTATAACATACCTCTGCCTTTATTGTCACAGAAATGTGATCATTAAACTTAGGTTTATTATCAAAAATAACTCCAAGATCATTAATTGTGGAAGCACGATCAAGAACGTGATTTCCGACAGAGTAAGAGACAAAAAGCGTTACAAAGCATTAAAACGTCATACGTTTGCATTTTGAGCAGTTTGGGAAGAGAAGGTGGCTTAAACGTCACAAGTAAAGCTCATCCAAGTCTAATTGCAGATGCCTGATGTTCCCTCATGTTATGAGGAAAAGATTGTGCTGTTGCATAAATGATACAGCTGCGATGGGAATCGCAGATAGCTTAGCAATACCGCTGTAGTTGTCAATGGACGCCTTAGAACCTTTTTTATGGATATGTATAAAGTATCATTCAATCCATAACTTAGGTAGGGATGGTAACTGCATGCAGCTAGGTGCATTATCTGGGCTAGTTTTTTTTTTTTTTTTTTTTTTTTTCATATATATATATTTAAGTGTAGAATCCGTACATCAAAATATTGTACCTTAACATACACAGAGTACAGAAATATTCTTAAAAATTGCCAAACACTATATCAACATAAATGAAGTTGGAACATAATTGAAAAGTTTTTACTGTTGTCCAATTGTCTTGGCGAAGCCTTGCCTTTTGAGTCGTCTCAAAGGTCGAGCGGGATAAGACGTCTTGCAAGGAGACTCCTGTGTTTCTGTAGTCTGTCGCTATATCGACTTGTGTGTCTTCCAATTTGTTCCTCAACTGTGTGAAGATTGAGATCTTTATGAAGTGTGGAGTTCCGTATATACCAGGGACAGTTGGTTATTTGTCGTAGTGCGCGATTTTGCAACACCTGGATGCGTTTATAATTCGATTTGGCTGCGATTCCCCAAATCAGCAAGGAGTACAAGGAGTATAGTAGCGGTCCGAGAACACTGCCCTGTGGGACTCCAGCTCTCATTTGAAATATAGAGGAGTAGTTATTTCTCACCTTAATTTTAAATTCTCGTCCTTCCAGATATGCCTTTAAAATGCAGAAGTAGGGCGCAGGTAGTAGGGTTTTTATCTTGCATAATAATCCAACATGCCATACTTTGTCGAAGGCTTGTTGCATATCTATAAAGACAGCGTTGGAGTACTCGCAGTCGTCAAAAGCCTGTAATATGTGTTTCACCAGTCTGTGGACCTGTTCTATAGTGCCGTGTCCCTTTCGAAATCCGAATTGATGATTCGGCAAGATATTACCTTGTCTAATAATGTCGTTGATCCGATTGGCAATAAGTCTCTCCCATAATTTTGAAAGGGAGGGTAAGAGGCTTATATGCCGGTACGACTCAGGATCAGTTTCTGGTTTTCCAGGCTTGTGGATCATCAAAATAACAGTCAGTTTCCACTGTCTTGGGAACACTTGGACCCTTAAAATAGCATTGAAGATTAGTGCTATATAGATTATCGCTTTTATAGGTAAAACCTTTAGCGTGGCATGGCAAATCTTGTCAATACCTGGAGCTTTATGTTTCGGTAGTATTTTGATTATTTCGGATATTTCTTCTATCCTTATTGGCTTAATAGGCCAAGACATCTGCAATGGCATTTGTAGGTACTGGTGAGTCTCTCTTATTTCCTCTATCGTGGCGAAGTCATAAGGAGTGAAGCGATCCTCTAGGTGGTAGCCGAATGCATTAGCCTGTTCCACTTCAGTTTTTGCAGTTTCCCCACCTGGACAACGTACGGGTACCCATCGAAGTGGTTGTCGTTTAAGCGCTTTTGTGCACTTCCACAGCGAATAGTTTGCATCAACGGTGTAGTCCATGGAAGATAATTTTTGCTCAAAGAAATCATTTCTGAGTTCCTTTAATATGATTTTGAGTTGCTTTGCTGCTCGGTTCCACAAGATTCTGTCCCAAGGGTCCTGAGTTCGAATTGCTCTTCTTCGAAGACGTCTTTTAGTTCTGATTAGTTCTCTGGCCTCTCTTGTTAGTTTAATACCATAACTTCTGGGGCATGTCTCAGGCTCAGCCGGTGTAGAAGCAGAAGCAGCTCTATGTATATTTTGCGTTAGAATGTCTACTGCGTTCTCGATGTCTTCCTTAGAGCTTAGAACCGTATTTAACTGAAAAGAGTTTTCCAAATGTTGTCTGAAAACCATAAAATCAGTTCGGCTGTTTATTAACCGAGAGCTTGGCCTAACATAGGCACCTTCTGTGTGTAGAGTAGCAACAAGGGCTACATGATCGGAGTCTAGATCCCAGTTTTCGCAAATACTTGTTCTGTCTAAGTTTATCCCATGGTACACAGCAAAATCAATGCAGGTAGGTGTGTGACTGGTAACATGTGGGTATCTAGTTGGCGAACCTGTTGCAAGGATATAAGCGCTTCTGTAGGAAATGGCTTCTGCTAGTTCTCGTCCCCTGGGTGAATTGTACGTATCACCCCACAGCCAATGTCGGGCGTTCCAGTCCCCACCAAATAAATACCTTTGGCCACAAGAGACAAGTATGTCACTGAAGTGCCTTTCTTCAATTCTATTTGTTGGTGGACAGTATATCGCGCTAAATTCCATATCTCCCGGCCCGGTGGAGACCTTAACTGAAGACATCTGAATAGTTCTCGTTTCAATAACTCTTTGCGGGAAATGACGAAGAGAACTTCTCACCAGTACTGCTGCTCCTCCCATTCCGTGATTATGTCTTGAAGGTTTGTATGCAGGATAAAAGCTATACCCATGTATCTTAACTGTGTTCCCTCTGTTGAGTCTGATCTCGTTTAGGAGAAGAATGTCAACGCAGTTGTTGTGAGCGAAGATTTCAACTTCCCTGGCTTTACCTGAAATGCCATTTACATTCCAGATAAGAATCTTCAGAGGGTTCATTGCGATGGTAAAGCGTTACTACGGAGTTGGAGAGCCGATGTATCCCCAGTCCGTTGTGTCATTATATTGGCCATTTCAAAACCCACTTTTTCCAGCCGTTCAAGTCGTTGACTATTCAGCTTGTTTTGTTGCTGTAGCTCCTGTTGCTGCTGCTGTAGCCACGATAGGAATTGCTGCTGTTGTTGTTGTTGAACCTTTTGCTGCCAATTCGTAAATTGTTCCTGCTGCTGTGCCAATATTGACTGAACGTCAAGCTGGTGTGGCTGTTCAATATTAAATTCCTTTAATTGTACATTATGTAAATGAGGCTGGGCTGTTGTATTGCCATATCTTGCAATATCTGCGTAGGACAAGCTCCCAGTATGGGCTTTGTAAGTGCTAGCTATTGCATGCTGCTTAGTTGCATGCTGCTGATTTTGCTGGGGTTGTTGCTGGTTAGCTGCTCTTTTATCTAATCTGAATTGCTTAGGTTGTTTCTTTTTTACAGTGCCTGTTGATCGTCGAAGATACTCCTGGTACCACAGGCAACCTTTGTAACTTGCCGTGTGATTTCCTCCACAGTGTTCACAGGTAGTCTTGATCATTGGGAAGCGTGCATAATTTGGTTAAGTGATTTTCGCCACAGCGAGCACAATTGGGATGACGACGACAGTATTTAGCTGTGTGGCCGTATCCCTGACAACGTATGCATTGAGCAATTTCCGATGACTTACGCATTCTTTCTATCCGCACTTTCTGTCGGCATATTGTGTTAATATCAATATCATCAATATTAAGTTTTTCTTCTCTATTACTCCTGGATCTTGGGTTATGTACTTGTAAAACATCAAAGCCATATGTTTTAAAGTTGGCAATAATTTCGTGGTTTAAGGTGGAGGCCCTTAACTACTATTCTGTAAGGCTTCTCTTCCTTCATTTGGTACGTATGGAATTCAATTCCCGATCTATCCAAAATATTAACAATGGCTCTATAAGTATCAGCGTCTTTGGGAAATATTCTCACAGTTTCCCCTTGATTGACTTTAACTGTTAAATTATCTAGACTAGTGACCTCCGTAAGAAGCTCAAAGAGATCATTAAGGTTGGTAAGGCTCAGCACTATTTGCGGTGGTTTTGATTGTTTATAAGAATTCTGCTTATCAGTATTCTGTTGTGGGCTGTTGGATGTCTCATTTGGTACACAGTCATCATTGGTGCCAGCGGCGTCATTACAAAGTTGTGGAACTTCTATACCATCACTGGTTTCGTCCAATTCCATGTCTAGCATGGCAAACCTGTTGTTTGAGTTTGCCTTCCCAATTGTTGCTGAATATGGCTCCAGCTTCGCGCCTTTGACCGCTCTTTTGGATCTAAGGTTGGGTAATAAATTTGTCTTCCTCTTCCTCTCACTCGTCAGAATTTTTTGCGCATCACACAATTTAGTAGCAGCTCTTTCTCTAGAGCTCGGCCCACCTATTGCTGCAGTTGTTGTGGTATTGCAAGAAGGACTTGTAAATGTTGTCGTCTTAGTTATTGTGCTTTGGTTAACAGATTCAGTGCATGAAAAGCGTCGATTATTTAATAAGTCCGTCCTGAGCTCCAGTGGAGATTTACCAGCTACTTGCCACATTTCTTCATAATTAATCGGCTTATTACTAAGCTGAGAGTTAGAAGTTTTGTTGTTCGTATCCATTTTACGGTTATTAATCCAGTCCAGTCTAGTGCTTATTGCCCCTCTTTGCGGCTGCTCGCGGGATGAGGGGCCCAATGGGCAGTGAATGTAAGCTTATCACACCTCTCCCACTATTATTTGTTGTTGTCCAAATGCCGACTCTGCAAGGCAGAGTCCAAAGTTAAGAATGCGTACCGTTTTGCACAGCAGCAAAATAGATAAGCTTTTTGTTAAATTAGACTTTTATTTTAATTTTCTCGTGCACGTGATCTCCAGTGTGACAGCTATCACTCTGGGCCTAGTTAAAATTAGACTTTGATTGATGATAGCCGTAAACACTTGTTATGGATGAGTAGGCAATTCAAAAGATGTAACAAGGTTCGAGACCTTCGAGACTTTAGAGCTTTGTGAGCTCTTAATTTCATATTTTTAAGGAGAGAGAGTTGCTTATTAAACCATGACGGTTTTGAAGTTCATGGAGTCAATATTTCAGGGACAGATTTAATTATAGCGCTATGAATTACTTCATAAAAAGAGTCGGTAGCATCATCGATATTGCTGAAATTAGAAAGATAACTCCAGTCAATATTGGTAAAATGATTTCTTAGGTCACAATAGTCGGTTCTTTTAAAAACCTTCTGAATAGACTGCCCATTATTACTGTTGAGTTAAGTGGTACATATAAATGATTGCATCACACTGGGAAGGAATGTAGGAACAAGTAACGAAAAGGTGGATGGACCCAGAATGAATTCTAACAGCCATAAATTCATTTCCGAAACGTATCTCTTGTTCCACTACGTAAATTTTGTTTACGGCAATGAGAACGCCACATCCAAAGGTTGGGCGATCTTCCCGAAAGACAGTGTGTGCTTGAGTACATAAATTTCATTATCTGTGACAGGGGAGGTTGGCGAAGTCTAAAGAAGCACTGTTAGTAAAAAATGGGTTCAGTTTACCACGAATACTGCGAACGTTTTGGTAGCAACAAGAAAAATTGTGTTGCTTAATTTTTTTAAACAGCAACAGGACTGGAACCTTGAGAACCTCTGGTTAAGAATTCATGAACAATAATGTGCTCGGGCCAGGTTGCAGGGTCTAAAGCTTTAGCAAGGGAAGCATCTGGTAAAGTTATTAAAATGAAGATATGTTACGTTTATGTTTAAAATTAAGTTTGTACACAAAAAGTTCTGAGGGAGCTGTACTAAGATTATTTGCTAGGTGACATCTAACGTCATCTGCAGTGGAGTCAAGCATAAGACGCGATACAAAAATGGATTTGCGAGAAGCCTACTTCCTACTGGCAGGTTCCGGCGGATCAACTTTTGAAGTGGAAAGACCCGGTTTTTGAAGAACTAGGCTGGATGGCTGTTCGCCAGGGGCATCATCGATATCATAACTTACTGGCAAATGTGTGGCTGGAGTTCTACTCATGAAATACTCATCTGCTGGTTATTGTTAGGGATTTTCCGGCGAGGTGATTCACTTAGGAGTTTAAGGCCCAGAAATAGAGATTCTAAGTTGAGAAATTGTTCATTTAATGAGGCAAACTGTTTCCGAACCTCACGGAAACCATTTCGAGTTTGCCGCATAAACGCGCACATCTCTCCTTCTATCTCTCGACAGGCCAGAAAGGACCAGGTCAAACCGATGCCTTTACCCAAGAGGTCACCAAGTCGGCCATAATGATCGACTCCAGCGCATTTCATATGCGAGCAATTATCGCATAGCCAGCGAGTCAGACAGTCGTCCGTAAAAACCCTTTGTTTCAACTCACAGCTTGCTTAGGGCTAGTTTTAGAATTAAGAATTCAGTTGCTAATTGGAGTTCAATAAAGTTTATTTTTTTTTTAACAATTCTACGTAAAATTAAAATAATATAAAAATAAAAAAAAAATAAATAAAAATTAATTTATATAAATGCATTTATTTCTATGTGGATATGTATATAAATGGATTTATTTGTATATGAATATTTTAATAGATTTATTTTTATTATTGTAATTGTTGACTCTCCTGAAGTCCTCCTCAGTAAAAAACTGAGGACTATTGTGACTAATATTGACTGGAGTTATCTTTCTAATTTCAGCAATATCGATGATGCTACCGACTCTTTTTATGAAGTAATTCATAGCGCTATAATTAAATCTGTCCCTGAAATATTGACTCCATCAACGACAAAACCTCCATTATTTAATAAGAAAATCGAACCTTGCTTTATCTTTCAAACTACCTTATAATCTGCAACCTGTTTGTTGACCTTAACAATCAACTATATGTCGCAGATTATTTTCAAATTCAAATTATAACGAGCATTGTAACAGATTATTTTCAAATTCAAATTGTAATGAACATTGCCGCCAGAGTGGCGTGACGACAGTCCGCTTATCTCGTTTGCAATGTTCTTTCTCTCTGTATTCTCTCTCTGTATGCTCGAGCGTGGTAGACAACTATTTCTAGTTGCTACCTAACGTAGTCTGATCGCGAGTATGGGCGAAGGGGAGAGAGCGTCTGTGGCGGAGACGTCTGTGCGAAAAGGAGGAACCGATGAAGTACCGTTAATCGTGCATTAGCATTGTGTGCATGAGCATGGTGAGATAACACTGTATGATGGTATATATACACATATGTGTATGCAAAGGAATCGCTACACCATGCATTTCGTGATGATACGTTGTAGGTATATGCACAGAGTTGATTTCATCACTTGATGAAGATCAGAAAACGTGGCGCCAAAGCCGTGCAGAGGGGTGATTCTCAGTCCGAATCGGAATATAATCCAACAGTATCTCCGACATCAGAAGTGGGATCGCCAACACCTACACGTGAAAATAGTCTTCTTGCAATTTTAGAGTCGCAAAATCGCAACTTTTCTGAACTTCTAATACAAGTGCAAAATTCAAATAATCAACCCAAAAACGCAATCTCTGTTGTGCTGCCAAAATTCAACCCCGAACGAGAAAATTCAGATGCTCAGTCCTGGTGTTTAACAGTAAACTACATTCTGTCCGAAAATCAACTGGAGTGCAGCTCGCTTGTGATGACCCGCAGCAAGTCGCTGGAAGGAAGTGCTTCTCATTGGCTCTCTCAGACGTGCTTCCCTGGGATAACATGGACGCAGTTCAAAGATATGTTTCTGCAACACTTTGCTGGAACGGAGACTTTGGCTGCAATTGTTATGCATTTGCTAAACGGACGTCCCGCAGGAGGAGAATGCCTGTCATTATATGCAAGCCGAATGGTAAATTCACTTATGGCCAGTTGGAAGTCACTGAACGTGGAACACATTATAGTTTCCGTTGCGCTGGTACATGAAGCTGGAATCGACAAGCGATTGCGACGTTTGGTCTTTACTGCTGACATCAACACTCGAAACGAGCTGCATCAACAACTGAAAGCTTACTCGTTGGACACTAGACAGGGCCAGTCTTCAAACGACAACACATCAGCGCCGCTGGGAAAACGAGCGAAGTCCTTTTCGCTCATCAAATGTTATAATTGCGGAAAGCCCGGTCACAGCAGGCAGGAATTTCACTTAAGAGCGGCTGGTCAACACCAACAACCTAGCAAACAACAATCTGGCTATGCAGGGGAGAAGGACCGATCTACCGTCACCTGTTACAATTGCGGGAAAGAGGGGCATGTATCTACATTGTGTTCTGATCGCCAGAAGAACTCGATGCCAAACAGAAGCAACATTGTCAAAGACGTCAACATCTGTACTGTTCTTGAGCCCGTAGGGACATTGCTGCAATTTGGTGAGTCGTACCAATTTTGTTTTGATTCCGGAGCTGAGTTCTCGCTAATCAAGGAGGCTGTTTCACTGAGACTGTCTGGAGCTAGAATAAGTAATGTAATTATTTTAAGAGGAATCGGTGGAAATACGGTTTGTAGCACTTTACAAATATTGGCAAATGTTCTGATATGCGAACGTTCATTCGAAATATTGTTCCATGTAGTTCTTGACAGTTACATAAAATATGTCGCTCTGATTGGTAGGGATATTTTGAGGGAATTGTGACTATTACATAAAACGCACTTAAAATTTTTTAATGAAAAATCGATGTTGCCTGTTCTAATTTCCGAATGCAATCCTGATTTGGCTAATGTTGATACTGACTCGCATGGATCCGATATAAAGCAACTGGCATTAATACTACATGAATATTCGAATTCCTTTATTGACGGAATTCCTCAAAGCCGCGTGACTACGGGTCAGTTGGAGATTCGCTTAATTGATCCAAATAATTGATTCAAATGCGACCTTATTACATAAAAGTGGTCTTCAACGAAGTCAGACGTGTTTTCATCGAGCTCCGTATAAAACCACCTGATTTTAGTGAAGCGAATAATTAATAACATAAAATAAATACACAAATCGAAAGCGAAAGAGACGCTATTGGCAATGTTAAATTGCTATCTTACAATTTTCTGTGTGTGGAATAATAAAGTAAAACCAAAAAAAACAAATAGACAACAAACAAATCAATCGTTCTAAAATGAGCCAACGCGAATTGCGCGCTCAGCGGCAAAAAGAGCAAGACGAGCGACGACTCTCCTTGCAGCGGAACAATGCATACTTCAACGTCGTGTCTAACGCCCGCGAGTGCCAAACCACCCAAACGGTCAATGACCTAGCACCTGCAGAAAGCACACGATCGCGGTCTTGCTCACCAATGCTTCTGACTGCACGAAGTGAACCCAAACGCACTGAGAGCGTCTCTCTCACCCCCTCCCCATTCCAAACGGTGTCAAGTTCTTTAACTACCAGTACATTAATCACGATATCTACTGCAACCGCACCTTTAGCAACAACAACTGCAACAACATCAAAATCAACTCTATGCTCAATACCGACAGCGGTGTACAATTCCGCTGAATCAACAACAACGAATGCAAAAGCACTCACACCGACTCTTGAAAGCGAAACGGACAAGAACCAAAACAAAAAACTTTGTCAAACAGGGCTGGATCGCTACATCCAAATAAAGCGAAAGCTAAGCCCACAACACAAGCAGGCTGGTAATCAGCCAAAAATAAATCGCGCCAACGCGCCAAGTTCAAATAGGTTTGCACTACTGGATGACTGTGAAGAGCAGGAACAGGAGCAGAAGAAGATAAAGCCGCCCCCAATATATATACGTGAGAAAACCTCAAATGCGCTGGTTAACAAACTAGTTGCAATTATCGGAGAGAACAAGTTCCATGTTATACCTCTTACTAAGGGCAACATACAAGAAACAAAAGTGCAGACTCAGGATGAGTCTAGCCACCGGTCAGTGACCAAGTACCTAGACGAAGCTGGGAAGAGTTACTATACCTACCAGCTGAAAAGTGCCAAAGGATTGCAGGTTGTCATCAAAGAAATAGAGTCATCCGTGACCTCATCCGAAATTATCGCGGCACTAAAGGAGAAGAACTTCAACGCCAAAACGGTGATCAACATCCTCAACAGGAACAAAGAGCCGCAGCCACTCTTTAAAGTCGAACTGGAGCCATTGAGTCAGAAAAACAACAAAAATGAAGTACATCCTATATATAAGCTACAGTATTTACTGCACCGAAGAATAACCGTAGAAAAGCCACACAAGCGCAGGCAACCTGTGCAGTGCACCAACTGCCAAGAATATGGACACACCAAAGCGTACTGCACCCTAAAATCCATCTGCGTCGTTTGCAGCGATGCCCACAGGACTGTAAACTGTCCTAAGAATAAAAACGACAGTTCAATTAAGTTATGCAGCAACTGTGGCGAAAAACACACAGCCAACTGGCGAGGATGCATTGTTTACAAGGAACTCAAGAGTCGCCTAAACAAACGAGTGGATTCAGCTCGTGATCGTATCACACCAACAATTCACAAAGTAATGGAACCGACTACAACTAACATACCTTCGTCTGCCAGCCACCGAACAATACCAAACTCTTCCTTTGCAAGTGTACTAAAATCAGGGATCCAAGTACCAACAGCAGTCACCTCCAGCGTCCAGCATAAAATTAACCAAATAAACACACAGAACATGCAACAGCAGCCAATTGGCCTTGAAGCGATTATGCTTTCGATGCAGCAAAGCATGAACAACTTCATGAGCTTCATGCAAGAAACTATGCAAGAGATTATGAGGAACCAAAACATCCTTATTCAAATGCTCGTTTCTTCTAAATCAGGATAATGACTCCCTTAATAATCGCTACCTGGAACGCTAATGGCGTTTCGCGGCACAAGCTAGAACTCGCTCAGTTCTTAGCCGACAGAAACATTGACGTTATGCTACTCTCAGAGACTCACCTTACCGAAAAGTACAACTTCCAAATACCAGGATATAAATTTTATTTTACGAATCACCCGGATGGCAAGGCCCATGGAGGCACTGGCATACTAATACGATTGCGAATTAAGCACCACTTTCTTGGTAATTGGCAAGAAGACTACTTACAATGCACCTCTATAAACCTCCAATGCCACAACGGTGCTCTCACTCTGGCTGCTGTCTATTGCCCACCTCGCTTCACAATCTCCGAAGAAAAATTCACAACACTTTTTTACTCGTTTGGTGAAAGGTTTGTTGCTGCTGGCGATTGGAATGCCAAGCACATGTACTGGGGATCTCGGATAGCGAACCCTAAAGGAAAACAGCTGTACAACGCAATCATTAATCCGCAACGCAAACTAAACTATGTTTTCCCGGGAGCGCCTACATACTGGCCAGCAGATCCCATGAAGCTTCCAGATTTGATCGACTTTGCCATCACAAAAAGGATACCCCAATCCATGATCACAGCTGAGGCACTTCCAGAACTCTCAACTGATCACTGTCCGGTGCTCTTTCATCTCTTGTACCAGTTACAACACATCGAGCGACCGCATAGGCTTACAAGCAACAGGACCAACTGGGCGAGGTACAAAAAATATGTTTGTTCCCATACCGGCTTTTCTAGCCCCCTGGAAACCGAGCAAGACATTGATCAGCTTTCTGATAATATAGAATCAATACTTGTTGCAGCAGCAAAAGCGTCAACTCCACAAGACAATCATGTATGCAGCATAAAGATCAACAAGACAAGTAGAGATACTGAACTGTTTGTGCTTGAAAAACGACGACTTCGCAGGGAGGGGCAGGAGCACAGATCACCTGGCGCAAAGAGTAGACTAAAAGCAGCTTCTCGCAGACTTACCAATGCGCTTAAGAAAGAAGAAGCGGACGCACAACTAAGGTACATCGAGAATCTCACGCCCACAGGCACAAAGAACTTGTTGTGGAAAAGCCACAGTAACCTACAGGCACCAACAGAAACGGTTGTACCCCTCCGTAACTCTACCGGAAACTGGTCTCGCAGTGACACGGACAGAGCAAGAGTCTTCGCTGATCATCTTAAAAAAGTATTTAAACCAAATCCAGCCACTAACTCATTTACTCTCCCGCCTTTAACTGCATCTGACTTAGCACCACAAGATCCTATAGAATTTCGGCCAAGCGAGATAACGCAAGTCATTAAAGAGCAACTTAAGACTGGAAAATCGCCTGGCTACGACTTAATAACCCCGAAAATGATCATCGAGCTCCCAAAGTGTGCAGTTCTACGAATCTGCTTGCTCTTCAACGCAATTACTAATATTGGATACTTTCCTCAAAAGTGGAAGAAATCAGTTATTATTATGATCCCTAAGCCTGGGAAAGACAAAACACAGCCATCATCATACAGGTCAATAAGCTTACTTACTTGTCTCTTTAAGTTATTTGAAAAAGTGCTGCTACTACGCATCAGCCCCCACCTCAAAACACACAACACACTCCCATCGCACCAATTTGGTTTTCGGGCAAAACACGGAGCCATCGAACAGGTTAACCGCATCACAACAGAAATTCGCACTGCCTTTGAACATCATGAATATTGCACAGCTCTATTCTTAGCCGTTGCACAAGCATTCGATAGAGTATGGCTGGACTTATGTTTAAAATAATCAAACTGCTGCCTCAAAACATGCATAAGCTTCTAAAGTCTTATCTATATAAAAGAGTGTTCGCGGTTAGATGCAGTTCAAGCACTTCAAACGATTGTATTATAGAAGCCGGAGTGCCTCAAGGAAGTGTTCTGGGCCCAATTCTATACACCCTATACACGGCGGACATCCCAACAAACTACCAGCTAACGATATCCACATTCGCTGATGACACTGCAATTCTAAGTCGATCCAGATGCCCAGTAAAAGCTACGATGCAGCTAGCACGCCATCTAACTTGTATAGAACATTGGCTTGCAGATTGGCGCATACGAGTAAACGAAGAAAAGTGCAAACAGGTAACATTTACCCTAAACAAACAAAGCTGCCCTCCCTTGGTAATGAACCACACGCGCATCCCACAAGCCGATAACGTTACATACTTAGGCATTCATCTGGACAAGCGGCTCACCTGGCGGAAACACATAGAGGCCAAGACGACGCACCTCAGACTAAAAGCACGGGATCTACACTGGCTTATAAACGTCCGCTCTCCCCTAAGTTTGGAGTACAAAGTCCTCCTATATAACTCCGTCTTAAAACCCATATGGACCTATGGCTCCGAGCTATGGGGCAACGCATCGAGAAGCAACATCGACATAGTCCAGCGAGCACAGTCTAGGATCCTGAGAATCATTACTGGAGCTCCATGGTATCTTCGGAACGAGAATATACACAGGGACTTACAAATAAAACTTGTCATTGAGACAATAGCTGAGAAAAAAGTTAAATATAATGAAAAACTAGCCTCACATCCAAATCCTCTTGCAAGAAAACTTATTCGAGTATGCAGCCAAAGCCGACTGCACCGGAACGACCAACCAGCCCAGCGTTTAATTTGTTAGGCCACACAGCACGAATCATTTCATAAAATGATATTTAGTTAGCTTAGAATAAGATTTGAAAACTTATTGTTAGACTCTTAAGTAAAAGGGAAGATTCAATGAATAAGCAAAACATTGGAAAAAAAAATGCGACCTTATAGAATGAGTGTAGAGGAAAAAGGAAAAAAAAGTTCGGCAGTTAATTAAGCAACTGATAGAATCAAATATCATAAGGCCCAGTTCCTCGCCGTTTGCTAATCCAATGTTACTTGTGCGAAAGAAAAATGGTACAGACCGCCTCTGCGTTTATAACTGAACTGATTATAGACAGCTTAACGCTAATACCGTTTCCGACAAGTATCCCCTGCTGCTTATTTCTGACCAAATAACTAGACTAAACGGTGCAAAGTTTTTCACCTGCATAGATATTGCAAGTGGATTTCATCAGATCCCAATTCATCCCAGAGGGGCAATTCGAATATTTGACTATCCCATTTGGGCTTAAGAACGCCTTAAGAACCGTCTGTATTTCAAAGAGCCATTAACTGTGCCCTGGGTGATCTTACCCATTCGTATGCCATTGTTTACATGGATGACGTAATGATAGTCGCACGAACAAAGGAAGAAGCGGTTGATAGATTACGAGTATTCTTGAACATATTCACGAAAACTGGATTTTCTTTCAACATTACAAAATGTTCTTTTCTTAAAACTTTTTTTCGGAAACCCAAATCCTTCGAAGTCAGAGCAGGTGAGATTTGACCGAATCCAAGAAAAATACGAGCTCTTACCGACTTGGCGCCTCCACAATCTGTAACTCAATTGAGACAATTTATCGGATTGGCCTCATATTTCCGTCAGTTTATACCCAAGTTTTCACAGTTGTTGAAACCCCTCTACTCACTTACATCAAAGAGCAAATCATTTTCATGGGATTTGGAGCTTGAGCAAATACGGCAACGAGTAATTTCTATTCACTCTATTCACAACTATTTTCGACCCACAATTTCTTATCGAGCTTCATACAGATGCCAGTGCTGACGGCTATGGTGCTATATTATTGCACAGGATTGAACAGAAGCCTCGAGCTATCGAATATTTTAGTAAGATGACTCATCTTATTCTTTTGATCCCTCCTCTAATTTCCCATATCGTTTACCCTACATAAATAACATATATCTTTCTAAATTCCACTGTCACGATGTGTTTACGGCACTTTCATCAATAAAAATCTCATTTTCACCAGGCCCAGACAATATACATAGCTGCATCCTCAGAAGGTTCTCCGATCTTCTTACCTTACCTCTCGCTGTACTATTAAACCTATCCTTGGAAGTAACATTCCCACCTATGTTATGGAATGAATCTTACCTTATACCTGTTTAGAAAAAAGGCTCTAAAGCTTCCATTGATAACTACAGCGGAATTGCTAAGCTTTTTGCGATTCCCCAACTTCTTTAGAAACTCATTACATCGCAGCTGCCACATGCATGCAGGACGATAATCTCACCACCACAACATGGTTTTGTCAAGCTTCGCTCGACTAATCTACTAGAATTTCGTCATCACCCACCGAGGGTTTCAGTATCGCTTGCAAACAGACATAATTTATACTGAAATTTGGTTCAGTTAATCATCAGCTCCTGGTCCGGAAACTCTCGCTAATGGGTTTTCACCAAATATCCCTATGTGGAATGCTTCTTACCGTTCAGATCGAAATCAGCGTGTTCAATTTAAAACTACCAAGTCGAAGGTTATCCATGTCTCATCGGGTGTCCCGCAGGGTAGTCATCTAGGACCACTGTTGTTTATACTCTTTGTAAACGATCCTCCTAATGTGATTAGTTATGCCTCTACGCTTATGTATGCTGATGATGTCAAGTTATGCTATACCTTCTCGGAACATTTTCTGCACAGGCACCTGCGACGAGACCTAGATGAACTCTATACGTGGTGTACAAGCAATCTTCATTCCTAACCTGCTGCTTCACTTAAGTTTAATGATCAAATTTTAGTGACAGTAAATCACCCCAGTTTGTCCTATCCTTGAATAGTGCGTTTGGACTCTGAACACGATCCCTTTCGCACTATTTGTAAAAATTATTACCTCTTATCTTCTACTTTATCCACTGATCTCTCCCTTAATGTTAACAAATTTAGAATCCTTCTAAGAATAGTTATTTTGTATTTATATTTATATTTAGCTGATCATTGTTAAATTGTTAAATAAAATTAATTAAAAGAGACGCTGTTTACATTCATCAAGCAAAGTGCAAGTTTCGTAATGTGGTATACATTATACATTGATTATAAAAATAGTTTGACATTAAGTTTTTAGAATTTGTTCTAAAAGCGGGCAGTTTTGGGGTGCCGTTGTCTTGAACAAATTTCTACACATCTAGAAACACATGCGCGAAGCAATCATAACAAAACTTAAGCGACGTCTGCGTTTGATGCCACAATTACATAGTGACGCTTTGCGTAACATTTGTCGTGTAAAACATGTATCATTTGGTATTGCTTACTTAAAAAAATATAGCCAAGGCTACCTATTTTTTTGTAACGTTCTTATTTTTAATTTAAAATCTTTCGGAGTGGACAATCATTAAATGGTTTGGGGGTAACATTGACATAAGGGACGTACATGAAATGTATTTTTAACGGACACACCTAACTATTGATGGGGGAGGACAAGCGGACAAGCCGACTGCACCGGAACGACCAACCAGCCCAGCGTTAAATTTGTTAGGCCACACAGCACGAATCATTTCATTCAATGATATTTAGTTAGCTTAGAATAAGATTTGAAAACTTATTGTTAGACTCTTAAGTAAAAGGGAAGATTCAATAAATAAGCAAAACATTGGAAAAAAAAATGCGACCTTATAGAATGAGTGTAGAGGAAAAAGGAAAAAAAAAGTTCGGCAGTTAATTAAGCAACTGATAGAATCAAATATCATAAGGCCCAGTTCCTCGCCGTTTGCTAATCCAATGTTACTTGTTCGAAAGAAAAATGGTACAGACCGCCTCTGCGTTTATAACTGAACTGATAAACTGATTATAGACAGCTTAACGCTAATACCGTTTCCGACAAGTATCCCCTGCTGCTTATTTCTGACCAAATAACTAGACTAAACGGTGCACAGTTTTTCACCTGCATAGATATTGCAAGTGGATTTCATCAGATCCCAATTCATCCCAGAGGGGCAATTCGAATATTTGACTTTGCCATTTGGGCTTAAGAACGCCTTAAGAACCGTCTGTATTTCAAAGAGCCATTAACTGTGCCCTGGGTGATCTTACCCATTCGTATGCCATTGTTTACATGGATGACGTAATGATAGTCGCACGAACAAAGGAAGAAGCGTTTGATAGATTACGAGTATTCTTGAACATATTCACGAAAACTGGATTTTCTTTCAACATTACAAAATGTTCTTTTCTTAAAACTTGTTTTCGGAAACCCAAATCCTTTGAAGTCAGAGCAGGTGAGATTTGACCGAATCCAAGAAAAATACGAGCTCTTACCGACTTGGCGCCTCCACAATCTGTAACTCAATTGAGACAATTTATCGGATTGGCCTCATATTTCCGTCAGTTTATACCCAAGTTTTCACAGTTGTTGAAACCTCTCTACTCACTTACATCAAAGAGCAAATCATTTTCACGGGATTTGGAGCTTGAGCAAATACGGCAACGAGTAATTTTTATTCACTCTATTCACAACTATTTTCGACCCACAATTTCTTATCGAGCTTCATACAGATGCCAGTGCTGACGGCTATGGTGCTATATTATTGCACAGGATTGAACAGAAGCCTCGAGCTATCGAATATTTTAGTAAGATGACTCATCTTATTCTTTTGATCCCTCCTCTAATTTCCCATATCGTTTACCCTACATAAAAACCATATATCTTTCTAAATTCCACTGTCACGATGTGTTTACGGCACTTTCATCAATCAAAATCTCATTTTCACCAGGCTCAGACAATATACATAGCTGCATCCTCAGAAGGTTCTCCGATCTTCTTACCTTACCTCTCGCTGCATTATTAAACCTATCCTTGGAAGTAACATTCCCACCTATGTTATGGAATGAATCTTACCTTATACCTGTTCAGAAAAAAGGCTCTAAGGCTTCCATTGAGAACTACAGCGGAATTGCTAAGCTTTTTGCGATTCCCCAACTTCTTTAGAAACTCATTACATCGCAGCTGCCACATGCATGCAGGACGATAATCTCACCACCACAACATGGTTTTGTCAAGCTTCGCTCGACTAATCTACTAGAATTTTCGTCATCACCCACCGAGGGTTTCAGTATCGCTTGCAAACAGACATAATTTATACTGAAATTTGGTTCAGTTAATCATCAGCTCCTGGTCCGGAAACTCTCGCTAATGGGTTTTCACCAAATATCCTTATGTGGAATGCTTCTTACCGTTCAGATCGAAATCAGCGTGTTCAATTTAAAACTACCAAGTCGAAGGTTATCCATGCCTCATCGGGTGTCCCGCAGGGTAGTCATCTAGGACCACTGTTGTTTATACTCTTTGTAAACGATCCTCCTAATGTGATTAGTTATGCCTCTACGCTTATGTATGCTGATGATGTCAAGTTATGCTATACCTTCTCGGAACATTTTCTTCACAGGCACCTGCAACGAGACCTAGATGAACTCTATACGTGGTGCACAAGCAATCTTCATTCCTAAACTGCTGCTTCACTTAAGTGTAATGATCAAATTTTAGTGACAGTAAATCACCCCAGTTTGTCCTATCCTTGAATAGTGCGTTTGGACTCTGAACACGATCCCTTTCGCACTATTTGTAAAAATTATTACCTCTTATCTTCTACTTTATCCACTGATCTCTCCCTTAATGTTAACAAATTTAGAATCCTAAGAATAGTTATTTTGTATTTATATTTATATTTAGCTGATCATTGTTAAATTGTTAAATAAAATTAATTAAAAGAGACGCTGTTTACATTCATCAAGCAAAGTGCGAATTTCGTAATGTGGTATACATTATACATTGATTATAAAAATAGTTTGACATTAAGTTTTTAGAATTTGTTCTAAAAGCGGGCAATTTGGGGTGCCGTTGTCTTGAACAAATTTCTACACATCTAGAAACACATGCGCGAAGCAATCATAACAAAACTTAAGCGACGTCTGCGTTTGATGCCACAATTACATAGTGACGCTTTGCGTAACATTTGTCGTGTAAAAGATGTATCATTTGGTATTGCTTACTTAAAAAAATATAGCCAAGGCTACCTATTTTTTTTTGTAACGTTCTTATTTTTAATTTAAAATCTTTCGGAGTGGACAATCATTAAATGGTTTGGGGGTAACATTGACATAAGGGACGTACATGAAATGTATTTTTAACGGACACACCTAACTATTGATGGGGGAGGACAAGCGGACAAGCCGACTGCACCGGAACGACCAACCAGCCCAGCGTTAAATTTGTTAGGCCACACAGCACGAATCATTTCATTCAATGATATTTAGTTAGCTTAGAATAAGATTTGAAAACTTATTGTTAGACTCTTAAGTAAAAGGGAAGATTCAATAAATAAGCAAAACATTGGAAAAAAAATGCGACCTTATAGAATGAGTGTAGAGGAAAAAGGAAAAAAAAGTTCGGCAGTTAATTAAGCAACTGATAGAATCAAATATCATAAGGCCCAGTTCCTCGCCGTTTGCTAATCCAATGTTACTTGTTCGAAAGAAAAATGGTACAGACCGCCTCTGCGTTTATAACTGAACTGATAAACTGATTATAGACAGCTTAACGCTAATACCGTTTCCGACAAGTATCCCCTGCTGCTTATTTCTGACCAAATAACTAGACTAAACGGTGCACAGTTTTTCACCTGCATAGATATTGCAAGTGGATTTCATCAGATCCCAATTCATCCCAGAGGGGCAATTCGAATATTTGACTTTGCCATTTGGGCTTAAGAACGCCTTAAGAACCGTCTGTATTTCAAAGAGCCATTAACTGTGCCCTGGGTGATCTTACCCATTCGTATGCCATTGTTTACATGGATGACGTAATGATAGTCGCACGAACAAAGGAAGAAGCGTTTGATAGATTACGAGTATTCTTGAACATATTCACGAAAACTGGATTTTCTTTCAACATTACAAAATGTTCTTTTCTTAAAACTTGTTTTCGGAAACCCAAATCCTTTGAAGTCAGAGCAGGTGAGATTTGACCGAATCCAAGAAAAATACGAGCTCTTACCGACTTGGCGCCTCCACAATCTGTAACTCAATTGAGACAATTTATCGGATTGGCCTCATATTTCCGTCAGTTTATACCCAAGTTTTCACAGTTGTTGAAACCTCTCTACTCACTTACATCAAAGAGCAAATCATTTTCACGGGATTTGGAGCTTGAGCAAATACGGCAACGAGTAATTTTTATTCACTCTATTCACAACTATTTTCGACCCACAATTTCTTATCGAGCTTCATACAGATGCCAGTGCTGACGGCTATGGTGCTATATTATTGCACAGGATTGAACAGAAGCCTCGAGCTATCGAATATTTTAGTAAGATGACTCATCTTATTCTTTTGATCCCTCCTCTAATTTCCCATATCGTTTACCCTACATAAAAACCATATATCTTTCTAAATTCCACTGTCACGATGTGTTTACGGCACTTTCATCAATCAAAATCTCATTTTCACCAGGCTCAGACAATATACATAGCTGCATCCTCAGAAGGTTCTCCGATCTTCTTACCTTACCTCTCGCTGCATTATTAAACCTATCCTTGGAAGTAACATTCCCACCTATGTTATGGAATGAATCTTACCTTATACCTGTTCAGAAAAAAGGCTCTAAGGCTTCCATTGAGAACTACAGCGGAATTGCTAAGCTTTTTGCGATTCCCCAACTTCTTTAGAAACTCATTACATCGCAGCTGCCACATGCATGCAGGACGATAATCTCACCACCACAACATGGTTTTGTCAAGCTTCGCTCGACTAATCTACTAGAATTTCGTCATCACCCACCGAGGGTTTCAGTATCGCTTGCAAACAGACATAATTTATACTGAAATTTGGTTCAGTTAATCATCAGCTCCTGGTCCGGAAACTCTCGCTAATGGGTTTTCACCAAATATCCTTATGTGGAATGCTTCTTACCGTTCAGATCGAAATCAGCGTGTTCAATTTAAAACTACCAAGTCGAAGGTTATCCATGCCTCATCGGGTGTCCCGCAGGGTAGTCATCTAGGACCACTGTTGTTTATACTCTTTGTAAACGATCCTCCTAATGTGATTAGTTATGCCTCTACGCTTATGTATGCTGATGATGTCAAGTTATGCTATACCTTCTCGGAACATTTTCTTCACAGGCACCTGCAACGAGACCTAGATGAACTCTATACGTGGTGCACAAGCAATCTTCATTCCTAAACTGCTGCTTCACTTAAGTGTAATGATCAAATTTTAGTGACAGTAAATCACCCCAGTTTGTCCTATCCTTGAATAGTGCGTTTGGACTCTGAACACGATCCCTTTCGCACTATTTGTAAAAATTATTACCTCTTATCTTCTACTTTATCCACTGATCTCTCCCTTAATGTTAACAAATTTAGAATCCTAAGAATAGTTATTTTGTATTTATATTTATATTTAGCTGATCATTGTTAAATTGTTAAATAAAATTAATTAAAAGAGACGCTGTTTACATTCATCAAGCAAAGTGCGAATTTCGTAATGTGGTATACATTATACATTGATTATAAAAATAGTTTGACATTAAGTTTTTAGAATTTGTTCTAAAAGCGGGCAATTTGGGGTGCCGTTGTCTTGAACAAATTTCTACACATCTAGAAACACATGCGCGAAGCAATCATAACAAAACTTAAGCGACGTCTGCGTTTGATGCCACAATTACATAGTGACGCTTTGCGTAACATTTGTCGTGTAAAACATGTATCATTTGGTATTGCTTACTTAAAAAAATATAGCCAAGGCTACCTATTTTTTTTTGTAACGTTCTTATTTTTAATTTAAAATCTTTCGGAGTGGACAATCATTAAATGGTTTGGGGGTAACATTGACATAAGGGAGGTACATGAAATGTATTTTTAACGGACTCACCTAACTATTGATGGGGGAGGACAAGCGGATGTCTCCCCTTCAGGCGTCTTACGCATTGGCTGTTGTCTGGTAGGATAATGGCAAGGTGGTTTGGGTGATTGTCCTGTCTTTTTGTGTACCTTTCGCTGAGACGGGAGATCTCCTCTGCTACCCATGGAATTCCAAGCTCTTTGTGTATGATAGAGTTCTCGTGGTACAGATTGGTGTTGGAAACTGTTCTCAGGCATTTGTTTTGAAACCGCTGGAATCTGATGCGGTTTGATACGCTCTCCGTGCCCAACAGCTGTATGCCAGCTGGTCCAGATTGGCTTCAGGATTGCTTTGTAGGTAAGCAGTTTGAATTTTTCCTTGAGTTTGGCCCTTCTCCCTATGAGCCAGTGGAGTTGCTTAAATCGTAGGACTGGTTGCGCTTGGTGATCAGGTGAGGATGCCATGTGAGCCTGCGGTCCAGGGTCAGCCCCAGGTATTTGGGAGTGTTATTCGGTGGGATGGTTTCCCCGTTGAGTGTGATATGGGCGTTTTCACCCCTGCGTAGTGCGATGGTTGTGTAGGAGGATTTCTCCGCGTTGACTACGATGTTCCATCGTTTCAGCCATGGATCGAGAGTGTACAGTTATCTCTGGATAATGGCTGATGCTTCCTGGCGATCTGTGGTAGAGGCTAGGAATCGCCGGTGTCATCGGCATATGTGGCTGCTGTGTGGTTCCGGGAGGGGGTGATGGGAAAGTCTGATGTGTAGAGTGCGTACAAGATAGGTCCAAGAGCGCTGCATTGACATACTCCGGCTCTTATGAGCCTAGGCGTGCTGGTTGATGATCTGCATCTTACTTGGAATTCCCCTCCCCCCGTGTACGCCTTAAGGAAGGCGAAATGGAAACTGTGAAGGTGGGACCTCATTTTAAAAGAGAGTTTAGGGTGCTAGACTCTGTCAAACGCCTGTTAGACATCCAGCATAACGACGCAGCAGTACTTCTTCTTTTCGAGGGCCTCAAGTATGCTCTCAAAAAACCGGTGGCATTGCTCAGGTATTCCATGGAAGCGACTGAAGCCAAACTAGTGATCAGGGATCAGTCCGTCCTCGTCCAATACTGGCAGTACTCTGAACAAAAATACCCTTTCAAGTATTTTGGGGTGGATTGCCAGCAAACAAATCCTACGGTACGAGGCTAGATGGGCTTCAGGTTTTCCAGGCCTGACGAGGACAATTACTTCAGCACGCTTGCACTCTTTCGGGAAGTACCCTAGACGGAGGCAGCTGTTGAACATGTTAGCCAGCCTTTGGGAACAGAGTAGGGGCAAAATTTTCAGTGCTGTTGCATCGATTCGGTCAGGACCTGGTGACTTGCCATTTTTCAAGGAGGCGATCACCTGCGCAATATCCTCTGGTGCGACGGGCTGTATTGGTGGAACAGGGACACTTGCTCTCTACGTACCTTATAGTGGCAGCACTCTCTTTGTCAGTGCATCTGTCAAAAGGGGAGAATGCACTGTGTAGATGGTCAGCAAAAGCTTCTGCTCTTTCGACCTCAAACCGACACCAGGAACCGTCCGATTTGCGCACGGGTGATATCTTCTTCGCCGGTCTTTTTATATGCCTCATGACATTCCACAGGTTGTGCTGCGGGTCTCCAGGTTTTAGTTCCTCATGGAATCTATGGAAGAAGTCCCGCCGTAGGATGGATAGCTTGATTAGGTGCTGTCTTGTCCCTGGGGTTGCGCGGGGAAACCAGACTCTTCTGAGGCGCGATTTTACAGCCACGAGGGCCATCATTTCAGGAGACCACAAGTGGACGCCTCTTTCAGATGTTCTCAGGTTAGTCGGAGGAGGATTCGCGAATTCAGCAACATTGTGCATCTCTTCGGTTAATATTTTGATGGCCGCATCTATTTTGCTTGTTGCGGAAAGAGGGGGATCTCCGCCCAATCAAGACAGGAAAAAACTTTTTCAAACAAGACAAGAAGAAACTTACACAACTGAAAGCTCATTTCGGCCATTAAATAACGGATTTGGAAAGACTGGTCCGCGACCACCTCGCAAGTCTGCAACAACGCGCCAATTGAACGATTGAAGATAGGATTCTTCGTGTCAGCGATGTGGTGGTCGTCCAAGAGGAAAGCTTTCTCCCGGAAATTTATAAATTTATTATTTCATTCATGTGATAATAAAAACTTGCAGAAAAAGACGACTTGAGTTAGTCCTTATGTGCGATATTGTTTCGGAAGACTTAAGAATTTTAAAACTGGGAATGGGGCGTGGGTATTGAAGGTATGGGCTTGCTTCTGCCGCACATAGCTTCAAAAATAAACGTAGCGAACGAACGGAGTATTTTTCTTAAGCTCAACGCCGGCCAAATGAGTGCTCAGCAGGAGTGAGTGTCATTGTCCGAAATATTGCAAAATTGAAGAGTATATAGTGCGCTGAATTTACGAGCGCTGCGACATTCGATGAGTATTCTAATCTACACTGAGGATCTCCCTTCTCTAGCTCAGATGGCAGATAAACCGGCTGTCAAATAGCATTTGAACGGTGAAAGTAAACTGAAAATAAAAAAATTAATCTGGTCAAAACGCGCTTACGAAATTCGCACTTTGCTTGATGAATGTAAAAAGCGCGAATTTCGTAATGTGGTATACATGTAAGATGCAAGATATCAAAAGAGTTGCCAGCCCTGGCACTAGAGAGCAGTCGACAGCAGGAGCTCGGAACGAGACGGTGAAGGCAGAAAGCAGAGAAGAGCGATCTTTCTTTAATATCATACATTAAATTCAATAATTATAATAAACTCTTTTTAAAAAAACTATAATAAACACTACATATGGGGGCTCAACCGGTCCTGAACTTATGGTATGAAAAATGTGTTAAAAAAATAAATGTTGGCGTCCGTTTTGGAAAAGTGTGGCAGTGAATAAAATAGTTGCTAAAGTTGAAGAAAAAATGCCGAAAGGTTGTTAAAGTTGTGAACTATATGCCTAAAAGCTATTAAGTTGAGGTTGTATAGCTAAAGTTGAACATTTCAAAAACTGATCGGTAGCAGCATTTTTGTCTTCGTAAGTTTTTTTTTTTTGTTAAATTCTTATTTTGTATTTAAAATCTATCCGAGTGGAAAATCATTAAATAGTTTGGGGGTGACCTTTACTAAAGGGAGGAACATGGAATGTATATCTAATGAGGTTGACTTAGGTGTGTATTGGTGGGGGAGGTCAAGCGGGTGTTTCCTTTTCAGGCGTCTTAGGGATTGGCTATTATCTAAGAGGTTGATGGCCAGGTGGTTGGGGTAGTTGACGCTTACATAAACGTTTACAATGCAGTCTTCTGTGAAACATACGTCGGCCAAAAAAGGCGCCAAGAAAAGTAGCGCGCAAAATGAACTAGCAGAAGTGTGTGAAACTGAAAATTTGGACAATTCAGTGGAATTTAAAGTTAAGCAGATGCTGCAGTTATTGACATTGAAATTACAAGTTGAAGAACAGAGAGAAAACAAAGTAAAAATTAATGTTGACAATTTTGATAAAATAATTGGTGATTCTGATGGAAAATCTTTGCCTATCAGAAAGTGGTTTGACATTTTTGAAAAAAATGCGGATGCATACGAACTAACACAAAAGCAAAAATATGTTCAAGCAAGAAGCGAAATTCGTGGACCTGCAAAACACTTCTTGGAAGGAACAATGTGTGTAAGTATGAAGAGTTGAAATATTTGTTGATTAAAGAATTTGGCTGTAAATTTAACTATGCCGACATTCACAAACAATTACAAGATAGAAAGAAGAAAAAAGACGAGGGCTTGCACGAATATATGCTGCAGATGAAAAAATTGCTGCTGTTGGTGAAATGGAGGAATTCGCAGTGATCAGTTATATCGATAATGGATTAGAAATAAAAACTGAAAAAACTGAATATTTATGATAAACAGCCAGAAGAAAATCCTAAACGTGCGATCGAAAAAGTGAAAAAATATCATTGTTTTAATTGTGGCTCAGCGGAGCATAAACGAAAAGATTGCGCAGCGGTTACAAAATGTTTTAGTTGCAACCAAGAAGGATATATTTCGAGTAACTGCCCAAATAAAACTGACAATATTCGAGTGGTAACAAAACAAAATCGTTTGAAGACAACTAAATTAAACAAAATTGCAGTGGATTGCTTTGTAGATTCTGGGGCTAACGTTAGCTTAATTCGAAAGGATGTTGTTGAACGCGTGTAAGGGGTCAAAGTAATAAAAAAAATTACAATGCTACGCGGTTTTGGAAACAAATCAACGAAGTCTGAGGAATGTTTGGATACCCAAGTATCAATCGACCAATTAAAAACTAACCATCAGTTTTTAGTTGTGCCAAATGAGTCGATAGATTCAGACGTTCTACTGGGAGACGATTTTATTTCCAAATTTTGGACGGTGTACGATAAGCATGGATATACTTTTTTGCGAGATGAGGAAAATAATGGTTTCATACATGATTATGCTTCAATCTACAATGTCGCCGTAGAACCTGTTTATGTCGTACCGCCTCAATATCGGAAGCCAGTGGAACAGCTGATACAAAAGATTTATGAAGCGATGCCAAATCCAGCCCGATCCAGCGATGCCAAAAAAATGCCCGATTGAGTTGACAATAGTTCCTGAGGGAGTGGTGCAGCCATTTCACCATGCACCAGCACGATTATCGACGGATGAAGCTGACGCAGTAAAGCAACAAATAATTAAATGGGTTGAACAAGGAGTAGTGCGTCAGTCAACGTCGAATATTGCGAGAATAGTAGGACTGGTGAAGCAGCTACGCAACCTCGAAGCTGAACTGGACGAGGAGCGCAAACAGCGAACTGCGGACGTGGCTGCCAAGAAGAAGTTAGAAGGCGACCTCATGGAGATTAAGACAACAATGGAGATGCACAACAAGGTGAAGGAGGACGCTCTAAAGCACGCCAAGAGGGTGCAAGCACACGTCAAGGAAGGATGTCAAGGAGGTGCAGGCACAGAGAAAGGAGGCTGAGCGCATCGCCACCCTGGAAGAGGAGCTGGAGGAAGAGCGTCAAAAACTGCGTGAATTTGCGAAACAAGACATTGAGCACGCACAACAGATCTACAAACGAAATTATGACAAGAAACGTTGATCAGAGCATGGGTATAAGATAGGCGACCTAGTGGCGATCAAGCGAACTCAATTTGTTGCTGGCCGTAAGCTTGAAAGTGGTTATCTGAGCCCATAGTTAGTGGTTATCGCACAAGTTAAGCGAAACGGGCGATATGCCGTCCGAAAAGCAGCGAGCAACCGTGGCAGCTGGAGCTCGGAAGGAGATGGTGAAGGCAGAAAGCAGAGATGAGCGATCTTTCTTTAATATCATACATTAAATTCAATAATTATAATAAACTCTTTTTAAATAAACTATAATAAACTCTACATATGGGGGCTCAACCGGTCCTGAACTAATGGTATGAAAAATGTGTTAAAAAAATAAATGTTGGCGTCCGTTTTGGAAAAGTGTGGCAGTGAATAAAATAGTTGCTAAAGTTGAAGAAAAAATGGCGAAAGGTTGTTAAAGTTGTGAACTATATGCCTAAAAGCTATTAAGTTGAGGTTATATAGCTAAAGTTGAACATTTCAAAAACTGATCGGTAGCAGCATTTTTGTCTTCGTAAGTTTTTTTTTTTTTTTGTTAAATTCTTATTTTGTATTTAAAATCTATCCGAGTGGAAAATCATTAAATAGTTTGGGGGTGACCTTTACTAAAGGGAGGAACATGGAATGTATATCTAATGAGGTTGACTTAGGTGTGTATTGGTGGGGGAGGTCAAGCGGGTGTTTCCTTTTCAGGCGTCTTAGGGATTGGCTATTATCTAAGAGGTTGATGGCCAGGTGGTTGGGGTAGTTGACGCTTACATAAACGTTTACAATGCAGTCTTCTGTGAAACATACGTCGGCCAAAAAAGGCGCCAAGAAAAGTAGCGCGCAAAATGAACTAGCAGAAGTGTGTGAAACTGAAAATTTGGACAATTCAGTGGAATTTAAAGTTAAGCAGATGCTGCAGTTATTGACATTGAAATTACAAGTTGAAGAACAGAGAGAAAACAAAGTAAAAATTAATGTTGACAATTTTGATAAAATAATTGGTGATTCTGATGGAAAATCTTTGCCTATCAGAAAGTGGTTTGACATTTTTGAAAAAAATGCGGATGCATACGAACTAACACAAAAGCAAAAATATGTTCAAGGAAGAAGCGAAAGTCGTGGACCTGCAAAACACTTCTTGGAAGGAACAATGTGTGTAAGTATGAAGAGTTGAAATATTTGTTGATTAAAGAATTTGGCTGTAAATTTAACTATGCCGACATTCACAAACAATTACAAGATAGAAAGAAGAAAAAAGACGAGGGCTTGCACGAATATATGCTGCAGATGAAAAAAATTGCTGCTGTTGGTGAAATGGAGGAATTCGCAGTGATCAGTTATATCGATAATGGATTAGAAATAAAAACTGAAAAAACTGAATATTTATGATAAACAGCCAGAAGAAAATCCTAAACGTGCGATCGAAAAAGTGAAAAAATATCATTGTTTTAATTGTGGCTCAGCGGAGCATAAACGAAAAGATTGCGCAGCGGTTACAAAATGTTTTAGTTGCAACCAAGAAGGATATATTTCGAGTAACTGCCCAAATAAAACTGACAATATTCGAGTGGTAACAAAAAAAATCGTTTGAAGACAACTAAATTAAACAAAATTGCAGTGGATTGCTTTGTAGATTCTGGGGCTAACGTTAGCTTAATTCGAAAGGATGTTGTTGAACGCGTGTAAGGGGTCAAAGTAATCAAAAAAATTACAATGCTACGCGGTTTTGGAAACAAATCAACGAAGTCTGAGGAATGTTTGGATACCCAAGTATCAATCGACCAATTAAAAACTAACCATCAGTTTTTAGTTGTGCCAAATGAGTCGATAGATTCAGACGTTCTACTGGGAGACGATTTTATTTCCAAATTTTGGACGGTGTACGATAAGCATGGATATACTTTTTTGCGAGATGAGGAAAATAATGGTTTCATTCAATCTACAATGTCGCCGTAGAACCTGTTTATGTCGTACCGCCTCAATATCGGAAGCCAGTGGAACAGCTGATACAAAAGATTTATGAAGCGATGCCAAATCCAGCCCGATCCAGCGATGCCAAAAAAATGCCCGATTGAGTTGACAATAGTTCCTGAGGGAGTGGTGCAGCCATTTCACCATGCACCAGCACGATTATCGACGGATGAAGCTGACGCAGTAAAGCAACAAATAATTAAATGGGTTGAACAAGGAGTAGTGCGTCAGTCAACGTCGAATATTGCGAGAATAGTAGGACTGGTGAAGCAGCTACGCAACCTCGAAGCTGAACTGGACGAGGAGCGCAAACAGCGAACTGCGGACGTGGCTGCCAAGAAGAAGTTAGAAGGCGACCTCATGGAGATTAAGACAACAATGGAGATGCACAACAAGGTGAAGGAGGACGCTCTAAAGCACGCCAAGAGGGTGCAAGCACACGTCAAGGAAGGATGTCAAGGAGGTGCAGGCACAGAGAAAGGAGGCTGAGCGCATCGCCACCCTGGAAGAGGAGCTGGAGGAAGAGCGTCAAAAACTGCGTGAATTTGCGAAACAAAACATTGAGCACGCACAACAGATCTACAAACGAAATTATGACAAGAAACGTTGATCAGAGCATGGGTATAAGATAGGCGACCTAGTGGCGATCAAGCGAACTCAATTTGTTGCTGGCCGTAAGCTTGAAAGTGGTTATCTGAGCCCATAGTTAGTGGTTATCGCACAAGTTAAGCGAAACGGGCGATATGCCGTCCGAAAAGCAGCGAGCAACCGTGGCAGCTGGAGCTCGGAAGGAGATGGTGAAGGCAGAAAGCAGAGATGAGCGATCTTTCTTTAATATCATACATTAATATTCAATAATTATAATAAACTCTTTTTAAATAAACTATAATAAACTCTACATACATTATATGTACATTGATTATAAAAATAGCTTGACATTAAGTTTTTAAAATTTGTTCTAATAGGATGCTGTTTTAGGGTTCCATCGTGCTGTTAAAAGGGTGCCTTCGTCTTGAACAAATCTCAACACATCTAGAAACACATGCACTCTCTCTCTTGAGATTCTGATCAATACGGACGTGTTCAACATAAGCAGCGCGAAAAAACCATAAAAAACGGAGATAGCCCAGCTAGAACAAACCTAAATTGCACAGAGCCACACCGTGGGAACGTGTAAATGTTCGGCTGAGCGAACCAATCAAAAGCAAATGTGTTAAAAAGGTAGAAATACAATTTCTCATTTTTTCCTTTTCCGAGTGCACTATTTGCGGTGGGAGGCCCACCTGTTAAATCAGCCAGTGGAGCTGAAAACTCGTCGCAGACCAACAGTGCTGCCAGATCTGGTGATCGGGAACTAAATGGACAGAGCAGCGGGGGGCCCACCCCCACCGATCATGACCCATTCAGGAGGAGCTCCAGAATGTCAAGGTCCCCAACAAAAGGAGGAGGAATCGCGGTGCAGGACGCCGGAACCCCTGCGCCGGCGGTAGTGCTGGAGGACATACCGACTTGCCGCCGCAGTGATACAGCATTGGACAACTCGGCCCCTGCAGCCAGCAGCGCCATCAATACGTGTAACCGGAAGGCAAAGGACGTCATCAGCGTGCCGTCGCTCAGGAAAACAAGGAAATCACCAATCGGATCGCCTATTGGGCCTTTAGACCTAGGCGCGGGAACCCCTGCGCCGGCGGTTGTGTTGGAGGATATACCGACTAGCCCCCGAAGTGCGGCAGAGCTGGACAACTCGGCCCCTGTAGCCAGCAGCGATACTAATACGAGCAACCCGAATGCAAAGGACGTTATCAGCGTGCCCATGAACAAAAAAGGAAGGAAATCTCCAACGGGATCGCCTATAAGGCCTTTGGACTTCGCCGCGGGATTCCAAAATGAAGATCTGCGGAGTATCCTCGCTAGGATGGGAGATAAAATTAACGGGATACTATCCGCGTTCGAAATTCGGCGCCATGTAGTCATAGAGGACAAGAGCGTACTTCTGGAACTCTCGGCTCTGAGCAATAGGGCCATCGAGCTTTACGAAGGCGACGCTAAAGAGAATTTTTCTACGAACGCTTCTACCCAAACCGAGCCCCAAAAGCCTGGAAAAAAGGCCACACCAGCAAGGGAACCGCCAAAGGGACAGATGCCCAAAGTTCAGGAGCCTAAAGTACAGGCACCCAAACGCGGCAACCACCCCGCGGTGAGCTCAGAGGGTACAGCTAAACCCAAAGAAAATGCGCCCAAGCCGCGCAGCTATGCATCCGTCGCCAAGGAGGCTAGCACCGGAGGCGAGTGGAAAAAAGTGCAGCCTAAACGCCTGAGGAAGAAGCCGGAGGCACTTATATTAAAGAAGACGGGAGAGGCCTCGTATGCGAAAATGATCCGGAAACTGAAAGCGGACCCGAACCTCAGCGAACTGGGCAAACATGTTCGCAAAGTCCGCAGAACTCAGCAAGGGGAACTACTGCTGGAAGTAGAGGGAAAAGTCTCAGACAGCGTCCCCAAATTTAAGACCGAGCTGGAAGCAACGCTAAAGGACATGGCTTCGGTACGCACGGGAACTCATAGAATAGCACTATCCTGCAGTGGATTGGACGAGGCCACGACAACGGAAGATCTCCACAGCTGCCTGGTCTCCCAATACCAAGGCATTCAGCTGAAACCAGAGGACATCAAAGGACTACGTAGGATGCGGGATGGGACTCAGATAGCCCCTGTCCTGATGAACGCGAATGATGCGATCGCGGTCTTAAAGAAGGGCACGGTAACCGTGGGGTGGTCAAGTGGACGTCCGGCCCACGAGATGTTACAAGTGCCTGGGCTACGGGCATCGAGCAACGTCCTGCAAGGCGATCGACCGATCAGACTGCTGCCTGCGATGCGGCGAACGAGGACACAAGGCAAGGGGATGTGTTGCACCACCAAAGTGCCTAATATGCAGCGACGAAGTGGACAAAAACCACCCAACGGGCTGTTTCGCTTGCCCGACATACACAGCCAGCCTTAAAGAAGCAAAGTCCAAGCATAATGCAGGAGCAAATTAAGATTGTCCAGCTCAATGTTAACCATTGCGCAGCTGCTCAGAGCCTCCTGGCCCAAACTGCGGCGGAGCGCAAGGTAGACATCATGCTTCTGAGCGAACCCTATTACCCGGTCCGAGGCAACCCCACAATGATATTGGACGAGACCGGTAAAGCAGCCATCAAGTGTTGCAGCAACCTGCACATACAGGCGGCCTCGCCGATGCGCGGAATAACATATGCAAAAATAAAAGGAGTGCATTTTTACAGCTGCTACGCCCCCCCCTAGCGACACCCCAGACCAGTTCGAGGAGATGATGGAGGCGCTGGGCAGCCATGCGAGAGGGCGCGGCCCGAAGATCATCGCGGGCGACTTCAATGCATGGGCAGAAGAATGGGGCAGCAGGATATCCAATCTCAGAGGCCGAGCAGTTATAAACACGATGCTTATTTTGGACCTGGTACTGCTGAACGACGGCTGCAAACCAACGTTCAACAACGATAGGGGTTCGTCCTATATCGACATCACCTACATCAGCAGAGGGTTAGTGGCTAACGCGAGCTAGACGGTCCACGACGTTGTAACGCTGAGTGACCACGCACTGATTTCCTTCTGCATCCTACCGAAGGGCACGACTGGGAGGCGGCAGAGAAGATCAGTCGGGCAAGCCTGGGACTCGAGGAAGATCGACGAGGATATGCTGGCATACCAAATCGACTCACTTCGGATCACAAATGGACACCCAGATTCAATGGCGGCCGACCTCAGGAAGATGCTTGAGGCAACGTGTGACGCAACCATGCCAAGGAGGAAAAAAGAGCAGCGCAAGCCCCCAGTGTACTGGTGGAGCGCCAACTTAAGCAAGCAACGCTCGGAATGCGTAAGGGCAAGGAGAAGGGCGCAACGGGCCAGAGGCAGCACCCAGCACGCAGAACTCATCGAGGCCTTCAGAAGCAAACGCTCAGAGTTTAAGCACGGCATATTGACAGCCAAAGCGCGGGCCTATAAGGAACTGCTAGAGACCGTGGATAGAGAGCCCTGGGGACTTGCCTACAAACTCGTAGCTAACAAGCTAAGGAAGAGAGAGGCAACTCCAACTGACCCGGATGTTCTGGCTAGCATAGTAGCAGAACTTTTCCCAAGGCAGACCACTCTATGGCGGCCAACAGCAGTAGGTCACCCCCCCCCCCTATGACTTCCCGAGCATTACAGACCTCGAAGTTGTGGAGGCAGCCAAGCGAATCAAGCCCACCAAAGCTCCTGGCCTGGATGGAATTCCTGGAGCAGTCGTCAAGGCAGCGGCGGTAACTAGACCCGCCACTAGAACTAGAACTAGAACGCCACCAAGAAAGGCACTTACTTGAAAGGAGCACGAGCGGCGGTACGGTTTATGGCCCTTAGGCTCATTAGAGGCTTCAGGACCATATCCGGAGACGCAGCACTAGCACTGGCAGGCTTGCCGCCAATCGACCTGGAGATAAAGGCTATTTGTCAGGTCCGAGAAGGTGCTACCCGGCTGGAGGCTCACGAGCGACTGATGGGAGAGTGGCAGACCAGATGGATAACATCGCAACGGGGGAGGTGGACCTACCAACTCATCCCCGATTTAACGGCGTGGGCCTATTGCCGCCACAAAAAACTGGACTACCACCTCACCCAGTTCCTCACGGACCATGGTTCCTTTCGGGCATACCTACTCCGGTTCCACCACGTAGAGGCAGCTCAATGCCTCCACTGCCCCGATGCTGAGGAAACAGCAGAGCATGTACTCATGCACTGCTCCAGGTTCACGGATGAGAGGGTGCAGCTAAGGGCGCTGATCGGTGCCCCGCTCAGCCCTGGCGGCTTGATCGCGGCCATGATGGAGAACAGCGACTCGTGGGAGCGGGGCATAACATCATCAGGGATATGATGAAGCGGGTCCGAGCCGACGAGATGGCCAACAGAGCTGAAGGCTAATACAGGCGACGTACATCTATACGGAGGCAGGAGGAAAACTACCCAGCGAAACCAGGGATGAAGGACGTGCGCCTCTAGGCCATATAACAAGGAAGGGAGTACAACCAGGCTCCACATCCTGCTCACCGACGAAATATCTTGACTGGCAGTCCCGGTGAGCTTGTAAAGGACAGAAGAGCATACGGAAGTTTTTGTTTTTAGTACGTAGGCATAATCTATACTAGTTGGGGGTTACGAATCGTGCATGCCACCTATGGACGGTAGGTGGTATCTTTGGAAGATTTTAATTTTCCTACCATAAGGCATAACAAAAAAAAAAAAGGCACGAAGCAATAATAACAAAACATACGCGACGGCTGCATTTGATGCCACAATTACTTACTTTGCGTAGCATTTGGCGTGTAGAACAGTTATCATTTGATATTGCTTATTTCGAAAAATGTAGCACAAGCTACCAATTTTTTTTTCTTTTTTTGTTACGTTCTTACTTTGAATTTAAAATCTGTCTGAGTTTGTAATTAAATGGTTTGGGGGTGACATTGACATAAGAGAGGTACATGGAATGTATGTTTACCGGAGCTTTACAAGTGACATCTAACTATAGATGGAGGAGGTCAAGCGGGTGTTTCCTTTTCAGGCGTCTTAGGGATTGTCTATTGTCAAGTAGGTTCATGACATTTCTGATGCGGTTTGATACACTTTCAGTGCCCCATACCTGTATGCCATAGAAATTGGCTTCAGGATTGCTTTGTAGGTAAGCAGTTTGAGTTTTTCCTTGAGTTTGGACCTTCTCCCTATGAGCCAGTGAAATTGCTTAAATTGTAGGTCGGCCTGGTTGCGCTTGGTGATCAGGTGACGGCGCCATGTGAGCCTGCGGTCCAGGGTCAGTCCTAGGTATTTGGGAGTGTTATTCGCTGGGATGGTCTCCCCGTTGAGTGTGATATGGGCGCATTCACCCCTGCGTAATGCGAAGGTTGTGTTTCAAGCTCTTTTTGTATGATAGAGTTTTCGCGGATTTTCTCCGCGTTGACTACGATGTTCCATCGTTTCAGTCATAGATCAAGAGCATCCAGTTATCTCCTGATGATGGCTGATGCTTCCTGGGGATCTGTGGCGGAGGCTAGGAAGGTGGAGGCTAGAAAGGCGGATGCTAGGAAGGCGGTGTCATCGGCATGTTTGGCTACTGTGTGGTTCCGGGAGGGGGTGATGGGAAAGTCTGATGTGTCGAGTGCGTACAACATAGGTCCAAGAACACTGCCTTGAGGTACTCCTGCTCTTATGGGCCTAGGCATGCTGATTGATGATCTGTGGCGGAGGCCAGGAAGGCGGTGTCATCGGCATATGTGGCTACTGTGATGTTCCGAAAAAGTCTGCTGTGTAAAGTGCGTACACGATAGGTCTAAGAACACTGCCCGGAGGTACTCCTGCTCTTATGGGCCTAGGCGTGCTGATTGATGACCCGCATCTCACTTGGAACTCTCTTCCCTCTGCGTACAATTTAAGGATGCCGAAGTGGGAACTTGAAAGGTGGGATGATCAGGAATCAGTCCGTCCTCGTCCATTACTGGCAGTACTCTGAGCAAAAATACCCTTTCAAGTATTTTGGAGAGAATTGCCAGCAAACAAATCGGACGATAGGAAGACGGAAGCAGCTGTTGAAGATGTAAGCCAGCCTTAAGAAATAGAGAAGGGGCAACATTTTCAGCGCTGATGCATCGATTCGATTAGGACCTGGTGACTTGCTATTTTTTTAGGGAGGCGATCTCCTGCCCCATCTCCTCTGGTGCGATGGGCTGTATTGGTGGACCAGGAGCACTTGCTCTCTACGTACCTTATAGTGGCAGCACTCTCTTTGTCAGTGCTTCTGTCGAAAGGGGAGAATGCACTGTGTAGATAAAGCTTCTGCTCTTTCGACCTCAGACCGACACCAGGAACCGTACGCTTTGCGCACGGGTGATATCTTCTTCACAGTTCTTCTTTCAGGTGTTCGCAGGTTAGTCGGAGGAGGATTCGCGAATTCGGCAACAGTGTGCATGTCTTTGGTTAGTTCTTCGAAGGCTGCATCTATTTGGCTTGTTGTGGAGAGAGGAGGATCTCCGCCCAATCAAGAAAAGAAAAAACTTGTTCTAACAAGACAAGAAGAAACTTACACAAATGAAAGCTCATTTGGGCCATTAAAAAACGGATTTGGAAAGACTGGTCCACGAGTACGAGTACAACGCTCCAATTGAACGATGCTCGTCCAAGAGAAAAGCTTTCCCCCTCGTTACAAGTCGTGCTCGTTTTGTAATTGTGGAATTATATATTCATTCATGTGAATGGGGCGGTGAATGGGAATAGGGCGGGGGTATTAAAGGTAAGGGTTTGGTTCTGCCGCACAAAGCTTCAAAATCAACACTCACTTTCATAGCGAACGGACGTGTTTTTTTTTTTTGCGAATATCGATTTTGTTATTATTTTCTTGCTAAAAACAAACCGGCGTTTATTAAGAAATTAATTATTTAAATCTTATACTTAAAACTATTCCCTTCGCATTCGGGTCTGCGCGGTACCGTATTTAGTGAAATTAAATTATTATATTACTTATCCAAGTAGGGTACTGTGCCCTACTTCTTTTCTCTATTTCTTACATTTACTGCAATTTCTATTATGGCAAAAACTCACTATCTCCTGTTTGCACTCTTTTTTTCCATTTCCCCGATCTTACTAGTAAGTACAGTGGTTTAAGGCTAGTAGTTTTTGTGAAAATAAATCTTTTTTATCAATATATTTTTATATAATTTAAATTTTTTTTGTTTTTAATCAAAATCTCTTAACATGGAATTTTATAGCATCTGCGCTATAAAATCGGGCAATAAGCCGTAGTACATACTAAATGTGCCGGTTTCACCGCCTCAGTTTCTGATGCAATCTCAAGAAATGCTGGCTTCCACTTTTGCTTCAGTGGATGTCGCGCGGTTCAAGAAGAAATGCGAACGTTCATGCGGCAAACTAAAAACGGTTTCAAAGAGTTGCTCGGTGGTTTCCTTAAGATCAACGACCAACTCTCTGCACTGGATTCCCAATTTAGCAGCCTACAGCTGCTAAATGAATCTCCAAAGCGCAAAAAAACCGCTATTAGGGACTCCGTATGCAATGATATCGCTATTCAGCATGATCAACCGACGACCATGCAGCCGCTCATAACTCTTACCACCCCAAGAGCAGGAGTTGGAAACACAAATGTGGTTTCGGAATTTGACTCCATAATCGACCATAGCTCGTCTGAATTACCATCCAGGGTATCACTTCAAGTGATCCCTCCGGCACGAGTAGAGTCGACCTCCTTAAAACTCACTGCTAAGGGTAAACCACCGTCCGGACCCCCGGTACGGACTGATGTCGCGGTCTTACCAACCGTAACACCAAAACCCTTACAGGTTATTCTCCCCTCTAAACACATATTTATTTCACGGCTGGCCCCTGACACCTCAGAGATTGATATCTCGGCATATATCCAAGCCAAATCTGAGGTCGTTGTTAGAGTAGAGGACATTAGGAAATTTAAATATACTTACTTGAGGCTTACGTCATCTTTTGAGATACGTATACCTTTGCCGATGTTTGATACTATCTGTTCGCCCAGCTTTTGGCCGGAGAACATATTCGTACAAGAACATCAGCCGTGTACAGTTAAAAAAAAAGTTAATAAACTCCCAAAGCCTAAAAACCCTGTACCGTCTTCGTCTTCCGTACCTAAACCTTCATCCTCAAAAAACTAACAACATCTATCACTCTTACCTATCAAAATACCAGGGGGCTTCGGAGTAAGCCCAGATTGTAGTCTTCACAGAGACCTGGTTAACGCCGGAGATTTTTAGCTCCGAAATTTTCCCAGACAGGTACACCACTTACAGACGGGACCGACCACTACGAAGGGGAGGAAGAGTCCTATTCTCTGTGGACTCCGACTTCGCTTCTGAAGAGGTTTAGTGACCGAATCTTGGTGATCTTGAATTCTTATGTGTGAAAATCACTATGTCGCTTCAATTACTGTTCATCACATGCTCATACTTACCACCTTCTTCAGAGCCATTCAGCTGGTTTCCAATCGCATGTCCGACAGTGACCTTCTAGTGACTCTAGGAGATCCATATCCCTTGGTCAAAAAAACCACGTGAGGAATTCTTTAGGTCGGCTTCTAGATCTAAGTTTCTTTTCTGACCCAGATGGAATAACCGTTTCCAGAGCCATGGGAACGAAAGTGGGTTCCCAGAAGATCCTTACCACCCAACGCTTGGGGTGTCGATTGAAACCCTTACTGCTAGCAACCTTCAGTCTCGCCATGGAGTTCATAAAACCCGCTGCTTTCGCAAGGCTGATTTTCAGGGGCTAAGCTATTTAATTTCTACATTTGATTGGTCCGATCTCTGGGAATGCACCGATATTAATATCGGTTTAGAAACATTCTACGAAACGCTTAACGCATTCTTCGTCTCTTGCGTGCCATGGAAGTATCCATCCGCAAAATATATATACAAACAATAGAGGAATCTCTAAATTATCAGCAATTCCAAAGCTTTTTGAAAAATTGGTAACACCACATCTTCAACATCTCTCTCAGTTCAATTATTTCTCCATGCCAACATGGTTTCATAAAGCGTCGCTCCACCACCACAAACCTCTTGGAGCTGACCTCCTTTATTATAGATGGCTTCCGTAAAGGCCTTTAAACAGATGCCATCTACACAGACTTTAGTAAAGCATTTGACTCTGTCAAGCACTCACTCCTTTTGAGTAAACTTAGTATCCTAGGATTTCCCCCAGAACTTCTCACGTGAATTTCGAGCTACTTAGCTGGGAGAACACAACGTGTTCTTTTTAAGGATGTACACTCTCGCTTTGTTAGTGCTACATCGGGAGTCCCCCAAGAAAGCCATCTTGGGCCACTACTTTTCACTTTCTATATTAACGATCTACCCCCTGCTATAACGAACTCTCTGATTCTTATGTATGCAGACGACGTTAATCTTTGTCTTCAATACAAATCCCCTCCTGCCCAATATAAACTTTAGTCGAATTTGGACAATTTTCAAAAATCGTGTTCTACCAATCTCTTAAAACTTAATGGGTCAAAATGATCGTTCGTGTCCTAACTAGGCCACATACTTTCTCTATGGGATTTTCTTAGATAGATTAACCCAGGTTAACGATCTTGGTGTCCTATTAGATGCTAAACTTTAATTTTCCGACCATATTTCTACGATGGTTAATAAAGCCAAGGGCGTCATTGGCTTCATTAAAAGATGGTCCAAGGAATTCAATGACCCTTATATTACTAAAACTTTATACGTATTTTTAGTACGTCCAATTCTGGAGTACGGGTCATTCGTCTGGAGCCCACAGTTCATCAAGATCGCATTGAATCGGTTCAAAAGAATTTCTTGATGTTTGCTCTTAGGGGGCTTAACTGGGATGCAAATCTTCACCTCCCATCTTATTATAACAGACTCCTTCTAATTTACCTTCCCTAACCAATCGTAGAAAGATGCTGGGGGTCGTTTTCCTTTATAACCTTATTAATGGTAATGTAGACAGCCAGCATCTACTAACACGACTAATATTAAACATTCCAAATAGACGTACTAGAAATTTTAGTCCCCTATTCCTAAGTTGTTTTAGATCTACATATGCCCAGCATGAGCCTTTCAGGGTTTTATGTTCTGACTACAATGACTTATAATCTATTACTTCACTCTGCACGTCCACTTCTATCAAATCCTCAATTCTCACCTACCTTTCAGAGCAACAAACGAGATCTACTTTTTCCTCGTAATCTTTTCTAAACTTTATTGTTTCGGGTCTATCCCCGCGATCCGAGCCGTACGATAAACGACAGCGCCCCTCGGTCGGTTGGGCGGGAGGTGGGCGGTACGTAATGCAGTAGGAGCTGTGCGACACAAAAAAAAATAAATAAACGTAGCGAACGAACGGAGTATTTTTTCAAGCTCAAAGCCCGGCAAATGAGAGATCAGCAGGAGTGAGCGTCATTGTCCGAAATATTGCAAAATTAACCGATGATTTTTTTACTTTCAGCTTACATTCACCGTTGAAATGGTATTTGACAGCCGGTTTATCTGCCATCTGACCCTCAGAAGAGAGATCACCAGTGTGGAAACGTCGCGGCGCTCGTAAGTTCAGCGCACTATCTACATTCAACTTTGCAACATTTCGGACAATGACACTCACTCCCGCCAAGCACTCATTTGGCCGGCGTTGAGATTGAAAAAAATACTCCGTTCATCCGCTACGTTTATTTTTAAAGCTTTAATATTCACGCCCCATTCCCAATTTTAAAATTCTAGAAGTCTTCTTCCGAAACAATTTTGCACATAAAGACTAACACAAGTCTTCCTTTTCTGGAAGTTTTTATTAACACATGAATGAATGAATTATTCCACAATTGTAAAACTAAAGTACTACCAGTATGATACATTTTTGGGGGAAAGCTTTCCTCTTGGACGAGCACCACATCGCTGGCACGAAGGATCTCCTTCTTTCCACAACAAGCTAAATAGATGCGACCATCGAAGAACTAACCAAAGAGATGCACAATGTTTCTGAATTCGCGAATCCTCCTCCGACTACCCTGAGAACACCTGAAACATAGATTCTGAAAAATTCTCTCATAGATTCCTTGAGGAACTAGAACCTGGAGACCCGCAGCACAAGACCTGCGAAGAAGCTATAACCCGCGCGCAAAGCGGACGGTTCTTGGTGTCGGTCTTAGGTCGAAAGAGCAGAAGCTTTTGCTAACCATCTACACAGTGTAATGTAGCAAAAGCGACGTATTTTTTTTTTAACGTTCTTATTATACCCTTGAAATGGGTATTATAATTTTGTCCAGAAATGTGTAACGCATTAAAGGAAGCATCTCCGACCCTACAAAGTATATATATTCTTGATCAGCATCAACAGCCGAGTCGCTATAGCCATGTCCGTCTGTCCGCCTGTTTCTATGCAAAAAATAGACAATAGTTTTAAAGCTAGCGTTTTGAAATTTTTACCAAATCATTATTTTTGTTGCACGCAGATCAAGTTTAAAATTCGGTCGGATCGGACCACTATATCATAGCTGCCATACAAACGATCAATCAGATTTTAAGTCTTTGTATGGAAAACTTTTTTGTTCTCCCAGCTATCGCAACCGAATTAACATTTATTCATTTGACATAGCCATGGGCGGGAAAGGGGGGAAAGGGGGGGAGGATTATCCCCTGCGTAATGCGAAGGATGTGTGGGAGGATTTCTCTGCATTGACTACGATGTTCCATTGTTTCAGATATGGATCGAGAGCATTCAGTTATCTCTGGATGATGGCTGATGCTTCCTGAGGATCTGTGGTGGAGGCTAGGAAGGCGGTGTCATCGACATATAAGAATTGATCCTTTGATCTTCAACCCCGACGGACGTGTTTTTAACAAAGCTCCAGTTAATATTGAAGTCTAAGTGCAAAATTCAATCCCAAGTGAAAACCATTATATAAAAGCGAAAAGACGCTAATACATATTTATATGTGTTTTTTACAAAACCCCATATACTCCTGTGAATAAATAAACAAGAAACAAAAAACAATAAACTAAACAAAATATGAGCGCACCCGGCGCTCAAAATCAGAAGCGAGAGCTTCAAGCAAAACAAAACAAAAACAACTGCTACATCTCACTCACCCACATATCAAATCATACAAACAATTATCAAAACTTGCACCCGCAGAGTGATGAAAGAGCGCGATCTTGCTCTCCAGCATTGGAGAGACCCAACAATTACTCTCAGCAACGAAGACCAGAATGCGCGCCAAATTTACCCGCGCGTATACCATCAACAACTTCCGAGATATTAATGAACACACACTCAACGCTCCCGCTCACAGCAGTTAAGCTCCCAGCTCTCCCACTCTCAACTCTTCCGCTTTCAACAACCTCAGACACAAATACCACAACTACAGCAACTATAGCAACAACAACTACAGTTTGCTATGCTTCAATGCCGATACGCTCTACCTCAGCGAATATTAAAACATCCACAACCTCAATACCCGCTCCAACAACAATAAACAAATCTCAATCCTCTCTCCCAAAACAACAAAACTTAAAACGTCACCGAGAAAATCAGTCTCCAAACGGTTCCAAAGATCTTTTAAATGGCAACAAGAAACAGAAGAATAAAACCCAAACCGCCACTCAAAAAACACTCAAAGAGTACTGGCTAGCCGAGCCAAACTCAAGCAACCGCTTTGAGTTACTAGCACAAGATGATGAAGACGAAAACCAAACTGACAATGGGACAAATGCAACCATAAATGCGCAAATGCAAATTGAGCACAAAAAAGCAAAACCGCCCCCCATATATGTTCAAAATGTTGAAAACATATACGCACTAACTACTGCTTTAAACTCATTGAAAGAAACACGATATGAACTTAAAGCACTGTCAACTAATGAAATAAAAATACAGCCACTAGAAACTACTCACTATCACAACATATTAGGACTATTAAAAGATAAATCGACCAAATACTACACCTTCAGACCAAAAGACCAGAGGGGATTTAAGGTAATCCTTCGTAACGTCCATCATGCTACAGACAAAGACGATATTATAAATGAACTAGCCCAGCAAGGACATGAAGTTATAAATTTACACAACATCCAGCGCTACGACACCAAACAACCATTGCCTCTATTCTCTATTGAACTCAAAATGAAAGAAAATAATAAAGACATCTATAAAATTGAGCACCTCCTTCATTGCAAAGTAATTTTTGAGCCACCGCGACCAAAGCGAACACTTCCCCAATGTACAAACTGCCAAAAATATGGACATACCAAAAATTACTGCACCAAAGACCCAACTTGTGTAAAATGCGCTGGAAAACACAGCTCATCATCCTGCACTATTAATACAAGATCGGACCGAACAAGTATTAAATGTGCACTATGCAGTGAAAACCACACTGCAAACTATAAAGGTTGTATGGTGTACAAAGCACTACAAATCCAAAAATACCCAACTCTCCGGAAAAAAGAAATACCGGCAACAGAAACAAATAATCAAACGACACAATACAGTTCAACAAATAACGTAGAAAGCTTAAAGACACCAGAAATATCCTATGCCGAAGTCTTAAATAGAAACCAAGTAACTAGCCATCAAACCAACTCAGCAATCCAAACTGCCAGCGTACCTAATATACAGCCTGCTCCAACGCAACTAAGCCAAACCGCACAAAATGATTTTGACGAACTAAAACAATTGATGAAACAATTAATAGCCCAAATGGCAAATATGCTGAACATAATCACGATTCTAGCATCTAAACTTGACAAATAAACACCTAACAATCGCCATCTGGAATGCTAACGGACTTTCACGCCATATACTTGAATTAAAAACTTTCCTAAATGAAAAACTAATTGACGTCATGCTCATTTCCGAAACGCACTCAACTGACAAAACATATATAAACATACCAAACTATAATATATTCTCTACTAATCACCCGGACGGTAAGGCCCATGGTGGTACTGCAGTAATAATTAAAAAAAGCATAAAGTGCATAGAGCTTAATGGACTCAAAAAGGACTACATACAGGCTACTACCATATCGACCTCAGACACAACGGGTCCAATAAATATATCTGCAGTTTATTGCCCACCTAAATTTAACAACACAAAAGACCAATACCTCGATTTTCTAAAATCACTGGGAAATCGGTATCTGGCAGGAGGTGACTATAATGCCAAACACATAACATGGGGGTCCAGACTTACCACTGCAAAGGGAAGACAACTGTATGACGCAATAAGAAGCAATAATAGCCATGCCCTAAGCACAGGCGAGCCGACTTATTGGCCAACTGACACAAACAAGCTACCGGACTTAATTGACTTCTGTATTACAAGAAATATAAATTGCGATAACCTAACAATAAAATCATGCCTAGACCTCTCCTCCGACCACTCCCCAATATTAATTACACTACATGGTGGAGTAGAAGAAAACAACAATGACCCCCCTTTATTTAACCACAAAACAAACTGGAATATGTTTCGCGAGATTTTGGAACAGAACATGGAAATAAATATCTCTCTAAAGACAAACAACGAACTGGACTCCGCAATAGCATATTTAAATGACAACATCATAAATGCAGCAACGCAATCGACACCATCAATAAAAATGACTACATCAAAGAAAACTCCCGCCTTTATTAAAGAAAAAATCAGACAAAAGCGCAACCTTAGGAAGATATGGCAAAGGACTAGGCATCCAGAAGATAAACACAAACTTAATAAAGCAACAGACGAACTCAAGAGAATTCTCAGGGCAGACAAAGATAACCGGCTACAATACTACCTTAGCAACCTCGGAACCTCCTTATCGACAAATTATTCTCTGTGGAAAGCGACCAAAAAATTGACGAACTCAACTATACACAAGCCGCCTATAAAAAGGAACAATAACACATGGGCGAGATCAAACAAAGAAAAAGCAGACACTCTGGCTGAACACTTTAAAACATCATTTACAAATGACATGGACAACGGCAACGCTGAGCTTCCAACACAAATCACCAACCCAAATTGTGCAATTAAAACTATAACAAAGGCAGAAATTAAATCGCACATAAAACAAATTAAAAACAAGAAAGCCCCCGGATATGACTTAATCGGAGGAAAAATCCTGAAAGAACTACCAGACGCTATAATCATCTATATTAGAAACCTGTTTAACGGAATCCTGCGACTACAATACTTTCCCATAACTTGGAAGATAGGCCAAATTAAAGCAATTCCGAAACCGAATAAAAACGCCAATACTGTAAGTTCGTACAGACCAATCACGCTATTACCTGTCCTCTCAAAAGTATTCGAAAGAGTCCTATTAAATAAAATCGAGCCAACCCTAAAACAGAAAAATATAATACCTCCTCACCAATTCGGCTTTCGGAAGCAGCACTCGACTGTCCAACAGGTCCATCGAGTAATTAATAAAATAACAACAGATTTTGACGAAAAGAAGTTTTGCTATGCCGTGTACTTGGACATTGCTAAAGCATTTGACAAAGTATGGCACAAAGGACTGCTGCATAAGCTAAGAAATATACTACCAGACAACCTGTATACCATCCTACATAGCTATATAATGGACAGATATTTCTATATCAAATATGACAATGAATGCTCAGATATTATGCCAGTGTCAGCGGGTGTTCCCCAAGGTAGTGTGCTTGGGCCCATCTTATACTTGATCTACACCTCCGATATTCCAGAGCCAACTATCCCTGGATCAATGATTGCTACGTTTGCAGATGATACTGTATTAATGTCGTCAAGCGCGTGTGAAAAAACAGCTGCAAGTACGCTACAACAAATCATGACACAAACAGTATCCTGGTTTGAGAGATGGGGCATCGAAATAAATAAAGACAAAACTCAACAAGTAATATACACAAAACGACAACCCAAAAACTTCGCAATTAAAATTAACAACAATCAAATATTGTTACGCCCATATGCCAAGTACCTTGGACTAACTATCGACGCAAAACTGACATGGAAGCAGCACATCCTAAATAAACGAAATGAAATAAAAAACAAATTTCGACAACTTAACTGGCTAATAGGAAAACACTCTAAACTAAAACTACATTACAAAATTTCAATATACAAGGCGATAATAAAACCAATATGGACGTACGGCATAGAAATCTGGGGAACTGCCAGTAAATCCCACTTACAGCTAATTCAGCGAACGCAATCGAAAATGCTAAGAACAATGACAAATGGCGAATGGTATATTAGAAATGAAGATATACATAAAGATCTAAACATAGAGACAGTCAACGAAACTATTAAAAAAAGCAGCAAAAAACACACAAATCAACTACTTAACCACCAAAACCCAAACCTGAGACAAATACCGATGAGAGAGCTGGGACCGAGAAGACTAAAACGTAAAACTCCAACGGAATTAAATTATTAGTAAAATATTAAAACATTAGCGTATTAGTAAAATATTAAAATATTAAAATATTAGCGTACCCTTGCAATGGGAAGGGCCGCTACCTTTTTTCCTTTCTTCAACCATTACTCATTGTTATTCTTTATAAAAAACAGAATGTAATTTAAAGGAAATTAATAAAAAAAAAAAAAAAAAAAAAAAAAATCGACATATGTAGCTACTGTGAGGTTCCGGGAGGGGGTGATGGGAAAGTCTGATGTGTAGAATACGTACACGATAGGTATAACAACACTGCCTTGAGGTACTCCTGCTCTTATGGGCCTAGGCGTGCTGATTGATGATCCGCATCTCACTTGGAATTCTCTTCCCACTGTGTACGACTTGAGGAAGCCGAAGTGGGAACTTGGAAGGTGGGACTTGATTTTGAAAAGGAGTCCAGGGTCCAGCACACGATATCTGCTCTCGATATCGCAATAAAACAGTGATGGCTTTGGTTCTGGTTAGGCAGTAAATTAAAATCAAAAGTAACACTCGAAACTAATTAGGAAAAAAATGTTCTTTAAATGGCCATTTTTCAATTCTTTGAAGACCGGTAGAGCCCTCAAGATGATTCATAAATTATTGTTTTTAGCAGTTCTGTAATCTGTGTTCAACTACGCAAATTTTGATACTTCTTATAATAGAATAGGGCAAAAAACAATTAGACGGGACACCCTATTTCTAAGGTGTTCCATGGAAGCGTCTCAAGCGAAACTGATGATCAGGGATCAGTCCGTCCTCGTCCATTACTGGCAGTACTCTGAGCAAAAATACCCTTTCAAGTATTTTGGCGAGAATTGCCAGCAAACAAATCGTACGATAGGAAGCTAGATTCGCTTCAGGTTTTCCAGGTTTGAGGAGGACAATCACTTCAGCGCGCTTCCACTCTTTCGAGAAGTACACTAGACGGAGGCAGCTGTTGAAGATGTTAGCCAGCCTTTAGGAATAGAGAAGGGGCAACATTTTCAGTGCTGATGCATCGATTCGATTCGAACCTTGTGACTTGCCATTTTTTAGGGAGGTGATCTCCTGCGCAATATCCCCTGGTGCGACGGGCTGTATTGGTGGAACAGGGACACTTACTCTCTACGAACCTTATGGTGGCAGCACTCTCTTTGCCAGTGCATCTGTCAAAAGGGAAGAATGCACTGTGTAGATGGTCAGCAAAAGCTTCTGCTCTTTCGACTTAGACCGACACCAGGAACCGTCCGCTTTGCGCAAGGGTGATATCTTCTTCGCAGGTTTTCTTATATCCCTCGTGACATTCCACAGGTTGTGCTGCGGGTCTCCAGGTTGTAGTTCCTCAAGGAATCTATGAAAGAAGTCCTGCCGTAGGATGGATAGCTTGATTAAGAGATCTTGTCTTGTCCGTGGGATTGCGCAAGAAAAACCAGTATTTTCTGAGGCGCGATTTTAAAGCCGCGAGGTTCAGGAGTCCACAAGTGCACGTCTCTTTCAGGTTTACTCAGGGTAGTCGGAGAAGGATTCGCGAATTCAGAAACGTTTTGCTTTTCTTTGGTAAGTTTTTCGATGGCCGCATCTATTTTGTATGTTGTGAAAAGAAGGGGATCCTTCGTGCCACCGATGTGGTGCTCGTCCAAGAGGAAAGCTTTCCCCCAAAAATATATCATACTAGTCGTGCTCGTTTTACAAATGGGGAATAATTCATTCATTCATGTGATAATAAAAACTTGTAGAAAATATTGTTGTTTATATATTATTGTTTCGAAAGAAGACTTCAAGAATTTTAAAATTGGGAATGGGGCGTGGCTATTGACGCTTTTAAAATAAACGTAGCGAACGAAAGGAGTTTTTTTTTAAGCTCAACGCCGGCCAAATGAGTGCTAGCGGGACTGAGTGTCATTGTCCGAAATGTTGCAAAGTTGAATGTAGATAGTGAGTATTCTAAACCACACTGGTGATCTCCCTTATCAGGATCAGATGGCAGATAAACCGGCTGTCACTTGGCATTTGAACGGTGAAGGTAAGCAGAAAATAAAAAAAAAAATCATCAGGGCAAAAGCGCTGTTTACATTCATCAAGCAAAGTGCAAATTTCATAAAGTGGTATACGTATATTGTATTATAAAATATTGATTATAAAAATAGTTTGACCATGCATTTTTAGAATTTGTTCTAAAAGGGGGCTGTTTTGGGGTGCCGTCGTCTTGAACAAATATTAACACATCTAAAAACACATACGCAAATAAATCATAACAAAACTTAAGCGACGGTTGCGACAGGCCACCAGATCGCCGCACTCAAAGTAACTTTCCAAAGACTGCATTCACCGATTCACCGAAAGTCTAAAGCAAGAAGAAGAGATTGTGAAGGGCCCACCCAAATTTAAGCTCACCGATATTATCAATCACTCTGCTTATAAACTACTCGGAACCTGGGCCCACAGCGATTAAGACAGACCTACAAAATTTATTTCACATCCACCAAATGAATATCAGCCAAACGCTGCCGCAAACGCGACTGAAATCTCTAGTGCAATATTCTTGGTTGTTGCACATATGACAGTATATAATATAATTATTTTGATATTACGAACAGCCATATGGGATGCTGCATAAAAAAGTGTATTTTTAAAATTTGATGCCACAATTACTTAGTGACGCTTTGCGTAACATTTGGCGTGTAAATCATTTATCATTTGTTATTGCTTATTTCGAAAAATGTAGCAAAAGCTATCTATTTTTATGCATCTATTAATACAAATATATTTATGTTTATGCCCCAATTAACTTGTACATTTAGCTTACGTATAAAATAAAAATACCTAAATAAACCCAAAAACAAGCACCGAAAAATGTAGCTCACATCGTATACAGTTGTGGAGTCAGTCTAAGGTCTGCTCTATTTTCCTTTTATAGTATCCTAAAGTGCCAAATCATGTAATCATGTGTTCCCGGAAAAAAGAATGTTACACAATATGAGCAAATCCATGGTTTTGATAATATTTAAGTTAAAAAATTCCTGAGTTAAATTAATAGTTAATGGCTTTTTATCATTGTGATATTTTTTTGGTTTTTTTTTATTTTATTTTATAGGTATTTCTTGTTATCTGAATATAACTTTTTGATTGAATATAACTTAACATTTGTTTTGGGCAAGTTTAAAATTGGCAAGCAAATATATTGTTCCCAAAACATTAATTGCATTTACAAACATTTCCTTAGCAAAAACATCTTAAATAATTTTGTTAAAAATTATATTCAAAACTTTAAGACTAGTATTCAAAAATGACAGAAGGTGAACTTATTTGTTTACATAAAATGCCGGGTTTGGTGACAAGTTGGGTAACATTGCCATCATATTCCCCTGCTGCTGCATCTGTTGCTGCTGACTTCTAGTATTTGTGGCGTAAAGTTGTTGTTGAAAACTATGGTATTGCTGTGCATATTTTAGATCATTCGAAGAGGGACCAACAAAGTTTATGTTTGGAACAGCGTTGGGTGGCGCACTATTTCCTGTTGACGCCATTAGATTATTATTGCTGGGCCCTATAAGATTCTGTAACTGTCCTTGCCCCTGTGGCGGGATTGGTCCACCAACACTCGGCGCATTTTGACATATTCCAGTGTTCATAGTCTTTACGTGATGTGACTTGGTCTGATTTGATTGTTGTGATGCTGAAAATATGGTCGGTCCGGCGTTATTGCAAGCAGAGCCATTGAAAATTGCTGTGGCATCTCCAACGCAATCTAGACTGTCAGTATTGTGTGAAAATTGAATTTGCCTATTGACTGAAGATTGAATACGAGGACCTGTTGTATGCGGTCGCAAGACTTGCGGTCGCATACCTCGTATCATAGATGGTTGACCAATGCCCATACCGACATCGTGACCAGATAAGTTGCCCTCTTCCTCCATTAAAGCCAGTTGATTACAATTTTGGTAAAAGTTTATGCTATTCCCAGCAGGATTAGAAATCTTGTTTTGCTGTTCACCGGGAGAGCTCACAATCATAGAGCCTGGTCCATGACCCACCAACATACCACCGCCACTGTCCGCAGTAGGTGGTCCACTACCAACAGGATTTGCATATCTCTGCAAAAATTCAAGACTTGGTGGCATCCGTACATTGTTTACTCCATTATTATTATTAGAATTCTGCGGCCTAACGGGCATGTACTGTATAGTATTTGGTGTACTTGCCTTTACCTGTATATTAGGATTAAAGTTCGATCCAAAATTGACAGGCATACGGCCCATTAAACGAGCACCCGAAGGTAAAACGCTCTGAAAATTAGGGGAATTAGCTGGGCCTGAGATAGGAGTAGAACCAAAGTCTCTGATGATACCGTTTGTGGAATTGGCGTTGAAAGAAGGTGAAGCACTTGGAATCCCCGGTGTACACATTTTCGGATTTAGCATTCGCTGACCTAATGAATTCATCATGGGGCTTATAGAATGACAGCTGTTTTGGTTAATAACATCCATAGCAGTAGAATCTAAGCCTGAAATCATTCCATGGTCCATATTAATTTCTGTTGATGCGGAACTACTTATCATGTTCATTCCACCAGTTCCAACTGGACTTCCAACACCAGTAACACAACTAGTTAATTGTTGGGACATTTGGGCCAGCGATGAGATTGGATCAAAGCTCTGTACGATCTTGTTTGTTGAAGAACGATTGCCATTAGGATTGAGAGGAATATTGTCAGAACGTCGATTAAACTGTACAGATCCGACAAGGCCGGATGATTGACGCTGAAATGGTAATATTAATTTAAAATCTATTAATATATATAATTAGCTCAGTTACCTCCACTGGTATATTGGAGTTGGACATTTTATACACATTCATCGAAGAATTGTTGCTCATATGCGTATGATGATTGAATATAAGACCTGGGCTAGAGGCCGCAAACCGTGATTCATGATTTGCTTCGACTGATCCCGGGGAACGCGGACCATGTGAGCTTGGCCGCCTGTTTTTTAAATTATCTCCTGGAATGTATATATTTTTAGAAGAGAAAACTTTAAAATATAAAAACCAACGCTGACTATAATCCAGTTTCTTAAGCATAAGATTTCCGGTACTCCTCTCCTCACTTGCTTTCCCTTTATGCCAATAAAGGTAAATTTTAAAAATTAAACATTTATGCGTTTTATTCACGATTTCAAACGAAAATGAGACATAAAAAAGTCCCAGACTTCAACTCGCAAACACACGAAAGTTTGGGTGGAAACGGATAGACGGACATACAGATATACTTTTATTGACTCAGGAGGTGATCCTGATTTAAAATGTAAAAAAGTCCCAAGCTTATAGCCAAAAACATAAGTTATAGCCTTTCCGACTGCTCAGTTACAAGAAAGACATACATCTCCTTCGTTTGGAATGCAAAGACAACTGACTATCGAATGCAAATCACATCTGCAGTTCGGCAATGTTGTGGTATCTGTGTAACAAGGGAAAGTATGCTCGGGCCCCGAGGTCCATGAATGAAGATTCAAGCGACAAACAATTTTCGCACAATATTTGACCTCTACTCTAAAATATTTATTAATTAATCGCTTTAAATGTACTTACCAGAAGAACTCTGTCCAAACTGTTCCAACTCCTTTGGGGAAATGTTGGAAAGAGGAGTGCCCGGATTGCTGTTTAAATTATGGGTTAATGAGCTTGTTGATCCACTATTCCGATTTCGATTTTGATTTGAATTATGATTTAAAGGAGATAAGACATCCCCTTGAAAACAGTTCTTAGAAGAACTATGGATTGATATGCTGGGTTGGACCGTTGATGGTGGAGCTCCTATGGTTGAAATAACACCAGTTCCAGACGATCCGGGCAAAGAGGATTCTATGTTTGGTGAATTCGACGGTAATCCCAGGCTTACGCCAGTTGCACGAGGTGACGGTAGAGATAGGTTATTTGGACTTGAGGGGTTCGGAGACTGAGAGTCAATTGGCACTGATGCAGACCGTTGCGTGGAATGGTATGGTGGCGGGGGTCCTTGCAATGAGCGAACCTGATTGTTAGATGGAGTACCGACACTTACAGAAGATTGCTGATGAATCGATGACGCTCCAGTTCTTGCTTTTGTACCTTTTAGCCGCTCATCAAAGAATTGCTGCTGCAATTTGGACCACTCCATTTGTGTTACTCCTGTTTGATGACCTTGGGTCACATCTTCTTGATTTGAGACGTTTTTAGGGATATCCGATCCAGCGCCAATAATGTTCGCCGTGCAGTTTGCGTTGCCAAACGGTGCTAGTAGATCAGCTGAATTTGAAGAGCCTTGCAAATTTATTGTATTTGTAGATCCGCTTGTTACAGATGCAATTCCGGATCCTGGACCACTCTGCAAGCTGTTTTTCTGACTATTGTTGCAGCTCATCACAGACCCAATATCTGCAATTACATCAACGGGAAGCATTACATCCTCCGCAATTCCTGATGGCTGTCCACTTATAAGTTCTGGTTTAACCGTGCCTGGCAAGGACATTTGACGTATCTGAGGATTTATCATAGTACCTACCCCGCCGCCCGGAACACCCATTATTATGTCGCCTGGTAACTTTGTCATCTGATTCGGAGCACTGACACCAACAGCATTATCATTTTCGGGAAACAAAAACTGGTTCATTTTCTTAATTTTTGCTAACTGCTCCTCTCTGTGTTGTCGCTGTTGTGGTGTAAGATTTTCATCGGGTACCTTTACCCCCTGTAACGAAACAATGTTGTTCTCGTGGCTCAGACACGAATCGCTACCTTTCTGTTCCGCCCCCAAATCAACGCCTGCAGCCTCCAGAAGTTTAATAGCCTGTGCATCGCCAGAAGAGTTGCTTCCGTCCAAATTACTTCGGGAACTTGAAATTGAGCTAACAACATTACCATTGGGGCCACTACTTTCTGTTCCTCTCTCCCAACACATAAGATCGCTTTCATTAGATAAAGGATTTGATTGCTCTGTAAATCCACTATTGTTTAAAGCGGTACGTTTAAGAATTTCCGATTGACTGATTGATGTTTTTAAGTTTCCAGGAGCTTTAGGTTGTAGTGGTTGCTGAACAGATATCTTAGAAACAGAGGAATTAGGTGGCAATCCACTTGATGCAACGCCTATCCACGGTGTTCCTAACGAACCGTGTCGTTGCAGCTTATTCACTTTCAGAGGATTCTTTATAAAAAAATCTTCTAGAAAACTTTTAGTTGACGGTTGGGTGCAATGATAGGCAATAATTGTTTGAAAATGACCATTTAAAACTGATTCTGCTCCTTTGTTTGCCAGTTGAGTAGAAAACACATATATATGATTTTGCTGTTGCATATAGTCCAAGCAGTTGCTTACTCCTGGAGTATTAACTGAAACCATATTGCTTGCACTGGAACCAGCTACAGCTCCCATTCCTGTACTTTGCGACAAGCCAGTACCATGAGAAGAATTTAAAGAAAGAGCCAATCCAGTAGCGGGAACGTTGTTTAATGATTCAGTTATCATATCGGAGTTTAATTGATGGCAATTAACGGATTCCATTCCCATTTGATCTTTATTTAAAGTCAATGATGAAGAAGGCTTTTCGGCAACATTATTGCTCCTCTCAATTTTTACTGCATAAAGTAAAGAATTAACTTTCGCATTAATATAAATACAATTGATAACATGTTAGTCCTGCATTTGTGCTTTTATTAAATATATTAATTATAACTAGAAATTTAAATTAACTAAAATCGATAAACATTGATAAATGCACAAAAACTGGTTTTAAAATCGTCGATGACCGAATAAAAACAAAAGAGGCGCTGCGTTTTCCAAAAGTCGAATATGCAAATTCCTTTATCCTGATCAATAATATATATACGATACTCGTAGTTTAGAATGTGACAAAAAAAAAGGTGTTTAAAAATTTCCAAGCACGATCTAAAAAGGACAATTACTTAAGAATATTGTTTGCAATTGTTTGTACACCAATTATATTCGATTTTCTTGTTTGTTTATCATGTTTCGGTGTTTCCCGGTTACTGGACAATTTCGTAACATTTTTATTTGTTTTTATTCATAATACATGATTATGTTTGAAGCGTTTTATCAAAGGGAATTTTCTGTTTTGAAGTCTCAAATTTTTTCACAATCAACGTTTATATTATTTATGCATTTGTGTATTTGACGAAGGAGTTTTATTTTAGAACATTATTACTACTTTAATGAAATTAAAGCCATTTTGGGAATAATCAAAAATTCTTGTTCTGTCATTTCCTGCATTAATCTATACTTTAACGGATTTTACCAAATTTTTTAATCATTTTGGATCCTAACAGACTTGAAAAAAATGCAAACGCATTCCGGATTAATATAAAATTCAATAAACGGGAGTAATTCCAATGAATAAAAGTTATAATTATCCAAACCGATTCTTATGTTACAAATATCAAAAAATATTATAAATTAGTATTTAATCAAAGAAACGGTATAAATTCCGAATAACAAGGATATAAAGTTCAACGGGAAAAAAGTCTTGGGTTTACTGGCGCCCAAACGATCACGCGAGCTTACGAAAAATAAATTCACGAAAAACAAAGGAACACCTGGTGGTTGGCCAAATCGTTGTCTTAAGGACTGAAATTATAATCTTTAAATCTCTGGCGAAATCTATGTCCAATTCCGAGAGAAAATCAATATTCAAAATCAATCCAGATAGTAGGGAAGTGGGATTAGCATCACAAATAGAAAAAAAGAAACTAAAAATAAAACATTCAGACACAATCAGATGAACCCCTATTAAAATGTTATATCACAAAATATATAGTCAGAGAAGTACAAAGGCAGTCGCGATCTAACACTACAAGTGTAGACGTGCCTGCGGATCGACAGCAAGTTTCTTATCGTGCTTTCAGCCCCGCTATTCGGAAACCATCGCATATCGTCTGATTGGTTCAACCTGCGAACCTAATAATTTGCTACCAACACTTATCTGCTGTCTACCAAGTTCTCTCGCTAAAGAAGCTGTGTACAACTCAGCAGCCGCAAAGTGCGGATGGCATACCGGCCAACCCCAGTTCCCCAGTCCCCCCAGTGTGACCAGCATTACCGCTCTTGTTAAGATGATAGCGAATCTCGTGAGTACCAAGAAGGATTTCTCGAACAAAACGAAGAGAAACAACAACGTACGCGTAATGATGCCAGACAAGGAGTCCTACACGGCCCTACGCCAGTAGCTTTTGGCACCAAATAAAAGACACCGCACCTTCCAACCAAAGAACGAGAGAGCGTACAGGGCGGTCATCAAGGGACTTGGCGAAGTCACGGCGACACCACGGACCAAACACAAGACACACCAGACACTCCACAAACACGGCCATACTGTGTGGCAAGCAACAACGAGTTCTACAAATTTAAGAGGATTTGCAGGTCAGTCGTCACCATAGAGCCCCCACTGAACTTCAACGACGTTTTACAAATTTACAATGTTTACAATGGTGGTACTCGCGACTCCAGGTCACACCTAAAAAGATGACGAGAAAGCATGCTGTTTACATTGCCAAGCTAATCAGCCTGCGTCGTTCAGAGGATGCCCTGGCTACAAAAAGGCAAAGGCACAGCAATCTCCCAAAGCCAGACCTTTTGTGACTAGCAACAAACCACCCCCCATCCAGATACCAACTACCATCAAAGGTATGAGTTACAGGGACGCACTGCAAGGAAACCCAAGCGACACAGCCTACGAATCCCCTTCCTGCGTTTCAGGAGGAATGGGCACAGTGCGCCGTGACCAGGATTACCAGCCCACAGGTAGATATCACCATTGGTGCGGTTTACTTTCCACCCAGACACTCGATAACCAAGACCCACCTTCAGGACTTCTTCGAGTCCCTCCGTCCTCGCTTTATAGCAGCCGGAGACTTTAACGCCAAACACTCCTGGTGGGGGTCCCATACAAACAACCCCAAAGGCATAAAGCTCTATAAGTACTTGCAGCGGAAAAGTCTGGACTGCCATTCCACTGGAGAGCCCACACACTGGCTTACCGATCCTTCAAAGTAGCCGGATCTGCTGGACTTCGTGTCTCCAAGGGCATACATAATGCTGCTGAATTCGCGAATCCTCTTCCTCCGACTACCCTGAGATCACCTGAAAGACATGTGCACTTATGGTATTCTGAAATCATGCCCCATGTGTCTAAAAAAAGGCGCCTTAGAAGAGTCTGGTTTTCCTCGCGTAACCCCAGGGACAAGGGACAAGTCAGCACTTAATCGTGCCACCAAGGAACTGAAAGACAAGCCATCCATTATACGGCGTGACTCCTTCCATAGATTCCTTTAGGAGCTGAAACTTGGAGACCCGCAGCACAACCCGCAGCACCCAGTATTTTCCACAGGATGATCGACGATATCCTGAGGAAGCAGGTATCAAAAATATGCTGCATTTGTGTCGATTATGTCATTATCTTCTCAAAAACTAAAAAAAAAGATCATATGAAGGATATAAACTGGGTTCTAAAATATTTATACAAAGCCGACATGAGGGTATCTCAGGAGAAGTCTAAGTTTATCAAAAAGAGCGTGAAATATCTGAGTTTTATTGTGTCATGCGCGATACTGACAACGTCCCCAGATAAAGTAGAGGCTATCGGGGCTAACCACCTACGTCGCTTTATGCCCTTAGATTATTTCTGTAGGTATCTGCATCTATTATAGGTACATCATAATCGCAAGACACCTAACAGAGATTTTAAATGGCGAGAATGAAAAAGTCAGCACAAATTAATCAAGAAAAATAAAAATTCAGTTATCGCAAAGCCAATCCGAGTCATTTGACAATTTTGAAAAAAATTCTAGCGTCAGAGGAAGCAGTTATGGCGTACCCCGATTTCAACAAACCGTTTCATCTAACAGGATCTATTCAGGATAAATTCTTTATATAGACCTATTTGAAACAGATGGAAAACTCTTCCTCACATGTATCGATAAATTTTATACAGCCGATAGCATCAAAAGCTATAAGTGGTGTAAAATCACAAATTTTTAATATTGTAAATGTTTTCCGTAACATAAAAACAAATTACTGTGACAATCAAAGATCACTAAACTCCGAGACCATCAAATCCATTTTTTTGAATTATTTTAATATTAACACCGCTTATGCACCCCTTTTACGTAGCACCTCGAACGTTCAAGTCAAAAGATTCCACAGCACTACTTAAATATTGAAAAAGAGATATACGACACTATGAAGTTCATTCCATTATTATTTTCCGAAAATGATAAAATTACCCAATGAAGTGGTATTAAATTGCAAAACATGTACGAAAGCGAAACATGACAGGCACCAACAAAAAAACAGATGCTTGGAGTAACACCAATTCCATCATACGCCATATAATTCATACACTCATAGCCTACCCTAGATTTAAATTAACCTGTATCAGATTCAGCAACTTTTTTTATCAAAATTTTTCACTGCAACTACAGAATAAGACCGCAGCCGAAAGCAAGAATGATCTACTGGCGGTTAACAAAAGGGTAACAATATTTGCATCCGTTCGTAAGCTTGTGCTGTCTCAAGACACCTGTACAGAGCAGAGTCCGCTAGCGGCACAGTGTCCAGCCGCACGCAACCATGCGCTGACGCGTAATGGCTTAACATTGTCTGCGTACATTCTCAAGCATTCATGTAGAAAATGAATAATATTAATATAATGTAAAAGAAATTAAACGAACAACTGATAAAAAAAAAATTTGATTAACGATTCTTTAGGCTGCCAGCGCACATAAAAACGCATTGAAGTCGCTGAGGGCATAAATATATAACCTTCTAATAAAAACTGTACGATTTTAGTGTATTTCTTCAGATGTAAAAATGTGTGAATAAAATTAATTTTTAAACGGAGCTAATCTTAATTTTGTCTCTTTTTAACATTGGTCCTTTGAGACAGCCTGAAGACGTCATGAATTTTTCAAAATTTTATTATTTTTTTTTTACAACTTTCTTACGACGATACAGCTATCCTTAGCCGTTCAAGGTCGCTCTTAAAAAATCACACTATCAGGGGGCCAGTTATTATTGAAAATTAAAAAAAAAAAAAACAATATGGTCAACAAGGCGTGAGTGAACATACTTAAAAAAAGACACGTTGGGTTCTTCCAGCTACGTATCTTGAAACCCATATAGGATGGTCTGTGGTCTGGAAATCCAAAGATATGGAGTTTACTCAAAAGGAGTGAGTGATCAACAGAGTCAAATGCTTTGCAGATATCAGTTAGGATTTTTTTTATACCCTTGAAAAAGGGTATTATAATTTTGTCCAGAAATGTGTAACGCATTAAAGGAAGCATCTCCGACCCCACAAAGTATATATATTCTTGATCAGCATCAACAGCCGAGTCGATATAGCCATGTCCGTCTGTCCGTCTGTTTCTATGCAAAAAATAGACAGTAGTTTTAAAGCTAGCGTTTTGAAATTTATACCAGATCATTATTTTTGTTGCACGCAGATCAAGTTCAAGAATCGGTCGGATCGGACCACTATATCATATAGCTGCCATACAAACGACCGATATGAAAATAAGTATGGAAAACTTGTATGTATGGAAAACTTTTTGTTTTCAAGGGTATACCATCTTCGGCAAGCCGAAGATAACTTTTCTCACTTGTTTTTTTTATATTAACTCTGCTTTTATTTATTGGATCCTCTTGAATAAGAGCTAACAATTTTTTCCTAAACAGTCGTTTTAATTAATCCAACTGTTCCGTGATTAAGCGTCCCTAAAGATTTCTTCGTTGGGTTGGTACGTCCCTTCGTCGGAGACGGGAACGACTGCTGAGCTGGGTTAGATTTCTCGCTAGGTGGTTGGGGTGCGAGGAAAGCTTGCCATGATATTTTTTCGTAAGCTCTTTGATTTCATTGGTGACTGTTAGAATATTTAAATCTCGATGGATTTTTTCGTTTGGAACATACCACGGTGCCCCAGTGATAGTTCTCAGGGTCTTTGTCTGTGCTCGGTGTATGATGTCAATATTGCTGTTGCTGGCGTTGCCCCATAGCTGTGCACCATAGGTCCAGATTGGTTTCAGTACTGCATTGTAGAGTAAGACCTTGTGGTCCAAGCTGAGCGGAGAGCCAGCGTTGATGAGCCAGTGTAAGTTGTTCGCTTTGAGCTTAAGATGAATTTTTTTTCGCTGTGTGTGTGTCTTTGTCATGTAAGTCTTCTATCGAGGTGTACTCCTAGGTACGTTACCTCATCTGCTTTCGGGAGTGGTATGTTGTTCATCAAAAGTGGTGGGCAATCTTGTCTGTTCAGCGTAAATGTCACGTGCTTGCATTTTTCCTCGTTGACTTTTATTCGCCAGTCAGAGAGCCACTTCTCAGTGGCAATGAGGTGCAATGCCAGCTGTGCTGTAGCTAGGCGACCTTGAACGGCTAAGGATAGCTGTATCGTCGGCAAACGTGGACACTGTTAGCCGACTATTTGTAGGAATGTCAGCGGTATAGATGAGGTATAAAGTTGGCCCAAGAACGCTGCTTTGGGGGACTCCGGCCTTAATTTAGAGGTCAGTGGAAGTAGCAGTGTTGCACCGCACTGCAAACTTTCTGTCATATACGTATGACTTTAGAAGTTTGTGTGTGCTTTCGGGTAGAGCTGTTTTAACTTTAAACATAAGGCCGTCTAACCAGACTCTGTCGAATGCTTGGGATACGTCTAGAAATACGGCTGTACAGTATTCTCGATTTTCAAATGCAGTTCTTATCTCCGCTGTTATTCGATTCACCTGTTCAATGGTTCCGTGGCTTTCGCGAAAGCCAAATTGATGGGCTGGGATTATATTGTGGGCTCTCAGGTGTGGATTAAGTCGGATTAGCAGGCATTTTTCGAATAGTTTCGATATACATGAGAGTAAACGTATTGGGGTGTAGGATGAGGGAACTGTGTGGTCCTTACCAGGCTTCGGAATCATTATGATAATCGATCTCTTCCATCGTTGTGGAAAGTAGCCAAGTTTAATGATGGCATTAAAGAGCTGCGTTATGTACCGAACTGCAGAATGTGGCAGCTTGATGATCATTTCCGGGGTAATAAGGTCGTAGCCGGGGGATTTTTTCGGGCTGAGATTTTCTTTGATTATGTTAGATATTTCTTTTGGACGAAACACAATTGGGGTGTGTTGCTGGATGCCGTTTTCGTTTGAAGTCGGTAGCGCAAATGTGCTAGTAGCCTCGTTTGGCGTAAATATATTTTGTAGGTGAGCGGCAAATGTGGTGGCTCTGTCTGAATCACTACGTGCCCAGCCGCCTGAGGAATTCCTTATGGGCAAAACGGTTTCAGTCGGTGGGCGAAGGGTTGGGTGGGCTCTCCACAGTGACTTTTGTTTGATACCTGTTGGTGAAAGTTGCTCTATATATCGGCTCTGAGCGTATTCTTCCTCTTGTTTCAGAGCGTTGGTCAGCTTCCGTGTGGCTATTTTTAGTTTTTTTTTTGCAGATGGTGATCTGGAGGATTGCCATTCTCTACGTAAGCGTCGTTTTGCGTGGACGAGTTGCTCGATTTGTGCGTTAGTCTTATTCGGATTAATTGTAAAGTTTGTGGTTTTAGGTGTTGCATTTCGAGCTGCTTCCGTAAGGATGGATTCCAGTGTTTCTGTGCAGCTCTCTATATCAGGTTCAGTATTGAGTTTTGGGTTTAGCTCAATGTGTGAACTTATATATTTTTTATACCTCAGCCAGTTCGTTTTGTGTGAAGTCAGTCTGTAGGGTGGTTTTACGTTTTCAGCATACCGGCTGAGATGAATTAGCACAGGCGAGTGATCAGATGACAGATCTGGTAGACATTCAGCTCAAACGAAACTGCGAGGAATATTTTTCGTAACTGCGAAGTCAATCAAGTCAGGCAGCTAATTGAGGTCTGATGGCCAGTATGTGGGACTCCTAGGGGAAACATGATCAAGTTTATTAGTGGCTTTAATTAAAGCCTTATAAAGCTGTTTTCCTTTTGGATTCACAAGGCGTGATCCCCAGTGAGTACGTTTACCATTGTAGTCGCCTGCTGCAATGAAGTGTGGTCCTAGTGCATGGAAGAAATCCAGGAATTGGTCTTCCAATATTCCAATAACGAGGGGGGCAGTATACGGCCGCTAGTGTGAGGTGAGTGTTGTCCTCCAGCTGTATATTGATGGATGTGGCCTGTAGATGAATTTCAGCAAACTCTTTGTAAAAGTGGTGCTTCATACGGTTCCTAATTAGAATGCCGGTCCCACCGTGTGCTCTACCATCGGGGTGATTTGTACCATAGAAGTTGTAATCTCTTATTTGAAAGTTGTATTTGCTTGTAAGATGAGTCTCCGAGAGAAGCATTACGTCGATATGCTTCTCATGTAGGAATTGAGCTAGCTCAAGTTTGCGCTGTGAGACGCCATTGGCGTTCCACGTAGCTATGCGTAAGGTAGCCATTATTTATTTTGATTGTTGGGAGACAAGCATTTGTGTCAATAGGTTTTGATTACGCATCATGTCTTGAATGGTGGTTCGCATAAACGTCATGAATTCCATTATGCTCTGTTGTAAGACTTGGATCATAGCTTCAGTTTTCGTTTCTTGCTGCTCAGATGGCCTATAGTTTTGTTGTGTGTCCAATTTTGTGTGTTTTTCATGTAAGGTTTGGGATATTTGGGTTGGAGGTGTCATACCTGATTTTAAAACGTTTGCAAAACTTATCTTGTTAGTGCTTGGTATAGTTCAGCGAGCAATACTTGTTGGTTTCGAAAAAAGTACTTCTGGATTTGTTTCCGATGGTATCAGCGTAGCTGTTCCTTGGTGTACCCGTGCCGTGTTTATTCTTTTGTGGAGACGGGTTTTCAGCTCTTTGTAGATTGGACAGCCTCTGTAGTTTGCTGTGTGATTACCCCCACAGTTACCGCACTTTTTCGCGCATGCATTTTCTTTGTTAGCTTGGCAGTGAGTGGAGACGTGGAGATCTCCACAGACTACACACACACTGATCTCGTATGGCCGTATTCTTGGCAGTTCATATATTGAACAGGAGCGTTACGTTTATGCGGCTCTTCTACTGTAATCCTACGGTGCAGAAGGAGCTGGAGTTTATAAATTAGATGAACCTCGTTTTTTTTTAGGTGCTTGTTTTCTGGTTCAAGCTCAATCTTAAAGAGTGGTTGCGGCTGCCTGTTTCTGTTTTTGATATTGTGTACGCTTTTGACGCAAAATCCCTTTTCCTTTAGCGCCTCAGTTATCTCTTCGGGCTTTACATCAGGCTCAATGCCCTTCAGTACTACTTGTAAACGCTTGCTACTTTTAAGCTGGTAGGTGTAAAAGCGTGTTTTGTTTGCAGTAAGATGGTTTGTGACTTTTCTGTAGTTTTCCTCCGTTTTCGTTTGAAGTTTGATTTCATTTATAGTACCTCTTATGAGGGGTATTATATAAAAGCTATCTTTTCCAATAAGGCCAATTAAAGAATTTACCAAACCGTTTGTGCTCTTCTCGCGGATGTAAATTGGGGGAGGCTTTATTTTCTTTGGTTCCTTATCGATGGATTTCAGTGGCACGTCCTCGTTGGTATCTGCCAGCAAAGCGAATCTGTTGCTGTTTGCGGGCGCTTCATTGTTGATCGATGTAGTATTGTCGCGTATATTTTTCGGCTTGTTTTCAGTATCGGAAGTTTTAGGGCTAAGCTTCCGTTTTATTGTTATATAGCTTATTGTTTAAGCTGGTAGGTGTAAAAGCATGTTTTGTTTGCAGTAAGATGGTTTGTGACTTTTCTGTAGTTTTCCTTCGTTTTCGTTTGAAGTTTGATTTCATTTATCGTACCTCTTATGAGGGATATTATATAAAAGCTATCTTTTCCAATAAGGCCAATTAAAGAATTTACCAAACCGTTTGTGCTCTTCTCGCGGATGTAAATTGGGGGAGGCTTTATTTTCTTTGGTTCCTTATCGATGGATTTCAGTGGCACGTCCTCGTTGGTATCTGCCAGCAAAGCGAATCTGTTGCTGTTTGCGGGCGCTTCATTGTTGATCGATGTAGTATTGTCGCGTATATTTTTCGGCTTGTTTTCAGTATCGGAAGTTTTAGGGCTAAGCTTCCGTTTTATTGTTATATAGCTTATTGTTTAAGCTGGTAGGTGTAAAAGCATGTTTTGTTTGCAGTAAGATGGTTTGTGACTTTTCTGTAGTTTTCCTCCGTTTTCGTTTGAAGTTTGATTTCATTTATCGTACCTCTTATGAGGGATATTATATAAAAGCTATCTTTTCCAATAAGGCCAATTAAAGAATTTACCAAACCGTTTGTGCTCTTCTCGCGGATGTAAATTGGGGGAGGCTTTATTTTCTTTGGTTCCTTATCGATGGATTTCAGTGGCACGTCCTCGTTGGTATCTGCCAGCAAAGCGAATCTGTTGCTGTTTGCGGGCGCTTCATTGTTGATCGATGTAGTATTGTCGCGTATATTTTTCGGCTTGTTTTCAGTATCGGAAGTTTTAGGGCTAAGCTTCCGTTTTATTGTTATATAGCTTATTGTTTAAGCTGGTAGGTGTAAAAGCATGTTTTGTTTGCAGTAAGATGGTTTGTGACTTTTCTGTAGTTTTCCTCCGTTTTCGTTTGAAGTTTGATTTCATTTATCGTACCTCTTATGAGGGATATTATATAAAAGCTATCTTTTCCAATAAGGCCAATTAAAGAATTTACCAAACCGTTTGTGCTCTTCTCGCGGATGTAAATTGCGGGAGGCTTTATTTTCTTTGGTTCCTTATCGATGGATTTCAGTGGCACGTCCTCGTTGGTATTTGCCAGCAAAGCGAATCTGTTGCTATTTGCGGGCGCTTCATTGTTGATCGAGGTAGTATTGTCGCGTATATTTTTCGGCTTGTTTTCTGTATCGGAAGTTTTAGGGCTAAACTTCCCCTTTATTGTTATATAGCGGTCCAGTCCAGTCTGTGAGGCCGACCCAACTTTTTTGTTTGCGTTTTGTTTTGCTAGTTGTGCAGCAGTGCCGTTTGGCTCTTGGGCTTTTGTTTTTGCATTCGCTGACTCAGTAAAAGCGTGAGCGGGTGCAGCCAATGGAGAAGTAGAGCGGGCTGTCGATATTGCTCCAGTTGTTGTTGTTGCAGATAGCGGAGCTTGTGTCGGAGCTAGAAGTGCGGGAGAGCAAGAGCGCGCTCTTTCTTGATTTGTTGGTACAAGAAGGTTCGTTGGGTTATGGGTTATTGGCCGCTCGTTGTCTTCGTTTGCAGGTGTCGCGGAGACAAAGGAAAAGTACGCGTTGTTTCGTTGTAATGAGAACCGGCGAGCGTCTTGTTCTCGTTGCCGCTGAGCGCGAGTGTCGTTCTGGCTCATAGTGCCTTTTTTTTAATTAATTTGTTTGAAACTATTATTTAACTATTTCAAACGCAAAATATGTATTCGAGCGATGGTGCATCGCCCGGAGCGTCTTTTTCGCTTTGAATATATTTATTTGTTTTTTATTAATAATCATTCACTTCACTAGAATTAATTGATTCTATGCTGATTGCATCAGCATACGAATTGCGATTTTTTCAGTTAAGATGAAATAAGTTTAAAGGCAATTTGGGTAATCTTCTGAAATAAAGGATCTGTAATATTCAACCAATAGATGGATGATTATTTTGTTAATTAATGCTGCTTCTATATTAATGTAATTGCAGCATGGGTATACGAGGTGTGACAATTAAGTAATGAGTCTGATTCCATTAAAACCGTATTGTAAAAAATAATGTACTACTGTGGGCAAAAAGTAAGGTGAATTTCCAATTTAAACTTCGCGGGCCTAACATTTCGGGCTAGTTCTTTTTTCTTGAGTTGGTAGGACTGCTAATGACATCTGGGACAAATTTCATGTCAATGTTGAGGATGTTGCGGAAGGCCTTTGGTGATTCTACCATGTCGCAGAAAAATGTTTATAAGTGGTACAAAGACTTCTAAGAGGGTCGAGAACGTGTTGATGACTTGAAGCGCTCCGGACGACCATCGACGTCAACAGATGACCAATACGTCAATAAAGTGAAGGAATTAGTGCTCGAAAATCGTCGGTTGACTGTTAGAGACCTTACTGATATGATCGGAATATCAGAAGGATCTGTGAAAACAATTTTGAAAGACCATTTGGGCCTACGAAAAGTCAAATCTCGTTTGGTACCAAAAACGCTCAATTTCTTGCAAAAAAGTCGCCGCGTTGATGTGTGTGAAACAATGCTTTCAGAATATCAGGACAAGCTCAAATGCATGATTACGGGAGATGAGACTTGGATTTATGCTTACGACCCTGAAACAACCGACCAATCAAGCGAATATCGTGCTAAAGGCGATGCCAGACCGAAAAAAGTGCGTCAAAGTCGTTCAAAAATCAAGGTCATGATGACAGTTTTCTTCGATTTTCGTGGTGTGGTGCACTATGAATTCCTTCCACCCGGCCAAACTGTTAATAAGGAATATTATTTGAGCGTTATGCGTCGTTTGCGTGAAGCAATTCGTCTAAGAAGACCAGAATTATGGGCCAACAACTCTTGGTTTTTGCATAACGATAATGCACCATCTCACACTGCACTCGTTCTTCGTGACCATTTCGCCAAAAATTCGACGCATATCGTTCCGCAACCACCGTATTCGCCTGATTTGGCTCCGTGTGACTTCTGGCTATTCCCAAAACTCAAGAGACCACTCCGGGGAACGCGTTTTGAGTCGATTGAGGAGATAAGAGCTGAATCGAAGAAGGCGCTGATGGCTATACCGGAAAGGGACTATTTGGCATGTTTCGAGGATTGGAAAAAACGTTGGCATAAGTGTATTTTATCGGGAGGGGATTACTTCGAAGGGGATGAAATTGATGTAGAAGAATAAATAAAGATTTTTCATTTTACAAACAAATTCACCTTACTTTTTGCCCACAGTAGTACAACATTGCCATCTCTTTTAAAGTAGTACCCTTGGGCAGCTAAACAACGGTTCCAGCGCGTTTTTCATGCTTCTTAATATTTCTGGAACTCTTCGACTGGGATGTCCGCGAGTACCCTCGTCACGGACACCTGGATGTCCCCAATCGATTCAAAATGGGTTCCTTTGACCACCGACTTTGTTCTAGGGAACAAAAAAAGTCACAGAGTGATATATCAGGCGAATAAGGCAGTTTTTGCAACATGGCGATCCCTTTAGAGCCCAAATACTGTGACACGCTGAGAGCGGTGTGGTACGGCGTGATTGTTGTCATGAGGATCCAGTAACGAGCGATGTTGAAAGGTTTTCGCAATCTTTCGAGTACTTGGCGATAGTAGACTTGATTTAAGGTTTGCCCCAGTGCTCACTGGGCCAGATTCCTTATTTTTTGGCATAAAGTCAAAAAATTTTGTAAATTCTATTTTAAATTTAACTATATATTATGAAAGAGCATACATTAGGGACACCAAAACGATATTTAAAAACATTTTAGTTGCAACACTGCGTTTTGTATTCGATAACAAATGCATATGTTTGATCTGCTGTTGGTTCAAGCAAAATTGGCGGGAAGCTTTTACTCGACTTTGTGCTTCTGTTAAAAAAACACCACGTGTCCAAATATTTTAAAATAAATTGGAACATAAAGATCAAGGTATGCTTAATACAGATATAAATTACTGATTTCGATTTATGTGTTCCATGTTGTAATTGTTGTTGTCTTTTTTTATGTCTTAGTTTAGGCAAAATCTAACCAAAGTATTCGTCTATTGTGAAGTGAGAAATAATTTGTGCCAACTTGTGCCAAAAACTAATAACTGATGTGTTTACTAAAAACTGTAATTAAATTGATCTTAGTAGTGCCTTTTTCCTAAATTAGCCTATGCTCTTTATATTTTGTTGTTAAAGGCAAGTTTGAGATTAGCCGATCGGTTCTGTTGGATGAGTGGATCAAAGGAGGTCGAAATGACAAAGCCTTAGTTGACTGGATTGTTGGCGAATTTAAATTTAATGATATTAATATTGACGAGAAAGCTAAAATCGCTAAGCAAATCAGAAGCTTTCACCTGTATATGACGAAAAATCTGGCTAAATGTAACCGTACAATTGAAGCATTTAAAAAAATACATTGTAGTTGGATTTCATCCACCATGATGGTTGTCGTGGAGCAAAATAACCAAATCGCTTCAGACAGGAGTAGCAGGATCACGGCTACTCCCTAACTTAATATCCTTATATGGGCGGTATGGGTGGGCGTGAACCCATTCACTTGAAATTAAAAGTACGTAGTTTAAATGTCAAATGCACCCATTCTTCAAAAATTCAGCTCTCTAGCTTTATTATTAGACTTTATGCCAAAAAACATGAATCAGGCCCAGTGTGCAATGGAAGAAATTCTTTGTGGACGATTCTACGGCTATCAAAAAAGGCAATAACCATGCTTTTTAACCTTCGACTTGCCTTTGCGAGCTTGTTTTAAACATTTTTTAACAGTTTTACCCCTTGCGTTTGAGTATAGGGATCCTCAGTTTTGATGCTCATATTAATTTTATTATTACTCTTAAGTGTTAAGATGATTAAGAGTTTGTTCGGTTTGTTGCGTGAAAAAGTTTTGTGGGGTGAGATGTACAGAGAGTAAATAAAACATTTTTTTTATTTAATTTTAGCTGTTATATCTATGTCTGCGTTCAGGTTTGGGCATGCTGAAATGATTTTTTTTGTTTTTGAAAGAGCTACTGCTGATATGTTAGATGCAATGTTTGTTTGTATGTTGTAGCTTACTGCTGTCGGTAGATTGTAAGGATGTTAGGTGTTTCTTGAAGTGAAATTATATGACAATGGTTTTTTTATGATATAAAGTAGTTCGTTTTAGTTTTTTGCGTATTCTTTAGGTTCCATTAAATTTTTTTTGGGGACATTTGCATGATGTTGTTTATGCGATTATATGCGTGTTTTGCGCGTATTTCTGTTGCCTGGGAAAGTTTGTGTATTTTTAATCAGATATGTCTATTCATGCAGTTTGTGCCTTTTGTCTCATTTTGGCATTCTGTGAAGTCGTGTTTTCTTGTTTTCAGACTGATTGTGGGTGGACAAAACGCAAACATTTCTTGCATTGGAGTAAACTTGTTATGTATGGGCTCATAATTATGTATTTGTTTGCGAATAATTTGCAATGTTTCAAATGTTTCATTCTTCTATACAGCTGTGTTCAAAATAATAGGAGTGCCCATTACACTTATCAAAAACGCAGGTGAGAACTATGTAGACAAACGTGAAATGCTTAATGTATATTTTTTGTAACAAATATAATGGGTATTGAAAAAATTAAACCTAAACCCAGTTATTTCACGATAAACAAAAGAAAAAAAATTTTAGCAAATGACCACATCGCTAAAAATGCTATTTCAAAATAATAGGAGTGCTTCAGAATATTCACTCAAAACTCAAAGATTAACAAATAAAACGATGAAATAATGCCGTATTATTAAATTTTTAGGCCAAAATTAAAAAATGTAAACTAGCATGTTGTAGCACCACCTTTGTTTCGCAAGACATCCCCACATGACCTTGGCATGAGGACCTTCAGATTCTGGCATATTCCCGGGGAAATAGAGCTCCAAGAAGCTTTTACAGTTTCCCGTAACTGGGCAACATTGGTCTACTTCTATTCCCTATTTCATATTTTCTGCAATTCTTATTATTGCAAAAACTCACTCCCTCCTAGTTTGCGCCCCTTCTATTCATCTCTTATCAACCAAGTACAATGGTTTAAGGCTTTGCGTAGAATTAACTTTTTGTTTCAATATATTTTTATATATTTAAAATTTTATATTCTCCTTTATTTTTTAAAATAACTAGTAGTATAGAATTTTATAGCATCTGCGCTATAAAATCGTGCAATACCCCGATTTCCGCGTTCCAGCCTAGCATCACCAGCTGGCCTAAGCTGGCCACTTTTGCTGCATTGGATGTCGTGCGGTTCAAAAAGAGATGCGAAATTTTATGCGACAAACTAAAAAAGGGTTCAAAGAATTGCTCGATGGTTACCGCAAAATCTAGCAGCCTCCAGCTGCACATAAGTCTCCAAAGCGTAAAAAACCGCTGTTAGAAATCGAAGGCCGTTGTTAGAGTGGGGGACATACGGAAGTTTAAATTCACTACGTGTACATTTGCCGATGTTCAACACCATTTGTTTGCCCAGCTTTTGACCGGAGAACATATTCGTAGATGAACATCAGAAGAGTTGTCAAAAAAAAGTTAACAAGCCTGTGGGAGTTAAACTCTCAAAGCCTAAAAACCCTGAACCCTCTTCTTGTTTATTAAAAACTTCTTTCCCAAAAAAACTAACATCTATTACTCTTATTCTATCAAAAAACTTTATTCTGACAGTTCTTCTTTTGTGTCCCACATTATAGTCTTTACTAAAACCTGGTTAAAGCCGGCGATTTTCTGCTCCAAAGTTTTTCCAAACAGGTACACCACTTACAGATGGGACCGACCACTACGAAGGGGAGGAGGAGTCTTCTTCTCTGTGGACTCCGTCATCGCTTCTAAAGAGGTTTAGTTACCGAATCTTGGTGATCCAGAATTCCTGTGTGAAAATCGCTTTCAATCACAGTTTATCACATGCTCATAACAACCACCTTCTTCAAAACCGCATACATACTGGTGCCACTTATCTGCCATTCAGCTAGTTTCTAATCGCATGTCCAACAGCGATCTGCTGGTGACTCCAGGAGACTTCAATTTACCTGAACTTATCTGGTCAAACATCGAGAATTCACCATCTTTATCACTTTCAACACATTATGATTTTACTAAGGGTATGTTCGAAATATCCACGTAAGGTATTCTTTAGGTCAGCTTATAGATACGAGGGTGGGTCAATAAGTCCGTGACTATTTGAATGAAACACAGGTTTTTAGATAAAAAGTTATTTTATTTTTCAACGTAGTCTCCTTTGAGCTCTATACACTTAGCCCAACGTTTCTCCAATTTTTTTATCCCTTCCAAAAAATATGATTTGTCGAGGTCTTCAAAATAGGCATTTGTTTGTGAGATGACTTCGTCATTGGAGGCAAATCTCTTTTCGCCGAGCCATTTCTTCAAGTTTGGGAACAAGAAATAGTCACACGGGGCTAGATCGGGTGAATAGGGCGGATGAGGGAGCAATTTCATGGCCCATTTCGTAGCCCATTTCATGGAATTTTGCCATGGAAACTGCACATGTGTGCACCCGTGCATTGTCCTGGTGGAAAAGAACTTTTTTCTTGGCCAAGTGCGGTCGCTTTTTTTCAATGCCTCACCGAATCGACCCAATAAGTTGCTGTAATATTCACCATTGATTGTTTTTCCTTTTTTTCCTTTTTGAAGGTAGTCAATGTGGATAATACCGCGTGCATCCCAAAAAACAGTCGCCATGACTTTATTGGCTGACAAACCCACCTTTGCCTTCTTTGGCGCCGATTCACCCCGAGAAACCCCCTGTTTTGAGTGCTGTTTGGTCTCCGGTGTGTTGTGGTGGATCCACGTTTCGTCCACGGTTACGAAACGGCGCAAAAACTCGTTCGTATTGCGATTGAACAACGCTAAACATTCCTGCGAAATTGTCACACGGTTGCATTTGTGGTCGATTGTGAGCAAACGCGGCACCCATCTTGCGGAAAGCTTTTTTCATACCCAAATAATCATTCAAAATTGAAACCACTGAGCCATGTGAAATGCCTACGGCTTCCACAATCTCTCTCACTTTTAATCGCCGATGGGCTAAAACCATATCGTGGATTTTTTCAATTGTTTCGTATGTGGAAACATCAACTGGGCGTCCAGAACGTTCGGCATCTTCCGTGCTTGTACGGCCACATCGGAATTCAGTAAACCACTTTTTTACCATGGAAATGGATGGTGCAGAGTCTCCATAATATTTATCAAGCTTGGCCTTGGTTTGCGTAATGGATTTTTTTCTCAAAAAATAATGCTTAATGAGCACACGAAATTCACTTTTTCCATTTTCTTCTCTGTCAACGCGGTAGTCTGATTTTAACGGCTGTCAAAAACCAACTAAATGTCGCAGCTTGTTCAATTTTTGACAAGAGTCAACTGACAGATGACTGTTGACGGGAGCAGTGTTACCATTTCAATTAAGAGGCGGGAAATTCAAAAAGTCACGGACTTATTGACCCGCCCTCGTATATGTTTCGTTTCTGATCCAGATGGAATAACCCTTTCCAGAGCCATGCCACTTTCGACCCCAGAAGACCCTTACCACTCAACGCTTGAGGTGTCGATTGAAACCCCTACTGCTAGCAACCTTCAGTCTCGCCGTGGAGTTCATAAAACTCGCTGCTTTCGCAAGGCTGATTTCAGAGACTAAGCTATTTAATTTCTACATTTGATTGGTCCGATCTCTGGGAATGCACCAATATTAATATCGCTTTAGAAACATTATACAAAACGCTTAACGCTTTCTTCGACTCTTGCGTGCCATGGAAGTATCCATCCGCCTCGACCGACCCTCCTTGGTTTACAAGGAGGCTTAAAAACTTAAAATATATTAAAACAAGTGAGAAAAGTTATCTTCGGCTTGCCGAAGATGGTATACCCTTGCAGATCTTTACAAAATTGCAATAAGTACTTATGCAAAAATCAGAAGTCTTCAAAATTATTGGTATGGCTATGTCAAATGAATAAATGTTGAATTCGGTTGCAATAGCTTGGAAAACAAAAAAGTTTTCCATACAAAGACTTGTTTTCATATCGGTCGTTTGTATGGCAGCTATGTGATATAGTGGTCCGATCCGACCGATTTTTAAACTTGATCTGCGTGCAACAAAAATAATGATCTGGTAAAAATTTCAAAACGCTAGCTTTAAAACTACTGTCTATTTTTTGCATAGAAACAGACGGACAGACTGACATGGCTATATCGACTCTGCTGTTGATGCTGATCAAGAATATATATACTTTGTGGGGTCGGAGATGCTTCCTTTAATACGTAACACATTTCTGGACAAAATTATAATACCCTCTGCAAGGGTATAAACAGACTCCTAAACAGACTCCTCCTGGTTGCAATGTAACTTTCTCAAGATACGTAGTAGATAGGTCAAACGTCACCGTGCATAACGCTGAGTGTTATAAGAATTATATATACCGCTGTCGGATACAGTTTACACAGGATCCGAAGCAGTTTTATAATTTTGTTAACACTAAGCGTAAGCTCCCCCCCTAATTTTGTTTGAAAATGTATCTGCGACTACTGATCAGGGTTTTGCCGATCTATTCGCAACTTTCTTTCAAACAACATACTCATTTCCTACAATTATGGATCAGCCTTATTCATATAACATTCAATCAGCTAATCTTATTTTCAGACCAACTTTCTCCGAAAGCACTGTGTTATCGGATCTTCTGAGGGTGAAAACAGTCTATTCGCCAGGTCCTGATGGTGTTCCTGGCTGTGTACTGACAAACTGCGCTAAGTCATTGTGCAGACCTCTTCTAAAACTTTTCTCTTTGTCACTGGAAACTTCGAACTTTCCGCACAGATGAAAGGAATCCTTCATAATTCCCCTTCACAAAAAATGAAAAAAAATGGATGCTACAAACAATAGAGGAATCTCTAAATTGTCCGCATTTCTAACGCTTTTCGAAAAATAGGTAACACCACTTCTTTAACATCTCTGCAGTTCAATTATTTCTCCATGCCAACATGGTTTCATAAAGCGTCGCTCCACCACCACAAACCTCTTGGAGCTGACCTCCTTTATTATAGATGGCTTCCGTAAAGGCCTTAAAACAGATGTCATCTACACTGACTTTAGAAAAGCATTTGACTCTGTTAACTCCTTTTGAGTAAACTTAACATCTTAGGATTTCCCTCAGACCTTCTCATGTGGTATTTCCAGCTACTTAGGTGGGAGAGCCCAATGTGTCCTTTTAAAAGATGTACACTCTCGCCTCTTTAGAGCTACATCGGTAGTCCCCCAAGGAAGCCATCATGGAAAGTTACTTTTCACTATTTTTATTAACGACTTACAACCGCTCTAACGATCTCTCTGGTTTTTTATGTATGCAGACGACTTTAAGCTTTGTATTTAATATAAATCCCCTTCTGCCCAATATAAATGTAAAGTAGAGTCGATAGTTATCAACGTGCCTGCTAAGCGATAGTATACGATATTAAGGAAGTATCATCACCAGAACGAATGAAGAGGAGGAAGGAGTGTCGAAGAAAAGCTAGCGAGTGCAAGACGTTGGAGGAGCAGAACATTGGAATCGTGAATTCCTCAAGTTATCAAGTGGTTAAACAACTAGTCGAGGGATCAAGACCGAGCATAGAAGTTGGTGTGTCGGAGGGTCAATCGTCGTCAAGTCGTTAAGTAGTCAAGTTGTCAAGTTGCAGCCATTGTCAACAGAGTCGAGAAGTCGCTGTTCCATTTATTTGTAATACCGCAATTCTTGTCATATTATATCCAACATCAGTATTGGTTATTAATAACTGTCTATAATGTCTTGCATAAACTTCAGTCAGATTTGGAAAATTTTCAAAAATGGTGTTCAACCAATCTCTTAAAACTTAATGGGTCAAAATGTAAGCTAATGTCTTTTTTTAGTTCGTGCCCTAACCAGGCCACATACTTTCTGTATAACCCAGATTAACGATCTTGGTGTTTTATTAGACTTTGAACTCAAATTTTCCGACCATATACCTACGATAGTTAATAAAGCCAAGGGTGTGCTTGGCTTCATTAAAAGATGGTCATCAAGATCGCATTGAATCCGTTCAAAAGAATTTCTTGATGTTTGCCTTTTCAGCTCCCCTCTTATTTTAATAGACTCCTTCTAATCAGTTTACTTTCCCTAACTAATCGTGGAAAGATGCTGGGGGTCGTTTCCTCCATAACCTTATTAATGGTAATGTAGACAGCAAGCACCTACTAATACGACTAATATTTAACATGCCAAATAGACGGACTAGAAATTGTAGTCCCCTGTTTCTAAGTTGTTGTAGATCTCTATTACTTCACCCTGCACGTCCACTTCTATCAAATCATCCATCCTCACCTACTTTTCAGAGCAACAAACGCATTCCACTTCTTTCTCGTTATCTTTTCTATACATTACTCGGGTATATCCCCGCGATGCGAGCCGTACGATAAACGGCGGCGCCCCCCGGACGGTTGGGCGTGAGGTGGGATGTACGTTATGCAGTGGGAGCCGCGCGGATTCAGAAGAGGCTACGGGTGTAAGCCATGTTACATCTATGATAAAGAGTATTTGCATTTGAAAACGAAAATACTGCCCTGCTATATTTCTTGATGTTCAACAAGCGCTTGATGGAGTTTTGCACGATGGCTTACTATATAAGATAAGATTTATTCAATTAAAAGATGTTTCTTCGTACAGCAAAGAATTGATACATCTACACTACTTGTCATAAGCGCAGGTGTCTCACAAGGTAGTATGTTGGGACCAGTTTTACATACAGCAGACATGCCAGTAAGAAACCTCTGCACTGTTGCAATATAGGCAAATGAAACAGCTATTTTGGCAACAAGCTCATATACAGATGAAGCTTCCCAACTGATGTAATGTGAGCTCAGTCTTCCCTCGCTGGAAAATTAAAATCAATGAAAAACAGCTATTCCTGTTATTTTAATATTATTGACAAAATTTTATTGCTTGAAGCCAACATGAAGAATTCATGAATACATGAAGTCTTTATTAACCATTAAGGAAACATGATTAGAAAATGTAAGTTTTGAAAGATGTCAAAATCGGGCTGATAAACTTCAGAGGATGTATATTGAAGAAAACCCCGTACGTCCTCTGCGTTCATATGTAGCACAGGTTTTTAGAGCAATCCCCAGTCATTTCTTGTGCGATTTCAGATGGCGTGAGTGTAAAATACATCTTTAGAATGGATGCGATAGGTTCTTCACAAAAGAGGTGTGTGGGAAATGCCAAAATATTGAGTTTTTTAAGTAACTGTAAATAACACCTGTTTGAAGACAATTTCGAAATCCGACTATAATAAAGAACGTCAGAGAAGTGTCGTTTTATGAGCAAAAATAAGAAAATTTGTGGTGTTCAATATTGTGAATATGTCGCTTCTTTTTCAGTTGATCTGTATATTTTTAAATATTTTTACTTTTTGGAAAGAAGCGGTGCCGTCATCGAGATTGTGGCATCATCAGAAAAAGTCATTAACAAATGGCGCTTGGGCAAGAAGAATAAGACAATGCAGCGGAAGCTATATAAGGCAAAGCACGCCCAAAAGTGTCTAAAAGTCCAAACGTTTAAGTTTGAAGAACCGGTTATAGAACAAACAGAACAACCGGTTCGAGATTCGCATCTTGTTTGCGGGAACATGTGCAAGCGACGATACGCGAAGGAGGGGAAGGCAACAAAATCAGGTGTCAGGTAAGCGCACCTTGGCTTGGGACGTCAAGTTATTGAACATCAAATATTCCGGAGACTCTCAAATGGAGGACAAATGGAGTGGTACACTAGCAACACAAAATAGAATATTTTATTAAAAATGTTCACATCAAAGGGTCAACATAGAGCAAAGTACTAGCTCCGGCGCAAACGGTCAGACGTCGGCCGCAAGCTGGTTGTTTGAGATAGGGGTTGGTTCGATTTAAACCGAAACCTACGTAAAACAAATGCATAAACCGTGGTTTTAACAAAAATAGAATTTCCACTTTTTAATGAATTTATAATCTACCAAATGCAGAAATAGAGATTTTAGAACAGGTTTGTTATCGGATTTCGATGGAATAATTGGGTGCAACAGCTTAAAAGCAAACTTTGTTGAAAATTTTTACGCGATTCTATTGAAGCTATTATTATTATAGTATTATATTTATTATTATTATATAGTCCTCCCCACAAAATATTAAAAAAAGTTTGAACTTAATTTTTAGGATCGGTCATGTGTCGTAGTTTTAATTATGAATAACACCAGATCTCCTAGTGCCAAACATTATTTTAAATATTGAACTTCTGATAAATTATTTTGAAAAAAGTGTTTAAAATTAAAATTTAAACTTTACAATTGATAAAAGAAAAATAAATAATATCAACAACCTGGTTTTAACGGCCTGGTTGGCAGAGGCCCACCCGTCAGCAGTATAACAGAAATATAGTATAACAAGAAGTCGGACAGAAAAAGTGAGGGATAAGAAAGAGTGATCTTATTGGAGTCGTCGTATACGAAAGTCGTTGATCAGTCGTCAGTAGTCAGCAGTCAGTGGTGAACGGTCGAGTTGTAAAGATGTCAGAAGGAAGTCGAGTCGTTTAAGTCTTAAAGTTGTTCATAACTGTACACTGTCTTATTTAAATAATAATTATAAACAAACTATTAATAATAAAATAGCACATATATATGATGCATAATAAAATGTATTTATAACTAATTAAATATTGACATACCAGAGGTGTTTGAATTGTCCAGGGTATTAACAATAGAACCAAATCCAACAGGAGATATACTAGGCGACATATTTTCTCTTTCTTCTTTTTTTATATTCACCAAACTGTTGAGAACGTCCGCTGGTTCTTCTTTTATAACGACAGCGGCAGAAACTGGCAGCCCCGATGCCGATCCTATTGCAGAACCTAAGCTTTTAGCTTTACAAGAAGTTTTTTCTGCTGCGTTAAAAGCAATAAAGAAAATTATAAATGAAGAGTGTGATTTGATCTTACCCTTACTTTCGTCAGTACCACAAATCTTTTTAGACTGATCCTCTTTTTGAACGTCACTGTCTACAATTTGATTAAGAGCAGCAGCAGCAGGAGTTGACAAGTTACTACTATTCGAATGCTCGCTGGTGTTTGGGGAAGTCACAAGGCAGGGGTTCATGTTGCTTGAAGAGTTTTGCCTTAGAATAGGCCCGCCGACAAATGACGTTTTCGATGATTGACCTTCCGAACAATTAGTTACCCCTGTAACATCTTTGCCACTAGTTGGGACGGTTAAAGTCTTTTCATTAATTGTTCCGGCTTTTTCTGAAATTTCTTCAGACATTTTAGATTGGTCTAGAAAAAAAAATACAAAACAAATATAATATATACATACATATATAAATTAAGCTAACATACCCGGTGACACTGTGGAAAATGGATCGTTTTGATCATGTTTTGGAGAAATTGACGCTTTTCCAATCGCCATTCCTATAGCAGTAGCACTACTTGCGGAATCAGTATTTGACTGACACTGAGCTTGAACTGGACTCTGTGCCATTGTTTTTTATAACTTTAAATTCAAGCTACATACATTGAATTAATGTATGATTACCGCCGGGGGAGTGACATTATATGAGCGTTTGTTAAAAACTGGTTAATTCTAAATATGTAGACTTATTTAAAACTGTACTTGAAGAATTTTTTTTAGCTAATAATAACAATAGAAATCATTTTTTATTTATATTAAGACATACGAAGATCTGTAGCAGGTCAGGTTTGGAATTTTTGTATATATACTATAATGTCACACACCAATAAAACATAAATTTCACTCACTAATCCTTCCACACTAGAAATGTAGGCTTTTTTAACTTTGGATCGTTAATCCAATAAAAGTTTTATCTTAACACACTAGCATTCCAAATTTTTGTATTCACATCCATCTCTAATGAATTTATGAAAAAGTAAAATATTAATTTGCTTCTTTTAGAGTGACCGCACTACTACAATTTCATAATATCACGGAGCATAATGTGAGTCAAGCTGCCGTCGCATAGTTAGAATCAATGGAAACAAGGGCAAATAAAGGGTTGAGAATTAATGGAATTATATATAATATAATAGTAATTATTAATTTTTAGTAATTAATTTTAATTGCTCCACTGTTCATGTTACTTTGAGTGAAAATTCTTTACATTCAACACATTTTAAATTGCTTTAATATGCATTGCTTAAATTCGCATCGATAATCAAACACTGCGGAATTGTGTATTTTCTGTGCTCCGAAAATTTACATAATACTCCAAGTGAAAAGTGAATACCTACGAACAATTTACCACAAAAATTTAGAGAAAAGACGCTCATTGCGATGTATAATCGCTCATTAAAATAGTTGTGCAAACTCCCGGGTTTTGAACAACTATTATATTTCAAAGAAAACTAACAAACACAAACTAAGCCACGAACTCTCACAATAATTCAAAGCGACATTCGCTCTCAAAGTCAACAAGAGCAAGACAAACGTCGTCTCTCACCGATATAAAACAACGCGTATTTTTCATATGTGCGCATATGAAGCGCACGAAATAAATGCAAACGTCGATCGGCCACGGGTTATTGACCCACACATGAACTTAAGCCAACAATGAACGAGAGAGCTCGTTCTTGCTCACCAGCAATCCCACCGATGTCCCAAAGAGAACTGATCTTTCCCACGATAACGAAACTTAGGCCTCATTAACCACTGCAACAACAAATACTGCAACGATATCAACCGTTCACACGGTGGCTACTGAAACACTCGCTTCTGCTGAATCAATAACAATGCCAAAAACAATGCAAACTGGGTTGGATCACTACATCCAAATTTAAAAAAAATTGAGCCCACAAAAAAATTCTGCGGCAGGAAAAAATATAAAAATCAATCAGAACACTCTAAGTCAGCGAACTGAGTCCCAGGAGTCAACAGATTTGGAATACTGGCAGATATTGATATGGATCTACCCCGCAGCACTTACGAACAATACAATTATAACAATATATAATTATAACAATATAATTAAACTTGTTGGAAAAGACAATTTCCACATAATACCCCAAAAAAAGGGCAGCGTCCACGAAACCAAGGTCCAGGTAAAAACTGAAGAGAACTTTAGGACTCTTACACACAACTTATGCAAAAATAGAAAAAAACAAGTGAGAAAAGTTATCTTCGGCTTGCCGAAGATGGTATACCCTTGAAAACAAAAAGTTTTCCATACAAAGATGTTTTTTCATATCGGTCGTTTGTATGGCAGCTATATGATATAGTGCTCCGATCCGGACTAAACTTTCACAAATCATGTATGGCTATGTCAAATGGATAAATATTGAATTCGGTTGCAATAGCTTGGAAAACAAAAAAGTTTTCCATACAAAGACTTGTTTTCATATAGGTCGTTTGTATGGCAGCTATATGATATATTGATCTGATCCGGATCAAACTTTTACAAATCATGTATGGCTATGTCAAATGGATAAATGTATAATTCGGTTGCAATAGCTTGGAAACACAAAAAAGTTTTCCATACAAAGACTTGTTTTCATATCGGTCGTTTGTATGGCAGCTATATGATATAGTGGTCCGATCCGGACCAAACTTTCACAAATCGTGTATAGCTAAGTTAAAAAAACAAATGTTGAATTCGGTTGCAATAGCTTGGAGAACAAAAAATTTTCCATACAAAGACTTGTAGTTTGTATGGCAGCTATATGATATAGTGGTCCGATCCGACCGATTCTTAAACTTGATCTGCGTGCAACAAAAATAATGATCTGGTAATAATTTAAAACTACTGTCTATTTTTTGCATAGAAACAGACGGACAGACGGACAGACGGACAGAGGGACAGACGGACATGGCTATATCGACTCGGCTGTTGATGCTGATCAAGAATATATATACTTTGTGGGGTTGGAGATGCTTTTTTTAATGCGTTACACATTTCTGGACAAAATTATAATACCATTTTTCAAGGGTATAACAACTACACGTACCAACTAAAAAGTAGTAAGGGTGTCTAAGTTGTTCTCAAGGATATAAAGCCTGACGTTACACCCTTAGAGATAAAGCAGGCATTAAACGATGAGGGATTCAAAGCGAAAACTGTCTTTAACATCCTGAACAAAGAAAACTGTCTTTACAATCCTGAACAAAGACAGGAAACCGCAACTACTCTTTAAAGTTGAGCTGGATCCTGACACTAAAGCTATCAGAAAAAATGAAGTGCATCCTATTTACATGCTACAAATTCTTCTGCATCGTAAAATTACTGTAGAAGAACCACACAAGCGCAAAGGCCCCGTCTAATACACTAATTGCCAAGAATATGGCCATACAAGGGCAAACTTCGCTTTGCGTTCAGTTTGTATCGTTTCTGGACAGCTTCATGACTCGGCTCATTTCACGAGCAACAAAAGTGATCCCAGCTCCGAAATGTACGAAAAATGTGGGGGTAACCACACAGCAAACTATAGAGGCTGTCCAATATACAAAGACTTCAAAAGCCGGATTAATCACCGAGTAACGTCTGCCCGCCTCCATAACGCACAGAATACCCTAATACAATCAGAAATATTCCCGGAAGTCTTTTTTTTGCAACGGCAAAGAGGTCCTCATTTGGTCCTGCGACCACCTTCCAAAATGTGACCTTCGCAAACGTCCTCAAATCGGGACTAACAGAACCAAGCTCTACGACAAAAACTCTGCATGCTGCCCAAGCTGATCCGACACTAAATCCCTCATCATCGTCGCAACAACAAAGTAGCTTTGAAACTTTATTGCATACTCTGTAGCAGCAGATGATCATGTCCTTCATGAGGACTACCATGCGAGACCTTATGCGGAACCAAAATATCCTTATGGAAATGCGTGTATCCCAAAATTTCAAATAATCAATGGCTGCTCTATGAATATTATTGTGGAACGCCAACGACGTTTCACGGCATAAACTTGAGATAACTTAATTTCTGCATGACAATCATATTGACGTCCTGCTACTGTCAGAAACACATCTCACTTCCAAGTACGACTATCAAATAAGTTGCTTTTCGTTCTACGGAACAAATCATCCAGATGGAAAAGCAAATGCGGAACCGGTATTCAGATTAGGAACCGCATCAAAAACCACCACCATGGCGAGTTTTGAAAAAAATACTTGCAGACCATATCTTCAAAGGTGCAACTAAGAAGCGGCAACTTATCCTCGAAGCGGTATATTTTCACCGTCGTTTCAATTTTTCCGAACAACAATTTCTGGATTTCTTCAACACCTTAGGGGACTACTTCATTGCTGCAGACGATTACAACGCCAAACACACCCACTGGGGATCACGCCTCGTCACACCTAAAGGGAAAGAGTTGCATAACGCCATCATAAAGGCAAACAATAAGGTTGCCTACGTCTTTTCAGGCAGAATTTAGAGCCTACAAAATTATTTTATGTTTTGAATAATTTTTGGTCTGAGGCAAAAAGTTTTTATACCCTTGCAGAGGGTATTATAATTTTGTCCAGAAATGTGTAACGCATTAAAAAAAGCATCTCCAACCCCACAAAGTATATATATTCTTGATCAGCATCAACAGCCGAGTCGATATAGCCATGTCCGTCTGTCCGTCTGTTTCTATGCAAGAAATAGAGAGTAGTTTTTGAGCTAGCGTTTTGAAATTTTTACCAGATCATTATTTTTGTTGCACGCAGATCAAGTTTAAGAATCGGTCGGATCGGACCACTATATCATAACTACCGATATGAAAACAAGTCTTTGTATGGAAAATTTTTTGTTCTCCAAGCTATTGCAACCGAATTCAACATTTTGTTATTTGACAAAGCTATACACGATTTATGAAAGTTTGATCCGGATCGGACCACTATATCATATAGCTGCCATACAAACGACCGATATGAAAACAAGTCTTTGTATGGAAAACTTTTTTGTTTTCAAGGGTATACCATCTTCGGCAAGCCGAAGATATTTTTTCTCACTTGTTTGACCTGTATTCGGCTGATGTTCTTGTACGAATATGGTCTCCGGGCAATAGCTGGGCGAACAGATAGTATCGAACATCGGCAAAGGTACCGTAAGCTTCGAGTAAGTATATTTAAATTTCCTAATGTCCTCCACTCTAACAACCGCCTTAGATTTGGCTTGGATATATGCCGCGATATCAATCTCTGAGGTTTCAGGGGCCAGCCGTGAAATAAATATGTGTTTAGAGGGGAGAATCATCTGTTAGGGCTTTGGTGTTTTGGTTGGTAAGACCGCGACATCAGTCCGTACCGGGGGTCCGGACGGTGGTTTACCCTTAGCAGTAGGTTTTAAGGAGGTCGACTCTACTCGTGCCGGAGGAATCACTTGAAGTGATTCCCTGGATGGTAATTCAGACGAGTTATGCTCGATTATGGAGTCAAATTCCGAAACCACATTTGTGTTTCCAACTCCTGCTCTTGGGGTGGTAAGAGTTATGAGCGGCTGCATGGTCGTCGGCTGATCAGGCTGAATAGCGATATCATTGCATACGGACTTCCTAAAAGCGGTTTACGCTTTGGAGATTCATTTAGTAGCTCTAGTCTGCTAAATTAGGAATCCAGCGCAGAGAGTTAGTCGTTGATTTTACGGAAACCACCGAGCAACTCTTTGATACCGTTTTTAGTTTGTCGCATTTTTTTTTGAACCGCGCGACATCCACTGCAGCAAAAATGGAAGCCAGCATTTCTTGAAATTGCATCCGAAACTGAGGCGATGAAACCGGCACATTTAGTATGTACTACGTTTTCACACAGCCAACAGCGGATGCTAGGCTGGGACGCGGAAATCGGCTTATTGCAACTAGGAGAGAGTGAGTTTTTGTAATAAAAAAAATTCCAGAAAATGTATGAAATAGAAAATAGAAGTACTGCACATTTACTTACTTACTTACTTACCTTACTTGGATAAATAATGTAATATTGTAATCTTACCAAATATGGTAGCGTACAGACGCGAGTGCGAAGGTAATCGATATAATATAATATTATCTTAAAAAAACGCTGGTTAGTTTTTCACAAGACAATAATTGATAAATCGATGGGCGCAAGAAAAAAATACGACCGTTCGCTATGAAATTGAAGTGCACAGCCGTATGCCCAGATGGGTTTCAGCACGGTAGTGTAGAGGAGAATTTAGTTATCAACACTAAGGGGAGAGTTGCAATTTCTGCTTGTGGGATTAACGTATTGCTCAGGGTACAGGGTGGGCAGATTTGTCTGTTGGTCTGTTTGTCAATGTGGAGGTCACATGCCTGCTTTTGGTTTCGTTTATTTTGATGTGCCAGTCCGCAAACCATCTTTCCACTTTTTGAGATGGCAGTTGTTTTAAATTCGATCATCTGCTGCTGCAGTGTATGTATCATAGTTTCAAAGCTGCTTTTTTGTTGCGTCAATGATGGGGGATTCGGTGTCGGATCAGTTTGGGCAGCATGTATTCGTATAGTTGTTGTCATAGAACTACGTTCTGTAAACTCTGATTACAGGACGTTTGCGAAGGTCACATTTAGGAGCGGTCGCAGGGCCAAATGAGGGCTTCTTTACGGTTACGAAGAAGACTTTTGGGGTTGTTCCTGATAATATAGGCGCATTCTGTGCGTTATGGAGGTGTGAAGACGTTACTCGGGAATGAATCCAGCTTTTCAGTTATCATGTATATTGGACATGATATTTACAGTAATTCTACGATGCAGAATTTTTTATGATAGCTTTAGTGGCCGGTTCCAGCACGACTTTAAAGAGTGGTTGTGGTTTTCTATCTTTGTTCTGGATGTTAAAGACAGTTTTTACCTTGAAACCCTTGTCGTTTAATGCCTGCTTTATCTGTGAGGGTGTTACTTCGGGCTCTATACCCTTGAGAACGACTTAGAGGGCCTTACTGCTTTTTAATTGATACGTGTAGTAGTTTTTGTTATGTTTGTTTAAGTAGTGTGTCCAAGAGTCCTAAAATTCTCTCCGGTTTTTACCTGGCCCATGGTTTCGTAGATGCTGCGCTTTTTTTGGGGTAAAATGTGGAAATTTTCGTTTCCAACAAGTTCAATTATATTGTTAACCAGATTATTCGAGCTTTTCTCTCGGATGTATATAGGTGGGGGCTTTCGCTTCTTTTTATCCCCTTCAGAGCTGCGGGGTAGATCCATATCAATATCCGCCAGTATTCCAAATCTGTTGGACTCTAAGGTCTCAGTTCGCTGACATAGAGTGGGCCGATTGACCTTTGGTATATATCCTGCCGCACAATTTTTTTGTGGGCTCAATTTTGTTTTAATTTGGATGTAGCAATGCAACCCAGTTTGCATTGTTTTTGGCATTGTTGCTAATTCAGCAGAAACAACGGTACCGTTGAAGTATTTGGTGTTGTTGCGAGTGCAGTCGTTAATGAGGCCGAAGTTTTGGTTGCCGTGGGAAAAGTCAGTTCTCTTTGGCACATCGTTGTCGGTCAGTAAGAACGCGCTCTCTCGTTTTTTTTGTGGATTGAGTTCATGTGTGGGTTTGGGGGTGAATGACAGTGACTGATCAACGTTTGCATTTATTTTGTGCACTTCCGCCGGTTGCAAAGACACATATGATTTATGACGTTGAGCGCGAATGTCGTATTGACTCATTGTAAGAATTCGTGGCTTGGTTTTTGTTTGTTTATTTTCTTTGATATATAACTATTTTAATAAACGATTATACATCGCAATGAGGGTATTGTCGCTAAATTTCTGTGGTAAATTATTGGGAATTATTCACTTTTAACTAGTTCTTTTTTTTATGGACGCAGTAACTGCAGTGTTTGTAAACATGCTGTTCATTTACCTACTCATCATAACCTACTCATCATTTAACCATACTAGCCGATCAGCATGCAAAAAAATGTATATTCGGGAAAAAAAATCTGAAGAATTTACGTTTAACATCATTCCTGTGTATTTTTTATTATAGTTGTAATGAAAATAAATACTTCTACAAATTATGCCTTCCTTGAGGATTATGGCGATTAGAGTTAAGTCTTCCTTCAGTCTTTATGACGATTCTCATGAGTTCTGCCTTTCTTCAATTTTATGAAGTTTGGGGTGGAGGGCTTGACTTCGCCCCCTTTGTTAATCACTGGCCTTGTGACTCAGCAATATGGTTATATTAATAACAAAAGTATTTATCGGCAGCGTGTCGGAGCAATGTAGTTTATTCTTCAATGTACTTTACAAAACTGAACTTAGGACTGAGACATAAGCATATGGCGTTGGTTTTAGTACTTTGCAGACTAGTGTAGTTCTATTATTTTGTTGACCAGTGTTATAGATTCGGTGTACGTGGCGCCGTTGGGGTCAGGCGACACCCTGGCGGCTTGTGCCTGCATACGCACAGCATTTCCATGGAATGGTAAAGGCATGGCAAGAGATGGACTGTGTTGCTGAGTGAGGTCTGATCGTTGGCCGTGGACTGAGAGAGAGAGAGCTTTGAGTGAAAGGAGTGAGTGTGAGGGTTGGTCAGGCTCGGTGCTCTCGAGGCAGTTCTTGCAGCGGCATTGAGACGAGCAGAACTTACTGTGCCTTTCATAGAATTGCACAAGAATGGATGCTAGAATTAACGCTTTTCCGACATCATAAGTGGGATCGGCTTCGCCTAGATACCAAGATTCGGCCCACATCCTCGCAACGCTGGAAGCTCAAAACAAAAGTCTAATGGACATCATCAAATCCATGCAGACTCCTAGGCCGGTAGCAGATGAAAGGCCAGTAAACGTATCTTTACCAAAATTTAATCCAGATTGTGCTGGAGCAGACGCCTCTGCCTGGTGTACAACGGTGGACCTAATATTTTATGGCAGTACCCCCGAAGGCGGCGCCCTTATGATAGCATTAAGCAAGGCGCTGGAAGGCGGTGCATCACATTGGCTATCGCAAATATTTTTTGGCGGCATCACCTAGACGCAATTCAAGGAACTGTTTATTCAACGCTTCTTGGGAGTAGAGACAACCACAGCAATTCTAATGAACATATTGAACGGTCGTCCGAAATCTGGAGAGGGATTTGCAGAGTATGGCAGTCGAATCGTCACGTCGCTTATGTCCAAATGGAAAGCTAAAGGCCTGGAGGAAATCGCTGTATTGATAGCATTGGCACACATGCCGCAAATCGACAACAGCTTGTTGCGCTGGGTATACACTACCAACGTAACCATCCGCTACGATCTACAACCACAACTACAGGCCTACGCTTTTAAAAAGCGTACTGCAGTGGAGGATGAGTATTCAACTGGCCCAGAGCGGAAGAGGACCAAGCTTCAAATGAAATGCCATCATTGTGGAAAGATTGGCCACAAAATTGCCGAGTGCCGCAGTCGACTGGAAACCAAACTCAAAGGGATGGACACAGGATGGAAGCAGTTTTTCAGGAAAGAAAGATCGGTCAAACGTAAAATGTTTCAAGTGCAACGAAATGGGACATTACGCCTTTGCATGTCCAAAAATCCGAACTAGTGGCAACGAGAGGACCTACAAGAGGCGCGTGGACGTTTGCGCAGTGACCCCGGCAAATGGGATAATAAGTCTGTCCGGTGAGTCTGTTCCATTTTGTGTTGACTCCGGAGCAGAATGTTCATTGGTAAAAGAGAGTGTGGCAGATAAGTTTAAAGGAAAACGATTGCACAATATTGTAAAACTAAATGGCATTTGTAATGAATTAATTTGTAGTGCAAAGCAAATTCTATCCAATATAAATATTGAACAATATTGTCTAGAGACTTTGTTGCATGTAGTTGCGGACAAATATCTGGAATACGATGTTTTGTTAGGCCGCGAGATATTAGGCCAGAGATTTGGTGTAACAATGGATGCCGAAAAATTCTGTATTTATAAAACAAAAAGAGTTGGTATAGTAACTTTAACTAATTATGAAAACCTTTTAGATTCTGATTTGGACCTTAGTAATTCTGATAAGACGGCACTGAAAAACATCCTAAAACATTATTCAGATTGGTTTATAGAGGGAATTCCACAGACTCGTGTAAACGCAGGGTAATTGGAAATTAGGCTAATAGATCCACAAAAGACATTGCAGCGCCGGCCATACAGGCTAAGCGAGGATGAGAAAGCAAACGTGCGTTGCAAAATCAATGAGCTTCTAAAATTCAACATTATTCGTCCCAGTTGCTCACCTTTCGCTAGCCCGATGATGCTCGTGAAAAAGAAAAATGGTAGCGATCGCCTTTGTGTAGATTACCGTGCATTGAATGAGAATACAGTTGCAGATAAATATCCATTACCCCTTATTGCTGACCAGATTGCCAGATTACGTGGGGCAAGCTATTTCTCGTGTCTCGATATGGCTAGTGGATTCTACCAAATACCGGTACATCCAGATTCAATAGAGCGCACCGCTTTCGTTACTCCCGAAGGGCAATGTGAATTTTTAACCATGCCTTTTGGTTTAAAAAATGCGCCAGCAGTGTTTCAGCGCGCTATAGTTAAGGCCTTGGGTAACCTCGCATACACATATGCCATTGTGTATATTGACGATGTTTTAATTGCGGCCGAAACTAAAGAGGAAGCTTTAGTTCGATTGCAGGTAGTGGTAGAAACCTTGAGCAAGGCTGGATTTTCATTTAATATGACCAAGTGTTCGTTTCTTAAGACTAAGGTAGAGTATCTTGGATTTGAAGTAAGCAATGGACAAATCCGCCCTAACGCACGTAACATTCAAGCATTGACAGAACTGCCACCTCCACAAACCGTAACACAATTAAGGCAATTTATTGGGTTAGCCTCATACTTTCGGCAGTTTGTGCCAAAATTTTCCGAAACTTTAAAACCATTGTATTTTCTGACTTCAAAAAGAAACTCTGATTTCAATTGGCTCATAGAGCATGAACAAATTCGATCAAAAATAATATCTGTACTGACCCAGGAACCGGTGCTTACTATATTCGACCCTAGATATCCGATAGAGCTACACACGGATGCCAGCTCGTTTGGCTACGGGGCAATATTGCTACATAAAATTGACAAAAAGCCCCAAGTGGTTGACTACAGTAAATGTACTGCACCAGCTGAATCAAAATATCACTCGTACGAACTTGAGACTATGGCGGTTATCAATGTCATTAAACATTTCCGGCACTATTTACAGGGACGAAAGTTTGTGGTATTTACTGACTGCAATTCTCTAAAAGCTAGTCGTACAAAATCGGACCTATCACCGAGGGTGCATCGATGGTGGGGTTTCTTGCAGTCCTTTGTTTTCGATATCCAATATACAAAGGGAGAACGAATGGCTCACGTAGATTTTTTGTCACGAAATCCACTGACAAAGGAAAGTAAAAGTAAATGTATAAACAAAATAGTTGAAAAACGAATTGAGCTAACCGAGGTTACAGACAATTGGCTGGTTTCCCGAGTTATACCCGAATTATAGCGGATCAGGGTCGTAACTTTGCAAGCTCGGGTTTCCGTGAATTTTGTTCTTCCCAGAAAATTGATTTACACCTAATTCCTACAGGCGCGAGAAGAGCGAATGGCCAGGTAGAGCGGATAATGAGTACGCTTAAGAGCATGTTGACTGTCGTGGAAACCAGTCAGAGGTCGTGGCAGGATGCATTAGCAGAAGTGCAATTGGCAATGACTTGTACAACCAACCGAGTCACTAAGGTCAGCCCGCTTGAATTGTTGATTGGTAGGGAAGCTAGACCTTTTGGCCTGTTGCCAGTAGGTGAAGAAGAAGAAAACGTGGTTGATAGAGAGTCTGTACGGAAACAAGCAAAGGAAAACATGGAAGCTAATGCACGTTATGACAAATCTCGGTTTGACAAAAACAAGGCGAAAATAGTAAAATTTAACGTAGGGGACCATGTCTTGTTGAAAAAAGAAGAACGTCATCAAACAAAGCTTGACCCGAAATTTAAAGGTCCGTTTGAGATAGTCGAACTATTAGAAGGAGATAGGTATGTGTTAAGATCGTTGACGAGCAAAAGAACGTATAAGTATTCGCACGAATTTCTGAGAGCATTGCCAAACAGACAAATAAATGAAGAAATGGACATAGATTGACCAAGAGGTGATAAGATGACCGCACCATATCAAATGTGACATTTTATGGCGGGGGTCGAGTTGAAAAGGTGTTAAAGGAACTACACCAGAGTTTAAGTTGAAAAGGTGTTAAAGGAACTACACCAGAGTTTAAGTTGAAAACGTGCTAAAGGAACTACACCAGAGTTTAAGTTGAAAAGGTGTTAAAGGAACTACACCAGAGTTTAAGTTGAAAAGGTGTTAAAGGAACTACACCAGAGTTTAAGTTGAAAACGTATTAAGGGAACTACACCAGAGTTTAAGTTGAAAACGTGTTAAAGGAACTACACCAAAGTTTAAGTTGAAAAGGTGTAAAAGGAACTACACCAGAGTTTAAGTTGAAAAGGTGTTAAAAGAATTACACCAGAGTTTAAGTTGAAAAGGTGATTAAGGAACTACACCAGAGTTTAAGTTGAAAAGGTGTTAAAGGAACTACACCAGAGTTTAAGTTGAAAACGTGTTAAGGGAACTACACCAGAGTTTAAGTTGAAAAGGTGTTAAAGGAATAACACCAAAGTTTGAGCTGAAAAGGTGTCAAAGGAACTACACCAGAGTTTAAGTTGAAAACGTGAACTACACAAGAGTTTAAGTTGAAAAGGTGTTAAAAGAATTACACCAGAGTTTAAGTTGAAAAGGTGTTAAAGGAACTACACCAGAGTTTAAGTTGAAAAGGTGTTAAAGGAACTACACCAGAGTTTAAGCTGAAAAGGTGTTAAAGGAACTACACCAGAGTTTAAGTTGAAAAGGTGTTAAAGGAACTACACCAGAGTTTAAGTTGAAAACGTATTAAGGGAACTACACCAGAGTTTAAGTTGAAAACGTGTTAAAGGAACTACACCAAAGTTTAAGTTGAAAAGGTGTAAAAGGAACTACACCAGAGTTTAAGTTGAAAAGGTGTTAAAAGAATTACACCAGAGTTTAAGTTGAAAAGGTGTTAAAAGAACTACACCAGAGTTTAAGTTGAAAAGGTGTTAAAGGAACTACACCAGAGTTTAAGTTGAAAAGGTGTTAAAGGAACTACACCAGAGTTTAAGTTGAAAACGTGTTAAAGGAACTACACCAGAGTTTAAGTTGAAAAGGTGTTAAAGGAACTACACCAGAGTTTAAGTTGAAAAGGTGTTAAAGGAACTACACCAGAGTTTAAGTTGAAAACGTATTAAGGGAACTACACCAGAGTTTAAGTTGAAAACGTGTTAAAGGAACTACACCAAAGTTTAAGTTGAAAAGGTGTAAAAGGAACTACACCAGAGTTTAAGTTGAAAAGGTGTTAAAAGAATTACACCAGAGTTTAAGTTGAAAAGGTGTTAAAAGAACTACACCAGAGTTTAAGTTGAAAAGGTGTTAAAGGAACTACACCAGAGTTTAAGTTGAAAACGTGTTAAGGGAACTACACCAGAGTTTAAGTTGAAAAGGTGTTAAAGGAACTACACCAGAGTTTGAGCTGAAAAGGTGTCAAAGGAACTACACCAGAGTTTAAGTTGAAAACGTGAACTACACAAGAGTTTAAGTTGAAAAGGTGTTAAAAGAATTACACCAGAGTTTAAGTTGAAAAGGTGTTAAAGGAACTACACCAGAGTTTAAGTTGAAAAGGTGTTAAAGGAACTACACCAGAGCTTAAGCTGAAAAGGTGTTAAAGGAACTACACCAGAGTTTAAGTTGAAAAGGTGTTAAAAGAACTACGCCAGAGTTTAAGTTGAAAAGGTGTTAAAGGACCTACACCAGAGTTTAAGTTTAAAACGTGTTAAAGGAACTACACCAGAGTTTAAGTTGAAAAGGTGTTAAAGGAACTACACCAGAGTTTAAGTTGAAAACGTGTTAAAGGAACTACACCAGAGTTTAAGTTGAAAAGGTGTTAAAAGAACTACACCAGAGTTTAAGTTGAAAAGGTGTTAAAGGAACTACACCAGAGTTTAAGTTGAAAAGGTGTTAAAGGAACTACACCAGAGTTTAAGTTGAAAAGGTGTTAAAGGAACTACACCAGAGCTTAAGCTGAAAAGGTGTTAAAGGAACTACACCAGAGTTTAAGTTGAAAAGGTGTTAAAAGAACTACGCCAGAGTTTAAGTTGAAAAGGTGTTAAAGGACCTACACCAGAGTTTAAGTTGAAAAGGTGTTAAAGGAACTACACCAGAGTTTAAGTTGAAAACGTGTTAAGGGAACTACACCAGAGTTTAAGTTGAAAAGGTGTTAAAGGAACTACACCAGAGTTTAAGTTGAAAAGGTATCATATGAACTACACCAGAGTTTAAGTTGAAAACGTGTTAAAGGAACTACACCAGAGTTTAAGTTGAAAAGGTGTTAAAGGAACTACACCAGAGTTTAAGTTGAAAAGGTGTTAAAGGAACTACACCAGAGTTTAAGTTGAAAAGGTGTTAAAGGAACTACACCAGAGCTTAAGCTGAAAAGGTGTTAAAGGAACTACACCAGAGTTTAAGTTGAAAAGGTGTTAAAAGAACTACGCCAGAGTTTAAGTTGAAAAGGTGTTAAAGGACCTACACCAGAGTTTAAGTTGAAAAGGTGTTAAAGGAACTACACCAGAGTTTAAGTTGAAAACGTGTTAAGGGAACTACACCAGAGTTTAAGTTGAAAAGGTGTTAAAGGAACTACACCAGAGTTTAAGTTGAAAAGGTATCATATGAACTACACCAGAGTTTAAGTTGAAAACGTGTTAAAGGAACTACACCAGAGTTTAAGTTGAAAAGGTGTTAAAGGAACTACACCAGAGTTTAAGTTGAAAAGGTGTTAAAGGAACTACACCAGAGTTTAAGTTGAAAACGTGTTAAAGGAACTACACCAGAGTTTAAGTTGAAAAGGTGTTAAAGGAACTACACCAGAGTTTAAGTTGAAAACGTGTTAAGTGAACTAAACAAGAGTTTAAGTTGAAAAGGTATCATATGAACTACACCAGAGTTTAAGTTGAAAACGTGTTAAAGGAACTACACCAGAGTTTAAGTTGAAAAGGTGTTAAAGGAACTACACCAGAGTTTAAGTTGAAAAGGTGTTAAAGGAACTACACCAGAGTTTAAGTTGAAAACGTGTTAAAGGAACTACACCAGAGTTTAAGTTGAAAAGGTGTTAAAGGAACTACACCAGAGTTTAAGTTGAAAACGTGTTAAGTGAACTAAACAAGAGTTTAAGTTGAAAAGGTGTAAAAGGAACTACACCAGAGTTTAAGTTGAAAAGGTGTAAAAGGAACTACACCAGAGCTTAAGTTGAAAAGGTGTTAAAAGAATTACACCAGAGTTTAAGTTGAAAAGGTGTAAAAGGAACTACACCAGAGTTAAAGTTGAAAAGGTGTTAAAAGAATTACACCAGAGTTTAAGTTGAAAAGATGTTAAAAGAACTACACCAGAGTTTAAGTTGAAAACGTGTTAAAGCAACTACACCAGAGTTTAAGTTGAAAAGGTGTTAAAGGAAGTACACCAGAGTTTAAGTGGAAAAGGTGTTAAAGGAACTACACCAGAGTTTAAGTTGAAAAGGTGTTAAAGGAACTACACCAGAGTTTAAGTTGTAAAGGTGTTAAAGGAACTACACCAGAGTTTAAGTTTAAAAGGTGTTAAAGGAACTACACCAGAGTTTAAGTTGAAAACGTGTTAAAGGAACTACACCAGAGTTTAAGTTGAAAAGGTGTTAAAGGAACTACACCAGAGTTTAAATTGAAAACGTGTTAAGGGAACTACACCAGAGTTTAAGTTGAAAAGGTGTTAAAGGAACTACACCAGAGTTTAAGTTGAAAAGGTATCAAATGAACTACACCAGAGTTTAAGTTGAAAACGTGTTAAGGGAACTACACCAGAGTTTAAGTTGAAAAGGTGTAAAAGGAACTACACCAGAGTTTAAGTTGAAAAGGTGTTAAAGGAACTACACCAGAGTTTAAGTTGAAAAGGTATCAAAGGAACTACACCAGAGTTTAAGTTGAAAACGTGTTAAGGGAACTGCACCAGAGTTTAAGTTGAAAAGGTGTAAAAGGAACTACACCAGAGTTTAAGTTGAAAAGGTGTAAAAGGAACTACACCAGAGTTTAAGTTGAAAAGGTGTTAAAAGAATAACACCAGAGTTTAAGTTGAAAAGGTGTTAAAGGAACTACACTAGAGTTTAAGTTGAAAAGGTGTTAATGGAACTACACCAGAGTTTAAGTTGAAAAGGTGTTAAAAGAATTACACCAGAGTTTAAGTTGAAAGGGTGTTAAAAGAACAACACCAGATTTTAATTTGAAAAGGTGTTAAAGGAACTACACCAGAGTTTAAGTTTAAAAAGGTGTTAAAGGAACTACACCAGAGTTTAAGTTGAAAAGGTGTTTAAGGAACTACACCAGAGTTTAAGTTGAAAAGGTGTTAAAAGAATTACACCAGAGTTTAAGTTGAAAAGGTGTTAAAAGAATTACACCAGAGTTTAAGTTGAAAAGGTGTTAAAAGAACTACACCAGAGTTTAAGTTGAAAAGGTGTTAAAGGAACTACACCAGAGTTTAAGTTGAAAACGCGTTAAGGGAACTACACCAGAGTTTAAGTTTAAAAGGTGTTAAAGGAACTACACCAGAGTTTAAGTTGAAAAGGTGTAAAAGGAACTACACCAGAGTTTAAGTTGAAAAGGTGTTAAGGGAACTACACCAGAGTTTAAGTTGAAAACGTATTAAGGGAACTACACCAGAGTTTAAGTTGAAAACGTGTTAAAGGAACTACACCAGAGTTTAAGTTGAAAAGGTGTTAAAAGAATTACACCAGAGTTTAAGTTGAAAAGGTGTTAAAGGAACTACACCAGAGTTTAGGTTGAAAAGGTGTTAAAGGAACTACACCAGAGTTTAAGTTGAAAAGGTGTTAAAGGAACTACACCAGAGTTTAAGTTGAAAAGGTGTTAAAGGAACTACACCAGAGTTTCAGTTGAAAACGTGTTAAAGGAACTACACCAGAGTTTAAGTTGAAAAGGTGTTAAAGGAACTACACCAGAGTTTAAGTTAAAAACGTGTTAAGGGAACTACACCAGAGTTTAAGTTGAAAAGGTGTTAAAGGAACTACACCAGAGTTTGAGTTGAAAAGGTGTCAAAGGAACTACACCAGAGTTTAAGTTGAAAACGTGTTAAGTGAACTACACAAGAGTTTAAGTTGAAAAGGTGTAAAAGGAACTACACCAGAGTTTAAGTTGAAAAGGTGTAAAAGGAACTACACCAGAGCTTAAGTTGAAAAGGTGTTAAAAGAATTACACCAGAGTTTAAGTTGAAAAGGTGTAAAAGGAACTACACCAGAGTTAAAGTTGAAAAGGTGTTAAAAGAATTACACCAGAGTTTAAGTTGAAAAGATGTTAAAAGAACTACACCAGAGTTTAAGTTGAAAACGTGTTAAAGCAACTACACCAGAGTTTAAGTTGAAAAGGTGTTAAAGGAAGTACACCAGAGTTTAAGTGGAAAAGGTGTTAAAGGAACTACACCAGAGTTTAAGTTGAAAAGGTGTTAAAGGAACTACACCAGAGTTTAAGTTGTAAAGGTGTTAAAGGAACTACACCAGAGTTTAAGTTTAAAAGGTGTTAAAGGAACTACACCAGAGTTTAAGTTGAAAACGTGTTAAAGGAACTACACCAGAGTTTAAGTTGAAAAGGTGTTAAAGGAACTACACCAGAGTTTAAGTTGAAAACGTGTTAAGGGAACTACACCAGAGTTTAAGTTGAAAAGGTGTTAAAGGAACTACACCAGAGTTTAAGTTGAAAAGGTATCAAATGAACTACACCAGAGTTTAAGTTGAAAACGTGTTAAGGGAACTACACCAGAGTTTAAGTTGAAAAGGTGTAAAAGGAACTACACCAGAGTTTAAGTTGAAAAGGTGTTAAAGGAACTACACCAGAGTTTAAGTTGAAAAGGTGTTAAAAGAATAACACCAGAGTTTAAGTTGAAAGGGTGTTAAAAGAACAACACCAGATTTTAATTTGAAAAGGTGTTAAAGGAACTACACCAGAGTTTAAGTTTAAAAAGGTGTTAAAGGAACTACACCAGAGTTTAAGTTGAAAAGGTGTTTAAGGAACTACACCAGAGTTTAAGTTGAAAAGGTGTTAAAAGAATTACACCAGAGTTTAAGTTGAAAAGGTGTTAAAAGAATTACACCAGAGTTTAAGTTGAAAAGGTGTTAAAAGAACTACACCAGAGTTTAAGTTGAAAAGGTGTTAAAGGAACTACACCAGAGTTTAAGTTGAAAACGCGTTAAGGGAACTACACCAGAGTTTAAGTTTAAAAGGTGTTAAAGGAACTACACCAGAGTTTAAGTTGAAAAGGTGTAAAAGGAACTACACCAGAGTTTAAGTTGAAAAGGTGTTAAAGGAACTACACCAGAGTTTAAGTTGAAAACGTATTAAGGGAACTACACCAGAGCTTAAGTTGAAAACGTGTTAAAGGAACTACACCAGAGTTTAAGTTGAAAAGGTGTTAAAAGAATTACACCAGAGTTTAAGTTGAAAAGGTGTTAAAGGAACTACACCAGAGTTTAAGTTGAAAAGGTGTTAAAGGAACTACACCACAGTTTAAGTTGAAAACGTGTTAAAGGAACTACACCAGAGTTTAAGTTGAAAAGGTGTTAAGGGAACTACACCAGAGTTTAAGTTGAAAAGGTGTTAGAGGAACTACACCAGAGTTTAAGTTGAAAACGTGTTAAGGAAACTACACCAGAGTTTAAGTTGAAAAGGTGTTAAAGGAACTACACCAGAGTTTAAGTTGATAAGGTGTAAAAGGAACTACACCAGAGTTTAAGTTGAAAAGGTGTTAAAAGAATTACACCAGAGTTTAAGTTGAAAACGTGTTAAAGGAACTACACCAGAGTTTTAGTTAAAAAGGTGTTAAAGGAACTACACCAGAGTTTAAGTTGAAAAGGTGTAAAAGGAACTACACCAGAGTTTAAGTTGAAAAGGTGTAAAAGGAACTACACCAGAGTTGAAGAAGTAATTTAATATGAATAGGTGTAAAAGGAAATATGCTTGAGATACGAATAGTAAAATATGATAATTTGAGGAGAAGAGTTAATGAAGAAAAAAAGGCAGTGTATGGACTAGTCAAGAAGACAATTTTCCTATGTTTGGTTAAGTACCTTAAGCTGTAGGTTTATATAATGGGAAAAATAAAAATGAATAATGCCCGACATGTGAGAGTATTGTGATTAAACGTTAACACGCGAGGACGTGTGATTTGTCAAGAAGGCTGTGTCGGAGCGTTGGTTTTAGTACTTTGCAGTGACCAGTGTAATAGATTCGGTGTATGTGGCGCCGTTGGGGTCAGGCGACACCCTGGCGGCTTGTGCCTGCATACGCACAGCATTTCCATGGAATGGTAAAGGTATGGCAAGAGATGGACTCTGTTGCTGAGAGAGGTCTGATCGTTGGCCGTGGACTGAGAGAGAGAGAGCTTTGAGTGAAGGGAGTGAGGGTTGGTCAGGCTCGGTGCTCTCGAGGGAGTTCAGTTCTTGCAGCGGCATTGAGACGCCTTTCATAGAATTGTACAAGAATGGATGCTAGAAATAATGTTTCTCCGACACATACATTAAGCGGCAATGCATCACGCCACAAAGTCATGATCGCCAACCGAATAATTATTTTATACACCGCGGCGCAGCACTCCAAATCAGAATTGACAGCTTACCACAGCCGTCCGTTATTAGCGCAGAGCGCTGAACTCAATTCTGACGCGTCTCAGCAAAAGATACACAAAAAGATTGGACAACCACCCCAACCACCTGGCCATCAACCTCCTAGACAATAGCCAATCCCTAAAACGCCTAAAGGGGAAACACCCGCTTGACCTCGCCTATCAATAGACACCTAAGTCAACCAATAGACCCGAAAGAATAAAGTTTAGAAAAGATTACGAGGAAAAAGTAGAGTTCGTTTGTTGCTCTGAAAGGTAGGTGAGAATTGAGGATTTGATAGAAGTGGACGTGCAGAGTGAAGTAATAGAGTATAAAACATTGTAGTCAGAACATAAAACCCTGAAAGGCTCATGCTGGGCATATGTAGATCTACAACAACTTAGGAATCGGGGACTAAAATTTCTAGTACGTCTATTTGGAATGTTTAATATTAGTCGTGTTAGTAGATGCTGGCTGTCTACATTACCATTAATAAGGTTATAAAGGAAAACGACCCCCAGCACCTTTCTACGATTGGTTAGGGAAGGTAAATTAATTAGAAGGAGTCTGTTAGAATAAGATGGGAGGTGAAGATTTGCATCCCAGTTGAGTCCCCTAAGAGCAAACATCAAGAAATTCTTTTGAACGGATTCAATGCGATCTTGATGAACCCCACCCTGAGGGCTCCAGACGCATGACCCGTACTCCAGAATTGGACGTACTAAAGATACGTATAAAGTTTTGGTAATGTATGGGTCATTGAATTCCTTAGACCATCTTTTAATGAAGCGAATGACGCCCTTGGCTTTATTAACCATCGTAGAAATATGGTCGGAAAATTAAAGTTTAGCATCTAATAGGACACCAAGATCGTTAACCTGGGTTAATCTATCTAAGAAAATGGAGAAAGTATGTGGCCTGGTTAGGGCACGAACGATATAAAGACATAAGCTTACATTGGACCCATTAAGTTTAAGAGATTAATGGAACACCAATTTTGAAAATTGTCCAAATCCGACTGAAGTTTATATAGGGCAAAAGGGGATATGTATTCAAGACAAAGCTTAACGTTGTCTGCATACATAAGAATCAGAGAGTTCGTTATGGCAGGGGGTGATCGTTAATAAAGATAGTGAAAAATAGTTTCCCAAGATGGCTTCCTTGGGGGACTGCCGATGTAGCACTAACAAGGCGAGAGTGTACATTCTTAAAAAGAACACGTTCGGTTCTCCCAGCTAAGTAGCTAGAAATCCACGTGAGAAGGTCTGAGGGAAATCCTAGGATACTAAAATTACTCAAAAGGAGTGAGTGGTTGGCAGAGTCAAATGCTTTTCTAAAGTCAGTGTAGATGACATCTGTTTTAAGGCCTTTACGGAAGCCATCTATAATAAAGGAGGTCAGCTCCAAGAGGTTTGTGGTGGTGGAGCGACGCTTTATGAAACCATGTTGGCATGGAGAAATAATTGAACTGCAGAGATGTTAAAGAAGTGGTGTTACCTATTTTTCGAAAAGCGTTAGAAATGCGGACAATTTAGAGATTCCTCTATTGTTTGTAGCATCCATTTTTTTTCATTTTTTGTGAAGGGGAATTATGAAGGATTCCTTTCATCTGTGCGGAAAGTTCGAAGTTTCCAGTGACAAAGAGAAAAGTTTTAGAAGAGGTCTGCACAATGACTTAGCGCAGTTTGTCAGTACACAGCCAGGAACACCATCAGGACCTGGCGAATAGACTGGTTTCACCCTCAGAAGATCCGATAACACAGTGCTTTCGGAGAAAGTTGGTCTGAAAATAAGATTAGCTGATTGAATGTTATATGAATAAGGCTGATCCATAATTGTAGGAAATGAGTATGTTGTTTGAAAGAAAGTTGCGAATAGATCGGCAATACCCTGATTAGTAGTCGCAGATACATTTTAAAACAAAAGTAGGGGGGGAGAAGATACCTGCTTACGCTTAGTGTTAACAAAATTATAAAACTGCTTCAGATCCTGAGTTAAGTGGATCCGACAGCGGTATATATAATTGTTATAACACTCAGCGTTATGCACGGTGAAATTTGACCGAGCTACTAAGTATATTGAGAAAGTTACATGACACCCAGTTTTCTTATGTCTCTTAGGGAGTCTATTTTTAATGTATTTTAAGTTTTTAAGGCTCCTTGTAAACCAAGGAGGGTCGGTCGAGGCGGATGAATACTTCTATGGCACGCAAGAGTCGAAGAAAGCGTTAAGCGTTTTGTATAATGTTTCTAAAGCGATATTAATATTGGTGCATTCCCAGAGATCGGACCAATCAAATGTAGAAATTAAATAGCTTAGTCTCTGAAATCAGCCTTGCGAAAGCAGCGAGTTTTATGAACTCCAATGCGAGACTGAAGGTTGCTAGCTGTAGGGGTTTCAATCGACACCTCAAGCGTTGGGTGGTAAGGATCTTCTGGGAACGAAAGTGGCATGGCTCTGGAATCGGGTATTCCATCTTGGTCAGAAACGAAACTTAGATCTAGAAGCCGACATAAAGAATTTCTTACGTGGTTTATTTGTCCAAGGGATACCCTCAGTAAAATTATGGTGTGTTGAGAGTGTTAAAGATGGTGAATTCTCGTTGTTTGACCAGATAAGTTCAGGTAAATTGAAGTCTCCTAGAGTCACTAGAAAGTCACTGTCGGACATGCGGTTAGAAACCAGCTGAATGGCAGATAAGTGGTGCCAGTATGTATGTGGTTCTGAAGAAGGTGGTAAATATGAGCATGCGATGAACAGTGATTGAAGCGACATAGTGATTTTCACACATAAGAATTCAATATCACCAAGATTCGGTAACTTAACCTCTTCAGAAGCGAAGTCGGAGTCCACAGAGATTAGGACCCCCCCTCCCCTTCGTAGTGGTCGGTTCCATCTGAAAGTGGTGTACCTGTCTGGGAAAATTTCGGAGCTAAAAATCTCCGGCTTTAACCAGGTCCCAGTGAGGACTACAATCTGGGACGCAAAAGATGAACTATCAGCATACAGTTTAGGGAGCTTACTCCGAAGCCCCCTAGTATTCTGATAGGTTGTAAGACGCCGCAGTCTGCGTTTTTAAATGCAGCTGAGTTTTATTCTTAAATCTATGTTTGAGGCCTATGACCCCGCTAATCACCTCCCGCGTGGTCACATCTCTTGACACTTCGGCAATAGGCCGCTGCAATCGTACTTATCTGTAGTTGCCACTCATGCTGTCCAGTGACATGTTTATTGCAGCCCATAAATAAAATATATTTATAGTTTGCCTACTTATCATGTCTTAACACATATTTAGACATTCTCCGGGGGGGAAAAATGTACGGCCAATAGTCTTCCCTCATTTATGCGTTGCCTCCGGATATAAATGACCAATATAATTATAATAATCGTTGTCAACCCTAGAGCCGAGTGTCCGCTTGCAGTGTGGAAAATCAAGTCATCAATGTGTACCTTGTTATTTTTCAGAGACTTGATGCGCATTTGAAGATTTTGCAGTTCATTAGTGTTGTTGACAATCAAGTGCTTCGGCGGGACCACGTTCCATGTCTCCTTTTCATCTATAATTCGTAAACTGGGGAAGTTAGGCATTTCAGACGCTGTCGAAATTACCTTTTGAGGAGTAATAATTGTTGTATCCCCTAATATAGCTGTGCATCCTGCAAGTAGTTGTATAATGCCTTGATTGGGCAGTCTTATAACTTGATGCTGTTCGTTGCATCTTTACCACGGCAATCTTCGCTAGCTTTAATTCCGCCACCGTAAGATGTGAAAGCTGTTGCGATTTTCCTCTCAGCTTTGTTATGAAGCGTAATACATACGCCATTACTCTAAGAAGTTTGTCGATCGATGAATACTTCGATAAAAGATGATTTTGCAGATATTCGGATTTTATTCGGATTGCGTTGTGATCTCGTTGCTCCATATAGCCTGCACCTTAGCTAATAACTTTGCTAATAAATGCATATTCCGTCCACCAGTTAGCTAAGTTGGATTCCAATTCAACATCCCAAGTCATCAATAACTTCCACAGTTCCTGAATGAAAAATTTGCCTTGAATCGTTACAGGTGCCAACCATCCTAGTGGGTCGAAAATTCTGGACAACTGTGATAACACTAACCGCTTTGTAATGCGTGTTTGCATTGGGTTTTCTGCCGAAAACGTAAATGTATCGTTCTTCGGATCCCATTGAAGTCCTAAGGTTTTGATTGATTCATTCTCCTCAATGCAGATTTTCTCCGTAGCACCGTCGTCCTGAATGTCGGATAAAATACGTTTGTCATTTGCAACCCATTTTCGCAGATGCATGCCGACCTTCTCCATCAATTGTCTCAATTTCCTTTGAAGTTCATAGCACTCGTTGACTGTGTCTCCACCAGTTATGAGGTCATCCATATAAAAGTCGTCTCTAATTGTTTCTGCTAAGACGCTATCCTCTTGGCAAAAGCGATCTGCTAACTCTTGTAGACATCGGACTGCTAAGAAAGGTGCTGCCGATGTGCCATAAGTTACGGTTGTTAACTTAAACTCACTGATCGGCAATTTTGGATCATCTCTCCATAGGATATATTGGTATTTTTGGTCTTTCTCAGCAACCTTTATTTGGCGATACATTTTTTCAATGTCCGCTACCACAACATATTGCCACTTGCGCCATTTAATTAGAATATCGAATATATCCTTTTGAATCTTAGGACCAACTATAATAACGTCATTTAGGCTTAGTCCATTTGTCGTCTTTGCGGATGCGTCAAAGACTACTCGTAGCTTCGTAGTTAAGCTTCCAGGCCTGATGATTTCTTGATGGGGTAAATAGTATTTACCTTGACCCGTTGTCTTTACAGATTCCATATGTCCCATCTTAAGGTATTCTCTTATGAATTCGTTGTATGCAGCCCAGTTCTTTGGGTTTCTTTGAAACTTCTTTTCCATTTCCATAAGCCTTGCCATTGCCTGTTTGCGAGAGTCTCCCAGCTTTGCCTCTTTGTGGAATGGAATTGAAACCACAAATCTGCCTTCCTCGTTGATGACAGTTGTTTCTTGGAATTTTCTTTCGCATTCTGCATTGTCTGTAATCGTCTCATCGGCTTCATCTTCCAATTCCCAAAAGCGTTCTAGGTTCTTTCTTGTTGTAGTGGCACTTATAATTTTTTGCTTTGCTGCTCGAGTTATATTTCCGGACACAATCCATCCAAATCTGGTTTTTTGTCCCAAGATTCCATTCACGGTTTTTATTTTCTCCATCATAATCAGGGGAATTAGATCCACACCTATCACCATGTCAATTCTGTTTGGCTCATTGAATCGTGGATCTGCTAGCCTGTAGCCCTTCCACTCTTTGTTGATATCAATATCAAACTTTTTGCTGGGAAGGGCTCTATGGAGTGTTGGTAAAACCAATGCTTCCGTTGATGTTTTGAAGCTGCTTGGAATTTTTGGTCTGATCGTCAGGTGGACGCTATTGATAATTGAGTAGTCTGGGAGATACCTTCGACCTCTATAGTACTCCTTACTCTGGGAATCCTTAATATTTGTGCTGGCTCCTCTGAAATCAGCGTCTTCTGGGATTTACCGTCAATAAGCGCCCTCAACTCGTTGTAACTTCCAGCTTTGTTTTTAACTAAAACAACAGCTGCAGCCAGTATGTCTTGGCCTTGTTTGAGGCTATTGCTGTTGATACTGCGTTTTGTGTCTTAATGAAGAAGGCTGTTGTGTCCTTTGGAGCATTGATTGCATGTAATTTCCTTTCTGCAGGCGATAGCATTATGTTTTCCAAAGCATCTAAAGCACATGCTGTTCTTTTGAACGAATTCTTTTCTTTTTTCGATTGATTTTGCTCTGAATTTGAGACATTTTATCATATCGTGGCCATCCTTAGAGCAAAAGGCACACGATCTAACTTGCACTTTTCTTGTAGCAAGCTGAGCGGTATTTTTGGTAATGGCATTTACTGAGTTGTATTGTTGCTCAATAAACTCTAGTACGTCTTGTAAGGACTGTATAGCTCTTGCCTTTTTTATATGCTGTTCATACAGCTGCAAGGCTTCTGGCGAAAATTTCCGCAGTAGAATTTCTGCTAAAATTACGTCAGCAGAGCTTTCTATTTTTCCTCAGTCACAGTATCCAAAAACTTCCTTAAATTTTTCTCATCATGGGGCAGCAAGCACTCCAGTTCCATTAATTTGTTGAAGTGTTGGGAGAATATTTTTCTGCTATTCTCATAGCGTTTGCAGATAAGCTCCCACGCTGTTGTATAGCTAGCCGCTGATCCCGTTATCAAATGGCTAACCACCATTTGAGCTTCTCCTTTTAAGCAGGCTCTTAAACATCCCAGCTTCCTTTGGTTTGCTGAGATCCTTCCTGCTGTCTATTAGCTCAGAGAACAGCTCGTAAAATGTTGGCCATTCCTTCGCATTTCCATTGAACGTTGGAAGGTCCACTTTTGGGAGTTCTGGTACGTCGTAGTTGGAACTTTTGAACTGTTCCAACTACATTTGAAGTACCATCTCTAGTGCGGCAACTTCAGATTGCAGAATGTCTGCCTCATCTTGATCAAAGGCAGTTCGGTAATACTTGTTTTCAAATCGGACTACCGATACTTCTATTGCTGGTATAGATGCCTTTTCCTTGATGGCTTGCAGTATTCTATTTTGCAGCTCTCCTTGGTTTTGCATCAATTTCACAGATGTTTCCGACAACATCTTGGGAAAAAAATCACTGTGACTTTTTTGTGCTTTCTGCTTGTATTCTTTGGCGTGATCCGTTGGAGGATTTTTTGATTGGCCGCCCAGTTGACATAGCTGTGCCTCGACTCACAGCTGATTGATCAGCCAAAAAAAAGCAAGAACACAATGTTTCACCTTATAGTCCTAGTACTTTAAGGCGTGGTCTTTTATTCCGTGTTTCTTACCACTGGTGGGGAAAAAAACAGAATCACTCGAATAACCTTGATCTTTTTACTTTGAAGCGCTGGTTTTTTATTCTGTGTTTCTTACCACTGGTGGGGAAAACAACAGAATTTCTCGAAGGACCAAAATGTTCACACTATAAACTTGTGCGGACACTGAATGAGTTCAATTCGGGTGTTTGAATCTAACTGACTCGCTACTGCGAGGGCTTCGCCTTTTATTTATTCTTACATAGGTTCTTATTATCTAATTATAAAATGCAGCGCTTGTAAGACGCCGCAGTCTGCGTTTGTAAATGCAGCTGAGTTTTATTCTTAAATCTATGTTTGAGGCCTATGACCCCGCTAATCACCTCTCGCGTGGTCACATCTCTTAACACTTCGGCAATAGGCCGCTGCAATCGTACTTATCTGTAGTTGCCACTCATGCTGTCCAGTGACATGTTTATTGCAGCCCATAAATAGAATATATTTATAGTTTGCCTACTTATCATGTCTAAACACATATTTAGACAAAGACGGTACACGGTTCTTAGACTTTGGGAGTTTAACTCCCACAGGCTTATTAACTTTTTTTATACCCTTGAAAAGGGTATTATAATTTTTTCCAGAAATGTGTAACGAATTAAAGGAAGCATCTCTTGACCAGCATCAACAGCGGAGTCGATATAGCCATGTCAGTCTGTCCGTCTGTTTCTATGCAAAAAATAGACAGTAGTTTTAAAGCTAGCGTTTTGAAATTTTTACCAGATCATTATTTTTGTTGCACGCAGATCAAGTTTAAGAATCGGTCGGATCGGACCACTATATCATATAGCTGCCATACAAACTACAAGTCTTTGTATGGAAAATTTTTTGTTCTCCAAGCTATTGCAACCGAATTCAACATTTGTTTTTTTAACTTAGCTATACACGATTTGTGAAAGTTTGGTCCGGATCGGACCACTATATCATATAGCTGCCATACAAACGACCGATATGAAAACAAGTCTTTGTATGGAAAACTTTTTTGTTTTCAAGGGTATACCATCTTCGGCAAGCCGAAGATAACTTTTCTCACTTGTTTTAACCGTACTCGGCTGATGTTCTTGTACGAATATGTTCTCCGGGCAATAGCTGGGCGAACAGATCGTATCGAACATCGGCAAAGGTACACGTATCTTAAAAAATGACGTAAGCGTCGATTAAATATATTTAAATTTTCTAATGTTCTCCACTCTAACAACCGCCTTAGATTTGGCTTGGATATATGCTACGATATCAATCTCTGAGGTGTCAGGGGCCAGCCGTGAAATAAATATGTGTTTAGAGAGGAGAATCACCTGTAAGGGCTTTGGTGTTTGGGTTGGTAAGACCGCGACATCAGTCCGTACCGGGGGTCCGGACGGTGGTTTACCCTTAGCAGTGGGTTTTAAGGAGGTCGACTCTACTCGTGCCGGAGGAATCACTTGAAGTGATACCCTGGATGGTTATTCAGCCGAGTTATGATCGATTATGGAGTCAAATTCCGAAACCACATTTGTGTTTCCAACTCCTGCTCTTGGGGTGGTAAGAGTTATGAGCGGCTGCATGGTCGTCGGCTGATCAGGCTGAATAGCGATATCATTGCATACGGAGTTCCTAAAAGCGGTTTTTTTACGCTTTGGAGATTCATTTAGTAGCTCTAGTCTGCTAAATTAGGAATCCAGCGCAGAGAGTTGGTCGTTGATTTTACGGAAACCACCGAGCAACTCTTTGATACCGTTTTTAGTTTGCCGCGTGAACGTTCGCATCTCTTTTTGAACCGCACGACATCCACTGCAGCAAAAATGGAAGCCTGCGTTTCTTGAGATTGCTTAGGCGGTGAAACCGGCACATGTCGTATGTACTACGTTTTCACACAGCCAACAGAGGATGCTAGGCTGGGACGCGGAAATCGGCTTGCACGATTTTATAGCGCAGATGCTATAAAATTCCATTTTAAGGGATTTTGTAAGAAATCAAATAAAATTTAAATGTATAAAAATGTATTACTACTACAGTCACCGACTATCTCTCTTCAAGTGCGAACGACTTTCTAATTGTGAGTGCTTTTTTCTTCTATTTATACCCTGTACCCATTAAAAATGGGTGAAAAGGGTATCATAATATGGTGCAAATGTATGTAACAGGCAGAAGGAAGCATCTCCAACCCCATAAAGTATATATATTCTTGATCAGCATCAACAGCCGAGTCGATATAGCCATGCCCGTCTGTCCGTCCGTCCGTCCGTCCGTCTGTCCGTATCAACGCCTAGATCTCAGAAACTACAAAAGCTACAGATATGTGCCATATATCGTTGGATAGGTAATTTCCATACGCAGTACAAGTTTGTTTTTTTATTTTGATATCACACCCCGTTCCCCCGCAAACAGCAAAAAACTGCCACGACTACGCTCCCCGCAAACCGCAAAAAACTGCCACGCCCACAATTATTAACTTAATGCTATGCAATTTCGCATATGCTTTGGTGTTTATAAAAGCTATTAAATTTTTAAATTTGAATCAAATCGGATAAGAAACACGGAAGTTATGCCACATGCAAAATCTATGGCAAGGGAAGCGCAGCAAAACACGCATTGCGCGACGCCGACTGCGACGTTAACAGCGAAATGTGTATAACTTTACGAAACTTATTTTCATAACCAAAATCATACCGAATTTATATTGTTATGGTACTCTTTTCTAATAGAATATTGTTTCATTTATTTATTGATACTAAATAAATAAATTGTAAGCATGTCTAGGGGTACAGGGTATTTTGCAGTCGGGAAACTCGACTGCTGCTACCTTACTTGTTTTTTTCTGTTTTTTTGTTTTTTTAACGCTCGCGTTCAAATCGTTCTACAAATTTGTTAACCATGGCCCCAGGCCACCAAATTTTGGGGAAATTCGCTTTGTCAGCCTCAGCGTTAGCCCCAAAGCTAAGAAATAAAGAACCTTTCACAAATTTCCAGTTGATTTCCCAGACCTTCCTGAAACACAGTGCAAGAATCCGAGATTTTTAGTTGTCTCATCAAAAAACTCTCCGAAGACCATATCCGACTATAATTTCTTTGCCGTCCATAGAGCCCGTATGTATATCAGCAAAGACATCATATCCATCTGTAATCTTCGCGATGGTAACCTTCTCCTGCTGGTCAACTCCAGGCTTCCCTGGAGTGACAAATTTAGTGACAAATTTAGTGACAAATTTATCAAAGTATCTTTACCCGGCCTATGCGAAATCGAGTGCAAGCTCCACAACACTCTTAACTTTGTCAAAGGCACAATTTACGCACCCTATCTTGTTAACATTTCAGAAAACGAAATTGTTGAGGAACTAAAATCTCAAAATGTACACAGCGTCTTCAAATTCACCAAAATGATCGACGCCACCCCCAAACCATTTGGAAAAATTCAATCGTAACGTTTGACCGTTTTACTCTTCCCAGTAAACTAACGGTTTCCTGGCACACAGTTAAGGTTACAGAATATATACCCAACCCGATGAGATGTAAGTCTTGTCAATTATTGGGCCACACATCAAAGCACTGCAAGAACCCAGCCGCCTGTGTATCATGCAATCTCACGCCCCACCTTCCCGTGCCCGGCACTCGCATTTTCTGTGCAAACTGCACCGGCGAACACCCAGCTTTCTCACCCGAATGCCCACAATATCAAACACAAAAACAACTTCTTCACATCAAAACAAGCAAAAAATGCAGAAAGCAACAACAAAACACAACAACTAACTCCACGCTTACCTACTCGACCGTTGTAAAACAAAACCCAGCATTCGCTGTTATTATCAAAAAAACCCGAAACCCAGATACGGTTACAAACACCGACTTGACCACCAGCTCGACAAAAGTACTAACTCCTCTCTTACCAACGTATCCCTCTTCTCGTGCCAACTCTTTAAATCTCGAAAAGAATCTTACTTCCTCACCAGCATCTCTGCCAAAACTGATTTCTCTCACTTGAGCCCAACAAGTAAACTGAATATATGTATGGAACAATCTCGCTCCCTTAGGTCGGAAGCAAATGCTCTAATCGGACAAACCTACAACGACGACAACAATACATTAATGACCTCAAGATCCAACTCAAACGAATCAATTGCTTCACACACCTCAAATCTACAAACAATAATCAACACAACAGACTCAGATAACACTATGGATGATCCCGACTCTTAGTCCTGATCCTCTCACCCTTACTTTCATATGCACAAACTCATACACTCACACACCACAAATTAATAATAATCCAATAAAATTTAATCATGACAATTACTATATTACAATGGAACATCAACGGTATTTTTAAAAATTACCACGAACTGGCACTACTTATAAAAGACCACGCACCCGACATTGTATTTTTGCAGGAAACCAACCTTCCATGTAATTCTAAAAATGTTATTTGCCCCAAAGAATATAGTGGTTATTTCCACAATTTTTCTTCTAACACCTCAGCTAAACATGGCATTGGTGTTCTTATAAAAAGGAATGTGCCACATACATACAGTAACATTAACTCCAGCATACTCTGCTCCCCATTGCAGCTTAATTTTGAACAAGTTATTAATATTTTTAATGCGTACATCCCACCAAGTCAAACCTTTTCATCCTCTGACATATCAGAAATTCTACACAATCTTAGTGGATCCACAATACTCCTGGGTGACCTAAACTCATGGAGTCGTTTATGGGGTTCGCCGCGCACAAACACAAGGGGTAAAAAAATTGAAAGCGTAATTCTTGAAAACAGCCAAATTGTTCTAAAGGACGGTTCCCCGACTCACCTTTCAACTCACAACACTTTCACTCACATCGATATCTCACTGATATCTCCACAGATAGCCCATATGTGCAGCTGGTCTATATCAGATCATCTCCATGGAAGTGACCATTTCCCCATAATCATCCACATAAACACACCTACCCGTCCCGATAATACTTTACCCCTGCCTAAATACAAGACAGACCTAGCAAACTGGAAACGCTTTAATGAAACTTGCGAAAAATCAGCAGCATATTGGACTGACGATTGCCTAAATCAGCAAGTCGCACAAATGACGAAAGTCATACGAGCAGCTGCAAACTACAGCATTCCCCAAACGAAAAGAGTGATCCACAATGCCAAAGTGCCATGGTGGAACGGTAACCTTCAACAGCTTAGGGACCAAAAGCAATGCTTGTTCTCGTCCTACAAAGCCAATATGAATGATACAAACCTTATCAGATACAAAAAAGAAAACGCTCTTTTCAAAAAAGCCATACTTTCGGCCAAGCGTAACTCCCTTGAAAAATTTACTTCCAAAATCTCCCCAGTATCCTCCACAAAAAAAGTCTGGTCCGATATAAAACGCCTAGCCGGCATCCCTCCCACACCGTTCAAATATATCAACTCCAACTCACTGGAGCTCTAACTGGATCATTTAATATCGCCGAAGAGTTTGCCTTATCTTGGTCTGAATACTCTTCTGTCCAAAATTTTCCAGCAGAATATATACGAAAAAAAAATCGGTATCTTTCAGTCCCTATCTCATCGACTCAATTTCCCCATCGGCTACATGCTTAGATTCCAAATTTACATTACTTGAAATTGAAAATGCAGTTGCAAAAGCAAAAGGAAAAAGCCCTGGGGCCGACAGAGTATAATACCCTATGCTCAAACCTATCTCCCCACCTAAAAACAAAACTTTTGGATATCTTTAATCAAATACTGAACACTGGAAAATACCCACGTACATGGAGATCGGCTACCATTATCCCTATCCCAAAACCTAACAAGCCTCCTTCCGATATTAACAGCTACCGTCCAATTTCCCTGTTATCCTGTCTAGGAAAAACAATAGAAAAAATAATAGCACAAAGACTTATCTGGTTCATTAAGCGCCAGAACCTAATTTCCCATAATCAAGTTGCTTTCAAAAGAAATCGTAGCACAATGGACGCGTTATTGCGTATCCAACACTTCGCGTCGAACGCTCTTTCCACCAAAAATCATGTCTCTATTTTGGTGACGGACTTTGAAAGAGCCTACGATCGCGTGGAGATTCACGCCGTACTTTGCAGACTCGAGCGCTGGGGCATTGGTTCAAGGCTTTATAACCTAATTAAAGCCTTCATGCTGAATCGGTCCTTGAGGGTTCGAATAAACAATGTCACATCGAACTCCCACATTTTACACAACGGAATTCCGCAGGGTTCGCCACTTTCTGTAGTTTTATTTATAATAGCAATTGAAGATATAAATGACATTGTAACCCGGCATAAGAAAATCTACATCTCACTATACGCAGACGACGCCATCATCTTTACAAAAATAAAAAATATTAACACAGTCAGAGCAAAATTTTTAGACATATTGCAAGAAATTAATTTGTGGGGAGCAACGTCAGGGGCCTCCCTTGCCATTGAAAAATGCCAACTATTACATATTTGTCGGAAACAACGTTGCAACCTTTCCGACATTGACTTTATCAGCCGCACAATAAAATATGTAAACTTTTTAAAAATCTTGGGGATAACCTTCGACTCCAAACTACTTTTCCAACAGCACTGTCAGACTCTAAGAAAACAACTAGAAACTACATTTAACATTATTAAATTCCTATCATCTAAATACTCTTACATACATTTTAAGACTCTCATAGATATTACGCGCGCATTAATGCTATCTAAAATTGACTACGGTCTGCCAATCTTCGGTTGGTGTGCTAAAACTCACTTAAAAAAGCTACAAGCCCCATATCACGGAGCGGTCCGTCGCGCCATTTACGCATTTCCCACATCTCCAGTAGCGTGCACATTGGCAGAATCTGGTCTTCCGAGTATCAAATCACGCGTAGAAGAAACCACATTAATGCTTATCCCGAAGCTGTACACCATGTCCAAATGCCAGCTAACCAAAGACTTCGGAGCCATTTTTAAACAAAAGCGAAATTTTAAGTGCATATCCACTTTAAGACGTTGTTCCAACTACATCAAGCTACTTGACCTTCCCCTCCTTAAGCCCAGAAGATCCTTCAAATCGCCAGCACATTGGAGTTCCAAACAGCCTAACATAAACCTACAAATCTACAATGCTGCCAAAAACGATACATGCCGCTTAGAATACCAAAAACGTTTTTTGAGTGCACAAGAAGATCTTGGTGAGAAAAAATGAATCTCATCAAACAAACATCACCTTACTCTGGGTTCCCAGTCATCAAGGTATCTATGGAAATGAACTCGCTGACAAAGCCGCCCAAGAGATGAGACTTACACCATCAATCCTTTTCACTCCGTTTAACTGCAAGGATTTACAAAGTCGAATCAAGCTATACCTCAAAGAAAAGAAACTCTTCGAATGGGCACTCTTCATGCACAGGTACCAGATTATTAACCCAAATTGCATCATTTTCAAACCACCAACGAATGTACATAAATGGGAGTGCGCGACATCATCCGCCTATGCATCGGGCACACCCAATCCACACATCAACACTTACTGAAGAGAACGGCGCGACCAACATGCCAACTATGCGGGGACGAGCTCACCGTTGACCATATTCTTGACGCCTGCAGTCGATTGCACTCAATTAGATCTCAATTATTTGGTACACATAGTCTTTCGAATTTTTTAAGTAACCCATCTTGTGAAAATATCTCAAAAATTTACAAATTTGTGCAAAAAGCTCATTTTATTATATAAAGTAATAACCCATAAGTCTCGAGTCGAAGGCCACCGTAGCTAGTACTCATTAAATTATTAGATTTAGCATTGTATACTATATTTAATTTTGTTAAATAAATAAATAAAATATTACTACTAAAGATTTATTTACGCAAAAACTAGTAGCCTGAAACCACTGTACTTGCTAATAAGAGCGTGATACAAGGGAGAGGTAATGTAAAAAAGAGCGCAAACTAGGAGAGAGTGAGTTATTGCAAAAGTAGAAATTGCAGTAAATGTAAGAAAAGGGAATAGAAATAAATAGGGCACAGTAGTACTGTGACAGTACCTTACTTGGGTAAATAATGAAATTATTTAATCACCCCAAATATGGTACCGCGCAGACGCAAGAGCGAATGGAATCGTTTTAAGTATTCGATGTAAATAATTAATTTCTTAACAAACGCCGGTTTGTTTTTGTAAGAATATAATATCAAAATCGGATGATCGCAAAAAAAAAAACGTCCGTTCGCTATGAAAGTGAAGTGTTGATTATCTATGTAAAACTACTTAGTTACTTACTAGGGCAAGATATTGCGTAGTTGTTAATTAAAAATTTGCTTTGCGAAGCTTATATAAAACTTTGTGTTGGTCGATGTGTGGTCGGTAAAAATAATGATTTCCCTTGAGCGGTATAGAAAGTTTTGAAATTTTCCCACGTCCCATAAAATAGCCAGCTGGCTAATTACCTTTCATTAGTGGCATACTGTACGCGATATTATTGAGATTGGCCTACCTTCCTGAGATAAGACTGCGCCAATGCCGATAGCTGAGGAATCTGTGATCAGGTCAAAGGGCTTTTTGAAGTCAGGGTACATGAGTACGACATCTTCAGATGCCAAAATATTGCGCAGACGCTGAAATGCATTGCTTTGGGTCTCATTAAACTCAACCTGAACGGCTTACTGAGCTGTTCTCTTCTTTCAGTATGTCTCTTATTGGTCGAGCTTAATCGATAAAGTCTTTAAAAAAAAAACTGTGTTAACAAGTCAAGGCCTATGAAAACGTCAAACGAACTGTGCGTATTTAATATAAAAACTTTGGAAGTGTGCTGGATCAAATTCATTAAGCCTTTTTGATTAATTTCAGTAGAGTCGTGTATTGAGTTCACCGGGAATGGTTTAGCGACTGGCATTATTTTCCTTTCAGTTCCCTTACGGGTTTGATGCTATTTTTTCCGCGCCACTGTTGATTTATATTTTTAAAGTTCTCCCTATTAACCGTCGTTCGACGAACGGCATCCGTTAGCGTTCCCTAAAAATGTATTGAGACGGCACTTGAAGCGTACTCATTCTCACTGTCAGTTTCTTTGGCCGCATCCTTGCTGCCTTCTGTACTCCTTCTTATGGTCTTTGGTATTTTTCTGGGCAATATTGTTAAGACGCTGATGTCTCGGGTCTGTCAAACGTTCTGAGAAATTTCTTCTCTTTTGGGAGTTTAATTAATTTCAGTGCGCTGGCCAAATCTGGAGGACAAGTCAACATCCATTGGTTGTGGGGCTTCCTCGTGTTTGTCATTGTTAGTTCGTTCGTGGGGGTTGCCCTTTTGGCGTTTGAGAAAGTGTGGGTGTCTATCCCTGCTCTTCTTTGTTACTTCTGCACTGCTCTTCCTGGAAACGGCTCTTGCTGTTTCCAGCTGTTTGGGATCGCTCCTCCACAGACTTTGCGTAATTTCGCAAACATGCTTCTCTCAATGTTGCTTTCGCTTCTCTGGCCGAAGCTAGCGCGGATGGCAAGTTTTTTGGGTGGGCGGGGTTGGTAAGCCACAGCTCTGAGCTTTTTTTTGAGACCTGACATAAGGCATGCAGGGCGTCGGCTCTAACTTCAGCGTTCAGCAGATCGTCGCCCTCTTGCTCGTGTGTCATCCAAATCTTATTGGTCACCAGCGTTAGCTTTTTCTCGACTTCGTCAGAGCATTGCATAAGGGACAGGTCACCCTGTCTGACCATCTTTAACCAATGCCACAGTAGCCGTAAGGATGTTTTATCCGAATAAGGCAAAGATGGCATCAAAGGTTAAAACGGTGTTGTGAGACAAAGGTAAGGCTCCAACTGAGCGTCGAATTATGCTCCGAATTTCAAGGAAAGTCGCTCAGTGGATCCTACACTTCCAAGATTTTTATGTACAAACAGAACACCGAGCTGCTGAAAATTCGCTAAATTATTTCCTTAATACAATGTAATTGGCAACTTGCAGGGTAACTTCTATTAATTTTTGTGCACCTAAACAAATTCAGACTTATGTTTTATAACCATTCGAGTAGGTGAGCTCCAAGTGTTTTGTCCCGATCACAACTAAGTTTGAGCATATGGTTAACTTCAGTATAAAGGATGTCCAAACCTGGACTATTAGGATGCTGTCTCTATTTTAATTAACGGCGTTTGCCCCAGACCCTGTTTTTTTTAAATTTGGAACGGTTCCTTTGACGATTTTCAATTGGTGATCCCTCGCTGCGTTCAAGTATATTGATCGTCATTAGGAGACATTGTTTCCGACGAGCCAAGGGCCTATTTAGTTTTCGGTACGTTCCGAAGAGTTCGTCCTAGCTTTTGTAAAAAATGTCTTTGTATTAACCGCCTTTAATGATCGATGGAGTAATTTCTTCAAAAATTCTTTACTCTATCCCTCATATCGGTAAGAAAGCTTCCCTGAACTAATTCAATTAACTTAGTTTATTAAAGATTCCTTCAACTGAACTATAAGCTATAAGCTTATCAACTAATTTAATGCGTCATATAATTCTACAGATGTTAGTTTACAGTGTTTTGTTTAAATAGTTATTTTAATGTTGCTCTCATAGACCGTTGCAAAGGTTTCTTTCTTAAATATTCAAAACCATGAACTAGCTTTCTTTCACTTCACTTGGCGGATTATTACGCAGAAATATTGTGTAGGTACTCGAACAGTGCGGACTTGTTTATTTTCTGTGCTCCGAAAAAATACAAAATATTACAAGCCATACGTAAATAATTTTTAACAATTTGCTACAAAAATTTTTCTAAAAGTCGCATACATCGCATTGAATGTATTATTAAATAGTTGTGCAAATTCCTTTCTTTTGAACGACTATTTTATTTCAAAGCAACTTTAAAAAAAACATGCCCGTTGCTTTTACAATGAGTCAAACCGACATTCGCGCTCAACGTCAACAAGACCAAGACGAACGTCGTCTCTCTTCGATATGAAACAACTCGTATTTCTCATTTGTCTCCCCGCAATCCGCGGAAGTGCACGAAATTAATTCAAATGCTGATCGACCACGTCAATCACCCTCAACCCGACATATAAATTAAGGCTAACAACGAACTATAAACTAAAAAGAACTGACCTTACTCACGGAAACTATTACGTCGACCTCGGTAAACTCTGCACTCGCAATAACAACAAATACTGCAACGGTATCTACCGTACGCAAGGTGTCGACTGCAATGCTCGTTTCTGCTGAATCCGCAATAAAGCAAAAAACACTGCCAACTGGATTGAATTGGATTGGATACATCCAAATAGAGAGAAAATTGAGCCCACAAAATTTTGCGGCGGGTACAAAGCAACGATCAATCGGAACATTCTAAACCACTGACTAATACCCAAGAGTACTCGTATACCAACAGATTTGGATTACTGGCAGAAACGATAAGAATGACGAAGGGGACAAAAATAAGCCAAGTTGGCTTGTTGGAAACGACAACTTCCACATAATACCCCAAAATAAGGGCATCATCCACGAAACCAAGTAAAAACCGAAGAGAGCTTTTGGACTTTTGCAAAATATTTAAACAACAACTACTTCATTTACCATCTGAAAATCCGCTAGGGCCTCCAAGTCGTTCTCATTGGTATAGAGCTTGCAGTAACACCTTCTGAGATTACGCAGGCATTAAATGATTTCAATTGCCGAGAATATGGTCATTGTGTGGGTAAACACACAGCAAACAATATAGGCTGTCCAATATACAGATACCTGAAAAGCCGGATTCATTCCCGAGTAACGTCTGCAAGCCTCCATAACTCGCAGAATACGTCTATATTATCAGGAACAACCACAGAAGTCTTTTTCGTAACGCCCTATTTTGGCCTTTAATTTAATTTTAGCAAAATCCCATCTGCGTTGCACTTTGGAAGAATATGGGAAATTGGAGTTCGATAAATTAAAGTTCACATGCGCTGCTGGTAAGTCAATTCACAAGTCCAAATCTGTGTAGAGATCTGCGTATAGCTTGCACCAAAGCGCATGAACTTAGCATAGTAGGGTTACGGAACTTGTCGTCAAGTCACTTGAGCTTTATGTTTTTAAGCTTGGCTTTCTGCTAAGCTACGTAACTTTATATAAATATAATACGCTCGTATTTTAAACAAATATTATATTTTATACTATATACATTATATGTCGGATAATTATTCTTAATTACTAGATTTAATTATTAATTGTAAGTTTTTCAGTGTAATCGAACATAAGAATAAAGGAAGATCAGAGGGAATGAAAGAGAATTTTTCCATGAAAGAGACCTTCTGAATGAGAGCGTGGTGGAAAAGGAGGGCGGAATCCCTGCTGAGCGTTGTTCAATGTTAGGTAGAGGAGAATAATTAAATAAGAGGAAGTCAGTTCGAGTTGCCCCTCGGTGGAGAATAGAAAAACTTATTAGATTGACAACATTGCGACTCGCTGCGCTGTAAATGAAAGAAAATAAGAAACAATAATGGCCGATCCAAATTGCTCATTATCTCCAACATCAGAAGTGTGATCACCACCCCCACAAGACATTTCGGAAAATAGCTGGCGCACGCTCATTGAAACGCAAAATAAAGTGATTGCACAACTACTTAAAGTTTAACAGTCCACGTCGGCGCATGGCGCACGTGCTGTTTCTGCAGTTTTACCAACGTTGAACCCCGATGTGCGGACGCGGAAGCAGCGGCATGGTGCAAAACAGCTAACATAATCCTTAGCGAACATCCCCAATAAGGTGCATCCTTGGTGATGGCTTTTCGGCAAAGCATCGCAATGGCTTTCCCAAATCTGTTTCCCTGGAATAAGGAAATAAGGAATAAGGAAAATAAGAAATAAGGAATAAGAAATAAGGAATAAGGAATAAGTAATAAGGAATAAGGAATAGAAAATACGGAATAAGGAATAAGGAATAAGGAATACTAATAACGAGCCAGCGGCAGTAGTGCTGAATGGACGCCCAAATTCCCATGAATGTGTTCTCCAGCCGTTTGGTTACATCTTTACTAAGCAAGTAGAAGGCAATGGCACATGAAGAGATTGCGGTATCATTGGTCCCGGCATATACATCGCAAATTGATTCCAGCCTTGAGCGTTTAGTATTTAAAACAGACATAATGACGCGAGCGGAGCTACAACAACACCTCAAGGCTCACACGTTCGTCAGAAATGCGGAATTCTCTGGAATTGACCAAGGCCTCGAAAAGAAGAGGCAAAAGATGCAAACACCGATTAGTTGCCATAGTTGCGGAAAACTCGGACACAATGCAATAGAGTGCCGAAAGGGAAGAGCAGAAGAAAAAACGAGAAGAGACCAGGCCATAGCGGCGGCAAACCAACGGTAACATATTTCAAATGCGCAACGTTAGACATATTGCATGAGTGTGTACGAAAGGACCAGCAACAGCGAATAGAAGCATCGAAGAGAGTGGGCCGGGAGCCGACTGAAATACAAATTGGTGAGCGGTTTCCATTTTTCTTTGATTCTGATCTGGTAAGAAAATAAAAAAACGGCGAGAAGCAACTGGCCAAAGATGTCATAATCTTTTAGTTTTGAGAGGCATAGGCGACATGCTGTCACGAGCAATTTTCGAATTCTGTCCACCGTACAAATATCTGAATTTAATATTGATTTATTACTTCACGTAGTAAATAAGAGTTGCCTTAAATATCACATGACAATTGGATGAGACATTTTTCAACTTGCGTTTGGAGTAATGTTAGAAAGTAACAGATTCGATATTTATAGAACCTAAAGGGTATACGGTAATTCCGGTATCGCATTAGCGAAAATGAAATGCAGATATTAAGCGAAAAATTCAACAACCTAGTAGCTCTCCCTTCGCTAGCCCTATAATACTAGTCAAAAAGAAAGACGGAAGTGACAGAATTTGTGCCATGCCGTTAATATCAGACCAGATTGATCGACTACGAGGCGAAAAATATTTTTCCAGCTTAGACATGGCTTATGGTTTTTATCAGGTGCCAATTCACCCCGATTCCATTAAGAGAACAGCATTTGTGACCCCCGAGGGTCAGTATGACTTTATAGCAATGCCGTTGGAAAAAGAACGCGTCATCTGTATTTCAGCGTGCCATAGTTAAAGCCTTGCAAATTTATATAATACCTATGCAATGGTCTACATAGATGATGTTTTAATTATCTCAAATTCTGAAGAGGAATCGTAGGAAAGATTACAAAAATGTCAATTTCTGCGGACAGCGATAGAATTCTTGGGTTTTGTCATAAAGATGGGTGAATTGACGACCCACCCCGGAAAATCCAAGCTTTATTTTAACTTCCGAAACCCTCTTTAATCACACAGATTAGAAACGTTTTAGGACTAGCATCCTTCTTCAGGCAGTTCGTGCCTCGATTTTCGGAAGTAATGAAGCCGCTTTACCAATTAACTTCAAAATGAATTCAGATGGGATAACATGAGGAAATTCGTTCAAAAAACATCAAAGTCCTGGTGATCCAGTATTTATTATTTTTGACCCCAAAATTTTCAATTGAGTTACATACGGTTATATCACAAATGGTTATATCGCTATGTTATTATATAAGGTAGAAGGCAAACGCAGGGTAGTCGCGAATTGCAGCAAATTCACCACGTTAGCGGAATCTAAATATCACTCATATGAGCTCGGAACATTTGCGGTGTTTAAAACCATCAAGAACTTCCGCCATTATTTAACTTGTAGAAAGTTAATTATGAATTCAGATTGTAATTCCCTCAGGGCGAGTCGGGACAATGCGTTATTGACTCCACGAGTGCATCGATGATGGTCTTTCATGCAACCCTTTGAGTTTCAGGTGGAATATGACGATGGCAATGGAGGTAAAAAAAAATGGAAAAAGAATCCGATACTGTGGTATGAAGGAATTGGTATTCAAATGGTCGAGTTTATGCAGAAGGAAGCATTGTACACCAATTTGTGTGTGGATAGCCTGCTAAACTGACATGTGATGACTTTTGATTTGGTAGCCAGACGATTGAGCTTCAGTAGAAGAGGGCTAGTAATCTAAATGTTGTGTTGAAGGATACCCTACTAAGCTAATGTCTGAAATGTATGGTCGATATCAAAATTGTTGGGTTTGTGCGGAAGAGAGCGTGTTCCTTATGAAATAATTGTAAAGGATTATCACGCCAAACTAACATTTGAAGACACAAGAAGTTTAAAGAAGTTTGTTATGGAAAATAAAGTTAAACAGTATGAGTAAAAAAGTCAAGCCATGTGTTGAAAAGAAAATTATGAAAATTGAATGATACAATGAAGTTTGAACTAAGTAACACGAGAACGTGTTACGGTCAGAAAGACCGTGTCGGAGAATTATTCTGAATTACTATGAGAATGAGAATAAAGGAACTATGAGAATAAAGGTACTATGAGAATAAAGGAAGATCAGAGGGAATGAAAGAGAGCTTTTCCATGAAAGAGACCTTCTGAATAAGAGCGTGGTGAGAAAGGAGAGCGAAGTCCCTGTTGAGCGTGGCCCAATGTTAGGTAGAGAGAAGAAGTAAATGAGTATGCCCTCCGTAGAAGAACTAAATAGAGTGACAACAATGCGACTCGCTGCGCTGTGAAGGAAGAAAAAAAGAAATAATAATGGCCGATCAACATTGCCCATCATCTCCAACATATATGATGAAATTGATTTTATCAATGTGAATTTTTACATTATCAATGTTTGGACATTGTTACACAAAATTGTCACACGTTCAGAACGTGCTCGTCTAAATACGGCTTAAGCCATCTTGTGCACTTTTATAAGGTTTATAAGGAGCAAAAGCTCGGAACAATTGTTTAACATACACGCAAAATAGATCAATCGCTTTAAACATTAAAATGAAGTGGAAGTTGTTCTTGCATCACAGAGATTGCACCATTTTTCCTTAAACTTTTTCGTGCCCCGGATTTCTTTTCTTATGATGAGTGGAATCCTAACACGTCAGGAATGCTAAGCATCAAATATTTTTTAATATTTTGTTTTTGTGTTCTCGAAGGGCATTGTCAACAGCAAATATATTAACCGTTTAACAAAGAATTTTTTAAGCTAAAATTAGCTACATTAAAATAGACAGATAGCTTGAAATACGCTAACCTGGCACCACTGGTATTCTGGGAAAACCTACGCTGGCAAGAAACTGTTTTTGACCTATTTGCCACTTCATTTGGCTGAAAAATAGTTTTATCAATTTGAGTACTTGGCTTAACACCAAAATTTAACTCTGAAAAAAACACAGGAAAGATTAAAATTTTTAACTATTCTACCCTAGGGCCTGTAAAACTTTTATACGTTTGGAATAGTATTTTGAATTATCTGGTATTTTTATATTGTTTTATATATATTTATATTTTATATTTTTTATAAGTTTTGTGTTGTAAGTTGGTGAACAGATCCTAAACAAAAATGCTTATCATCATTTTTTCTCTCGCTCCTTCTCATAGCTAAGAAACAGTTTTGGTCGATCTTACCACTAGAGTTTATTCATTAAAAAGTCGATGTAATCGATAGTGCCATCAATGGTTTTCCAGCTTCAATTTTCATCTCTAATATAAATTGGATGTGGCAAAAACATGTAAACCATTTTCCGACTGAAATTGATAGGAAAATTATGGCTGAAGAGACTTTAATTCTAATACTATTAGTATGTGTTATGCTGGTGGGGTCTTACATTGCAGGAATTATACCCATGTTGATGAAATTGAGCGAAGTATGTACTAGTTACAAAGACATATTATGTTTTGCTAATAAAAAAATGCTTTTCTGCATTTTACAAAAATTGTGTTTTTAGGAAAAGTTAAAATATATCACTGTACTAGGTGCTGGATTGTTGGTAGGTACTGCGTTAGCTGTCATTATACCGGAAGGTATTCGATCATTATACATGGGAAGTGGACGAACACATCAACCTGATCACACACAGACCATTGGACTTTCTCTTGTACTTGGCTTTGTTTTTATGATGATGGTAGACGTATCACAGCGGAGAGGCAATATCGGAAACGAAAAAAAAAATTCTGCTACTTTGACTCTTGGCTTGGTAGTGCATGCTGCAGGTAAAATTACTCACATTTGTATGAGTTTATCTTAACATATATTTTTCTTTTTCTACTAAAAGTGAATATGCAGATGACTGATAAAATTTTATTCATTTTCATTTAGCGGATGGAATTGCTTTGGGTGCCGCAGCAACAACGAGTCATCAAGAAGTTGAAATTATAGTTTTTTTAGCTATAATGCTGCATAAAGCACCTGCTGCCTTTGGTTTAGTGACATTTTTATTGCATGAGAAAGTGGATCATAAACAAATTCGACGACATTTGGCATTATTTTCGTTATCTGCTCCTCTATTGACACTTTTGACTTTTTTTGGAATTGGCCAGGAACAGAAAGAAACTCTGAATTCTGTTAACGCAACGGCAATAGCTATGTTGTTTTCCGCTGGAACGTTCCTATACGTCGCTACTGTGCATGTCCTGCCGGAACTCACCCAAGGCGGAGTTAAAGAGATTGGGCAGCATGACTACCGTTTGCTTGAAGAGTCCCGCGATATGGCTGCAAATGACGCCAACGGAACTCATAGTATGAAATCATTAAAATATAGCGAACTTCTAATTATGATATGTGGAGCCTTGCTACCTCTAATCATAACATTTGGTCATAAGCACTCAGATTAAGTAAAAAATTACACAAGAACTATTTATTGTAAATATTTGAACACGTTTTTGTTGTGCTCGATTTTTAACACAAGACGCTAAATGATTTTTGCTTTGTCTATAGATTTAACCATTTGGGACCTAGTTGTGTTAACTTTTTTGCTTCGTTAAAGAAATTACCATGGGTATTACAGATTTATAAGTCGTATATTGAACAAATTTGATAACGTTTTTGTTACTATGCGATATTCACAATTTCAAATATGATTTGTTCTGGAAAGTTTCACCAGAGAACGAATGTCGTTAAGGGTAAGACGAATTTTTTTATATTTATTTTTGGACCTCGATCCTCGTTTTAGTTTCAGGAACAGGTCTGGAAGGAGCATTCCTAAATCGGCTTCTGAACGGAGTAGAGGTAATAATTCAGGTGAAAGTGTGTCTTTAAGCCGACCCATAAAGGTGTCCTGAAGACCCAAGCCGGCCATTTTCATCATTTAAGACCGAGATATTTTTTTTCGCCCGTCTATCGTACGACTTGGATCGTGGTGATAGATCCGAGAGAATAAAGTATGGAAATATAGAAAAACTAAAATTTCTAGTCCGTCTATTTGGCATGTTAAATGTTAGTCGTGTTAATAGATGCTGGCTGTATGCATTACCATTAATAAGATTAAACGACCTCCAGCATATTTCTACGATTGGTTAGGGAAGGTAAATTAATTAGAAGGAGTCTGTTAGAATAAGATGGGAGGTGAAGATTTGCATCCCAGTTGAGTCCCCTAAGAGCAAACATCAAGAAATTCTTTTGAACGGATTCAATGCGATCTTGATGAACCCCACCCTGAGAGCTCCAGACGCATGACCCGTACTCCACAATTGGACGTACTAAAGATACGTATAAAGTTTTGGTAATATATGGGTCATTGAATTTCTTAGACCATCTTTTAATGAAGCCAATGACGCCCTTGGCTTTATTAACCATCGTAGAAATATGGTCGGAAAATTTAAGTTTAGCATCTAATAGGACACCAAGATCGTTAACTCAGGTTAATCTTTCTAAGAAATTTTCAATGGAGAAAGTATGTGGCCTGGTTAGGGCACGAACGATAAAAAGACATAAGCTTACATTTGACCCATTAAGTTTTAAGAGATTGGTGGAACACCATTTTTGAAAATTGTCCAAATCTGACAAAATAAAATTCCATAGATGCGCACCGGACCTAACAATTTGATCTAAACCGCAGATCTCTTGCCTTATCTTGAATCCTGCTAATGGCGGGAATTTTTTCATCAAAAACTTAGGATTGCTTCTCCTCGCTGACAGTCACTTAAGCATCGGCGTGCAGACGAGAAGTGGGCTTGGAAATTAAGTCAGAGTATGCTTGGTATGGGGTTGAGCCCAGGGCCATTTCATTCCACAGTTCGGGATAAGGTATTACCTTAGTGCGTCTTGGCGATAGCATCGCAGGTGGCTTTGGCGAAGATGCCGAAGTGTAGCAATCCTTAATAGCGGCCATAGTTAACAGATACTTTGCCACGGGGCCGAAACAATGTACCAGAAAAAACTAGGATAAAGTACACAGAGATGGAACCACACTTGCCGGTAACTTTGCAGGGCACGGTTTGGAGCTTGCCCATCTTGCTACCCCAGTAGCCACGGCGCATGAGTACCACTAAGGGCTCGGCAACAACGATGGTGCCACGAATGACAGTGACGCGAATGGCCCATCTCTGCTTCTGAAAATTATAGAAAATTAAAAATGAAACATTGGAACAATGAGTTAATTTAAATTGTTCTGTCAAAATCTAAGCTTATTCATAAAGTAATACAGTATTATTAAAAATAATTTTATATAAATATTTTAGTAAAGTGTCGCGAGTGTATTTACAATATTCACAGTTCAGGATTTGCAGTTCATAAAATTCTTATTAATTTCTGGGTGGCTGTGTTGTACGGACATGGGGTCCCACGGTAAAAACCGTATGTGGAATGCGTCAGCGAGACGTGTGTTTCCCAGACATTGCATTGTGTTAAATTGGGGATGTCGAATTGTTTTGCTTAAAAAGTTATACACATTTTTTTTTAAATTTAATATTTTTTAAGGCATAGAGGGTAGCCTAGAAACTGCCTTGTGTCCTTTTGTATCTGTTCATTTAACCCAATGGGCTCGCCGGCTAAATGTGCTTAGCAGTTGTAACAATTGCAACAAAATGATGGTGGTGTATATCGTTGGGCTTACTGTGCGTCTTAAGAGATTTAGGTGAATTAGGTTTCTGGGTAGTTACCTGTTGAGCCTCCTTGGTGGGAGGCCCCATATTTGGCACCCTTACCTCCATATCGGAGCTTTAATTTGGTTGTAGATGGTTAGCTAGTTAGACAATGGGAGTTTGCTGCGCGGGCACATAAGCCAGTAGTGCTATGACGCTGTTGAACGTATGTGTATTCTCATCGCAGTCACTTCGTTGGAGAACGTGAGCCGACGGTCGAAAATGGCTCCAAGGTATTTTGCAGCGTTAGCCTGCTCGTCATAAAACACTGCTGGTGGCGTTCTCAGTTAAAGCGTGTTAAAAACATTCGTAGACTTGTTTCCATTTATTCCTATGTGCCACGTCCTAGCCCAGTCGGAAAACTTTGTTGCGTAGTCCTGGATACTTTCGGCAGCATCGTGTTCACATCAGGACCTGTCCGTTATACACACGTTGTCAGCAAATGTGGCCAGCATTGACGTTCCTTAAGGCCTGACAACCGGGAGTGGCATATCGTTGCTATGGGCCAGAGAGACTGTGATATGCGCACATATTGAGTATCAACTGTATCAATTAAGTTTTAGTAAGATTCCCTAGGTTGTCCCACGTCGTCGTCCGTAGAGAAAGGGGGGGGGGGGGATTGCGTAATTACCTCGTGGACGTCCCCTCAGCCAGGTCGGTGAGGTGGCCGACTCTCTCCGTTACTATCTGTCCTTAAGGCTAGAGAATAAGATTTAACAAGATTAGCTTTGGCTGGACTCAATTCTATGATCTATCGCTATTTATTACCATTAAAATGGAACTGGTTTTTTTTTATCTCTAAGTAAGTTCGGACGGCAACGCCGACCAGCATATCTCACCACACCGGTGAAAGCAACGGTAACCCGCCGCGGCCCCTAACGGCGTTTATGCTAAATTTCCATATAAAACTACTAGGGTGACACAATAATCACCCAAAATTTATTCCGAGGTACATGCTACTTATTAATCGTGTTAACTACTCTTCCCTTAGAACTATGACCGTCCTCGGTCATCTGGAACTTGTCAACGAATTGGATCTCCCGCGCATCTCGTCTCCTGCTCATTATCAGGATGGGTAAGATAGAGCCGCTAACAAAAGATGCTGACTCCCATGCCGACCGCAACCCAGATATCAGTAGCTATAGCCGATTTCACTTCTTTCTTAAGCCCTAGGATAACCTCCAAGTTTTAGTTAATTATTTATTGGAGAAGTAGCATGCTTAATCATGGGTCGTAGCCGATGATGTTTAGTAACAGGGATGCCGCCATGCCCGGTGTTTTGCTTATAGCTTCACATTGGTTTGAGTATTTGGTGCTCTTGAAGAAAGCCCTCGCTCGACCACAATAAGATGTGAGCCGTTGGTAGCTATTTCGGGGCCGTTATCAGTGCTGACTTTTGCTGGGCACTCGGTGATTATTATTACTATGTCGTCTACCTGTGTGATGGGCTTAGATGGCTGGCCTGCGTTTCTCATAGTGCAGTGCTCCCCGCGTGAAGGCCTTGTTGAAGGCCAGTTTGCAGAACAATTCGTAAGTTGCTAGTACGCAATCCGTGACTGCTAACACATCGTTGTTAAATTCGGATACTACGTTGTCCATTAGCTGCAGAATGATGTGTTGGGGTGATACGGGAAATATGGTGACCTTTTTACGAGTAGCTTTAATATTGCAATATTCAATTGACTCATAGGTAATACTATCGAACTAAAAGACTTTATTGTTAAACGCCTCTATTAGGCTTATGGGGATTCTGTGGGGTGATGAACTAATACAGGCTTCAAATCATTGTAAGTATTGAATTTTAAATCTCGGTTATTAATATTTTATTTCTGGCCGAAGGGACTTCGTACAAGTATGGAATCTCAACGATGTTATTTTGGCCTCCCTATTGATTTTGTTAAATTTTTTTTGCGTTTACGCATTTATGATCACCTTCCTGTCTATTATTTTAAGTGCGGTGCCTAGAAGGTCTAGTCTCCTGTCGATCCAACGTGGGATGGCTGGATTCGTCGCTTTCCATTATGGAGCAGGAAGTGCGGGAGTTCGACACTTTGTGCCTTCGATTCAAGTACTTCACCTTTCTCGACCTGAAGCCCAAGTGCGACCAAGTGAGGATTAACCAGCTGTACGAGCAGGCCAAGTGGACCATTCTCAACGAGGAACTGGATGCCACTGAGGAAGAGACTCTGATGTTTACCGCTCTGCAGTTCCAGGTTAATCACCAAACGGATTTGCATCCGCCGGGGATTGATTCGGGAATCGATTCCTCCAGCCAGGAGAACGGGGCGATGACGACATCGATTCTGCTCTCAAGGAGCTTCAGATTACTTTGAATGGACCCGCTGGAGGCAAGGACCAGGGAAACATCACACGGATACCAAAGCTTACGGACTACCTGAGATTCCTCAAGCGTCAACGGTACACCCTAAAGAGGTACAAGAGGTATTTCTTCGCCTACAGGGACCTGCCTCTGCACCTGTACAAATCGCAGGAGGAGTCCAGACGAGGAGCCCCCACAATTAGCATCAATCTGAGAGGATGCAAAGTGACTCCCCATGTTCATTTGGCATAGGGAAAGTTTGCAATTCGCTTAGAGGTTCCTCCAGAGGGCAATAATGGCCCCAACTCCGAGGTCTGGGTGAGATGCGAAAACGAGGAAGAATATGCCAAGTGGATGGCAGCCTGTCGGCTAAAGGTCGGTCTTTGGCCTATAGCTCCTACGACAGCGGGGTCCCTGCTCCAGATGCAGAAGCCCGCCCAAGGAGCCCCACTGACCATTAATACCAGGAGTGTGGAGCCCATGGGCTACTTGCCCCAGAAAATGGGGGGTGGCCCACAACAGGATCATGCGAACCCGACCTCAACTCTGGAGATCACATCAAGACGTGGCGCTACGACACAATGAAGGCGTGGAACGTTAACTGAGGCATCAAATGCATGATGATTCAGTTCGCGGACGAGAACGTGGTCTTTTCCTGCCTGTCGCCAGACTGCACTTTTGAACTAAAGTTCATCGGCGGCTACATCTTCATGTCGATGTGTTCCAAGGAGAACAACAAGACGCGAAACGAGGAAATGTTCCACAAGCTGACGGGCGGCTGGTCATAAGATCATTCCTTTGTGGGAGAAAGGAGTGGAGTCTAACGAGTGCCAAGCACAAACCTCGTCGCATGTTCTACAATTTTATCTACATATATACCTAATGTGGGGTGGGCTGGTTTATGGGTCGGAGGGTAATCTACGGACAATTCTTAATAATGTTCTGTTTTGAGAAATGTTACAATCTGATGTGCCCAAAAAATTGTCCATAGATTACCTTCCGGTCCAACGATTCCTTATCGACCCAAACGACCCGCCCTAACTGAATCGAACCGAAAGCGTTGTATATACAAGTGCTGATGGATGTAGAATTCTAGACTAATAACGATTACTACGCTGATAAAGATAATGATGCCTTTGATGCAGTTTTATATATTGTATATTTATTAAAAAAATTAATATAATAATCATATTTAAAAAAAAAATCGCTTTTCCATAAACATTCCATACTTGTATGTAAGTCTCTACGGGCCTTATCGCTGAAATAAGAGGAAACTAGTGAGAAAAGTTATCTTCGGCTTGCCGAAGATGGTATACCCTTGAAAACAAAAAAGTTTTCCATACAAAGCCTTGTTTTCATATCGGTGATTTGTATGGCAGCTATATGATATAGTAGTCCGATCCGGACCAAACTTTCATAAATCGTGTATAGCTATGTCAAATGAATAAATGTTAAATTCAGTTGCAATAGGTTGGAAAACAAAAAAATTTTTCATACAAAGACTTGTTTTCATATCGGTCGTTTGTATGGCAGCTATATGATATAGTGGTTCGATCCGGACCAAACTTTCACAAACCATGTGTGGCTATGTCAAATGAATAAATATTGAATTCGGTTGCAATAGGTTGGAAAATAAAAAAGTTTCCCATACAAAGACTTGTTTTCATATCGGTCGTTTATATGGCAGCTATATGATATAGTGGTCCGATCCGACCGATTCTTAAACTTGATCTGCGTGCAACAAAAATAATGATCTGGTAAAAATTTTAAAACGCTAGCTTTAAAACTACTGTCTATTTTTTGCATAGAAACAGACGGACAGACGGACATGGCTATATCGACTCGGCTGTTGATGCTGATCAAGAATATATATACTTTGTGGGGTCGGAGATGCTTCCTTTAATGCGTTACACATTTCTGGACAAAATTATAATACCCTTTTTCAAGGGTATAAAAACTATAGAGTTTTTACTTATAAATTAATTAACCGATTGCCTTGAAATAAGTCTTAAAAGATGCGCAAGACTTTAATTTTGGAATAGGAGTTCGGTCATGGGTACTTTTCCTTGGTGGAACTAATAGTAATCTTCACTTGAAAACCAAAAAGTCCCCAGGGACCTTTTCGCTAATCCGAGGGTTAAAGTCTTTTAGTTCGATAGTATTACCCATGAGCCAATTGCATATCCTAATATTAAAGCTACTTGTAAAAAGGTCACCAATTTTCCCGTACCACCCCAACACATCATTCTGCAACTAAAGAGTAAGGTAGTTTAACAACGATGTCTTACTTACCGATTTCGCATTAGCAACTTACGAATTGTTCTGCAAACTAGCAGATAACACGATTAATAAGTAGCATGTAAGTCGAAATAAATTTTGCGTGATTATTGTGGTTGTGATATGTATTGTGATTATAGTGGTTTTATATGCAAATTCAGCATAAACGCCGTTAGGGTCCGCGCCGGGTTCCCGTTGCTTTCACCGGTGTGGTGAGATATGCTCCGACCGAACTTACTTATCTTAGGTAGAGATAAGAAAAGTTAGTTCGCTTTTAATTGTCGTAAAGAGCGATAGCGCTTAGAATTGAATCCAGCCAAAGCTGATCTTGTTAAATCTTATTATGTAGCCTTAAGGACAGATAGTAAGGGGAGAGAAGTTCTCTCACCATATCCTGCACATATTCAGGAACAGCGCTGAGCCCATGGGGAGTCGGCCAGTGCACCTACCGCAGAGGAAAATCCCCGCATCACCAACCTGGCGGAGTAGCCGACCAAGAGGCGATTACGCAATCCCCGTCTTCTCTACGGACTGCGGGGTGAGACAACCCACTAAATCTTACTAAAACTTTATTGGCACCCAATCTCGATACCGAATCCACGACACAGACACAAGAATTGTAAGTGGGCTGGCCAAATTTAATACAGCTTGAATTACAAAAAAAAATCCCACAAACTACAAAAAATTTTAACAAACAAATTTAAAAAACAAGTGAGAAAAGTTATCTTCGGCTTGCCGAAGATGGTATACCCTTGAAAACAAAAAAGTTTTCCATACAAAGACTTGTTTTCATATCGGTCGTTTGTATGGCAGCTATATGATATAGTGGTCCGATCCGGACCAAACTTTCACAAATCGTGTATAGCTATATCAAATGAATAAATGTTGAATTCGGTTGCAATAGTTCGGAAAACAAAAAAATTTTTCATACAAACACTTGGTTTCATATCGGTCGTTTGTATAGCAGCTATATGATATATATGATATCCGGACCAAACTTTCACAAATCATGTATGGCTATGTCAAATGAATAAATTTTTAATTCGGTTGCAATAGCTTGGAAACACAAAAAAGTTTTCCATAGAAAGACTTGAAATCTGATTGATCGTTTGTTTGGCAGCTATATGATATAGTGATCCGATCCGACCGATTTTTAAACTTGATCTGTGTGCAACAAAAATAATGATCTGGTAATTTCAAAACGCTAGCTTTAAAACTACAGTCTATTTTTTGCATAGAAACAGACGGACAGACGAACAGACGGACATGGCTATATCGACTCCGCTGTTTATGCTGATCAAGCATATAAATTTAGGTTGAAGTATTTGACAATTATATTTATTTGTATAATATAAATCTTAGAATAAATGCGGGGTGCATTGGTTGAGGCGAATTTGTATATTTCTGCGTGGCGATGACCGACGCTTATGATCTCCAAATCTCGACTAACTTATTACTAATTCCATCTCTTAAGATTACCCTAAGTTCTTATCCAAAGCTTTGATCTTCACTCAAAAGCTCCGATGCTGTTACGTTAAAGCGGGAATACGCAACAAGTATGTAACTCCAGTTAACTCCTTCCTTACTAAGATGAAGGCTGTCCTCAGTCGTTTCAAATTATACGGTTGACATGGGAATCCTGGTGATCCGTGCCTCGTTGACGTTGGCCTTTGTGGTCCTGTAGTTTCATCACAATGGGCACGTTGGATAGAGAAGTTGATGGCGGAGAGCTCAATGTAGGATCTAAAATCTTTCTTTAACGCTTTGCTTAAATTATTATAGACTCCAAAAAATATAAACTGCAAATACATTGTTAGTTAATAATAGTGATAATATATAACAAGGTACAACGCTCGTTGATTAAATTTGTTTTTTTTTATTATGATGTAAAAATAGGATGACCAATTGGTAGTAGATAGTACATAAAAATAATAATCCTAACGTAAATTATCTTTATGTACTACCCTCCCCTTTATTAAGACACTTGTTCCAATGTCTGCTTCAATTTTTTCTTCTTTGTAGCGTGGGGTAAGTTTATTTCCGAGCCGTTTGTTTTGTTTTACAAAGACAGTGTCCCCGACCTGGAAAGTTCTGTCACATCTTGATCTATTAATTCTTCTTAATTGTATTTCTTGTGCTCTGTGAATTTTTTCTGAGATTTCCTCTGCAAGTTCCGGGGGCATTGCATGAATTATGTCGATCGGCTTTTTATTGGTGACTGAATGTACTGTTTTGTTGTATTCCACGGTTGCTTGAAGTATGAGATTTACCGTATCCACTATGCCTTTCTCTAATTTTAGGCATCGTGATATTTCTAATAGTGTGCTGTGAAACCTTTCGACCTGTCCATTTGAGGTACTATGATAGGGTGGTGAATTTTCCACTTGAACATTGAACTGATTTGCTAAGAGTGACCTAATTAACTCAGAATTAATAGATGGCCCATTGTCGCAAAATATTGTCTTTGAGTTTGGATATAGGTTCATTAACTGCATTATTGCAGGCTCTATGTCGGCTATCGTTCTGGAGCCTATGGGTTGAACGACCGCATGATAATGATCTGGTAAAAATTTTAAAACGCTAGCTTTAAAACTACTGTCTATTTTTTGCATAGAAACAGACGGACAGACGGACATGGCTATATCGACTCGGCTGTTGATGCTGATCAAGAATATATATACTTTGTGGGGTCGGAGATGCTTCCTTTAATGCGTTACACATTTCTGGACAAAATTATAATACCCTTTTTCAAGGGTATAAAAACTATAGAGTTTTTACTTATAAATTAATTAACCGATTGCCTTGAAATAAGTCTTAAAAGATGCGCAAGACTTTAATTTTGGAATAGGAGTTCGGTCATGGGTACTTTTCCTTGGTGGAACTAATAGTAATCTTCACTTGAAAACCAAAAAGTCCCCAGGGACCTTTTCGCTAATCCGAGGGTTAAAGTCTTTTAGTTCGATAGTATTACCCATGAGCCAATTGCATATCCTAATATTAAAGCTACTTGTAAAAAGGTCACCAATTTTCCCGTACCACCCCAACACATCATTCTGCAACTAAAGAGTAAGGTAGTTTAACAACGATGTCTTACTTACCGATTTCGCATTAGCAACTTACGAATTGTTCTGCAAACTAGCAGATAACACGATTAATAAGTAGCATGTAAGTCGAAATAAATTTTGCGTGATTATTGTGGTTGTGATATGTATTGTGATTATAGTGGTTTTATATGCAAATTCAGCATAAACGCCGTTAGGGTCCGCGCCGGGTTCCCGTTGCTTTCACCGGTGTGGTGAGATATGCTCCGACCGAACTTACTTATCTTAGGTAGAGATAAGAAAAGTTAGTTCGCTTTTAATTGTCGTAAAGAGCGATAGCGCTTAGAATTGAATCCAGCCAAAGCTGATCTTGTTAAATCTTATTATGTAGCCTTAAGGACAGATAGTAAGGGGAGAGAAGTTCTCTCACCATATCCTGCACATATTCAGGAACAGCGCTGAGCCCATGGGGAGTCGGCCAGTGCACCTACCGCAGAGGAAAATCCCCGCATCACCAACCTGGCGGAGTAGCCGACCAAGAGGCGCAATCCCCGTCTTCTCTACGGACTGCGGGGTGAGACAACCCACTAAATCTTACTAAAACTTTATTGGCACCCAATCTCGATACCGAATCCACGACACAGACACAAGAATTGTAAGTGGGCTGGCCAAATTTAATACAGCTTGAATTACAAAAAAAAATCCCACAAACTACAAAAAATTTTAACAAACAAATTTAAAAAACAAGTGAGAAAAGTTATCTTCGGCTTGCCAAAGATGGTATACCCTTGAAAACAAAAAAGTTTTCCATACAAAGACTTGTTTTCATATCGGTCGTTTGTATGGCAGCTATATGATATAGTGGTCCGATCCGGACCAAACTTTCACAAATCGTGTATAGCTATATCAAATGAATAAATGTTGAATTCGGTTGCAATAGTTCGGAAAACAAAAAAATTTTTCATACAAACACTTGGTTTCATATCGGTCGTTTGTATAGCAGCTATATGATATATATGATATCCGGACCAAACTTTCACAAATCATGTATGGCTATGTCAAATGAATAAATTTTTAATTCGGTTGCAATAGCTTGGAAACACAAAAAAGTTTTCCATAGAAAGACTTGAAATCTGATTGATCGTTTGTATGGCAGCTATATGATATAGTGATCCGATCCGACCGATTTTTAAACTTGATCTGTGTGCAACAAAAATAATGATCTGGTAATTTCAAAACGCTAGCTTTAAAACTACAGTCTATTTTTTGCATAGAAACAGACGGACAGACGAACAGACGGACATGGCTATATCGACTCCGCTGTTTATGCTGATCAAGCATATAAATTTAGGTTGAAGTATTTGACAATTATATTTATTTGTATAATATAAATCTTAGAATAAATGCGGGGTGCATTGGTTGAGGCGAATTTGTATATTTCTGCGTGGCGATGACCGACGCTTATGATCTCCAAATCTCGACTAACTTATTACTAATTCCATCTCTTAAGATTACCCTAAGTTCTTATCCAAAGCTTTGATCTTCACTCAAAAGCTCCGATGCTGTTACGTTAAAGCGGGAATACGCAACAAGTATGTAACTCCAGTTAACTCCTTCCTTACTAAGATGAAGGCTGTCCTCAGTCGTTTCGAATTATACGGTTGACATGGGAATCCTGGTGATCCGTGCCTCGTTGACGTTGGCCTTTGTGGTCCTGTAGTTTCATCACAATGGGCACGTTGGATAGAGAAGTTGATGGCGGAGAGCTCAATGTAGGATCTAAAATCTTTCTTTAACGCTTTGCTTAAATTATTATAGACTCCAAAAAATATAAACTGCAAATACATTGTTAGTTAATAATAGTGATAATATATAACAAGGTACAACGCTCGTTGATTAAATTTGTTTTTTTTTATTATGATGTAAAAATAGGATGACCAATTGGTAGTAGATAGTACATAAAAATAATAATCCTAACGTAAATTATCTTTATGTACTACCCTCCCCTTTATTAAGACACTTGTTCCAATGTCTGCTTCAATTTTTTCTTCTTTGTAGCGTGGGGTAAGTTTATTTCCGAGCCGTTTGTTTTGTTTTACAAAGACAGTGTCCCCGACCTGGAAAGTTCTGTCACATCTTGATCTATTAATTCTTCTTAATTGTATTTCTTGTGCTCTGTGAATTTTTTCTGAGATTTCCTCTGCAAGTTCCGGGGGCATTGCATGAATTATGTCGATCGGCTTTTTATTGGTGACTGAATGTACTGTTTTGTTGTATTCCACGGTTGCTTGAAGTATGAGATTTACCGTATCCACTATGCCTTTCTCTAATTTTAGGCATCGTGATATTTCTAATAGTGTGCTGTGAAACCTTTCGACCTGTCCATTTGAGGTACTATGATAGGGTGGTGAATTTTCCACTTGAACATTGAACTGATTTGCTAAGAGTGACCTAATTAACTCAGAATTAATAGATGGCCCATTGTCGCAAAATATTGTCTTTGAGTTTGGATATAGGTTCATTAACTGCATTATTGCAGGCTCTATGTCGGCTATCGTTCTGGAGCCTATGGGTTGAACGACCGCATGATAATGATCTGGTAAAAATTTTAAAACGCTAGCTTTAAAACTACTGTCTATTTTTTGCATAGAAACAGACGGACAGACGGACATGGCTATATCGACTCGGCTGTTGATGCTGATCAAGAATATATATACTTTGTGGGGTCGGAGATGCTTCCTTTAATGCGTTACACATTTCTGGACAAAATTATAATACCCTTTTTCAAGGGTATAAAAACTATAGAGTTTTTACTTATAAATTAATTAACCGATTGCCTTGAAATAAGTCTTAAAAGATGCGCAAGACTTTAATTTTGGAATAGGAGTTCGGTCATGGGTACTTTTCCTTGGTGGAACTAATAGTAATCTTCACTTGAAAACCAAAAAGTCCCCAGGGACCTTTTCGCTAATCCGAGGGTTAAAGTCTTTTAGTTCGATAGTATTACCCATGAGCCAATTGCATATCCTAATATTAAAGCTACTTGTAAAAAGGTCACCAATTTTCCCGTACCACCCCAACACATCATTCTGCAACTAAAGAGTAAGGTAGTTTAACAACGATGTCTTACTTACCGATTTCGCATTAGCAACTTACGAATTGTTCTGCAAACTAGCAGATAACACGATTAATAAGTAGCATGTAAGTCGAAATAAATTTTGCGTGATTATTGTGGTTGTGATATGTATTGTGATTATAGTGGTTTTATATGCAAATTCAGCATAAACGCCGTTAGGGTCCGCGCCGGGTTCCCGTTGCTTTCACCGGTGTGGTGAGATATGCTCCGACCGAACTTACTTATCTTAGGTAGAGATAAGAAAAGTTAGTTCGCTTTTAATTGTCGTAAAGAGCGATAGCGCTTAGAATTGAATCCAGCCAAAGCTGATCTTGTTAAATCTTATTATGTAGCCTTAAGGACAGATAGTAAGGGGAGAGAAGTTCTCTCACCATATCCTGCACATATTCAGGAACAGCGCTGAGCCCATGGGGAGTCGGCCAGTGCACCTACCGCAGAGGAAAATCCCCGCATCACCAACCTGGCGGAGTAGCCGACCAAGAGGCGCAATCCCCGTCTTCTCTACGGACTGCGGGGTGAGACAACCCACTAAATCTTACTAAAACTTTATTGGCACCCAATCTCGATACCGAATCCACGACACAGACACAAGAATTGTAAGTGGGCTGGCCAAATTTAATACAGCTTGAATTACAAAAAAAAATCCCACAAACTACAAAAAATTTTAACAAACAAATTTAAAAAACAAGTGAGAAAAGTTATCTTCGGCTTGCCAAAGATGGTATACCCTTGAAAACAAAAAAGTTTTCCATACAAAGACTTGTTTTCATATCGGTCGTTTGTATGGCAGCTATATGATATAGTGGTCCGATCCGGACCAAACTTTCACAAATCGTGTATAGCTATATCAAATGAATAAATGTTGAATTCGGTTGCAATAGTTCGGAAAACAAAAAAATTTTTCATACAAACACTTGGTTTCATATCGGTCGTTTGTATAGCAGCTATATGATATATATGATATCCGGACCAAACTTTCACAAATCATGTATGGCTATGTCAAATGAATAAATTTTTAATTCGGTTGCAATAGCTTGGAAACACAAAAAAGTTTTCCATAGAAAGACTTGAAATCTGATTGATCGTTTGTATGGCAGCTATATGATATAGTGATCCGATCCGACCGATTTTTAAACTTGATCTGTGTGCAACAAAAATAATGATCTGGTAATTTCAAAACGCTAGCTTTAAAACTACAGTCTATTTTTTGCATAGAAACAGACGGACAGACGAACAGACGGACATGGCTATATCGACTCCGCTGTTTATGCTGATCAAGCATATAAATTTAGGTTGAAGTATTTGACAATTATATTTATTTGTATAATATAAATCTTAGAATAAATGCGGGGTGCATTGGTTGAGGCGAATTTGTATATTTCTGCGTGGCGATGACCGACGCTTATGATCTCCAAATCTCGACTAACTTATTACTAATTCCATCTCTTAAGATTACCCTAAGTTCTTATCCAAAGCTTTGATCTTCACTCAAAAGCTCCGATGCTGTTACGTTAAAGCGGGAATACGCAACAAGTATGTAACTCCAGTTAACTCCTTCCTTACTAAGATGAAGGCTGTCCTCAGTCGTTTCGAATTATACGGTTGACATGGGAATCCTGGTGATCCGTGCCTCGTTGACGTTGGCCTTTGTGGTCCTGTAGTTTCATCACAATGGGCACGTTGGATAGAGAAGTTGATGGCGGAGAGCTCAATGTAGGATCTAAAATCTTTCTTTAACGCTTTGCTTAAATTATTATAGACTCCAAAAAATATAAACTGCAAATACATTGTTAGTTAATAATAGTGATAATATATAACAAGGTACAACGCTCGTTGATTAAATTTGTTTTTTTTTATTATGATGTAAAAATAGGATGACCAATTGGTAGTAGATAGTACATAAAAATAATAATCCTAACGTAAATTATCTTTATGTACTACCCTCCCCTTTATTAAGACACTTGTTCCAATGTCTGCTTCAATTTTTTCTTCTTTGTAGCGTGGGGTAAGTTTATTTCCGAGCCGTTTGTTTTGTTTTACAAAGACAGTGTCCCCGACCTGGAAAGTTCTGTCACATCTTGATCTATTAATTCTTCTTAATTGTATTTCTTGTGCTCTGTGAATTTTTTCTGAGATTTCCTCTGCAAGTTCCGGGGGCATTGCATGAATTATGTCGATCGGCTTTTTATTGGTGACTGAATGTACTGTTTTGTTGTATTCCACGGTTGCTTGAAGTATGAGATTTACCGTATCCACTATGCCTTTCTCTAATTTTAGGCATCGTGATATTTCTAATAGTGTGCTGTGAAACCTTTCGACCTGTCCATTTGAGGTACTATGATAGGGTGGTGAATTTTCCACTTGAACATTGAACTGATTTGCTAAGAGTGACCTAATTAACTCAGAATTAATAGATGGCCCATTGTCGCAAAATATTGTCTTTGAGTTTGGATATAGGTTCATTAACTGCATTATTGCAGGCTCTATGTCGGCTATCGTTCTGGAGCCTATGGGTTGAACGACCGCAAATTTTGAAAATTTATCTATACAGGTTAAAAAATATCTCCTGTCTGTAGAAAAAATATCAATATGTGATGTCTCGCCGATTTGTGAAGGAATAGGCGTTCTCCCAAGGACATGTTTCTGCGGATGACGTACATATTTGGCTTTTTGGCAAACCAGGCAGTTACCTACTATGCTGGCTGCCAGTTGCGACATTTTTGGTAAAAAATAATCTTCCAGAATATGTTTAACATTTTCTTGCGCTGCCCTGTGCGCTCTGTTGTGTTCAATGGTTACTATTTCGTTTTGTTCCTCTTTGTTATAGATGTCGGTCACCGGCTTTTTTGTATGCCGGAAAGTCGTTGCTGGGAACTCTTCTATAAGTCTGTTCTGGATGAATGCCAGTATGGGCAATTCGCAGTATATTGCATTCACTACGTCTTGTTTTACTACGTCGCGGATTCTGCCTACTAACGATTCCCTATTTACGAATTGTATTACGTGCCTTGACTTGTTACCAAATATAATAAAGGTGCGAGTATTATCCGCTGTGCCTTCTTCTATTATTATTTGGTTTCTAAACCAGTTGACCGGCTTGTCGACTGTTTCGATTGTGTATGAAAGCGAAGTTTCACTATGTATGGTTGCCATATCTTACCGGAGGTGGCTTTCTAAAGCGTGGATGGCCTGCCTGGATAGTGCATCTGCAACATGGTTCTCTCTCCCTGGCTTATACAAAATTTTTGCGTTGTGCTCATCTATAAATTCCTTCCACCTTTTGATTTTAGCATTTGTGTTTTTATCTGACACGGCAAATGTTAATGGTTGGTGATCTGTGTAAATATTCAGATTTTTAGCGCCATACAGATAGTCCTTTAATGTCTTTAAAGCCCATACAATGGCTAGGAGCTCTCGTTCGTTAGTTGCGAAACCAAGCTCTCCACCTTTTAAGGATCTAGATATCATCGTAATAGGCTTTCCGTTTTGTGATAAAACCGCGCCCAGGCCTAGAGCCGAAGCGTCCGTAGTTAAATCGAAAGGCTTTATGTAGTCTGGGTAGGGTAGCATTACATTTTCGGACACTAAGATATTTTTAAGTTTCTGAAATGCGAAGCGTTGCTTATCGTCGAACTGAATGGGTATCTTTTTAGAACGAGTGGCGGAAACTTTTCCGTTTTCCCCCTTGAGGATGTCATTCAAAGGTCGAGCTATTGAAGCAAAGTCCTTTATAAAGCAGCGGTAATAGCTTGCTAGCCCTAAAAAGGATCTAACATTGAACAAATTAGTGGGTTCTTCATATTTATGGATAGCCTCTACTTTTTTAGGATTTGTTGTGATGCCGTCTTTGGATACTATGAATCCCAAATATTCGACACTTTCCTTAAAGAAGTTCGATTTCTCCTTAGACACCCTCATGTTGGCTTCAAGTAGTCTATCAAGTACCCAACAAATATGATTCAGATGGTCTTCAAGTCGTTCGGAAAAAATAATAACGTCATCAACGTAGACAAAACAAGATTTTCCTATTTGGGGCCTGAGTACGTCATCTATGGCACGTTGAAACATACTGGGCGCATTTTTAAGACCGAAGGGAAGTCTACAAAACTCGTATTTTCCATGTGCAACCGAGAATGCGGTTTTCTCCCTATCATTTTCTGCAAGTAATATTTGATGAAATCCTGACTTCAGATCTAGTGTGGTAAAAAATCTGGTTTTCCTCAAATTTGATAGGATGAATACAACATTTGGTACCGGGTATTTGTCATCCACCGTCTTTGAGTTTAGCTTCTGAAAGTCTATAACCATCCTTTTTTTCTTATTTCCCTTTTCATCAGTACCCTTTTTGTCGACTACCCAAACCGGGTTGTTGTAGGGTGAGCGCGAAGGTCGAATAATTCCGTCTTTTAACAACGCTTTCGTCTCTTCATTTACAAAATCTGCTACGCTCATGGGGTATGGATAAAGTCTTGAGTATACCGGTTGGTCATCTTCCGTCCGTATGGTAGCAATAATATTGGTGTTAAATGGCAGTGTTTTTTCCGGGTCTGCAAAGACACATCGTGTGGAATTTGTCGGCTATTTGGTTTGGTACTACGATGTCTTTTATATCGGAAAAATTTACGCTATTGCTTTTGACAAATTGAATTGGTTCGACTGAGTTTTCGATTTTTAAAATTTTATTTTTAAAGTCCAATGTTGCATTCATCTGTGTCAATGTGTCAAATCCTAATATAGCGTCAAAGCTTGAGAGGTCCGGTAGAATGAAGAAGGGAATAGTCTTGCCGAAAAGTTCAACAATGCATTTATATTTCACCGTGTTGCAACCATGAAGGGACTTAACTGAGAATTCTTTTTGTACCGGTGTTATGTACTTAAGTTCTGTGAGGGGCTGTATATAGTTTTTTGAAGAGCCGGTGTCGATTAAGATTTTTACGGTTTTCCCTGCTATCTTTCTTTCTATGAACGGTAGCAAGGACCTGTGGCTAAAAAATGCACGTTGTCATAATTCGTAAGTTCGTGGTCAATATCCTCAACAGCTGCTGTTGCCCCTTGCTCATGATCATTTCCATCGGACTCCTCTAAATCTTCTTCTTGAGCTAAATGGTTCACTCGTTGATGTTTCGGTCCTGTAAACCTGGCAGTGCAAACCTGGTCTTTTTGTTATAGGTTCAAAGCCAATTTGTGCCTGAACAGGCCTTGGGTTATGTTGTTGTTGCTGATAGGTTGGCCAAACACTTTGATGTTGGGGTAAGTTAGCTTGGTTCGAAATTGGTGCTTGTCTAAATTGGTTGGATCGAATGGTTCGCATAGATACGTCAGTATCAAACGGCTGAGTCGGTGCCTGGACTGGTATTTGAGCTGCTTGCCTGTCAAAACTGGGCACAAACTGACGCTTGCTAAAATATGGGTTGTTGTCTTGCATATTAATGCTTCTATCCCTATTAGTTTTTTTTTCCAGTTGCGGAACTCTGTCCCGACAGTTTCTTGAGTAGTTCAGAGCGAATTGATAACGCTCGTGATTTGACTCAACCTCCTGTGCTAGAGCAAGGGCTGTTGGTAAGTCCTTGGCTCCTTTGGCAAACAGGATATCACTCAATGACTTCTTTATGCCTGTTATAAATACACGTAATGCGTCAGCCCTATACTTTTCATTGAGTGACATCGCCAAGGGTTTATCGCATGTCATTATAGTTTTATTGGTAAGCAGAGTAAATTTTTTCTCAACTTCCTCATAAAATTCGGTGAGCGTCATATCTCCCTGTCTCAACGTCGACAACTCCTGCTCAATTAGGTAGATAGGCCTTTTGTCAGCGTATGTAAAGTCAAGGCGATTAATTATTGCCTTAAAATTCAACGGTGTGCTGAACGAAGCTAGCACGTTGTTTGCTGAATTTTTAATTTTATTTCGAATAATACCAAGGGCTTGATAATATTTTGAACTCCCCTCTTATGATTCATAAACTTTAAAAGCGACATGAGCCGCTTTTCTTCATGACACATAGGTTTCGCTTTCGCCCTCGAAGTCTGGCAGCGACTTTACTATGTCCAGAGATTCATTACACTCTACACCTGGTATAATTTCAGCATCTGCGTAGGTTTCAACTTCTGGGGTGTTCACTGTACATTTCTCTATGCGCTCGTTAATCGCTTCTAATTGTTTGTCAAATAATTCTTTTTGACTTGCAAGCACCCCTGCAACGGCACTTTCTACAATAGCTTTCAGTTGGATTGCTGATAACTCCATTTTTCTAGTTCTGTTTTTGATTTGATATTAAGTCGTTGATCTCTTTGTCACCTTCACTCATACGTGTCAATAACCTTCAATACGGTTCAATAACCTTCCCGAGTTCATGAACAAACATTTTTTATTTTATTTTTTGAACAATTTGCGTGAACGATTTTTTATTTTACTTTTTAATAATTAATCAAGGGGCGTTGTACTTACAATTTGTTTGGTGTTTTGGAATATCTAGTGATTTCTATTATTCTTTATTGTAATCTCCGCTTCTCCGCTGTTTCTCCTTGTCATGTCGTGGGTTTTAGATTTGTTTGGGCGCCAATTTAGGTTGAAGTATTTGACAATTATATTTATTTGTATAATATAAATCTTAGAATAAATGCGGGGTGCATTGGTTGATGCGAATTTGTATATTTCTGCGTGGCGATGACCGACGCTTATGATCTCCAAATCTCGACTAACTTATTACTAATTCCATCTCTTAAGATTACCCTAAGTTCTTATCCAAAGCTTTGATCTTCACTCAAAAGCTCCGATGCTGTTACGTTAAAGCGTGAATACGCAACAAGTATGTAACTCCAGTTAACTTATATATACTTTGTGGGGTCGGATATGTTTCCTTTAATGCGTTTTACATTTCTGGACAAAATTATAATACCCATTTCAAGGGTATAAAAAGTAAATTAAATGAAGCGCGAATGTAAATGTGACATAAAAATAAAAGTAAAGTAAGAAGCCGGTTATTTATATAAATATACCAGAGTCAAATTAACTTTCTTCGAATGAAAATTTTCGGCATCCCAATAACTTGTATCTAGTGTTAACAAGTAGTGGCCTCATGAGTTTCCCAGGCCCATATAGGGAAACTAAACGTCCATTTGGGAGCGACAGTGAAGAAGAGTTGGTCCGAGAGCCCCAAAGATGTTCACCAGCACAAGAAGAAAACATGTACACCACGAATGAAGATTCACACTCCATACTCAAACAGTGCGGACGTGTTTATTTTCTGTGCTCCGAAAATATACATAATACTCCAAGTGAATAGTGAATAACTACCAACAACTTACCACAAAAATTTTTGCGAAAATACGCTCATTGCGATGTATAATCGCTCATTAAAACTCCCGGCTTTTGAACAACTTTTATATTTCAATGAAAATTAACAAAACAAAACTAAGCCACGAACTCCCACAATAAGTCAAAACGAAATTCTTGCTCAACGTCAACAAGAGCAAGACAAACGTCGTCTCTCATCGATACGAAACGATGCGTATTTCTCATATGTGTCTTAGCAACCCACGAAATAAATGCAAACGTCGATCGGCCACGGTCAATCACCCCCAACCCGATACATGAACTTAAGCCAACAACCGGCAATCCCAACGATGTTCAAAAGAGAACTGACTTCTCCCACGGCAACCAAAATTTCGACGAGCAGAAACCTGACACTAAAGCTATCATGAAAAATTAAGTGCATCCTATTTACAAGCTACAGTTTCGAATTTATGTCCTTCATGAGGACTACCATGCACGACCTTATGCGGAACCAAAACATCCTCATGGAGATGCTTGTATCCTAAAACTCCAAATAATCAATGGCTGCTCTACGAATATCATTGTGGAACACCAACGGCGTGTCACGGCATAAACTTGATATAACTGAATTCCTGCATGACAATCATACTGACGTCCTGCTACCGTCAGAAACACATCTCACTTCTAAGTACAACTTTCAAATAAGTGGCTTTTTGTTCTACGGAACAAATCATCCAGATGGAAAAGCACGTGATTAGGAACCGCATCAAACACCACTACCATAGCGAGTTTGGAAAAAACTACTTGCAGGCCACATCCATAAATGTATAACTAGGAGGCGGCAATCTTACCCTCGCAGCGGTATATTGTCCTTCTCGTTTCAATGTTTTCGAACAACAATTTCTGAACTTCTTCACCACCCTATGGGACCACTTCATTGCTGCAGGTGACTACAACTCCAAACACACCCACTAGGGATCACGCATCGTCACACACAGAACAAACTGGGTGGAATACAGAAAATACATAAGTTCACACATTGAGCTGAACCCAAGGCTAAACATTGATGCCGAGATAGAATATGCAGCAAATACCATGTAGAGTACCACAAGCACCACATAAGCCAATCGAATTTCCAGCGAATGAAATATCTAAATACATCAAGGATAAACTAAATCCAAAAAAGTCCCCAAAATGTGATCTAATAACTCCAAAGGTGAATATCGAGCTTCCAACCTGTGCTGTATGCACAAAACTCGGGTACTATCCAAAGAGTTGGAAATATCGGTCACAGTAATGATACCAAAGGTAGGCAAGGACCACTCAGTTCTCTCATTGTACAGGCCTATAAACCTGTTGTCTAGTTTCTCAAAACTATTTAAAAAAATGTCTGATGATCCGAATAACCCCCTACTTGAGGACACGCAATCTTATCCAATCTTATTCCAGCGCATCAGTTCGGTTTTCGGGAGAAACATGGAACCATTGAACAAGTCAATCGAATAACATCAGAAATACGATCTGCTTTCGAGAAACTGGGATATTGCACTGTAAAATTTTTGGATGTCTCTCAGGCTTTTGACAAGGTCTGGCTAGATGGATTAATATTTAAAATTATAACAATGCTTCCTAAAAACACCCACAAACTCCTGAAGTCGTATCTCTACAACAAAACCTTTACTGTGAGATGGAACTCTGACATGTCCGACGACCAAGCTATAAACTCTGGAGTTCCCCAAGGTAGCGTACTTGGACCAACGCTGTACGTCCTTTATCCAGCACACATACCCACAAGCAGACTACTAACAACTTCTACGATTGCCGAAGACAGCGATTTTAAGTCGACCCAAATGCCCTGTACAAGCAACAAATCTAATCAACTCTCTTCTCACCTAGTGGCCGTGGAGAAGTGGCTATCTGACTGGCGAATCAAAATAAAGAAACAAAATTGTAAGCATGTAAAATTTACACTTTATCGCCACCTCGACCGACGTCTCACCTGGCGCAGGCACATCGAAGCCAAGAGAACACACCTTAAGCTTAAGGCTAGTAGTCTCCACCGGCTTATCAACTCTCGATCACCCCTCTGTCTGGACTACAGGGTCCTACTCTACAACTCCGTACTAAGGAGCCCCACTGACCATTAATACCAGGAGTGTGGAACCCATGGACTACCTGCCCCAGAAAATGGGGGGTGGCCCACAACAGGATCATGCGAACCCGACCTCAACTCTAGAGATCACATCAAGACGTGGCGCTACAACACAATGAAGGCGTGGAACGTTAACTGAGGCATCAAATGCATGATGATTCAGTTGGCGGACGAGAACGTGGTCTTTTCCTGCCTGTCGGCGGACTGCAAAGTAGTTCACGAGTTCATCGGCGGCTACATCTTCATGTCGATGTGTTCCAAGGAGAACAACAAGACGCGAAACGAGGAAATGTTCCACAAGCTGACGGGCGGCTGGTCATAAGATCATTCCTTTGTGGGAGAAAGGAGTGGAGTCTAACGAGTGCCAATCACAAACCTCGTCGCATGTTCTACAATTTTATCTACATATATACCTAATGTGGGGTGGGCTGGTTTATGGGTCGGAGGGTAATCTACGGACAATTCTTAATAATGTTCTGTTTTGAGAAATGTTACAATCTGATGTGCCCAAAAAATTGTCCATAGATTACCTTCCGGTCCAACGATTCCTTATCGACCCAAACGACCCGCCCTAACTGAAACGAACCGAAAGCGTTGTGTATACAAGTGCTGATGGATGTAGAATTCTAGACTAATAACGATTACTACGCTGATAAAGATAATGATGCCTTTGCCGGAGCAATCTTAACCCAAAACGAGTTCCACAAGTCAATGTCCTGTGTGTTCTGAGTGTCTTTCTGTGTTGTTTGTTGTTCTAACACAGTAGTTACACTACTTAAGTCCTTTTATAAACCACATTTATGCGGACTGGCGGACTAACCAGCAGTTTTATATATTGTATATTTATTAAAAAAATTAATATAATAATCATATTTTAAAAAAAATCGCTTTTCCATAAACATTCCATACTTGTATGTAAGTCTCTACGGGCCTTATCGCTGATATAAGAGGAAAAAACTATAGAGTTTTTACTTATAAATTAATTAACCGATTGCTTTGAAATAAGTCTTAAAAGATGCGCAAGACTTTAATTTTGGAATAGGAGTTCGGTCATGGGTACTTTTCCTTGGTGGAACTAATAGTAATCTTCACTTGAAAACCAAAAAGTCCCCAGGGACCTTTTCGCTAATCCGAGGGTTAAAGTCTTTTAGTTCGATGGTATTACCCATGAGCCAATTGCATATCCTAATATTAAAGCTACTCGTAAAAAGGTCACCAATTTTCCCGTACCACCCCAACACATCATTCTGCAACTAAAGAGTAAGGTAGTTTAACAACGATGTCTTACTTACCGATTTCGCACTAGCAACTTACGAATTGTTCTGCAAACTAGCAGATAACACGATTAATAAGTAGCATGTAAGTCGAAATAAATTTTGGGTGATTATTGTGGTTGTGATATGTATTGTGATTATAGTGGTTTTATATGCAAATTCAGCATAAACGCCGTTAGGGTCCGCGCCGGGTTCCCGTTGCTTTCACCGGTGTGGTGAGATATGCTCCGACCGAACTTACTTATCTTAGGTAGAGATAAGAAAAGTTAGTTCGCTTTTAATTGTCGTAAAGAGCGATAGCGCTTAGAATTGAATCCAGCCAAAGCTGATCTTGTTAAATCTTATTATGTAGCCTTAAGGACAGATAGTAAGGGGAGAGAAGTTCTCTCACCATATCCTGCACATATTCAGGAACAGCGCTGAGCCCATGGGGAGTCGGCCAGTGCACCTACCGCAGAGGAAAATCCCCGCATCACCAACCTGGCGGAGTAGCCGACCAAGAGGCGATTACGCAATCCCCGTCTTCTCTACGGACTGCGGGGTGAGACAACCCACTAAATCTTACTAAAACTTTATTGGCACCCAATCTCGATACCGAATCCACGACACAGACACAAGAATTGTAAGTGGGCTGGCCAAATTTAATACAGCTTGAATTACAAAAAAAAATCCCACAAACTACAAAAAATTTTAACAAACAAATTTAAAAAACAAGTGAGAAAAGTTATCTTCGGCTTGCCGAAGATGGTATACCCTTGAAAACAAAAAAGTTTTCCATACAAAGACTTGTTTTCATATCGGTCGTTTGTATGGCAGCTATATGATATAGTGGTCCGATCCGGACCAAACTTTCACAAATCGTGTATAGCTATATCAAATGAATAAATGTTGAATTCGGTTGCAATAGTTCGGAAAACAAAAAAATTTTTCATACAAACACTTGGTTTCATATCGGTCGTTTGTATAGCAGCTATATGATATATATGATATCCGGACCAAACTTTCACAAATCATGTATGGCTATGTCAAATGAATAAATTTTTAATTCGGTTGCAATAGCTTGGAAACACAAAAAAGTTTTCCATAGAAAGACTTGAAATCTGATTGATCGTTTGTATGGCAGCTATATGATATAGTGATCCGATCCGACCGATTTTTAAACTTGATCTGTGTGCAACAAAAATAATGATCTGGTAATTTCAAAACGCTAGCTTTAAAACTACAGTCTATTTTTTGCATAGAAATAGACGGACAGACGGACATGGCTATATCGACTCCGCTGTTTATGCTGATCAAGCATATATATACTTTGTGGGGTCGGATATGTTTCCTTTAATGCGTTTTACATTTCTGGACAAAATTATAATACCCTTTTCAAGGGTATAAAAAGTAAATTAAATAAAGCGCGAATGTAAATGTGACATAAAATTAAAGTAAAGTAAGAAGCCGGTTATTTATATAAATACACCAGAGTCAAATTAACTTTCTTCGAATGAAAATATTCGGCATCCCAATAACTTGTATCTAGTGTTAACAAGTAGTGGCCTCATGAGTTTCCCAGGCCCATATAGGGAAACGTCAATTTGGGAGCGACAGTGAAGAAGAGTTGGTCCGAGAGCCCCAAAGATGTTCACCAGGCCAAGAAGAAAACATGTACACCACGAATGAAGATTTACACTCCATACTCAAACAGTGCGGACGTGTTTATTTTCTGTGCTCCGAAAATATACATAATACTCCAAGTGAATAGTGAATAACTACCAACAACTTACCACACAAATTTTTGCGAAAATACGCTCATTGCGATGTATAATCGCTCATTAAAACTCCCGGCTTTTGAACAACTTTTATATTTCAATGAAAATTAACAAAACAAAACTAAGCCACGAACTCTCACAATAAGTCAAAACGAAATTCTTGCTCAACGTCAACAAGAGCAAGACAAACGTCGTCTCTCATCGATACGAAACGATGCGTATTTCTCATATGTGTCTTAGCAACCCACGAAATAAATGCAAACGTCGATCGGCCACGGTCAATCACCCCCAACCCGATACATGAACTTAAGCCAACAACCGGCAATCCCAACGATGTTCAAAAGAGAACTGACTTCTCCCACGGCAACCAAAATTTCGACGAGCAGAAACCTGACACTAAAGCTATCATGAAAAATTAAGTGCATCCTATTTACAAGCTACAGTTTCGAATTTATGTCCTTCATGAGGACTACCATGCACAACCTTATGCGGAACCAAAACATCCTCATGGAGATGCTTGTATCCTAAAACTCCAAATAATCAATGGCTGCTCTACGAATATCATTGTGGAACACCAACGGCGTGTCACGGCATAAACTTGATATAACTGAATTCCTGCATGACAATCATACTGACGTCCTGCTACCGTCAGAAACACATCTCACTTCTAAGTACAACTTTCAAATAAGTGGCTTTTTGTTCTACGGAACAAATCATCCAGATGGAAAAGCACATGATTAGGAACCGCATCAAACACCACTACCATAGCGAGTTTGGAAAAAACTACTTGCAGGCCACATCCATAAATGTATAACTAGGAGGCGGCAATCTTACCCTCGCAGCGGTATATTGTCCTTCTCGTTTCAATGTTTTCAAACAACAATTTCTGAACTTCTTCAACACTTCATTGCTGCAGAGGACTACAACTCCAAACACACCCACTAGGGGTCATGCATCGTCACACACAGAACAAACTGAGTGAAATACAGAAAATACATAAGTTCACACATTGAGCTGAACCCAAGGCTAAACATTGATGCCGAGATAGAATATGCAGCAAATACCATGTAGAGTACCACAAGCACCACAGAGGCCAATCGAATTTCCAGCGAATGAAATATCTAAATACATCAAGGATAAACTAAATCCAAAAAAGTCCCCAAAATGTGATCTAATAACTCCAAAGGTGAATATCGAGCTTCCAACCTGTGCTGTATGCACAAAACTCGGGTACTATCCAAAGAGTTGGAAATATCGGTCACAGTAATGATACCAAAGGTAGGCAAGGACCACTCAGTTCTCTCATTGTACAGGCCTATAAGCCTGTTGTCTAGTTTCTCAAAACTATTTAAAAAAATGTCTGATGATCCGAATAACCCCCTACTTGAGGACACGCAATCTTATCCAATCTTATTCCAGCGCATCAGTTCGGTTTTCGGGAGAAACATGGAACCATTGAACAAGTCAATCGAATAACATCAGAAATACGATCTGCTTTCGAGAAACTGGAATATTGCACTATAAAATTTTTTGATGTCTCTCAGGCTTTTGACAAGGTCTGGCTAGATGGATTAATATTTAAAATTATAACAATGCTTCCTAAAAACACCCACAAACTCCTGAAGTCGTATCTCTACAACAAAACCTTTACTGTGAGATGGAACTCTGACATGTCCGACGACCAAGCTATAAACTCTGGAGTTCCCCAAGGTAGCGTACTTGGACCAACGCTGTACGTCCTTTATCCAGCACACATACCCACAAGCAGACTACTAACAACTTCTACGATTGCCGAAGACAGCGATTTTAAGTCGACCCAAATGCCCTGTACAAGCAACAAATCTAATCAACTCTCTTCTCACCTAGTGGCCGTGGAGAAGTGGCTATCTGACTGGCGAATCAAAATAAAGAAACAAAATTGTAAGCATGTAAAATTTACACTTTATCGCCACCTCGACCGACGTCTCACCTGGCGCAGGCACATCGAAGCCAAGAGAACACACCTTAAGCTTGAGGCTAGTAGTCTCCACTGGCTTATCAACTCTCGATCACCCCTCTGTCTGGACTACAGGGTCCTACTCTACAACTCCGTACTAAGGAGCCCCACTGACCATTAATACCAGGAGTGTGGAGCCCATGGACTACCTGCCCCAGAAAATGGGGGGTGGCTCACAACAGGATCATGCGAACCCGACCTCAACTCTGCAGATCACATCAAGACGTGGCGCTACAACACAATGAAGGCGTGGAACGTTAACTGAGGCATCAAATGCATGATGATTCAGTTGGCGGACGAGAACGTGGTCTTTTCCTGCCTGTCGGCGGACTGCAAAGTAGTTCACGAGTTCATCGGCGGCTACATCTTCATGTCGATGTGTTCCAAGGAGAACAACAAGACGCGAAACGAGGAAATGTTCCACAAGCTGACGGGCGGCTGGTCATAAGATCATTCCTTTGTGGGAGAAAGGAGTGGAGTCTAACGAGTGCCAATCACAAACCTCGTCGCATGTTCTACAATTTTATCTACATATATACCTAATGTGGGGTGGGCTGGTTTATGGGTCGGAGGGTAATCTACGGACAATTCTTAATAATGTTCTGTTTTGAGAAATGTTACAATCTGATGTGCCCAAAAAATTTTCCATAGATTACCTTCCGGTGCAACGATTCTTTATCGACCCAAACGACCCGCCCTAACTGAAACGAACCGAAAGCGTTGTGTATACAAGTGCTGATGGATGTAGAATTCTAGACTAATAACGATTACTACGCTGATAAAGATAATGATGCCTTTGCCGGAGCAATCTTAACCCAAAACGAGTTCCACAAGTCAATGTCCTGTGTGTTCTGAGTGTCTTTCTGTGTTGTTTGTTGTTCTAACACAGTAGTTACACTACTTAAGTCCTTTTATAAACCACATTTGTGCGGACTGGCGGACTAACCAGCAGTTTTATATATTGTATATTTATTAAAAAAATTAATATAATAATCATATTAAAAAAAAAATCGCTTTTCCATAAACATTCCATACTTGTATGTAAGTCTCTACGGGCCTTATCTCTGAAATAAGAGGAAAAAACTATAGAGTTTTTACTTATAAATTAATTAACCGATTGCCTTGAAATAAGTCTTAAAAGATGCACAAGACTTTAATTTTGGAATAGGAGTTCGGTCATGGGTACTTTCCTTGGTGGAACTAATAGTAATCTTCACTTGAAAACCAAAAAGTCCCCAGGGACCTTTTCGCTAATCCGAGGGTTTAAGTCTTTTAGTTCGATAGTATTACCCATGAGCCAATTGCATATCCTAATATTAAAGCTACTTGTAAAAAGGTCACCAATTTTCCCGTACCACCCCAACACATCATTCTGCAACTAAAGAGTAAGGTAGTTTAACAACGATGTCTTACTTACCGATTTCGCACTAGCAACTTATGAATTGTTCTGCAAACTAGCAGATAACACGATTAATAAGTAGCTTGTAAGTCGAAATAAATTTTGGGTGATTATTGTGGTTGTGATATGTATTGTGATTATAGTGGTTTTATATGCAAATTCAGCATAAACGCCGTTAGGGTCCGCGCCGGGTTCCCGTTGCTTTCACCGGTGTGGTGAGATATGCTCCGACCGAACTTACTTATCTTAGGTAGAGATAAGAAAAGTTAGTTCGCTTTTAATTGTCGTAAAGAGCGATAGCGCTTAGAATTGAATCCAGCCAAAGCTGATCTTGTTAAATCTTATTATGTAGCCTTAAGGACAGATAGTAAGGGGAGAGAAGTACTCTCACCATATCCTGCACATATTCAGGAACAGCGCTGAGCCCATGGGGAGTCGGCCAGTGCACCTACCGCAGAGGAAAATCCCCGCATCACCAACCTGGCGGAGTAGCCGACCAAGAGGCGATTACGCAATCCCCGTCTTCTCTACGGACTGCGGGGTGAGACAACCCACTAAATCTTACTAAAACTTTATTGGCACCCAATCTCGATACCGAATCCACGACACAGACACAAGAATTGTAAGTGGGCTGGCCAAATTTAATACAGCTTGAATTACAAAAAAAAATCCCACAAACTCCACTAAAAATTTTAACAAACAAATTTAAAAAACAAGTGAGAAAAGTTATCTTCGGCTTGCCGAAGATGGTATACCCTTGAAAACAAAAAAGTTTTCCATACAAAGACTTGATTTCATATCGGTCGTTTGTATAGCAGCTATATGATATATATCATATTCGGACCAAACTTTCACAAATCATGTATGGCTATGTCAAATGAATAAATGTTTAATTCGGTTGCAATAGCTTGGAAACACAAAAAAGTTTTCCATACAAAGACTTGTTTTCATATCGGTCGTTTGTATGGCAGCTATATGATATAGTGGTCCGATCCGGACCAAACTTTCACAAATCGTGTATAGCTATATCAAATGAATAAATGTTGAATTCGGTTGCAATAGTTCGGAAAACAAAAAAATTTTTCATACAAAGACTTGGTTTCATATCGGTCGTTTGTATAGCAGCTATATGATATATATGATATCCGGACCAAACTTTCACAAATCATGTATGGCTATGTCAAATGAATAAATGTTTAATTCGGTTGCAATAGCTTGGAAACACAAAAAAGTTTTCCATAGAAAGACTTGAAATCTGATTGATCGTTTGTATGGCAGCTATATGATATAGTGATCCGATCCGACCGATTTTTAAACTTGATCTGTGTGCAACAAAAATAATGATCTGGTAATTTCAAAAAGCTCGCTTTAAAACTACAGTCTATTATTTGCATAGAAATAGACGGACAGACGGACATGGCTATATCGACTCCGCTGTTTATGCTGATCAAGCATATATATACTTTGTGGGGTCGGATATGTTTCCTTTAATGCGTTTTACATTTCTGGACAAAATTATAATACCCTTTTCAAGGGTATAAAAAGTAAATTAAATGAAGCGCGAATGTAAATGTGACATAAAAATAAAAGTAAAGTAAGAAGCCGGTTATTTATATAAATATACCAGAGTCAAATTAACTTTCTTCGAATGAAAATATTCGGCATCCCAATAACTTGTATCTAGTGTTAACAAGTAGTGGCCTCATGAGTTTCCCAGGCCCATATAGGGAAACTAAACGTCCATTTGGGAGCGACAGTGAAGAAGAGTTGGTCCGAGAGCCCCAAAGATGTTCACCAGCACAAGAAGAAAACATGTACACCACGAATGAAGATTCACACTCCATACTCAAACAGTGCGGACGTGTTTATTTTCTGTGCTCCGAAAATATACATAATACTCCAAGTGAATAGTGAATAACTACCAACAACTTACCACAAAAATTTTTGCAAAAATACACTCATTGCGATGTATAATCGCTCATTAAAACTCCCGGCTTTTGAACAACTTTAATATTTCAATGAAAATTAACAAAACAAAACTAAGCCACGAACTCCCACAATAAGTCAAAACGAAATTCTTGCTCAACGTCAACAAGAGCAAGACAAACGTCGTCTCTCATCGATACGAAACGATGCGTATTTCTCATATGTGTCTTAGCAACCCACGAAATAAATGCAAACGTCGATCGGCCACGGTCAATCACCCCCAACCCGATACATGAACTTAAGCCAACAACCGGCAATCCCAACGATGTTCAAAAGAGAACTGACTTCTCCCACGGCTACCAAAATTTCGACGAGCAGAAACCTGACACTAAAGCTATCATGAAAAATTAAGTGCACCCTATTTACAAGCTACAGTTTCGAACTTATGTCCTTCATGAGGACTACCATGCACGACCTTATGCGGAACCAAAACATCCTCATGGAGATGCTTGTATCCTAAAACTCCAAATAATCAATGGCTGCTCTACGAATATAATTGTGGAACACCAACGGCGTGTCACGGCATAAACTTGATATAACTGAATTCCTGCATGACAATCATACTGACGTCCTGCTACCGTCAGAAACACATCTCACTTCTAAGTACAACTTTCAAATAAGTGGCTTTTTGTTCTACGGAACAAATCATCCAGATGGAAAAGCACATGATTAGGAACCGCATCAAACACCACTACCATAGCGAGTTTGGAAAAAACTACTTGCAGGCCACATCCATAAATGTATAACTAGGAGGCGGCAATCTTACCCTCGCAGCGGTATATTGTCCTTCTCGTTTCAATGTTTTCAAACAACAATTTCTGAACTTCTTCACCACCCTATGGGACCACTTCATTGCTGCAGGTGACTACAACTCCAAACACACCCACTAGGGATCACGCATCGTCACACACAGAACAAACTGGGTGAAATACAGAAAATACATAAGTTCACACATTGAGCTGAACCCAAGGCTAAATATTGATAAAGCAAATACCATGTAGAGTACCACAAGCACCACATAAGCCAATCGAATTTCCAGCGAATGAAATATCTAAATACATCAAGGATAAACTAAATCCAAAAAAGTCCCCAAAATGTGATCTAATAACTCCAAAGGTGAATATCGAGCTTCCAACCTGTGCTGTATGCACAAAACTCGGGTACTATCCAAAGAGTTGGAAATATCGGTCACAGTAATGATACCAAAGGTAGGCAAGGACCACTCAGTTCTCTCATTGTACAGGCCTATAAGCCTGTTGTCTAGTTTCTCAAAACTATTTAAAAAAATGTCTGATGATTCGAATAACCCCCTACTTGAGGACACGCAATCTTATCCAATCTTATTCCAGCGCATCAGTTCGGTTTTCGGGAGAAACATGGAACCATTGAACAAGTCAATCGAATAAAATCAGAAATACGATCTGCTTTCGAGAAACTGGAATATTGCACTGTAAAATTTTTGGATGTCTCTCAGGCTTTTGACAAGGTCTGGCTAGATGGATTAATATTTAAAATTATAACAATGCTTCCTAAAAACACCCACAAACTCCTGAAGTCGTATCTCTAAAACAAAACCTTTACTGTGAGATGGAACTCTGACATGTCCGACGACCAAGCTATAAACTCTGGAGTTCCCCAAGGTATCGTACTTGGACCAACGCTGTACGTCCTTTATCCAGCACACATACCCACAAGCAGACTACTAACAATTTCTACGATTGCCGAAGACAGCGATTTTAAGTCGACCCAAATGCCCTGTACAAGCAACAAATCTAATCAACTCTCTTCTCACCTAGTGGCCGTGGAGAAGTGGCTATCTGACTGGCGAATCAAAATAAAGAAACAAAATTGTAAGCATGTAAAATTTACACTTTATCGCCACCTCGACCGACGTCTCACCTGGCGCAGGCACATCGAAGCCAAGAGAACACACCTTAAGCTTAAGGCTAGTAGTCTCCACCGGCTTATCAACTCTCGATCACCCCTCTGTCTGGACTACAGGGTCCTACTCTACAACTCCGTACTAAGGAGCCCCACTGACCATTAATACCAGGAGTGTGGAGCCCATGGACTACCTGCCCCAGAAAATGGGGGGTGGCCCACAACAGGATCATGCGAACCCGACCTCAACTCTAGAGATCACCTCAAGACGTGGCGCTACAACACAATGAAGGCGTGGAACGTTAACTGAGGCATCAAATGCATGATGATTCAGTTGGCGCCTGTCGGCGGACTGCAAAGTAGTTCACGAGTTCATCGGCGGCTACATCTTCATGTCGATGTGTTCCAAGGAGAACAACAAGACGCGAAACGAGGAAATGTTCCACAAGCTGACGGGCGGCTGGTCATAAGATCATTCCTTTGTGGGAGAAAGGAGTGGAGTCTAACGAGTGCCAAGCACAAACCTCGTCGCATGTTCTACAATTTTATCTACATATATACCTAATGTGGGGTGGGCTGGTTTATGGGTCGGAGGGTAATCTACGGACAATTCTTAATAATGTTCTGTTTTGAGAAATGTTACAATCTGATGTGCCCAAAAAATTGTCCTTAGATTACCTTCCGGTCCAACGAATCCCTATCGACCCAAACGACCCGCCCTAACCGAAACGAACCGAAAGCGTTGTGTATACAAGTGCTGATGGATGTAGAATTCTAGACTAATAACGATTACTACGCTGATAAAGATAATGATGCCTTTGCCGGAGCAATCTTAACCCAAAACGAGTTCCACAAGTCAATGTCCTGTGTGTTCTGAGTGTCTTTCTGTGTTGTTTGTTGTTCTAACACAGTAGTTACACTACTTAAGTCCTTTTATAAACCACATTTATGCGGACTGGCGGACTAACCAGCAGTTTTATATATTGTATATTTATTAAAAAAATTAATATAATAATTATATTTAAAAAAAAAATCGCTTTTCCATAAACATTCCAAGGGATCACGCATCGTCACACACAGAACAAACTGGGTGAAATACAGAAAATACATAAGTTGACACATTGAGCTGAACCCAAGGCTAAACATTGATGCCGAGATAGAATATGCAGCAAATACCATGTAGAGTACCACAAGCACCACATAAGTCAATCGAATTTCCAGCGAATGAAATATCTAAATACATCAAGGATAAACTAAATCAAAAAAAGTCCCCAAAATGTGATCTAATAACTCCAAAGGTGAATATCGAGCTTCCAACCTGTGCTGTATGCACAAAACTCGGGTACTATCCAAAGAGTTGGAAATATCGGTCACAGTAATGATACCAAAGGTAGGCAAGGACCACTCAGTTCTCTCATTGTACAGGCCTATAAGCCTGTTGTCTAGTTTCTCAAAACTATTTAAAAAAATGTCTGATGATCCGAATAACCCCCTACTTGAGGACACGCAATCTTATCCAATCTTATTCCAGCGCATCAGTTCGGTTTTCGGGAGAAACATGGAACCATTGAACAAGTCAATCGAATAACATCAGAAATACGATCTGCTTTCGAGAAACTGGAATATTGCACTGTAAAATTTTTGGATGTCTCTCAGGCTTTTGACAAGGTCTGGCTAGATGGATTAATATTTAAAATTATAACAATGCTTCCTAAAAACACCCACAAACTCCTGAAGTCGTATCTCTAAAACAAAACCTTTACTGTGAGATGGAACTCTGACATGTCCGACGACCAAGCTATAAACTCTGGAGTTCCCCAAGGTAGCGTACTTGGACCAACGCTGTACGTCCTTTATCCAGCACACATACCCACAAGCAGACTACTAACAACTTCTACGATTGCCGAAGACAGCGATTTTAAGTCGACCCAAATGCCCTGTACAAGCAACAAATCTAATCAACTCTCTTCTCACCTAGTGGCCGTGGAGAAGTGGCTATCTGACTGGCGAATTAAAATAAAGAAACAAAATTGTAAGCATGTAAAATTTACACTTTATCGCCACCTCGACCGACGTCTCACCTGGCGCAGGCACATCGAAGCCAAGAGAACACACCTTAAGCTTAAGGCTAGTAGTCTCCACTGGCTTATCAACTCTCGGTCACCCCTCTGTCTGAACTACATGGTCCTACTCTACAACTCCGTACTAAAACCAATTTGGACTACGGCTCCCAACTTTGGCAAAGTGCCAGCAGTAGTAACATTGAGATCATGAAACGGGCCGAATCAAAGATATTCAGAACAATCACTGGAGCATTCAGGTATATCCGAAATAAAATTTTTCAAAGAGACCTTAATATCAGATCCGTCAAAGATAAAATAACCCATCAAAAACAAAAGTACGTGACCAAATTAACGTCACACCCTTACCGACTTGCGAGAAGCTTAACACGGGTTTGCGACCGATCCCGACTTCGCCGCAACGTCCTTCCGACCCAGCTCTCATTAGTAGGTCCTTTTTTCCAGACCATAGATAAAGAGACTGTTGAGAATCACTTAAAATTAATATTTGAAATCTTTTTGTAAGTCTCATAATTCCTAAGAAGATCCAATAAATACAGGAAAGTTTAAACAAAAAAAAAAAACGAATGCTGCCTAAATAAAAGCATTAATTTAGTCCGCATTGACTAATCAGGAACAGAGGCTTAAATGCCTGAGCACAATTTCGAACGCCCATCCGTACCACGAAAACTCAATAATCCATAAAGAGCTTGGAATTAGATGGGTAGCAGAGAAGATCACCCGTCTCAGCGAAAGATACAGAAATAGACTGGACAACCACCCCAACCACCTGGCCATCAACCTCCTAGATAATAGGCAATCCCCAAGACTGAAAAGGAAACACCCCCTTGACCACTCAACCAATAGACACCTAAGCCAACCTCATTAGATATAAATTAACAGTTGTCTATGTGCTGCAGAATTAACGGTAGTCTATGTGCTGCAGGGGGGGATCCCCCGCCGCAGTCACTGGTAAATTGCCGGTTGGCCGATGATCTCCTGATGTCCTCCGTACGAAGGCGGGGGTAGTGGAATTCACTGAAGATTTATGGCGATTATGCTGGGAAGATGGCTGTCTTCCTTTTGGCTTCTGGCCTAGGGACTCAGATAGCTATGATAGGTTATAATGATAACGACAGATTGCCGGAGTTGGTTTTATGAGCTTGTGCTCTTTATTACTCGAATGTCCAAAACGAACTGCTTAAAAGCTAACAAAGGAAAAGCTTCATAGCGGCCCCTGCGAAGCAGAGCAGAGCTTTGCCGGCTATGTATGAGCTTCCGGTCAAATGCTTGGTCAGCAATTTGACCGGTACTTATGAACGGACGATCGGTCCGGTTAACTTAGTTAACTACTCCCTCTTCAAGATTGAGGCCGCCCTCGGCTGACCCTATCAGGGCGATAACTTCCTTCAACTGGGCTGCGGATTTTCTGGCCCTTGTGGCTCGCTGATAGGTTAGGCCGACACAGATAAGAGCGCAGAAAATTGCTCCCACAATTAGCGCTATCTGGCTTAGTCGGTATCCGTCGACGTCTTCTTCGAATTTCCTGATTTGCTCCAGATTGCGTTCACTCTGGCGGTGAAGATATGGGAGGCTCAGGATCTCGTGTTTGACTCGTTTGTTGTGACCGATGGAGTTCTTGGGCGCACGAGCTCACCGAAGATAATTGACAGAACGTTGCCCCGGGTGATGTGGAGCAGTTCTTGACGGCGCGGACTTCTCCGTTACATTCCGCCACCACGTTATCCTCTAACCTTAACACCGTATCTTGGTGTGCCACTGAAAGAATGGTGATCTTTTTGCAGGCTATCTTAATCTTGGGGAACTTTATTATGAAATGCAATATGTTAGGAGATTGTAAGACTTTAACGGACGCAACGGACAAAATTTCCCTTATGGGGGTGTCGGTGGGCTCCTCGACCCAAACATTCTCCAAATCTGCATGGTCCAAGATGGTTGGACTAACTATGTTAATTTTTGCGAGTGTGATTGTTAGCATCAAATTCTGTAGTTCCATAACGATGATACTATTACGAGTTACTAACATCTCGTATAGATGGCCTGAATCAAGTTGTGCACTTTTTGAGAATTTCAAGATTTGATTGACGGTGGTAGTGAGTTCATTGATGCGGACTTGTGTTTTAGTATTAATTTCAATTTGACTATTGTGTGCATCAACTAGTCGTGCTTCAGTGAACTTTATCTTTTCGAAATCTTCGGCGTCAGGTGTCCTAGCGACAACCTTTAACGCAGTTCCCAAGAAGTCTAGGCTCTTGGCAACTCTGTGATGCACGCTCAACGAGTTAAGCATGTCACGGAGATGAGCGATGTCAATGCTCAGAAGATTTTTCATGTGGGAATGGGGGAATAAATCGAGCATGTTTTCGGTTTCATCAACCACTCGCCTATACTCAGAGAGATTAGCTGAGTGTCTAGTCTAACGTAGGCATATTCCTCCCAGACTAAGACTTGACCGTCGATGACGGTAATATAATTCGCTTGGAAATAGTCCGTGATATAGGCCGATGTCACGGCCAGAAGACAGAGCAGAAGCGGTGGAAACGACCTGTGATTTGTGTGACTGATAACTGAATATTCGGACTGGAGTTGCCCACCACCAATTATGGTAAATATAGAATGGAAACTAAATTATACTAAGAAATGTTAAAAAATTATGCCGAGTGGCTATGAATAGTGAAAAATGAAGAATATAAAAAAGATTATGCCAAGTGGCTATAATGAAAAATAATGAAAACCTATGCCAAGTGGCTATAAATAATAAATGTAAAAAGGATCCGAGCGAACCGCAACTGGGGCCTGCTCGGGTTACTTGAGGTTGTCTTTGTGGACCACCCTCCCTTTAATTAGGACTGTGGTCCCTAAGTCCGCCTCGATGGTCCTCTCCTCACATAAGGGAGTGAGTTTGTTGCCTAGTCGTCTGTTTGACTTTACTAGGACTTTATCACCGACCTGGAACACTCTGTTCCGCCGAGTAGCGTTTTCTCGGTTCCTGGTCGTATTTTGGGCGTTTTTAATTTTTTCCTGGATATCATATTGTGGATTGTTTGGACTTGCCCGCATGACCTCGGACAGTGTTTTGTCAATGACAGAGTGGATGGACTTGTTATACCTGGCAGTGGCCAGCAAAATCAACTCCACTGTGTCACTTATGCCTTTGTCGATTTTCAGGCATCTAGCAAGTTCAGTCAACGTGCTGTGGAAGCGTTCCACCTGTCCGTTGGAGACGCTATGGAGGGGCGGTGCATTCGAGATGCTGACGCCGAAATGGTTTTCCAGCATGGCCACTATTGTGTGCGATTTCAATGAGGGCTCATTGTCGCAGTAGATGGCTTTGGCTTTGGAGAAAACATTAATGAGTTGTAGTAGGGGTGGTTTTAGATCCTCTATGGTTCTAGACGGGATCTGCTGAACCATGGCGAATTTCGAAAACTTGTCCACGCAGCTGAGGAAGTATTTCCTATCCGTTGAGAAGATATCGACGTGCAATATCTCTCCTACATGGTCCGGGATCGGTGTTTCACCGAGCTCCTGTTTCTTTGGATGTCTATCATATTTCGCCTTGGCGCAGGTTTTGCAATTGGCGGCTTTCTCGCTCTTGATCTCGGCGTTCGGATTGGATTCCGATACCGCATGGTGGTCGGTAAAAATGTTTATTTCTTTGACCGCATACAGGTGGTGCCGCAACTTGGCTAGTGCCCAGACTATGGCTAACAGCTCCCTTTCGTTCGTAGCATAGTTAACCTCTCTGTCGCTCAATGCCCTAGATATCATTGTAATCGGACGTCCCTCCTGGGACAGCACTGCGCCAATGCCGTAGGCCGAAGCATCTGTCGTTAGATCAAACGCTTTTTTTATAGTCAGGGTATCTGAGGATGACATCTTTAGATGCCAGGATATTACACAGTTTCTCGAAGGCACGTTGCTGCTCTTCGGAAAATTGCACCTGGATACTCCTGGACCTGTGTTGGCTAACACTCCCGTTCTCGCCCTTCAGTATGTCTGAAATGGGTCTCGCTATTGATGCGAAATCTTTGATGAAGCACCGATAATAGCTGGCCAAGCCCAAGAATGACCTTACCTCAAATACGTTTTTGGGTTCTGGAAATTCTTTTATGGCCCTAACCTTTTCTGGGTCAGTCGCCGCACCATTGTTGGTGACGATGAATCCCAGGAAGGTCACGCTTTTCTTAAAAAAACGTGACTTTTCTGCCGATATTCTCATGTTAGCATCGTATAGACTTTTAAGAACCCAATCTACGTGCTTAACATGAGCATTTTCATCTTCTGAAAAGATGATGACGTCATCGACGTAAACGTAGCAGAACTTGCCGATCTGCTCTCGCAGAATATCGTCAATTGTTCTCTGGAAGATGCTTGCAGCATTCCTGAGTCCGAACGGTAGTCTTCGGAACTCATACTTCCCTCCGTTTACTGAGAATGATGTCTTCTCACGGTCGCGTTCAGCGAGCGTGATTTGGTGGTAGCCAGACTTCAGATCGAGTGTCGTGAAGTATTTGGCCTTTCCGAGATTCCCCAATATCATTGAGATGTTTTTTTTTTTTTTTTTTTTTTACATTCTTAATTTGTATTTAAAACCTATCCGAGTGGACAATCATTAAATGGTTTGGGGGAGAGCTTGACTTAAGGGAGGTACATGGAATGTATATCTTATGAGGTTGACTTAGGTGTCTATTGGTTGGGGAGATCAAGCGGGAGTTTCCTTTTCAGGCATCTTAGGGATTGCCTATTATCTAGGAGGTTGATGGCCAGGTCGTTGGGGTGGTTATCCAGTCTTTTTATGTATCTTCCGAGAGATCTAATTCCAAGCTCTTTATGGAATATTGAGTTTTCGTGGTACGGATGGGCGTTCGAAACTGTTCTCAGGCATTTATTCTGAAATCGCTGGATTTTGTTGCGGTTCGAATAGCTTGCCGTGCCCCACAACTGTATCCCATATGTCCAGATTGGCTTATGCACTACCTTATATAAGCAGCTTGAATTTTACTTTGAGCTTGGACCTTCTTCCCAGGAGCCAATGCAGTTGCATAAGCCGTAGGTTGGCCTGATTGCGCTTGTTGATTAGGTGCGGACGTCATGTGAGCCTGCGGTCCAGTGTCAACCCTAGATATTTGGGAGTGTTATTCGTTGGGATGGTTTCCCCGTTGAGTGTGACGGGGGGGCATTCTCCCCTGCGTAGTGCTAAGGTTGTTTGTGTAGATTCCCAGCGTTGACCACGATGTTCCATCGTTTCATCCATGGACCGAGGGCATCCAGTTGCCTTTGGATGAAGGCTGAAGCTTCCTGAGGATCTGTGGCGGAGGCTAGGAAGGCGGTGTCATCGGCATAAGTGGCTACTGTGAGGTTTTGGGAGGGGGTGATGGGGAGGTCCGCTGTGTAGAGTGTGTATAAGATGGGTCCAAGAACACTGCCTTGTGGTACTCCTGCTCTTATGTTCCTAGGGGTGCTGATTGATGATCCGCATCTCACTCTGAATTCTCTTCCCTCTGTGTATGACTTGAGGAAGGCGAAATGGGAACTTGGGAGGTGGGTTTTAACGCCTGTATGACATCAAGCATAACGGCGCAGCAGTTCTTCTTGTTTTCGAAGGCCTCAAGTATAGTCTCAACAATCCGGTGGCATTGCTCAGGTGTTCCGTGAAGGCGTCTGAAGCCAAACTGGTGGTCAGGGATCAGACCGGCCTCTTCCAATACTGACAGTACTCTACGTTAAAATACTCTTTCAAGTATTTTGGAAAGGATTGCCAGCAAGCTAATCGGTCGATACGATGCTAGGTTGTCTTCAGGTTTCCCAGGTTTGAGGAGGACAATTACTTCCGCTCGCTCTTTAGGGAAGTACCCTAGACGGAGGCAGCTGTTATCGAGATATTTGGCATGGGGTATCTGTCTGGGACCGTTCTTTCATTTAGTTTGCGAAAGTCCAGTACCAAACGCTTTTTTTTTTATTGCCCGCTTCGTCGGTGCCCTTTTTGTCTACGACCCATATTGGTTTATTGTAGGGGGACTTCGACTTTTGGATTATGTCATTCTTAGGCAGTTCCTGAATTTCGCCGTTGACGAAGTGAAATTTTTTGACGAGCCCGTGTCAACCAGCAGTTTCATGTTGATCCCCGCTACTCTTCGTCTGATGACGGGCATCAGGGATTTTCCCCTAAAAAATGAATGGCATCAGAGTCATACCCTAGTATGGAATCATCGTTGACTTCATTCGCTGCACTGGAGGCTGCGGTGGCATAAGCCGTGTCTGAGTAGCCTGAGGCTTGGGCAACATGGTTGACCTGTGCTCTGTGCTGTTTAGTAAAGTGCGGGTTCTTCCCGGCACTTCCCTGCGAGTTGGCTTGTGGAGGGGCCTGTTGGCGCTCCTGCACTTTCGGATATTGTCTACGGTCCCTATCTCTTGGCTTCTTGCAAACGAAGTTGCGAAGGTGTACGGCTCGTGATTGGACTCCACCTCATGTGTCAGGACGAGCGCTGACGGCATGTCTTTCGGCTTTGCCGCGAATAGCACGTCCGTGAGGTTGCGCCTGAGTCCCGAGATGAAAACTCGCAAAGCATCATAGGACATGGTTGCCTTGTTGGTGAGCAAGGTGAGTTTTTCTCAATCTCGTCATAATACTGAAGGAGCGTCAGGCTTCCCTGTCTGAGGGTGCCTATCTCCTGCTCGATAACGTGTATCGGGCGTTTGTCGCTGTACATAAAATCGAGGCGATTTATAATCGCATCGAAATTTAGCACAGTTCCGAAGGATGACAGATCTGCATCAGCAGGGCCTTTAACTTTGCTCCTAATGATAACTACAGCCTGATAGTGTCGCGAACTATTCTCATAGTTTTTGAACATATGATAAGCGGCTTTCGTCGCCTGCCGCCAGGAGACGAATGTCTCCTGTGTCCCCATAAAGTCGGGAAGACATTTCACGGCGCCCAATGTTTCATCGCAACGGACTTTTCCGGTGATATCTACCGGTTGGTAAACCCTAATCGGAGGCGCTGCTACCTGGACGTGGTTAACTTGTACCGCCGTGATTCGGTTGGACAGCTCTTCAATAGTTTGGCGTAGTTCTGCTTCTCTGCGACGGCTTTCTGTAGCTTGTTCTTGCAGCGCTGAAACCATTTAATGATTGTCCACTCGAATAGATTTTAAATACAAAATAAGAATGCTAAAAAAAAAAAAAAAAAAATCGATAAAACTAACCACATATCGATTTTCATATCGATTGACTTTCAAACCCGCGCACACTACGCCATGAACTAGTTCAAGAAAACTTTTCGTTATTCGTTCCTACTTTTTTGTGAATGGCAACCCACATATTTTTGCCTTATTGCAAGTGTCACAATTTGTTTTAATATTAATGTTTTTAATATTGAATCCATTCACAAGCTTTTAAGACTTAAGACTTAAGTAAGTTTTTCAAATTTTTGAAATTTTAATGACCAAACCGATTATGCCACATTGATGATGAATCTTGATAGATATGCACTTTATTGTGTTCAAATTTGTTTTCGTATACATATAAATAGTCTTCTTGATTTGGGCGTAACACAATTTTACCACTATTGTCGCATATAACTCCTCCCTTATTTTAAAACTTCGTATAGTGACCGTATTTTGCTACTTTGCTTATCGATACTAAGTTCATGTTTGACGATGGGACATACAGAACGTCTCTCATTGTTTTTTCCCGATTTTCCGTATGCAAAATCAGAGTTCCTACACCAGGCGACTCAACACATTTATCTGCTGCTAACTTGATCGTGGTATTATTATTACTAATATTTGAAAATTTATTTTAGTCTCAACACATATGTGAAATAGCACCACTGTCAAGGCACCACATATTTTTACTGTCTTTAACCACACTTCTGTGCATTAAAAAATTCAATTGTTCGTTTTCTTTTTGTTTTTTTCTTCTTTCCGCGTTCACTAGCGCGATGTCCCGGGTTTTGGCAATTGTAGCATTTTCCTTTAAACTTACCTTTTCCTTTTTGGGGATTGTATGGTACTTCTGTCTACTGTTGTTTTGCTTTGTGTATATGTAGACAGCTTCTGCTTCTTCTAGTTTCTCTTCTTATCTGGTGTCTTCTTGGATAAATTTTATTTTTACCGATTCAAATAGCGTGTTTCTATTGCAATTACAAAATTTTCCCAAGAACCAGGCAAACTAGACAAAAACATTATGACCTTGAACTCGTCTTCCAAATTTATTGCAAGCTCTGCCAATTTATCAGTTATGTTTACAAACGAATTGACATACTGAGACGCCATATCCCCAGATTGCATCTTCAATCTGACTAGTTTTTGATGCAACTGAGTTTTAATAATTGGCCCCGCTGGCATATGAATGCTGCGCAATTTTTTCCATGCTTCTGCCGATGTTTTTCTCGACTTTATGTGCATCAACTGCGTGGCCTTTTGATCAATTGTTTTCCATTGCGCTGCCTGCGTTGCTTCCTCGGGTTTGATTTGTTTTTCGCTCACAACATTCCAAAAATCCGATGTAAATAATAAGCTCTGAATAGACAAACTCCACATGTCATAACTTCTGTCATAAAGTTTTTCTTTTTGAATTGACATACTTATTACGAATTCTTCTTTGACGTTTTCTAGTCTTTTTTTACAATTCACGAGGGATCTTGGCCCATAATCTTTATTGGTTTTTTAGATAATAAAACACACGCGCAATGTTGAATTGTGAACGGTTATTGAAGAACTAACTTCAGTAAGAGTAATAAATAGTTGATATGAAGCTTACAAACAAAAGATACTCGATATTCAACATAATTGATATTCAACAGTCTATTACGGTTGCACCTATCTAGACTAGACTGTTGCGCTTTTTCGATATTCTTATTGCCAATTTCTGCAAATTTGTCACTGGACCTACTGCGTAAAGGGGGCGTTAATAATGTCAATGTCATACTATGTTTTTAATAAAAAAGTTATGGCCTCCGAGTTGAAGGATCACTCATTATCGCAGTATAATGTTTTGTATTTGGTAAAAAAATGACCAGTTGTAATATGAGGCTGCGTACATCCACTATGGCACTAGAAGTTAACGGCTGCACTACGCGAACTTTAAACATTTATTCACGCAGGTTAAGAACAACTTCTTTTCCGTAGATGAGATGTCTATATGCAGCATTTCGCCCGCATATGAGGGGATTTGGTGTGACACCTAATTCCCGCTTAATGGGGTGTCTGTTGTACTTCGCTTTGGTGCATGTCTAGCAGTTTATGACCACTTCGCTGTCGAGTTTAGACATATTTGGACAATAGTAATCCTGTAGGACTTGTTTGACATTTTCCGGAGCAGTCTTGAGGGCGATCATTTGCATCCGTAATATTGTTCACGCATCTATTGCAGTGCCAAAACTTTGTTGCTGGGATTTCCGTTAATCATATGTCGTTTTTTGGTCCCGAAAAATTTAAAATATTGGCGTGAAGGCTAGCTTGTTTCACTATGCATAATGGCTACGTCAAATTGGTTCATTTTGTATAGCGTTTATATTTTGTCTGGACAAAGCATCGGCCACAAATTTTCTTTTCCGGGCTTGTAAAACACCTTGTATAAGTCTGGATCTCCTTGGTGCCGTATAGTTAATTATTTAATTTCCCTATAGCCCAAACAATCGCTAAAAGTTCTCTCTTATATGTTGCATAATTAAGCTCGCAGTTTTTAAATGTGCGAGATATCATGGTGATTGGCCTGCCCTATCGGGACAGTACCGCACCGATACCGCTTGCCGAGGCATCGGTGGTCAAATCGAAGGGCAGTTTATAGTCCGGATACGTAAGTATGACATCTTCTGATGCTAAAATGTCTCGTTTTTGGCCAGATTAATCTAATGGTACCTTGATTTCAAGTCTAGGGTAGTGAAAAATATTGCCCTTCCTAAGTTTGTTAGAATCATAGAAATCCTTGGAATAGGGTAAGTTTCCTGAAATGGAGACCGAAATCCGGCCGAGAAGGCCGCGTGAATTCATTAAAAAAGAGCCGAAATCATCGCTTAAATATATGGAATCGAAATTATCAATATCCGCAGCTTCGATTTATCGTATTTTGACAGAAAATTTGGGCCTCAGAAAGGTTTGTGCTCGATTTGTCCCGCACACTTTAAAACAACACAAAAAATACCTCAGAATTCAACATTCAAGAGACATTATTAAAGATGCCAAAAAGGACCAAAACTTTTTGTATTCACCTGATATGGCACCCTGCTATTTTTATTTGTTCGGAAAACTACATTTGGCCATCCAAAAGACGACGACCGCCATCCTCAACGCTATACCGATAAACGACCTAAACAAGTCATTCGATAACCTTCTTGAACGCGCAAAACGTTGTATTCAGGCAGAAGGAGACTATTTTGAAGGCGACCAATAAATTAAAAAAAAATAATAATATTCGTTTTTTTAATAAAAGTCCTGGAACTTGTAGCCTAAGTCCAAATACAAGGTTTGTCCGGAAGGTAATAGGACAAAGTCGATTTAAAAAAATTTATTTAGCGAATCGTTACAATTCTTTAAAAACTTTCAAAATAGGCTCCTTCTGCGTCGATGCAGCGCTGCCAGCGCGATCTCCAAGCTTTGAAGGCGTCAAGGAAAGCATTCTCCGGAATAGCCTTGAAAGTTCTTTAGGGACTTCACATAGTTCTTTGCCGCTCCAGTGTCTATAAGTACTTTCATAGTTCCCCCGCCGTCTAAAAAATTGACGATGTCATTGGGGTCAAATGAGTCACTGTCGTCTTTAATTGGGTTCAGTGGGGCTACGGCCGCGTTTTCATAATCTTGAGTTTCTTCCCTTGCTCAACATTGTAAGACTGCTGTCCCCTTTGGCCAGTTATTCCGCAAGGAGTTTAGTCTTTTTGGAACCTGTGAATTTTTAAATTGTGTATATTTCCCTGCCTAAAATTTGAAGAATATCTGAATTTTGATGATGATGTTTCTATGTCCATTGGCTCCGAGGATTGATTTTGTTTACCCTGATCTACCCAGTTGTCTTCTTTACGCCATGAACCGTTCCTTTGATTCTTGTTAGACTTTTCAAAAAAGTGGGGCTTTTTAATGGGACGCGGTCGGCACCGGAATTTTTACCTTGTTTCTCAAGCGTAGCGTTTGTCAGTATTTTTGTTTTTTTGCTCCATCGTCATGGCATGTGTGGCCGCGAACATACTTCTTTTGATACTGACCTCTGCATTTCTAGCTAAAGCCAGTGATGTTGGAAGGTTTTTGGGCTGTGCTGGAAACACAACAGACCTTAGCGATTTTTTTAGAGCCGAAACAAATACGTGTAGGGCGTCAGCCCTAACCGCTGTATTATGCAATGAGGCTCTATCGTCGTCATATGTCATGACAATCTTGTTCGTAACGAGGGTCAATTTTCGTTTGACCTCATCGTAGAATTGCATTAAGGTCTGGTCGGTCTGACGGACCGACTCAAGTCCCTGGCGTAATAGGGGCAAGGATATTTTATCTGCGTAGGAGCAGTCTAATCTAGCCAAAATGGCTTTAAAATTAAGCAGTTTAAGGTCCGGAAACAGAAGTATTATAACTTCTGATGATAAAATGTCTCTCAGGCGCTCGAACGCTCTGAGCTGGGACTCATTAAATTTTTATAGCGACCTTTTTTGAGATGTGCTGGTTGACAGTGCCATTCTCTCCGTAAAGTATGGAGGTGAGTGGTCGAGCTATGGCAGCGAAGTTTTTCACGAAACTTCTGCAATAACTAGCCAGGCCACAAACTTTCTCTATGGGATTTTCTTAGAAAGATTCACACAGGTTAACGATCTTGGTGTCCTATAAGACTTTAAACTTAAATTTTCCGACCATATTTCTAGGATGGTTAATAAAGCCAAGGGTGTGGTTGTCTTCATTAAAAGATTTTCAAAGGAATTCAATGACCCTTATATAACTAAAACCTTCTACGTATCTTTAGTATGTCCAATACTAGAGTACGTCCAAAAGAATTTCTTGATGTTTGCTCTTAGGGGACTCAACTGGGATGCAAATCTTCACCTCCCATCATATTTTAACTTTTATATTTTCCTTTTAATCAATTCACCTTCCCTAACCAATCGTAAAAAGAGGCTGGGTGTCGTTTTCCACCATAACATTATTAATGGTAACCTAGATAGTCAGCACCTACTAACACGACTAACATTTAACATTCCAAATAAACGGACTAGAAATTTTAGTCCCTTGTTCCTAAGTTGTTGTAGATCATATGATACATACATACAGATACATATGCCCAGCATGAGCCTTTTAGGGTTTTATGTTCTGACTACTATGACTTTTACTTTATTACTTCACTCTGCACGTCCACTTCTATCATATCCTCAATTCTCACCTTTCAGAGCAACAAACGCACTCCACTTCTACCTAGTAATCTTTTTATACTTTATTCTCTCGGGTCAATCCCCGCGATCCGAGCCGTACAATAAACGGCAGTTGAGCGGGAGGTGGGCTGAACGTTATGCAGCAGGAGCCGCGCGAAAAAAAAGAAATAGAGGTTTAAAATGCATCACCGGTAAGAACTGATACTCCAGTGTACTGAAAGATTTTTCTAATTCAACGAAAGTCGGTAAAACGCAAAATTTTTTTTTGAAAACAAGTTCATCAGTAACATTTATTAACGTTTCCTCTGATTGTAATCCGCGAAGTTTCCGCGGGTAAGTAAATCTTACCATAGAAAAATACATATGTATGAACCTTGTATTTATCGATCGTTTTTCGTTCCTAACACAAACAGGTAGAAATGTTCAACAAAAGCTGTACGTTGTTATATCCCCAACTATTTCATGATCCCGATATTGCACAAATTTTGCCGTTAAACAAGTCTAACCTTTAATAAATATTTTAACTAAGCATAATAGGAACCCGGAAACTAAGGTTGCATCAGCGCCTCGATTATTTATTTATTTTGTCAACGGTTTTGAATGATTGCATTTTTAAAACTTTTCGCATTTGGCATTCTTAATCATCGAAACTGGATGAAAGGAGGAAATTTGCTGCCAACTCTTCATTTTTTTCGCAGGCAAAGTAGGCTTGCAACACAAGTGCTTCTGGAAATCCGAGCGCTTTTAGTTGTAAAAGAATAACGTATTATTTGTATAATATGGGAATAGTACAAAAATAATACCCTTTCTATTGCTGTTTGATCTTGTGAATTTAAACTTATAGTGGCGACGCCACCAGTGTGTTCAAACTCATTATTTCCTGTAGTTTGGCTTCCTCTTAATTCATTTGCACCAAGGCGTTGCGCCGCTACGGCTCCTTCAAGTTCGGATGAAAATACACGACGGCGACGGTTAGTTGAACCGCGAGGAACGGTGTCTCCTGTCCCTGATTCACTGTCGATAGGTTGATTTAGCATATTTAAAAAGGCATCCTGATTTTCCGAAATAAGTTGCAGAAGTGCTGGGTTTGTTTGACCAATCTGTATGGAAAAATAACTTTTTATAAATTGTTACATTTGCAGCTCTCACTTCCTCACCTGCTGCAAAACCGCATGCAAAAGGTGCGGATTTTGATAGATTAATGAGCGCATTTGAAGGAATTGTGGCTGACTTTGCAAAAATTCAAAGGGATCTAGAATACTCAGAAAAATGTTTAAAAGGTAAAATAACATGTCGAGTTTAAATAATTTAAAGTCACTTCGTTGCGGGTCTTTCGTTCTAATAACAGTGAGATTATAAGTTTATGCTTAAAAATGCAGATTTCAAGTATATCCATTTAGTAAATTTTAGATGTTAGTATTTAGTATCGAGTAAACAATTTAAATGCATTAAGTTTTCATATATTGAAGCTGGTTATATCAATTCAAAAATGATTGATTTGTATCTTGGTAGATACAATAAAAATCGGAATTTGTTCACACATTAAAAATCTTAGATTGAAAAAGAGAAAACTTTCTATATTCAATTAATATCCTACACAAAATGCACAAATTTTCAACATAATATGAAATCTCATTACCGCCATATAACTGAACGATGGAAAATGGCATGGCATTCGTGCTTTTGTAAATAAAAACTAGAAAATTGTGTTTCTCGAACCCTTTTTGATGAGAATCCTACAGCTTCATATTCTAGTTAGTCATCAGGTCCTGCAACGGAAACTCTGGCTCATTGGTTTACCACCAAATATGCTTATTTGGATTGCTTCCTACCTCTCAAATCGAACTCAGCTTGTTATTTCAAATAGTTAAAACTACCAAGTCGGTCATCCATGTCTCATCGGGTGTACCACAGTCATCTAGGATCACTGTTGTTTACTATTTGTCAACGATCTTCCTAATGTGATGAGTAATGCCTCTACGCTTATGTATGCTGATTATGTCAAACTGTGCTATTCCTTCTCGGAACATTTTTTGCAGATGCATCTGCAACTAGATGAGCTGTATTCGTGGTGGTCATACAATATTCTTATACCGTTTATTGTCTCTTAACCTCTTGGAAATCACGTCTTTGATTGTGTTTCCACAATGAATGATCTTGGAGTTATTTTTGATCATAAACTTAAGTGAATAAAGCCAGAGGAATTTTATCCTTTATTAAGCGTTGCACAAAAAAATTTTTCGATCCTTTCTCCACCAGATCCCTATAACACAATAGTTCGCCCTATCCTTAAATACTGCTCATGAGTTTGGAGTCTTAAATACTCCTCTCACCAAAATAGCATAGAGTCTGTGCAAAGGCAGTTCCTTTTATTTGCACTGAAAAACAACCGTTGCAGGCAGAAATTGTTGAAGTTAACTACATTGAAGGAGCGCCGAACCTGTGCTAGGGCCATGTTTCTAAATATGCTTATCCATGGTATGGTTGATTCCAAAAACCATTTAGACCAACTATCTTTTTCCATACCTAATCGAATAACTAGGTTCTTTCGACCCCTATGGTTACCAATTTGCAGATTCAATTACGCTGAATACGATCCCTTTCGCAGTATTTGTAAAAACTATAACTTGTCCCATAATTTATCCCCTAAATTCTCCTTTAATGTTAATAAATTTTAGAATTCCTCTTACAATAGTTATATATTATATTTAGCAGATCATTGATAAATTGTTAAATAAATTATTAAAAAAAAAGTCAGAAAAGTTATCTTCGGCTTGCCGGGGTATACCCCTTGAAAACAAAAAAGTTTTCCATACAAAGACTTGTTTTCATATCGGTCGTTTGTATGGAAGCTATGTGATATAGTGGTCCGATCCGGACCAAACTTTTACAAATCGTGTATGGCTATTTTAAATAAATAAATGTTTAATTCGGTTGCGATAGTTTGGTGTCGCAGCGACGTAGGAAAAGTACGCATTGTTTCGTTGCAATGAGAGCAGGCGATCGTCTGGCTCTCGTTGTCGCTGAGCGCGAGTCTCGTTTTGGCTCATAGTTCCTTTATTTATTTGTTTGAAACTATTGTTTATACTATTTCAAACGCAGAATATGTATTCGAGCTATGGTGCATCGCACGGAGCGTCTCTTTCGCTTTCGATTTATTTATTTGTTTTTTATTATTAACCATTCACTTCACTAAAATCAATTGATTATTATACGGACACGTCTTCACGCGCCAGCATACTTCATTCGCAAATTAATCAGATTGTAATTTAAATCTTTTGAAGAAAGTAATCAAAATATAATTTAAATACTATAAAATTATCCATTCGACGGTTAGTTGAACCGCGAGGAACGCTGCCTCCTGTCCCTGATTAACTGTCGATAGGTGGATTTAGCATATTTAAAAAACGCATCATGATTTTCCGAAATAAATTGCAAAAGTGCAGGGTTTTTTTGACCAATCTATATGGAAAATAAACTTTTTTATAAATTAAAGTGTCCATTACGATAATCTGAAGCGCAGGCTTGGTAACGCCGATACCATGGGACCAGCTAGGTATGATATATTGTTGAAGGCCAGTCAAACTATCACAGGGGATCGATACCGAACATAGTTGGTGCGTTTGCGCCAAGAACTAAAAGAAAAAGAACCGCAATACAAGGAGAGACCTGACAGTGATTCTGCAGCAAAAAATGGGTAAAAAATACTTGGAACGGTGAAATGGCAGATCACCTCGAAAGATGAGAAGTATTTGTTTCATCGCACAATCCGCATGCTGACAGAAAGATGGGCGGGAGGAGATCACAAGGGCCGGTATTTTGAATAGCATGTATGTACGCATTTTGAAATAATAAAGACTCTAATAAAACAAAAAAACACCGATATCAAAGTTTTAAACTTAATAAATAAACTACAAAGGTGTTATAAATGTGGAGAGATAGGTTTTTTAAAAATCTTTGAAATTGCTGAAAAATTCTACAACCCAAATATTTTAGATTTACCAGTCATGGACTCAGAAATCCACGCGCTCATATAGACAGACGGGCATAACCCGATCGACTATGATAATCAAGAACATATGCTTTGTGGGATCGGAAACGCTTCACTCAGAAGCGCTTGTTATGAGGATCACCACTATATACTTGTATGAACATTTTTGAAATCTATCAGAGGAGACCGTACAGTCTCTACATGTAATTACGGACTGAAAGTCTCGGTCGCTAAGGAAAACATTTTCATTCAATGAGCTTTTTATAAGATGAAAAGATTGTTTTGAGAGTTAAAAATTGCATTGCGTTTAAAGTTTTAAAAGAAGAAGTAAGAACTGACACTCCAGTGAACTGAAAGATCTTTCTAACTCAAAGAAAGTCGGTAAAATGCACAAGTTGTTTTTGAAAACAAGTTCAGTAAGTTCAAGAATCAGTAACATTTATTTACGTTTCCTCTGATTGTAATCCGCGAAAAGTTTCCGCGGATATGTAAATCGTACCATAGAAGAATACATATAAGCCTTGTATATATTGATTGTTTTTCGTTCCTAACGCAAACAGGTAGAGCTGTTCAACAAAAGTTATACGCTGTTATATCCCCAACTATATCATGATCCCGATATTGCACAAATTTTGCCGTTAAACAAGTCTAACCTCAAATAAATATCTTCACTAAGCATATTAGGAACCCGGAAACTAAGGTTGCATCGGCGCCTCAATTATTTATTTATTTTATCCACGGCTTGAAATAATTGAATTTTGAAAACTTTTCACATTTGGAGTTCTTAAACATCCAAACTGCATGAAAGGAGGAAATGGTTTTCCCAGGTAAAGTAAGCTTGCAACACAAGTGCTCCTGGAAATCCGAGCGCTTTTAGCTGTAAAAGAATAACATATTATTTGTATTATATAATAAGGGAATAGTAAAAAAATAATACTCTTTCTATTGCTGATTGATCTTGTGAATTTTAACTAATAGTACCAACGCCTTCAGTGTGTTCAAGCTCTTCCTCTTTATTCATTTGTGCCAAGGCGTTGCGCCGCTGCGCCTCCTTCAAGTTCGGATTAAAATACACGACGGCGACGGTTAGTTGAACCGCGAGGAACGCTGCCTCTTGTCCCTGATTAACTGTCGATAGGTGGCTTTACCATATTTAGAAACGCATCATGATTTTCCGAAATAAGTTGCATAAGTGCAGGGGTTGTTTGACCAATCTATATGGAAATTAAACTTTTTTATTAATTAGAGTATCTATACGATAATATGAATCGCAGTCTTGGGAACACCGATATCCAATATGGGAACAGTTAGGTATGATATATTGTTGAAGGCCAGTGAAACTATCACAGGGGATCGATACCGAACCTAGTTGCTGCGTTTGCGCCAAGAACTCAAAGAAAAATACCGTAATACAAGGAGAGACCTGACTTAATACAAGAAGTAATTCTGCAGCAAACAATTGGTCAAAAATAGTTGGAAGCGGTGAAATGGCAGATCACATCGAAAGATGAGAAGTATTTGTTTCGTCGCGCAATCCGCATGTTGCCATAAAGATGGGCGAAAAGAGGAGATCACAAGGGCCGATATTTTGAATAGCATGTAAAATAAAATTGTTATTGTTAAATTATTTTAAAAAAATTATTTTTATTTTAATAAAGTATTAAATATTTCGATGATAAACTTTTTCGCTTAACACACTATTACAAGAAACTGGTTTTTTACGTATCCTTAATTGGAAACCGTTCTTGATCTTGTCCCGAGTCAGCTTGATCTTATAATTCTAAATCCTAATCGAATCAACCTGGCCAGAAGCTTTTATTTAGAAACTTCTTAACCTTTCAATTATGTTTATAATAGGCCAAAAGCTTTTCTTCAGAAACTTCTTGAACTTTCAATTATGTTTAGAATAAAAGCTTTATGCTGAAATTATTTCACTGCATAGTGGAATTGAAATTTGCTGACTGATGCAGTGAAGCGCAATAAGTGGATCATGGCTTCTTGGTCTCCAAGCGGAAGCTGTGTTTACTTTAAGTTTGCTTATTTACCTTATCGGGTAGCTAAGGGCTGGCAAAGGCAATGACAAAAACAAAGACAAAGGAAATGCTGCCGAGATTGGAATTTGAAATTTGTTTATAAACTGGAATTTGAAATTTGTTTATAAACTGGGGTAGAGTGCTATTTTTACGGGTTGGATAACTCTATTATTTATTGTAGTTGTGCCGTTGAAAGTTATTAAATATGACCCGTCTAAATGAGAATTATTTACAATATTATTTCCATTTATTAGAATGGCACCTTCTTGAATGATATCTATATTCTTATTTTTTTCTCGTATTTTAGTGCAAATTGATTTTTTTCCATTCAGTAAGCGGGTAAAACAAGTTTTATCTTTACTTATAATACCATAGTTGTTAAAAAGTTCCTTCTTAAAATTAAATATTTCATAAAAAGTATTTTCGCATTTTGCGACCTAATTACTTATTAGTAATTTTCCATCATTTTGTGTGGATCTGGCATAATAAACTACCCATCTATTTAGTATTACAGGGTATTTTATATATATTATTAAGAGTTCTTTATGTAGTACAATTTTGAATACGGAGATATTCATTAAATCTGCAGTAATTACAGGCTTTTGTTGGTGATTTAATATTTCTTTAATGTCTTCATTATTTAACAATTTTTGTTAATATCAATTTTTGCTAGTGTAATAGTATCATGTGTATGTTTTGCAAGTCGAATGTTAAAAATCGTAAACGGTGTTTTCGTAACGGCAATTCTTGATCAATATAAATGTTTTTAAAATGATCGGAAAGTGATTTTATCTCGTTAAACAATTTGGAATTGATAATAAATTGTTGGTTATTGTTTTCAATTAAGTCATTTATTTTATTCTGTTTTTTAATGAAATCATCGTGATCCGGAGTTCCAGCTAACCATTTCCAAACAGTGCCTAACTCATTTATTCCCCCTTTTGATCTAGTTGATATCAGCTGTGACAAAATTAATGCGATTATTTGTAGTTCGTAAGTAATTTCCCAATGTGACCATTTATTTGTATCCTTTTTTATATATCCTGATTTTAGATCGATTATTTCTTTATAAACTCTTAAATTAGTTACGTGGAATGAGTCAGCATATGATTCATAAGTAAGAACATCCTTTTTGTCCTTGAACAGGAAAAATTCGTGATTGGAGTAATCAATTATTTCTAAAGTGGCTATCATTACGAATGGTGTTATAAGTAAAAAGAAATGCATTTTCTGTAATTAAAAAAAAATATATAATATTTGTTCAAACTTAATATTGTCTTTGTGAATAATTCTGTTTCTACTATTTATTATTATTTTGTTATGTAAGTTTTCTTTAACAACCTGTTTCTTATATCTTGTTTTTAGCTTATTTCTTTCTCCATGTTTCTTTTCATAAACAACTGACCCTACATGATATTCTTTTTCCTCACGACCTTCATTGTGTGTTTCTAATATTTTATCTTGAATGTTCTTTAGAATTTTTGAAATTTTTTCGTGTTCAATTTTATTATAGAGAATATCAAAAGCTTTTTGATTTGTTGTAGAATGAATGCTCTGATTGAATTCTTTTGCGGCTCTAATAATTATTTCTGAATAGTCAATGAGATTAAATTCTTCCTTTATGCAACGAGGTAATTCTGTTAATGTTGAATGTGCGCTTTCAACTTGTCCGTTCGAGGTAATGTGTCTGGGATCTGCGAAATGTAAAGTTAAACCACATCTTTGTGAAAAAAATTTGAATTGAGCAGAGCTTGATGCAATTCAATGCGTCAATGCAAGTTGAGAAAAAAAGATTTTGCGCGTAATAAATATTGATGTGTAAATTTTCACATTCTCCTAGAAATTTTACCATTATCTCCTCCTAAGTATTTGGTTAAAGGTTTGGCAATTTTTGCATAATTTCGGACAAATTTTCAGTAATAGCCAGTGAGGCCTAAAAAACTTCGAAGCTCTCTAATGTTTTGTGGAATCGGATACTTCATAATTGTGGACATTTTTCCAGATCTGTTCTAATTATATTGTGAAAAACAATATAACCAAGAAATGCTGTTTCGAATTTAAAGAATTTAGATTTTTCTAGAGAGATTTTCGTATTAGCTTGTTGTAAAATATTAATTATTTGAATTAGATCAGTATAATTTTGTTCAATTGTGTTTGAAAAGATTATTATATCATCCATATAAACATGACAAGTTTTCCGACTTGTTCTCTTAATACATCCATTGCTCTTTAAAAAATATTCAAAGGGCGTTTGTTAACCCAAATGGCATACGTAGGAATTAAAATTTCCCATTGTTAATAGAAAAGGCTGTTTTTTCAATATCTGACTCTTTCATTAAAATTGAATCATCATTGAGAAAGGGATCAGTTTGATTTTATTTTCATTAAATATTTTCCGACAAAATAAGAAAAAAAAAAAAAGTTTTTGGCAAAATAATCAAGTTTTATTATTTCATTGAGAAAATTTAAAAAAAAGAGGTGCTTTAAGAGAAGTATGGTCGATCAAATCCGAGATGTCGGAAGTCGCTGTGTGCACTAAAGCGGAGTTACGAGCCAAGATTGCTTATAGACAGTTGGAGTCTATTTCAGTTTTAAGTGCTGATAGCTTTCAAGAGGTACCAGAAATAGGATGCCCCTTTCAGAGGATGCCCCCGCTTAGCACAACTGGCAGGGAGCCTCTTATGGTAAGCAGCCCAAGTCAATTAAACAAGCCTAACCAGAAATCAGTTGGAAATAGTCGCCTATAACCGCAAATTAAAAAAATTGTAATACGCTCACATTCAATCCGAATTCGTATGCTGATGCGTGAAGACGTGTTTTCATCGAGCTCCGATAAAAACAATTGATTCTAGTGAAGTGAATGATTATTAATAAACAACAAATAAATATATCGAAAACGAAAAAGACGCTCCGGACGATGCACCATCGCTCGAATACATATTCTGCGTTTGAAATAGTATAAATAATATTTTCAAACAAATAAATAAAAAAAAAGCACTATGAGCCAGAACGACACTCGCGCTCAGCGACAACGAGAGCAAGACGATCGCCGGCTCTCATTACAACGAAACATCGCGTACTTTTCTTATGTCTCCGCGACACCTGCAAACGAAGACAATGAGCGGCCAATAACCCATAACCTAACGAACCTTCTTGTACCAACAAATCAAGAAAGAGCGCGCTCTTGCTCTCCCGCACTTCTAGCTCCGACACAAGCTCCGCTATCTGCAACAACAACAACTGGAGCAATATCGACAGCCCGCTCTACTTCGCCATTGGCTGCACCCGCTCACGCTTTTACTGAGTCAGAGAATACCAAAACAAAAGCTCAAGAGCCAAACGGCACTGCTGCACAACTAGCAAAACAAAACGCAAACAAAAAAGTTGGGTCGGCCTCACAGACTGGACTGGACCGCTATATAACAATAAAGCGGAAGCTTAGCCCTAAAACTTCCGATACAGAAAACAAGCCGAAAAATATACGCGACAATACTACCTCGATCAACAATGAAGCGCCCGCAAATAGCAACAGATTCGCTTTGCAGGCAGATACCAACGAGGACGTGCCACTGAAATCCATCGATAAAGAACCAAAGAAAATAAAGCCTCCCCCAATTTACATCCGCGAGAAGAGCACAAACGGTTTGGTAAATTCTTTAATTGGCCTTGTTGGAAAAGATAGCTTTTATATAATACCCCTCATAAGAGGTACTATTAATGAAATCAAACTTCAAACGAAAACGGAGGAAAACTACAGAAAAGTCACCAACCATCTTACTGCAAACAAAACATGCTTTTACACCTACCAGCTTAAAAGTAGCAAGGGTCTACAAGTAGTACTGAAGGGCATTGAGCCTGATGTAAAGCCCGAAGAGATAGCTGAGGCGCTAAAGGGAAAGGGATTTTGCGTCAAAAGCGTACACAATATCAAAAACAGAAATAGGCAGCCGCAACCACTCTTTAAGATTGAGCTGGAACCAGAAAACAAGCACCTAAAAAAAAACGAGGTTCATCCAATTTATAAACTCCAGCTCCTTCTGCACCGTAGGATTACAGTAGAAGAGCCGCATAAACGTAACGCTCCTGTTCAATGTATAAACTGCCAATAATACGGCCATACGAGATCGTATTGCACACTTCGCCCAGTGTGTGTAGTCTGTGGAGATCTCCACGTCTCCACACACTGCCAAGCTTATAAAGAAAATGCATGCGCGAAAAAGTGCGGTAACTGTGGGGGTAATCACACAGCAAACTACAGAGGCTGTCCAATCTACAAAAAGCTGAAAACCCATCTCCACAAAAGAATGAACACGGCACGGGTACACCAAGGAACAGCTACGCTGATACCATCGGAAACAAATCCAGAAGTACTTTTTTCGAAACCAACAAGTATTGCTCCCTGGACTATAACAAGCACTAACAACATAAGTTTTGTGAACGTTTTAAAATGACGCCTCCAGCCCAAAACTCCCAAACCTCACATGAAAAACACACAAAATTGGACACACAACAAAACTATAGGCCATCTGAGCAGCAAGAAACGAAAACTGAAGCTATGATCCAAGCCTTGTAGCAGAGCATGATGGAATTCATGATATTTATGCGAACCACCATTCAAGACATGATGCGTAATCAAAACCTATTGATACAAATGCTTGTCTCCCAACAATCAAAATAAATAATGGCTACCTTACGCATAGCTTCGTGGCACGCCAATAGCATCTCACAGCGCAAACTTGAGCTAGCTCAATTCCTACATAAGAAGCATATCGACGTAATGCTTCTTTCGGAAACTCATCTTACAAGCAAATACAATTTTCAAATAAAAGATTAAAACTTCTATGGTACAAATCACCCCGATGGTAGAGCACACGGTGGGACCGGCATTCTAATTAGGAACCGTATGAAGCACCACTTTTACAAAGAGTTTGCTGAAATTCATCTACAGGCCACATCCATCAATATACAGCTGGAGGACAACACTCACCTCACACTAGCGGCCGTATACTGCCCCCCTCGTTATTGGAATATTGGAAGACCAATTCCTGGATTTCTTCCATGCACTAGGACCACACTTCATTGCAGCAGGCGACTACAATGCTAAACATACTCACTGGGAATCGCGCCTTGTGAATCCAAAAGGAAAACTGCTTTATAAGGCTTTAATTAAAGCCACTAATAAACTTGATCATGTTTCCCCTAGGAGTCCCACATACTGGCCATCAGACCTCAATAAGCTGGCCGAATTGATTGACTTCGCAGTCACGAAAAATATTTCTCGCAGTTTGGTTAGAGCTGAATGTCTACCAGATCTGTCATCTGATCACTCGCCTGTACTAATTCATCTCAGCCGGTACGCCGAAAACGTAAAACCACCTTACAGACTGATTTCGCACAAAACGAACTGGCTAAGGTATAAAAAATATATAAGTTCACACATTGAGCTAAACCCAAAACTCAATACTGAACCTGATATAGATAGCTGCACAGAAACACTGGAATCCATTCTTACGGAAGCAGCTCAAAATGCCTAAAACCACAAACGTTACAATTAATCCGAATAAGACTATCGCACAAATCGAGCAACTCGTCCACGCAAAACGACGCTTACGTAGAGAATGGCAATCTTCCAGATCACCATCTGCAAAACAAAAGCTAAAAGTAGCCACACGGAAGCTGACCAACGCTCTGAAACAAGAGGAAGAATACGCTCAGAGCCGAAATACAGAGCAACTTTTACCAACAGGTATTAAACACAAGTCACTGTGGAGAGCCGACTGAATGGGCAAAACCGACTGAAACCGTTTTGCCCATAAGGAATTCCTCAGGCGGCTGGGCACGTAGTGATGCAGACAGAGCCACCACATTTGCCGCTCACCTACAAAATGTATTTACGCCAAACGAGGCTACTAGCACATTTGCGCTACCGACTTCAAACGCAAACTGCAACCAGCAACACACTCCAATTGTGTTTCGTCCAAAAGAAATATCTAACATAATTTAAAAAAAAATCCCCCGGCTACGATCTTATTACCCCGGAAAGTTCTTTAATGCCATCACAAAACTTGGCTACTTTCCACAACGATGGAAGAGATCGATTATCATAATGATTCCGAAGCCTGGTAAGGACCACACAGTTCCCTCATTCTACATACCAATAAGTCTACTCTCATGTATATCGAAACTATTCGAAAAATGCCTGCTAGTCCGACTGAATCCACACCTGAGAGCCCACAATATAATCCCAGCCCATCAATTTGGCTTTCGCGAAAGCCACGGAACCATTGAACAGGTGAATCGAATAACAGCGGAGATAAGAACTGCTTTTGAAAATCGAGAATACTGTACAGCCGTATTTCTAGACGTATCCCAAGCATTTGACAGAGTCTGGCTAGACGGCCTTATGTTTAAAGTTAAAACAGCTCTACCCGAAAGCACACACAAACTTCTAAAGTCATTCCTATATAATAGAAAGTTTGCAGTGCGGTGCAACACTGCTACTTCCACTGACCACGAAATTAAGACCGGAGTCCCCCAAGGCAGCGTTCTTGGCAGCGTTTACCTCATCTATACCGCTGACATTCCTACAAATAGTCGGCTAACAGTATCCACGTTTGCCGACGATACAGCTATCCTTAGCCGTTCAAGGTCGCCAATCCAAGCTACAGCACAGCTGGCATTGCACCTGATAGCCACTGAGAAGTGGCTCTCTGACTGGCGAATAAAAGTCAACGAGGAAAAATGCAAGCACGTGACATTGCTTGTGACATTGTCAAGATTACCCACCACTTTTGATGAACAATATACCACTCCCGAAAGAAGAAGTACACCTCGATAGAAGACTTACATGGCGCAGACACATTGAAGCGCAAAAAAATACATCTTAAGCTCAAAGCGAAAAACTTACACTGGCTCATCAACGCTGGCTCTCCGCTCAGCTTGGACCACAAGGTCTTACTCTACAATGCAGTACTGAAACCAATCTGGACCTATGGTGCACAGCTATGGGGCAACGCCAGCAACAGCAATATTGACATCATACACCGAGCACAGACAAAGACCCTGAGAACTATCACTGGGGCACCGTGGTATGTTCGAAACGAAAAAATCCATCGAGATTTAAATATTCCAACAGTCACCAATGAAATCAAAGAGCTTACGAAAAAATATCATATCATTTGTTAAGATTTTTAAACTTATTGTTAGCTCTTAGTTGTTATATCGAATAAATGAAACAGAGTTAATATAAAAAAAAAAAAAACATTTCAGCCGGCGTCAGTCTCTTGGCAAAAAGTTCCATCCAAGAAGAGAAGCCTACCAACCTCACCGAAAAGTTCGAAAAAAAGAGCCCATGTAATCGAACATAGAAACCATCTAGCTTTAAATAAATTTGCTGCTCTTTCAAATCAAGAAGACTGTCAAGAAGGCGAAAATAGCATGGACATTCTCAAGGTCCAAACCGTTGCAGAAGAATAATCTCGACAAGCTGAAATTCCAGTGACAAAGAAGTCACCAAAACCTAGCCAAATAACAGTAATTGCTGTCAGCGACGTACCTGCCTTAGAAAGGCTTCTCGACTCGGCGGTATCGTCTGACTTATATGAACGCAAGGTCGTGCGTTAAGGCAACTTGCGCATATACCCCCGTGACTCTGATGCCCACAGGGCTATCACTAAAAAACTATCGGAAGTAAATATCCTGTTGAAATCTGAATTAAGAGTGCAAAGCGAATGTCTTATACTAAATGTAACTCTAATTGATCTTTCTCTTTTGTTTATTCTCTTAAGCGCGTCACGAGTAACGCATCATTTTATGTATTAATTAGTCACAAATAAACTCTCATTCTAATAGGTTATGGGCCCAGGCAGAGCTCCTGTGCGCTATTATTTTTGGAAAGTTTAACAGCGAAAAGTTGTTGAGAATAGTCGAAAAGACTTGTGTGATCCGTGGTTAATATTGTGAAGAAAAAAATTAAATTGACTGGATATAAAATGAGTTCCCAATACTCGATTGAGAAACTGGACAATGAAAATTATAGTGTGTGGTCTATCCAAATGAAAAGTGTGCTGATACACGCCGAATTATGGTCAGTGGTCAGTGGCCGTTTAATAAAAAATGAAAATGACACTGCGGAACAAAAAGCATCTTTCGATGCTAAAGACGAAAAGGTATGTATAAAGCCGACGCAAATTAATCATGTGAGACATTGTGTAACTGCTAAGGAGGCTTGGAAAAAACTTGGTGAAATTCATATGCCATCCGGTCCAGCGAGACGCATACATTTGTTTAAGCAGTTGTTGTACATAAAAATGAGTGAGACGGAAAGTGTGGAGGAACATTTAAATAAATTCAGTGCATTGGTAGAAAAGCTGCAAGAAATTGAACAAAGTGTGCCAGAAGAAATGCTCGTCATAATTTTGCTTTCGAGCTTGTGTGACTCGTTTGAAAATTTTGTTGTTGCCATAGAGACGCGCGACACATTGCCGGGTTTGACCGCTCTCAAGGTTAAACTTCTAGAAGAGGGAGAAAGGCGCAAGACAAACGAAACGGTGATCGGAAAGGAACAGAAAATGTTCGCGGCGGGTACGGAAAGACAATACTCAAAAAGGAATATCGAAAAAGGTGTCGAATGTTGGTCATGTGGAAAGCGCGGGCATATTGCTGCAAAGTGTAGATCGAAAGAAAAATTGGCAAAACATAACAAAGCAAAAGAAGGAAATTCAAACGGGAATAAACCAAAAGCGTTTTCGGTTTTCGGTGCAGTTAAAAACGAAATAGACAGTAAAAGTACATGGTGTCTAGACAGTGGAGCAACAACTCATTTGTGCGCGGAAAAAACAATGTTTGTATCAATGCGTGAAGACAAGGAAAAAATAATGTTAGCAGGCGATAATTACGTAGAAGCCGAAGGGCGCGGTACAGTGAATTTGTGCTATGGAGAGAATACGATCAAACTGCTTGATGTATTGTACGTAAAAAATTTGCAATGTAACTTTATTTCGGTGCAAAAGGCAACTTCAAAAGGATTGAAGGTGATTTTTAATAAGAACGAAGCGAAAGTAATAGACACTGACGGAGACACTTTACTAGTTGCTAAACGCAAAAATGAATTGTTCTTATTTGAAAATAAATCAGAAAAAGTGTTTGCAATTAATGGAGAAAAGCATGAAATGATTAAGTGGCATAATCGGTTTGGACATTTGAACTTGAATAGTATGCAGAAAATGATTAACAAAGACATGGTGTACGGTTTGAAAATAAATTCGTGTGATTTGAACGGTTTCGTATGCGAAACGTGTGCCAAATGCAAAATTTGTGTAAAACAGTTTCCAAACGCGTCGGAAAGCCGCGAGAGTGAATTGTTAGGACTTATACACACGGACATATGTGGTCCAATAAACACAAAATCAAACGGTGGTGCACGGTTCTTTGCAACTTTCATCGATGACAAAACACGGTACATGTCGGTCTACATGTTAAACACTAAGGATGCGGTTTTTGAAAAATTTAAAGAGTTCCAATCGTTGGTCGAGAAGCTAACAGGAAAGAAGATAAAAAGGATCCGTAGTGACAACGGTCGAGAATATGTTTCCCGAAGGTTTGAAGAATACCTGGTGAGTCAAGGCATACAAAGACAGCTAACAGTCCCCTATACTCCTCAACAAAACGGAGTTGCAGAACGTGCTAACAGAACCCTCCTGGAAATGGCTCGCAGTATGTTAACTCATGCTGGAGTGGGTGAGAGTTTTTGGGGAGAGGCTATAATGACAGCGGCATACTTGCGGAACAGAGCAGAGACGTCGACACTAGCTAATATAACACCATTTGAAGCCTGGTTTGGAAAGAAGCCAAGTGTATCTCATCTACGTGTGTTTGGTTGCAAAGCGATCGTATTGAACAAAACACATAGCAAGAAGTTTCGTCCAAAGGGAGAAGAGCACATATTAGTAGGCTATTCTCAAACTTCTAAGGCTTATCGTTTATACAACCCGGAAAAACAAAGCATTGTGATAGCCCGAGATGTTGTGTTTATAGAGGATGATATAGCATCAGTTCCAGGAGAAGTATTCATTGAATTGGATGAGTCTGCTGGACACCGAGAAGATCATATTGACAACAATGAACAGTCGTTGGATGTTCAAGGCAGTGATGACGACGAAGAGTCTGGGACAGAACAAAAAACATCGCAGAAGAGGGGCCCAGGTCGCCCCAAGATAGTCCGAACAGGATTAGTGGGCCGTCCACGAAAAGAGTACAATATGCTAAATGTTATAGCCGGAAATAATATGGTGGCACCAACAAACGTGCGTGAGGCATTGTCTGGAGAACATTCTGATGAATGGAGAATCTCGATGCAGAAGGAGTTTGATCACTTGCGAGCTACAAACACTTGGAGCTTGGTTGACCTTCCTGAAGAGCAGAAAGCAATCGGGTGCAAGTGGGTGTTTACCATTAAACGCGACAAAAATGGTAAAGTTGATCGACTCAAATCGAGGTTAGTAGCCAAAGGTTGCGGACAGCAGTATGGGGTGAATTACCTGGAAACATTTTCCCCGGTGGCACGTTACTCGTCAATAAGGTTAGGGATTGCATTGGCTGTCGAGCATGGCATGATTATGCACCAAATGGACGTGTCAGCAGCGTACCTAAACAGTGAACTGAAGGATGAGGTCTACATGAGACAACCTGAAGGTTTTGTAGACGCAAAACACCCAGATCGAGTCCTGCGATTGCATAGGTCCTTATACGGTCTAAAGCAGAGTGGACGCGAGTGGAACTGGAGGCTAGATGAGGTTCTCAACAAAATTGGATTCATTTCCTGTCCCAGCGAGCCTTGCATATACACGAAGAAAATTGGGGAAAACCTAAACATTATTGTTGTATATGTTGATGATCTAATTATTGCTTGTTCCAGAAAAGATAACCTCCTTAGCATCAAGAAGCAGATATCAGACGAGTTTGATGTTGTAGATGGCGGAGACCTGAAACATTTCCTAGGCATGGAGATAGAGAGGAGTGGCGAAACTGGCATTGTCACTATAGGCCATAAACAATTTATTGCTGGTCTACTAGAGGACTATGGTATGGAAGACTGCAAACCCAACGCGATTCCTCTGGAGGCGGGCTTTCAAGTTAAGTGCGAGGATGAAAGCTGCACAAAAGTGGATCAGAAGAAGTACCAATCTCTCATTGGTTCTTTGATCTATTTGGCTATGACGACAAGACCAGACATCATGCATAGTGTGGCTAAATTGGCACAAAGAAATGCTGATCCTCACAGGGAGCACGAAGTGGCTGCAAAGCGTGTCTTAAGGTACCTTAAGGGTACCTTAAGGTACCTTAAGGGCACAGCTGACATGAGGCTATGTTACAAACGTACAGGTGTACATGTCCATTGTTTCGTCGATGCAGACTGGGCTGGCGATAGCACAGATCGCAAATCCTTCACTGGTTGGGCATTCATCATGGCTGGTGCGGCGATTTCGTGTGAGTCCAAAAAGCAGACCATTGTGGCACTTAGTTCCACTGAAGCTGAGTATGTGGCGCTTTCAACAGCAGCAAAAGAGGCAGTTTACATTAAAAAGCTGGTGGAGGAGATAGGAATAGGATTGGTTCCAAAGATGGTTATATACAGCGATAATCAAAGCGCACAATGTCTGGCAAAAGACTCCAAGTTTCATGCACGAAGCAAACATATTGATATTAAGTACCATTTTGTAAGACAATTATATAAGGAAAATGTTATTGATATAAAATATGTTTCAACAGAAAGTATGATTTCTGATATTTTAACAAAAAATAAATACGATCAAGCATACATGTTTTGTTAAACAGTTAGGTTTAAATTGAATTGAAAATTATGTATAGAAGAAAAATGTATACAGAAATTGAATTGAAAATTATGTTTAGAAGAAAAATGTATATTTAAGTTAAATTGTAAAGGCATGTCTCTTTGAGAAGGAGTGTTGAAATCTGAATTAAGAGTGCAAAGCGAATGTCTTGTACTAAATGTAACTCTAATTGATCTTTCTCTTTTGTTTATTCTCTTAAGCGCGTCACGAGTAACGCATCATTTTATGTATTAATTAGTCACAAATAAACTCTCATTCTAATATATCCAATACACTCTCTTCTGCCTCCCGGACAGAGCCTACAGGATTGTGGTGTGCAACTTCGCTGCTTCTACCCTAGTTGAGCAAATTTTAAATGCGTTCACCTCCCAAAGTCAATTACGTAGAATGAGTTTTTTCCTATTAGTGCGGCTATTTTGTATACTGGAGGAGGCTTAACCTTGTTAGGTCCTCTTTACGTGACTTTCCCGGTTTTATATTTTCGCCAGTAGAATTTGCCAGCAGCTCAAATCTGTTGGTGTTTGATGCCGCTTTTTTTAGTGAGCATGGTATTATTGTCGCGTGTAATTTTTGACTTGTTTTCTGTTTGTTGATTTTTGTACTTTTGAGGGCTAAGTTTTCTTTTTATGGTTATGTAGCGGTCCATTCCGGTCTGTATGGTCGACCCGGTGTTCTTGTTTACTTTTTGATTTGTTGATGATGCAACAGAACCGTTAGGTTGTGTTTTTGTTTTGGTTCAGTGAGAGAGAAAGCTTGCGTCAACGAAATTGAGCGAGCTAATGATGCCGTTCCAATTGTAGTTGTGATTACGTTGCTGTGGTTGTTTTTGTCACGCTAGGTAGGCGCAGAGAGATTTTGCAAGTGTTTGGAGATTGTTGATTTTGTGATTAGACCATTAGTGAGGGAGAGCAAGAACGCGCTCTTGCTTAATTTGTTGGCAAATATATGTATAAATATGTATTCGAGCTATGGTGCATCGCACGGAGCGTCTCTTTCGCTTTCGCTTTCGATTTATTTATTTGTTTTTTATTATTAACCATTCACTTCACTAAAATCAATTGATTTTTATACGGACACGTCTTCACGCGCCAGCATACTTCATTCGCAAATTGATCAGATTGTAATTTAAATCTTTTGAAGAAAGTAATCAAAATATAATTTAAATACTATAAAATTTTCCATTCGACGGTTAGTTGAACCGCGAGGAACGCTGTCTCCTGTCCCTGATTAACTGTCGATAGGTGGATTTAGCATATTTAAAAAACGCATCATGATTTTCCGAAATAAATTGCAAAAGTGCAGGGTTTTTTTGACCAATCTATATGGAAAATAAACTTTTTTATAAATTAAAGTGTCCATTACGATAATCTGAAGCGCAGTCTTGGGAACGCCGATACCATGGGACCAGCTAGGTATGATATATTGTTGAAGGCCAGTCAAACTATCACAGGGGATCGATACCGAACATAGTTGGTGCGTTTGCGCCAAGAACTAAAAGAAAAAGAACCGCAATACAAGGAGAGACCTGACAGTGATTCTGCAGCAACAAATGGGTAAAAAATACTTGGAACGGTGAAATGGCAGATCACCTCGAAAGATGAGAAGTATTTGTTTCATCGCACAATCCGCATGCTGACAGAAAGATGGGCGGGAGGAGATCACAAGGGCCGGTATTTTGAATAGCATGTATGTACGCATTTTGAAATAATAAAGACTCTAATAAAACAAAAAAACACCGATATCAAAGTTTTAAACTTAATAAATAAACTACAAAGGTGTTATAAATGTGGAGCGATAGGTTTTTAAAAATCTTTGAAATTGCTGAAAAATTCTACAGCCAAATTATTTTATCTTTACCTGTCATAAACTAAGAAATCCACGCGTTCATATAGACAGACGGACATAACCCGATCGACTCCGCTGTTAGTGATAATCAAGAACATATATTTTGTGGGATCGGAAACGCTTCACTCCGAAGCGCTTGTTATGAGGATCACCACTATATATGAACAATTTTTAAATCCATCAGAGGAGACCGTACAGTCTCTACTTGTAATTACGGGCTGAAAGGCTCGGTCGCTAAAGGAAACATTATTATTTAAAAAGCTTTCTTATAAGATTAAAAGATTTTTTTTAATTAAAAATTGCATTATGTTTTAAGTTTTAAAATATTTAGAGTTTAAAGTGCATGACCGGTAAGAAAAACTGATGAACTTGTTTTCAAAAAGAACTTGTGCATTTTACCGACCTTCGTTGAGTAAGAAAGATCTTTCAGTACACTGGAGTACCACAGTGTACCGCGGATAAGTAAATCCTACCATAGAAAAATGTATTTATCCTTGTATTTATCGTATTATCCTTGTATATACAGGTAGATCTGTTCAACAAAAGATATACGCTTTTATATCCCCAACTATTTCATGATCCCGATATTGCACAAATTTTGCCGCTAAACAAGTCTAACCTTAAATACCTTTACTAAGCATATTGGGAACCCGGAAACTAAGGTCGCATCAGCGCCTCGATTATTTATTTATTTTGTCAACGGTTTTGAATGATTGAATTTTGAAAACTTTTCACATTTGGCATTTTTAAACATAGAAACTGGATGAAAGATAAAATTTGCTGCCAACTCTCCATTTTTTCGCAGAAAAAAATAAGCTTGCAACAGTGCTTCTGGAAATCCGAGCGCTTTTAGCTGTAAAAAAATTATTTGTATAATAAGGGAATAGTAAAAAAAATTCCCTTTCTATTGCACGACGGCGACGGTTAGTTTTTTTTTCATACTTATTGTGTTATTTATTGTATCTTCTCTTATTGTGAGACTAACAATAATCATTCAAATCTTATTATATAGCTTAGATTATTAACAATGTAGAGTAATTGTATTAGTTAGAGACGGCCCTTGGATTTCTTTGCTGGGCTGGAGAATCTCTGCGCTTCAGTCGGCTCTGAGTCCAGACTCGCGTAAGCGACATCGCGAGAGGATTTTCGTGTGCAAGCTTTGCTTTCGTATTTTCTCGTTGACAAGATTCACGTGGGGTCTTTCGCTGCATAGGTACCATGATGCCCCGTGCCCAGTGATAGTTCGCAAAATCATTTCAATGTTGGTTTTTGAAGCGTTTCCCCATAGTTCACCGCCGTATGTCCAGATAGGTTTCAGCACGGTATTGTACAGGAGTACTTTGTATTCCAAACTAAGGGGAGAGTTGCAGTTTAAAAGCCAGTGAAAATAGGCTGCTTTAAGCTTAATATGAGTCCTCTTGGATTCTATATGTCGCCGCCAGGTGAGGCGTCTATCTAGATGAACGCCGAAATACGTTACTACGTCTGCTTGTGGGACTAACGTATTGTTCAGGGTACAGGGTGGGCAGATTTGTCTGTTCAATGTGAAAGTTACATGTCTGCTTTTAGTCTCGTTTATTTTTATGCGCCAGTCCGCAAACCATCTTTCCACTATTTTAAGATGGCAGGCAAGTTGTTCTGTAGACTTTCCTGGGCATCTAGATCGGCAAAGTATTACGGTGTCGTCAGAAAATGTAGAGGTTGTGAGCTGATGGTTTGTAGGCATGTCTGCTGTGTATAGGGTGTACAGAGCGGGGCCCAGTACACTACCTTGGGGGACTCCAGCATTGATATCGCGGACATGTGGAGTCGAACTGTTTACACCCGGTTGAGAAAACTCTTTTGAAGAGATATGATTAGAGCATTTTGTGTGTACTGGGGAAACAGTTTCATTATCTTGTGCAATAGTCCTTCCAACCAGACTCGGTCAAATGCTTGTGCAACATCTAAGAATATCGCTGAACAGTATTCCCGGTGCTCGAAAATGGTACGAATTTCTTTTGTGATGCGATTGACCTGTTCGATCGTTCCATGATTTTAGCAAAAGCCAAATTGATGCTATGGTATTGTATTCTGTCTTTTTAGGTATGGACTTAGTTGCTTTAGAAATGCCTTTTCAAACAGTATCGAGATAAACGATAGAAGATACTTTCTGCAGGTGATCGGCGAACGCATTAGGTCTATCTTTGTCGCTGCGTATTCAGGTTCCAGAGGGGCCTCGCAGTGGAACGACTGTTTCTGCCGGTGGCTGGATATTTTTTGTGCTTTCCACAAAGGGTTCTTTTTGCTGGTGGGCGATAGTTGTTTGATATATAGATGCTGAGCGTTTGCTTCCTCAAGCTTAAGTGCCCTGGTTAGTCACGTGCAGCTGTAGTGATTCTACCATTAACTCATTATTCTTCGTTTTTCAAGTACTAGCTGCTCGATTTCGCGATTTGTCTTGCTATGATATGTCCTTTTTGTGTAAGACGGACCCGGTTGTGGCGGAGTATGCCTAATGTGGGTGGTCTGGGCGCATATTGATTCTCCGCGTTTGTTAAGACGGCTCTTTAGTTCCTTTTAAACTATACAGCCACGCCAGTTCCGCAGCTGCACATTTTTGCAGAGATGTCTTCCTTGTTCTTGTGGCAGTTCGCTGTGCTATAAGCTTCACTACAAACTACACAAACAGATTTTAGCGTACAGTAAGACTTGGTATGGCCATATTTTTGGCAGTTCGATTGCGCTTGTGTGGCTCTTCCACTGTGATACGCCGATGCAGTAGGAATTGTAGCTTGTAGATTGGGTGAACTACATTTTTCAGTGTCCGGCTCTCTGGCTTCAACTTAATTTCGAACATTGGTTGTGGTTTCTTATTTTTGTTTAATATGTTCATGAACATTTTTGCATTAAAATTCTTTTCCTTAAGCGCTTCTACGATTTCAGTGGTCGAAACAGTTGCCTCAATACCTTTGAGAACAACCTGTAGGCCCCTTGCGCTTTTTGTTGCGTAAAAGTTTTTTTCTGCTTCATCCAAGAATTTGGCTATTAGACGACTATCCTTGGTTCTAGTTTGAACCTTTATTTCATGTATTGCGGTTGCTTAAGGGGATTACGTAGAATGAGTTTTTCCCTATTAGTGCGGCTATTTTGTTCACTAATGCACTTGAGTTTTTTTCGCGAATGTATATTGGAGGAGGCTTAACCTTGTTAGGTCCTCTTTACGTGACTTTCCCGGTTTTATATTTTCGCCAGTAGAATTTGCCAGCAGCTCAAATCTGTTGGTGTTTGATGCCGCTTTTTTAGTGAGCATGGTATTATTGTCGCGTGTAATTTTTGACTTGTTTTCTGTTTGTTGATTTTTGTACTTTTGAGGGCTAAGTTTTCTTTTTATGGTTATGTAGCGGTCCATTCCGGTCTGTATGGTCGACCCGGTGTTCTTGTTTACTTTTTGATTTGTTGATGATGCAACAGAACCGTTAGGTTATGTTTTTGTTTTGGTTCAGTGAGAGAGAAAGCTTGCGTCGACGAAATTGAGCGAGCTAATGATGCCGTTCCAATTGTAGTTGTGATTACGTTGCTGTGGTTGTTTTTGTGTCACGGTAGGTAGGCGCAGAGAGATTTTGCAAGTGTTTGGAGATTGTTGGTTTTGTGATTAGACTATTAGTGAGGGAGAGCAAGAACGCGCTCTTGCTTGATTTGTTGGCAAAGTTGAGTTTTTTGAGTTATGGGTGATTGGCCGCTGTCTGTCTTCAGGTGTCGCAGCGACGTAGGAAAAGTACGCATTGTTTCGTTGCAATGAGAGCCGGCGATCGTCTGGCTCTCGTTGTCGCTGAGCGCGAGTCTCGTTTTGGCTCATAGTTCCTTTATTTATTTGTTTGAAACTATTGTTTATACTATTTCAAACGCAGAATATGTATTCGAGCTATGGTGCATCGCACGGAGCGTCTCTTTCGCTTTCGCTTTCGATTTATTTATTTGTTTTTTATTATTAACCATTCACTTCACTAAAATCAATTGATTATTATACGGACACGTCTTCACGCGCCAGCATACTTCATTCGCAAATTGATCAGATTGTAATTTAAATCTTTTGAAGAAAGTAATCAAAATATAATTTAAATACTATAAAATTTTCCATTCGACGGTTAGTTGAACCGCGAGGAACGCTGCCTCCTGTCCCTGATTAACTGTCGATAGGTGGATTTAGCATATTTAAAAAACGCATCATGATTTTCCGAAATAAATTGCAAAAGTGCAGGGTTTTTTTGACCAATCTATATGGAAAATAAACTTTTTTATAAATTAAAGTGTCCATTACGATAATCTGAAGCGCAGTCTTGGGAACGCCGATACCATGGGACCAGCTAGGTATGATATATTGTTGAAGGCCAGTCAAACTATCACAGGGGATCGATACCGAACATAGTTGGTGCGTTTGCGCCAAGAACTAAAAGAAAAAGAACCGCAATACAAGGAGAGACCTGACAGTGATTCTGCAGCAAAAAATGGGTAAAAAATACTTGGAACGGTGAAATGGCAGATCACCTCGAAAGATGAGAAGTATTTGTTTCATCGCACAATCCGCATGCTGACAGAAAGATGGGCGGGAGGAGATCACAAGGGCCGGTATTTTGAATAGCATGTATGTACGCATTTTGAAATAATAAAGACTCTAATAAAACAAAAAAACACCGATATCAAAGTTTTAAACTTAATAAATAAACTACACAGGTGTTATAAATGTGGAGCGATAGGTTTTTTAAAAATCTTTGAAATTGCTGAAAAATTCTACAGCCAAAATATTTTATCTTTACCTGTCATAAACTAAGAAATCCACGCGTTCATATAGACAGACGGACATAACCCGATCGACTCCGCTGTTAGTGATAATCAAGAACATATATTTTGTGGGATCGGAAACGCTTCACTCCGAAGCGCTTGTTATGAGGATCACCACTATATATGAACAATTTTTAAATCCATCAGAGGAGACCGTGCAGTCTCTACTTGTAATTACGGGATGAAAGGCTCGGTCGCTAAAGGAAACATTATTATTTAAAAAGCTTTCTTATAAGATTAAAAGATTTTTTTTAATTAAAAATTGCATTATGTTTTAAGTTTTAAAATATTTAGAGTTTAAAGTGCATCGCCGGTAAGAAAAACTGATAAACTTGTTTTCAAAAACTTGTGCATTTTACCGACCTACCGTTGAGTAAGAAAGATCTTTCAGTACACTGGAGTACCACAGTGTACCGCGGATAAGTAAATCCTACCATAGAAAAATATATTTATCCTTGTATTTATCGTATTATCCTTGTATATACAGGTAGATCTGTTCAACAAAAGATATACGCTTTTATATCCCCAACTATTTCATGATCCCGATATTGCACAAATTTTGCCGCTAAACAAGTCTAACCTTAAATACCTTTACTAAGCATATTGGGAACCCGGAAACTAAGGTCGCATCAGCGCCTCGATTATTTATTTATTTTGTCAACGGTTTTGAATGATTGAATTTTGAAAACTTTTCACATTTGGCATTTTTAAACATAGAAACTGGATGAAAGATAAAATTTGCTGCCAACTCTCCATTTTTTCGCAGAAAAAAATAAGCTTGCAACAGTGCTTCTGGAAATCCGAGCGCTTTTAGCTGTAAAAAAATTATTTGTATAATAAGGGAATAGTAAAAAAAATTCCCTTTCTATTGCACGACGGCGACGGTTAGTTTTTTTTTCATACTTATTGTGTTATTTATTGTATCTTCTCTTATTGTGAGACTAACAATAATCATTCAAATCTTATTATATAGCTTAGATTATTAACAATGTAGAGTAATTGTATTAGTTAGAGACGGCCCTTGGATTTCTTTGCTGGGCTGGAGAATCTCTGCGCTTCAGTCGGCTCTGAGTCCAGACTCGCGTAAGCGACATCGCGAGAGGATTTTCGTGTGCAAGCTTTGCTTTCGTATTTTCTCGTTGACAAGATTCACGTGGGGTCTTTCGCTGCATAGGTACCATGATGCCCCGTGCCCAGTGATAGTTCGCAAAATCATTTCAATGTTGGTTTTTGAAGCGTTTCCCCATAGTTCACCGCCGTATGTCCAGATAGGTTTCAGAACGGTATTGTAGAGGAGTACTTTGTATTCCAGACTAAGGGGAGAGTTGCAGTTTAAAAGCCAGTGAAAATAGGCTGCTTTAAGCTTAATATGAGTCCTCTTGGATTCTATATGTCGCCGCCAGGTGAGGCGTCTATCTAGATGAACGCCGAAATACGTTACTACGTCTGCTTGTGGGACTAACGTATTGTTCAGGGTACAGGGTGGGCAGATTTGTCTGTTAAATGTGAACGTTACATGTCTGCTTTTAGTCTCGTTTATTTTTATGCGCCAGTCCGCAAACCATCTTTCCACTATTTTAAGATGGCAGGCAAGTTGTTCTGTAGACTTTCCTGGGCATCTAGATCGGCAAAGTATTGCGGTGTCGTCAGAAAATGTAGAGGTTGTGAGCTGATGGTTTGTAGGCATGTCTGCTGTGTATAGGGTGTACAGAGCGGGGCCCAGTACACTACCTTGGGGGACTCCAGCATTGATAACGCGGACATGTGAAGTCGAACTGTTTACACCCGGTTGAGAAAACTCTTTTGAAGAGATATGATTAGAGCATTTTGTGTGCCCTGGGGAAACAGTTTCATTATCTTGTGCAATAGTCCTTCCAACCAGACTCGGTCAAATGCTTGTGCAACATCTAAGAATATATGGCTGAACAGTATTCCCGGTGCTCGAAAATGGTATTCTGGTATTGGTATTGGTATTGGAATTTCTTTTGTGATGCGATTGACCTGTTCGATCGTTCCATGATTTTAGCAAAAGCCAAATTGATGCTATGGTATTGTATTCTGTCTTTTTAGGTATGGACTTAGTTGCTTTAGAAATGCCTTTTCAAACAGTATCGAGATAAACGATAGAAGATACTTTCTGCAGGTGATCGGCGAACGCATTAGGTCTATCTTTGTCGCTGCGTATCCAGCTTCCAGAGGGGCCTCGCAGTGGAACGACTGTTTCTGCCGGTGGCTGGATATTTTTTGTGCTTTCCACAAAGGGTTCTTTTTGCTGGTGGGCGATAGTTGTTTGATATATAGATGCTGAGCGTTTGCTTCCTCAAGCTTAAGTGCCCTGGTTAGTCTACGTGTAGCTGTAGTGATTCTACCATTAACTCCTTATTCTTCGTTTTTCAAGTACTAGCTGCTCGATTTCGCGATTTGTCTTGCTATGATATGTCCTTTTTGTGTAAGACGGACCCGGTTGTGGCGGAGTATGCCTAATGTGGGTGGTCTGGGCGCATATTGATTCTCCGCGTTTGTTAAGACGGCTCTTTAGTTCCTTTTAAACTATACAGCCACGCCAGTTCCGCAGCTGCACATTTTTGCAGAGATGTCTTCCTTGTTCTTGTGGCAGTTCGCTGTGCTATAAGCTTCACTACAAACTACACAAACAGATTTTAGCGTACAGTAAGACTTGGTATGGCCATATTTTTGGCAGTTCGATTGCGCTTGTGTGGCTCTTCCACTGTGATACGCCGATGCAGTAGGAATTGTAGCTTGTAGATTGGGTGAACTACATTTTTCAGTGTCCGGCTCTCTGGCTTCAACTTAATTTCGAACATTGGTTGTGGTTTCTTATTTTTGTTTAATATGTTCATGAACATTTTTGCATTAAAATTCTTTTCCTTAAGCGCTTCTACGATTTCAGTGGTCGAAACAGTTGCCTCAATACCTTTGAGAACAACCTGTAGGCCCCTTGCGCTTTTTGTTGCGTAAAAGTTTTTTTCTGCTTCATCCAAGAATTTGGCTATTAGACGACTATCCTTGGTTCTAGTTTGAACCTTTATTTCATGTATTGCGGTTGCTTAAGGGGATTACGTAGAATGAGTTTTTCCCTATTAGTGCGGCTATTTTGTTCACTAATGCACTTGAGTTTTTTTCGCGAATGTATATTGGAGGAGGCTTAACCTTGTTAGGTCCTCTTTACGTGACTTTCCCGGTTTTATATTTTCGCCAGTAGAATTTGCCAGCAGCTCAAATCTGTTGGTGTTTGATGCCGCTTTTTTAGTGAGCATGGTATTATTGTCGCGTGTAATTTTTGACTTGTTTTCTGTTTGTTGATTTTTGTACTTTTGAGGGCTAAGTTTTCTTTTTATGGTTATGTAGCGGTCCATTCCGGTCTGTATGGTCGACCCGGTGTTCTTGTTTACTTTTTGATTTGTTGATGATGCAACAGAACCGTTAGGTTATGTTTTTGTTTTGGTTCAGTGAGAGAGAAAGCTTGCGTCGACGAAATTGAGCGAGCTAATGATGCCGTTCCAATTGTAGTTGTGATTACGTTGCTGTGGTTGTTTTTGTGTCACGGTAGGTAGGCGCAGAGAGATTTTGCAAGTGTTTGGAGATTGTTGGTTTTGTGATTAGACTATTAGTGAGGGAGAGCAAGAACGCGCTCTTGCTTGATTTGTTGGCAAAGTTGAGTTTTTTGAGTTATGGGTGATTGGCCGCTGTCTGTCTTCAGGTGTCGCAGCGACGTAGGAAAAGTACGCATTGTTTCGTTGCAATGAGAGCCGGCGATCGTCTGGCTCTCGTTGTCGCTGAGCGCGAGTCTCGTTTTGGCTCATAGTTCCTTTATTTATTTGTTTGAAACTATTGTTTATACTATTTCAAACGCAGAATATGTATTCGAGCTATGGTGCATCGCACGGAGCGTCTCTTTCGCTTTCGCTTTCGATTTATTTATTTGTTTTTTATTATTAACCATTCACTTCACTAAAATCAATTGATTATTATACGGACACGTCTTCACGCGCCAGCATACTTCATTCGCAAATTGATCAGATTGTAATTTAAATCTTTTGAAGAAAGTAATCAAAATATAATTTAAATACTATAAAATTTTCCATTCGAAGGTTAGTTGAACCGCGAGGAACGCTGCCTCCTGTCCCTGATTAACTGTCGATAGGTGGATTTAGCATATTTAAAAAACGCATCATGATTTTCCGAAATAAATTGCAAAAGTGCAGGGTTTTTTTGACCAATCTATATGGAAAATAAACTTTTTTATAAATTAAAGTGTCCATTACGATAATCTGAAGCGCAGTCTTGGGAACGCCGATACCATGGGACCAGCTAGGTATGATATATTGTTGAAGGCCAGTCAAACTATCACAGGGGATCGATACCGAACATAGTTGGTGCGTTTGCGCCAAGAACTAAAAGAAAAAGAACCGCAATACAAGGAGAGACCTGACAGTGATTCTGCAGCAAAAAATGGGTAAAAAATACTTGGAACGGTGAAATGGCAGATCACCTCGAAAGATGAGAAGTATTTGTTTCATCGCACAATCCGCATGCTGACAGAAAGATGGGCGGGAGGAGATCACAAGGGCCGGTATTTTGAATAGCATGTATGTACGCATTTTGAAATAATAAAGACTCTAATAAAACAAAAAAACACCGATATCAAAGTTTTAAACTTAATAAATAAACTACACAGGTGTTATAAATGTGGAGCGATAGGTTTTTTAAAAATCTTTGAAATTGCTGAAAAATTCTACAGCCAAAATATTTTATCTTTACCTGTCATAAACTAAGAAATCCACGCGTTCATATAGACAGACGGACATAACCCGATCGACTCCGCTGTTAGTGATAATCAAGAACATATATTTTGTGGGATCGGAAACGCTTCACTCCGAAGCGCTTGTTATGAGGATCACCACTATATATGAACAATTTTTAAATCCATCAGAGGAGACCGTGCAGTCTCTACTTGTAATTACGGGATGAAAGGCTCGGTCGCTAAAGGAAACATTATTATTTAAAAAGCTTTCTTATAAGATTAAAAGATTTTTTTTAATTAAAAATTGCATTATGTTTTAAGTTTTAAAATATTTAGAGTTTAAAGTGCATCGCCGGTAAGAAAAACTGATAAACTTGTTTTCAAAAACTTGTGCATTTTACCGACCTACCGTTGAGTAAGAAAGATCTTTCAGTACACTGGAGTACCACAGTGTACCGCGGATAAGTAAATCCTACCATAGAAAAATATATTTATCCTTGTATTTATCGTATTATCCTTGTATATACAGGTAGATCTGTTCAACAAAAGATATACGCTTTTATATCCCCAACTATTTCATGATCCCGATATTGCACAAATTTTGCCGCTAAACAAGTCTAACCTTAAATACCTTTACTAAGCATATTGGGAACCCGGAAACTAAGGTCGCATCAGCGCCTCGATTATTTATTTATTTTGTCAACGGTTTTGAATGATTGAATTTTGAAAACTTTTCACATTTGGCATTTTTAAACATAGAAACTGGATGAAAGATAAAATTTGCTGCCAACTCTCCATTTTTTCGCAGAAAAAAATAAGCTTGCAACAGTGCTTCTGGAAATCCGAGCGCTTTTAGCTGTAAAAAAATTATTTGTATAATAAGGGAATAGTAAAAAAAATTCCCTTTCTATTGCACGACGGCGACGGTTAGTTTTTTTTTCATACTTATTGTGTTATTTATTGTATCTTCTCTTATTGTGAGACTAACAATAATCATTCAAATCTTATTATATAGCTTAGATTATTAACAATGTAGAGTAATTGTATTAGTTAGAGACGGCCCTTGGATTTCTTTGCTGGGCTGGAGAATCTCTGCGCTTCAGTCGGCTCTGAGTCCAGACTCGCGTAAGCGACATCGCGAGAGGATTTTCGTGTGCAAGCTTTGCTTTCGTATTTTCTCGTTGACAAGATTCACGTGGGGTCTTTCGCTGCATAGGTACCATGATGCCCCGTGCCCAGTGATAGTTCGCAAAATCATTTCAATGTTGGTTTTTGAAGCGTTTCCCCATAGTTCACCGCCGTATGTCCAGATAGGTTTCAGAACGGTATTGTAGAGGAGTACTTTGTATTCCAGACTAAGGGGAGAGTTGCAGTTTAAAAGCCAGTGAAAATAGGCTGCTTTAAGCTTAATATGAGTCCTCTTGGATTCTATATGTCGCCGCCAGGTGAGGCGTCTATCTAGATGAACGCCGAAATACGTTACTACGTCTGCTTGTGGGACTAACGTATTGTTCAGGGTACAGGGTGGGCAGATTTGTCTGTTAAATGTGAACGTTACATGTCTGCTTTTAGTCTCGTTTATTTTTATGCGCCAGTCCGCAAACCATCTTTCCACTATTTTAAGATGGCAGGCAAGTTGTTCTGTAGACTTTCCTGGGCATCTAGATCGGCAAAGTATTGCGGTGTCGTCAGAAAATGTAGAGGTTGTGAGCTGATGGTTTGTAGGCATGTCTGCTGTGTATAGGGTGTACAGAGCGGGGCCCAGTACACTACCTTGGGGGACTCCAGCATTGATAACGCGGACATGTGAAGTCGAACTGTTTACACCCGGTTGAGAAAACTCTTTTGAAGAGATATGATTAGAGCATTTTGTGTGCCCTGGGGAAACAGTTTCATTATCTTGTGCAATAGTCCTTCCAACCAGACTCGGTCAAATGCTTGTGCAACATCTAAGAATATATGGCTGAACAGTATTCCCGGTGCTCGAAAATGGTATTCTGGTATTGGTATTGGTATTGGAATTTCTTTTGTGATGCGATTGACCTGTTCGATCGTTCCATGATTTTAGCAAAAGCCAAATTGATGCTATGGTATTGTATTCTGTCTTTTTAGGTATGGACTTAGTTGCTTTAGAAATGCCTTTTCAAACAGTATCGAGATAAACGATAGAAGATACTTTCTGCAGGTGATCGGCGAACGCATTAGGTCTATCTTTGTCGCTGCGTATCCAGCTTCCAGAGGGGCCTCGCAGTGGAACGACTGTTTCTGCCGGTGGCTGGATATTTTTTGTGCTTTCCACAAAGGGTTCTTTTTGCTGGTGGGCGATAGTTGTTTGATATATAGATGCTGAGCGTTTGCTTCCTCAAGCTTAAGTGCCCTGGTTAGTCTACGTGTAGCTGTAGTGATTCTACCATTAACTCCTTATTCTTCGTTTTTCAAGTACTAGCTGCTCGATTTCGCGATTTGTCTTGCTATGATATGTCCTTTTTGTGTAAGACGGACCCGGTTGTGGCGGAGTATGCCTAATGTGGGTGGTCTGGGCGCATATTGATTCTCCGCGTTTGTTAAGACGGCTCTTTAGTTCCTTTTAAACTATACAGCCACGCCAGTTCCGCAGCTGCACATTTTTGCAGAGATGTCTTCCTTGTTCTTGTGGCAGTTCGCTGTGCTATAAGCTTCACTACAAACTACACAAACAGATTTTAGCGTACAGTAAGACTTGGTATGGCCATATTTTTGGCAGTTCGATTGCGCTTGTGTGGCTCTTCCACTGTGATACGCCGATGCAGTAGGAATTGTAGCTTGTAGATTGGGTGAACTACATTTTTCAGTGTCCGGCTCTCTGGCTTCAACTTAATTTCGAACATTGGTTGTGGTTTCTTATTTTTGTTTAATATGTTCATGAACATTTTTGCATTAAAATTCTTTTCCTTAAGCGCTTCTACGATTTCAGTGGTCGAAACAGTTGCCTCAATACCTTTGAGAACAACCTGTAGGCCCCTTGCGCTTTTTGTTGCGTAAAAGTTTTTTTCTGCTTCATCCAAGAATTTGGTTATTAGACGACTATCCTTGGTTTTAGTTTGAACCTTTATTTCATTTATTGCGGTTGCTTAAGGGGATTACGTAGAATGCGTTTTTCCCTATTAGTGCGGCTATTTTGTTCACTAATGCACTTGAGTTTTTTTCGCGAATGCATATTGGAGGAGGCTTAACCTTGTTAGGTCCTCTTTACGTGACTTTCCCGGTTTTATATTTTCGCCAGTAGAATTTGCCAGCAGCTCAAATCTGTTGGTGTTTGATGCCGCTTTTTTAGTGAGCATGGTATTATTGTCGCGTGTAATTTTTGACTTGTTTTCTGTTTGTTGATTTTTGTACTTTTGAGGGCTAAGTTTTCTTTTTATGGTTATGTAGCTGTCCATTCCGGTCTGTATGGTCGACCCGGTGTTCTTGTTTACTTTTTGATTTTTTGATGATGCAACAGAACCGTTAGGTTATGTTTTTGTTTTGGTTCAGTGAGAGAGAAAGCTTGCGTCGACGAAATTGAGTGAGCTAATGATGCCGTTCCAATTGTAGTTGTGATTACGTTGCTGTGGTTGTTTTTGTCATGGTAGGTAGGCGCTGAGAGATTTTGCAAGTGTTTGGAGATTGTTGGTTTTGTGATTAGACTATTAGTGAGGGAGAGCAAGAACGCGCTCTTGCTTGATTTGTTGGCAAAGTTGAGTTTTTTGAGTTATGGGTGATTGGCCGCTGTCTGTCTTCAGGTGTCGCAGCGACGTAGGAAAAGTACGCATTGTTTCGTTGCAATGAGAGCCGGCGATCGTCTGGCTCTCGTTGTCGCTGAGCGCGAGTCTCGTTTTGGCTCATAGTTCCTTTATTTATTTGTTTGAAACTATTGTTTATACTATTTCAAACGCAGAATATGTATTCGAGCTATGGTGCATCGCACGGAGCGTCTCTTTCGCTTTCGCTTTCGATTTATTTATTTGTTTTTTATTATTAACCATTCACTTCACTAAAATCAATTGATTTTTATGCGGACACGTCTTCACGCGCCAGCATACTTCATTCGCAAATTGATCAGATTGTAATTTAAATCTTTTGAAGAAAGTAATCAAAATATAATTTAAATACTATAAAATTTTCCATTCGACGGTTAGGTGAACCGCGAGGAACGCTGCCTCCTGTCCCTGATTAACTGTCGATAGGTGGATTTAGCATATTTAAAAAACGCATCATGATTTTCCGAAATAAATTGCAAAAGTGCAGGGTTTTTTTGACCAATCTATATGGAAAATAAACTTTTTTATAAATTAAAGTATCCATTACGATAATCTGAAGCGCAGTCTTGGGAACGCCGATACCATGGGACCAGCTAGGTATGATATATTGTTGAAGGCCAGTCAAACTATCACAGGGGATCGATACCGAACATAGTTGGTGCGTTTGCGCCAAGAACTAAAAGAAAAAGAACCGCAATACAAGGAGAGACCTGACAGTGATTCTGCAGCAAAAAATGGGTAAAAAATACTTGGAACGGTGAAATGGCAGATCACCTCGAAAGATGAGAAGTATTTGTTTCATCGCACAATCCGCATGCTGACAGAAAGATGAGCGGGAGGAGATCACAAGGGCCGGTATTTTGAATAGCATGTATGTACGCATTTTGAAATAATAAAGACTCTAATAAAACAAAAAAACACCGATATCAAAGTTTTAAACTTAATAAATAAACTACAAAGGTGTTATAAATGTGGAGCGATAGGTTTTTAAAAATCTTTGAAATTGCTGAAAAATTCTACAGCCAAATTATTTTATCTTTACCTGTCATAAACTAAGAAATCCACGCGTTCATATAGACAGACGGGCATAACCCGATCGACTCCGCTGTTAGTGATAATCAAGAACATATATTTTGTGGGATCGGAAACGCTTCACTCCGAAGCGCTTGTTATGAGGATCACCACTATATATGAACAATTTTTAAATCCATCAGAGGAGACCGTACAGTCTCTACTTGTAATTACGGGATGAAAGGCTCGGTCGCTAAAGGAAACATTATTATTTAAAAAGCTTTCTTATAAGATTAAAAGATTTTTTTAAATTAAAAATTGCATTATGTTTTAAGTTTTAAAATATTTAGAGTTTAAAGTGCATCGCCGGTAAGAAAAACTGATAAACTTGTTTTCAAAAACTTGTGCATTTTACCGACCTACCGTTGAGTAAGAAAGATCTTTCAGTACACTGGAGTACCACAGTGTACCGCGGATAAGTAAATCCTACCATAGAAAAATATATTTATCCTTGTATTTATCGTATTATCCTTGTATATACAGGTAGATCTGTTCAACAAAAGATATACGCTTTTATATCCCCAACTATTTCATGATCCCGATATTGCACAAATTTTGCCGTTAAACAAGTCTAACCTTAAATACCTTTACTAAGCATATTGGGAACCCGGAAACTAAGGTCGCATCAGCGCCTCGATTATTTATTTATTTTGTCAACGGTTTTGAATGATTGAATTTTGAAAACTTTTCACATTTGGCAATTTTAAACATAGAAACTGGATGAAAGATAAAATTTTTCGCGCGGCTCCCACTGCATAACGTACAGCCCACCTCCCGCCCAACCGACCGAGGGGCTCTGCCGTTTATCGTACGGCTCGGATCGCGGGGATAGACCCGAGAGAATAAAGTTTAGAAAGATTACGAGGAAAAGTAGAGTTTGTTTGTTGCTCTGAAAGGTAGGTGAGAATTGAGGATTTGATAGAAGTGGACGTGCAGAGTGAAGTAATGGAGTATAAGTCATTGTAGTCAGAACATAAAACCCTGAAAGGCTCATGCTGGGCATACGTAGATCTACAACAACTTAGGAATAGGGGACTAAAATTTCTAGTACGTCTATTTGGAATGTTAAATGTTAGTCGTGTTAGTAGATGCTGGCTGTCTACATTACCATTAATAAGGTTATAAAGGAAAACGACCCCCAGCATCTTTCTACGATTGGTTAGGGAAGGTAAATTAATTAGAAGGAGTCTGTTAGAGTAAGATGGGAGTTGAAGATTTGCATCCCAGTTGAGTCCCCTAAGTGCAAACATCAAGAAATTCTTTTGAACGGATTCAATACGATCTTGATGAACCCCATACTGAGGGCTCCAGACGCATGACCCGTACTCCAGAATTGGACGTACTAAAGATACGTATAAAGTTTTAGTAATATAAGGGTCATTGAATTCCTTAGACCATCTTTTAATGAAGCCAAGCACGCCCTTGGCTTTATTAACCATCGTAGAAATGTGGTCGGAAAATTTAAGTTTAGTATCTAATAGGACACCAAGATCGTTAACCTGGGTTAATCTATCTAAGGAGATCCCATAGAGAAAGTATGTCGCCTGGTTAGGGCACGAGCGATAGAAAGACATAAGTTTACATTTTGACCCATTAAGTTTTAAGAGATTGGTGGAACACCACTTTTGAAAATTGTCCAAATCTGACTGAAGTTTATATTGGGCAGAAGGGGATTTGTATTGAAGACAGAGCTTAACGTCGTCTGCATACATAAGAACCAGAGAGTTCGTTATGGCAGGGGGTAGGTCGTTAATAAAGATAGTGAAAAGTAGTGGCCCAAGATGACTTCCTTGGGGGACTCCCGATGTAGCACTAACAAGACGAGAGTGTACATCCTTAAAAAGAACACGTTGGGTTCTCCCAGTTAAGTAGCTAGAAATCCACGTGAGAAGGTCTGAGGGAAATCCTAGGATACTAAGTTTACTCAAGAGGAGTGAGTGGTTGACAGAGTCAAATGCTTTACTAAAGTCAGTGTAGATGACATCTGTTTGAAGGCCTTTACGGAAGCCATCTATAATAAAGGAGGTCAGCTCCAAGAGGTTTGTGGTGGTGGAGCGACGCTTTATAAAACCATGCTGACATGGAGAAATAATTGAGCTGCAGAGATGTTGAAGATGTGGTGTTACCAATTTTTCAAAATGCTTTGGAATTGCCGACAATTTAGAGATTCCTCTATAGTTTGCGGCATCCGATTTTTTCCCTTTTTTGTGAAGGGGAATTATGAAGGATTCCTTTCATCTGTGCGGAAAGTTCGAAGTTTCCAGTGACAAAGAGAAAAGTTTTAGAAGAGGTCTGCACAATGACTTAGCGCAGTTTGTCAGTACACAGCCAGGAACACCATCAGGACCTGGCGAATAGACTGGTTTCACCCTCAGAAGATCCGATAACACAGTGCTTTCGGAGAAAGTTGGTCTGAAAATAAGATTAGCTGATTGAATGTTATATGAATAAGGCTGATCCATAATTGTAGGAAATGAGTATGTTGTTTGAAAGAAAGTTGCGAATAGATCGGCAATACCCTGATTAGTAGTCGCAGATACATTTTTAAACAAAAGTAGGGGGGGAGAAGATACCTGCTTACGCTTAGTGTTAACAAAATTATAAAACTGCTTCAGATCCTGAGTTAACTGGATCCGACAGCGGTATATATAATTCTTATAACACTCAGCGTTATGCACGGTGAAATTTGACCGAGCTACTAAGTATATTGAGAAAGTTACATGACACCCAGTTTTCTTATGTCTCTTAGGGAGTCTATTTTTAATGTATTTTAAGTTTTTAAGGCTCCTTGTGAACCAAGGAGGGTCGGTCGAGGCGGATGGATACTTCCATGGCACGCAAGAGTCGAAGAAAGCGTTAAGCGTTTTGTAGAATGTTTCTAAAGCGATATTAATATCGGTGCATTCCCAGAGATCGGACCAATCAAATAAAGAAATTAAATTGCTTAGTCTCTGAAAATCAGCCTTACGAAAGCAGCGAGTTTTATGAACTCCATGGCGAGACTGAAGGTTGCTAGCAGTAAGGGTTTCAATCGAAACTTCAAGCGTTGGGTGGTAAGGATCTTCTGGGAGCGAAAGTGGCATGGCTCTGGAAACGGTTATTCCATCTGGGTCAGAAACGAAACATAAGTCTAGAAGCCGACCTAAAGAATTCCTTACGTGGTTAATTTGACCAAGGGATATGTCAAACATACCCTCAGTAAAATCGTGATGTGTTGAGAGTGTTAAAGATGGTGAATTCTCGATGTTTGACCAGATAAGTTCCGGTAAATTGAAATCTCCTAGAGTCACTAAAAGGTCGCTGTCAGACATGCGGTTCGAAACCAGCTGAATGGCAGATAAGTGGTGCCAGTATGTAGGTGGTTCCGAAGAAGGTGGTAAATATGAGCATGTTATGAATATTGATTGAAGCGACATAGTGATTTTGACACATAGGAATTCAATATCACCCAGATTCGGTAACCTAACCTCTTCAGAAGCAAAGTCGGAGTCCACAGAGATAAGGACTCCTCCTCCCCTTCGTAGTGGTCGGTCCCGTCTGTAAGTGGTGTACCTGTCTGGGAAAATTTCCGAACTGAAAATCTCCGGCTTTAACCAGGTCTCTGTGAAGACTAAAATCTGGGATGCAAAAGATAGACTATCAGAATACAGTTTAGGGAGCTTACTCCGAAGCCCCCTAGTATTTTGATAGGTAAGGGATATGTAAGATGTTGTTAGTTTTTTGAGGATGAAGGTTTAGGTAAGGGAGACGAAGATGGTACAGGGTTTTTAGGCTTTGGGAGTTTAACTCCCACAGGCTTACTAACCTTTTTTTTTACTGTACTCGGCTGATGTTCTTGTACGAATATGTTCTCCGGCCAAAAGCTGGGCGAACAGATCGTATCGAACATCGGCAAAGGTACACGTATCTTAAAAGATGACGTAAGCCTTGAGTAAGAATATTTAAATTTCCTAATGCCCTCCACTCTAACAACGGCCTTGGATTTAGCTTGGATATAAGCCGAGATATCAATCTCTGAGGTGTCAGGGGCCAGCCGTGAAATAAATATATGTTTAGAGGGGAGGATCACCTGTAAGGGCTTTGGTGTTGCGGTTGGTAAGACCGCGACATCAGTCCGTACCGGGGGTCCGGACGGTGGTTTACCCTTATCAGTGGATTTTAAGGGGGTCGACTCTACTCGTGCCGGAGGAATCACTTGGAGTGATACCCTGGGTGGTATTTCGGACGAGTTATGCTCAACAATGGAGTCAAATTCCGAAACCACGTTTGTGTTTCGAACTCCTGCTCTTGGGGTAGTAAGAGTTATGAGCGGCTGCATGGTCGTCGGCTGATCGGGCTGAATAGCGATATCAGTGCCTACGGAGTCCCTAATAGCGGTTTTTTTGCGCTTTGGGGATTCATTTAGTAGCTGTAGGCTGCTAAATTGGGAATCCAGCGCAGAGAGTTGGTCGTTGATTTTCCGGAAACCACCGATCAACTCTTTAAAACCGTTTTTAGTTTGCCGCATGAACGTTCGCATTTCTTTCTGAACCGCGCGACATCCACTGCAGCAAAAGTGGAAACCAGCGTTTCTAGAAATTGCATCCGAAACTGAGGCGTTGAAACCGGCACATTTCGCATGCACAACATTTTCACACAGCCAACAGGGGATGCTAGGCTGGGACGCGGAAATCGGCTTATTGCACGATTTTATAGCGCAGATGCTATAAAATTCCATTATAGAAATTTTAAGGTAAGAACTAGCAATTTAAGAATATAAGAAATAAATAAACAACAAATAATTAATAATAGACAAACTAGTAGCCTTGAACCACTGTACTTGTTAATAAGAGCAACTTGTTATAAAGAGGTTAAAGAGAGAAAATTTGCTGCCAACTCTCCATTTTTTCGCAGAAAAAAATAAGCTTGCAACAGTGCTTCTGGAAATCCGAGCGCTTTTAGCTGTAAAAAAATTATTTGTATAATAAGGGAATAGTAAAAAAAATTCCCTTTCTATTGCACGACGGCGACGGTTAGTTTTTTTTTCATACTTATTGTGTTATTTATTGTATCTTCTCTTATTGTGAGACTAACAATAATCATTCAAATCTTATTATATAGCTTAGATTATTAACAATGTAGAGTAATTGTATTAGTTAGAGACGGCCCTTGGATTTCTTTGCTGGGCTGGAGAATCTCTGCGCTTCAGTCGGCTCTGACTCCAGACTCGCGTAAGCGGCATCGCGAGAGGATTTTCGTGTGCAAGCTTTGCTTTCGTATTTTCTCGTTGACAAGATTCACGTGGGGTCTTTCGCTGCATAGGTACCATAATGCCCCGTGCCCAGTGATAGTTCGCAAAATCATTTCAATGTTGGTTTTTGAAGCGTTTCCCCATAGTTCACCGCCGTATGTCCAGATAGGTTTCAGAACGGTATTGTAGAGGAGTGCTTTGTATTCCAGACTAAGGGGAGACTTGCAGTTTAAAAGCCAGTGAAAATAGGCTGCTTTAAGCTTAATATGAGTCCTCTTGGATTCTATATGTCGCCGCCAGGTGAGGCGTCTATCTAGATGAACGCCGAAATACGTTACTACATCTGCTTGTGGGACTAACGTATTGTTCAGGGTACAGGGTGGGCAGATTTGTCTGTTCAATGTGAACGTTACATGTCTGCTTTTAGTCTCGTTTATTTTTATGCGCCAGTCTGCAAACCATCTTTCCACTATTTTAAGATGGCAGGCAAGTTGTTCTGTAGACTTTCCTGGGCATCTAGATCGGCAAAGTATTGCGGTGTCGTCAGAAAATGTAGAGGTTGTGAGCTGATGGTTTGTAGGCATGTCTGCTGTGTATAGGGTGTACAGAGCGGGGCCAGTACACTAACTTGGGGGACTCCAGCATTGATAACGCGGACATGTGAAGTCGAACTGTTTACACCCGGTTGAGAAAACTCTTTTGAAGAGATATGATTAGAGCATTTTGTGTGTCCTGGGGAAACAGTTTCATTATCTTGTGCAATAGTCCTTCCAACCAGACTCGGTCAAATGCTTGTGCAACATCTAAGAATATCGCTGAACAGTATTCCCGGTGCTCGAAAATGGTACGAATTTCTTTTGTGATGCGATTGACCTGTTCGATCGTTCCATGATTTTAGCAAAAGCCAAATTGATGCTATGGTATTGTATTCTGTCTTTTTAGGTATGGACTTAGTTGCTTTAGAAATGCCTTTTCAAACAGTATCGAGATAAACGATAGAAGATACTTTCTGCAGGTGATCGGCGAACGCATTAGGTCTATCTTTGTTGCTGCGTATCCAGCTTCCAGAGGGGCCTCGCAGTGGAACGACTGTTTCTGCCGGTGCACTATGGGCCAGCGAGCCGACTTTTCGACGAAAATTCAAATTTTTCATAGAAAGTAAACCTGTTTTAATAATAAAATTTGAACAGTATATACTTCGACTAAATTGAATCACAAGATTTTAGTTGTTTTAATGCATCTCTGATATTTTGGCAGCCCTTCTAAGTCAGCTCTTTGATTGCATGCGTGCGAAACTAAAAAGCGCAGGAAAAATTTTGTTGACTTGCGAGCGTGCCAAAATTTTTGTGGTTTAACCAATTTTCACAAAAATTATGGAAAAGAAGGACCAAGCTATGTAGAATATTTGTATTAAAAAAAAATTCGTTCATGTTTGTTAATGTGTGTTTTGTGTGCGTTTATTCGTGTTGTCCAAAAGCAGAAAAAAGCTAACCTGCTAACCCGTCTTTTGTGGAGTATAACTAATTTTGTGCCAATTTGTGCCAAAAAGTAATTATGTGTCATTATAGTGGAAAGTTTATATAAACAAATTTTGAAAAACTTTTTTGCTCCTTTTTGCTCCGATGTGTATAATCCTTAATATTACAGATGTGGTTGAGTTCGCCTATGAGCAACTGCTTGATATCTACATACAAAACAATCGTAGCGCATCTTCCGTTACGAGTCGGATTTATGATGAACTGAAAGAATTCGACTTAAGCACGGAGAAAAAGGATGAAATCAACACCAAAGTGAAAAGCTTTCACCTTTACATACAAAAAAATTTGGCAAATTGTAATAGAAATATGGCCAGATTTAAGACAAAGCATACCAAATGGCTTTCGTCCAACATGGTTATAACAGTAAGTTCATTGTTGTCTTCAAATCCAAAGCCGTCTACATCAAGACGAGTTGGACGCCCACCCATTGAATATATTAACGACGGTCCCGTCAGAAAAGAAAATTGGCAACCGGTTTAGCTGTAAATCAGGGTCATAACACACCTCTTCTTGTGCATGCCGCTGCAGTTTCGGCCAAAAAATCGAACGATAAAGATACAGCCCTTGTGTTAAACTTGCTAAATTTTGTTAACATAAACAATAATAACAATGTTCCCGATTTTGATGCTAACAATAGTGATAGTGATTCAGATTCTGACTCTGAAAATCCGTTTTCAATAGATATTCAGTCAGATTTTCATTGAGAAAGGGATCAGTTTGATTTTATTTTCATTAAATATTTTCCTACAAAAAAGAAAAAAATAAGTTTTTGGCAAAATAATCAAATTATATTTCATCGAGGAATTAAAAAAAAAGAGGTGCTTCAAGAGAAGTATGGTCGATTCGAATCCGAGATGTCGGAAGTCGTTTTAGGTGCTGATAGCATCCAAGAAGTACCACGTACGGGACGCTCCTTTCAGAGCATGCCCCCGCCTAGCACAACTGGCAGGGTGCTTCTTATGGTTAGCAGCCCAAGCCAATTAAATAATCTTAACCAGATAACAGTTGGAAATAGTCGCCTATTGCCGCAAATTGAAAAAAAATAGTAATACGCTCACATTCCAGCCGGCTTCAGTCTCTTGGCAAAAAGTTCCTTCTAAGAAGAGAAGCCTACCTACCTCACCGAAAAGTTCAAAAAAAAGAGCGCATGTAATCGAACATAATCGTAACCATCTCGCTTTAAATAGATTTGCTGCTCTTGCAAACCATGATGACCGTCAAGAAGGCGAAAATAGCATGGACATTCTCCAGGTCGAAACCGTTGCAGAGGAAGAATCTCGACAAGCTCAAACTCCAGTGACAAAGAAGTCACTAAAACCTAGTCAAATAACAGTACTTGCTGTCAGCGACGTACCTGCCTTGGAAAGGCTTCTCGACTCTGAATCATATGAACTCAAGATCGCGCGTAATGGCAACTTGCGCATATACCCCCGTGACTCTGATGCCCACAGAGCTATCACTAAAAAGCTATCATCAGTAAATCTTCGATACACTCACTTCTGCCTCCCGGAAGACAGAGCCTACAGGGTTGTGGTGTGCAACTTGGCTGCTTCTACCCCAGTCGAGCAAATTTTAAATGCGCTCACCTCCCAAGGTCACGCTGTAGTTAACACCTATAATCCAAAGGTGAAGTCACAGAATGTTGACTCCTCTGATCCGGATTCAGGCAAGGCTTCTGGCCAGAACGTTTGGTTTATTGATATTAAAAGGGCTATCAATAACAGAGAAGCTCTAAAAATAAATAAAGTTGGCCGTCAAAGAGTCAGAGTGGAACTGCCGAGAAAAAATGTAAATATGCGCCAGTGTTATCGATGTTTTGGCTTCGATCACACCAAAAACTATTGTACCAAAGAGCCCAGATGTGGTAGATGCAGTTTGCCTCATTGGACTGGTTCCAGTCAATGCCAGGCAAAGACCTATGATGACCTGGAGTGCGTCAATTGCGAAGGAAAACATGAGGCAACTTTCAAGGGCTGCAGAATTTACGTACAGAGGCTCAAAAGCCGAAAAACTGGGATAAACATTACTCCCATGACCCGCGTAGAACACCCACAGCCCATGCGCAACATCAAGCAACAAGCTATTCCAAGCTCAATCGTGCGGCAGGGCCTATCGTATGCAGATGCGACTAGAACTGGACAACAGAGCACACGACCTGACGGAAATTACTCCCAACAGCGAAATGCTTTCTCAAACGCAAGGTTCCAGACTTTTCCGAATGCTGCGTTTGCTCCTGCAACAAACGCAGGTGAACCTCAACATCCTAGCCAAACGGTAATTGATGGCTGATTGATGGTCTTCAAAAAACCATCGCTGAGCTATTTGAGGAGATCAAAGAACTCAGAGGTTCTAAGTCGTTGACGCAGCGCAATTAATGGCTTGTGAACTGCGCCTCGGAGCCTGGAACGCTCGTAGCATTATCCCAAATGCTAATGAGCTTAAGGTGTTTCTCAGCAAGCACGAAATTGATGTTATGCTTATTTCAGAGACACTCCTACACGTCGGATCCTACCTCAATATGATAGGTTACAGCTGCTATCGAGCAGATCACCCAGGAGGTCGCCCCAGAGGAGGAGCTTGTATCCTAATCCGGCAGGGATTAGTGCACTATCACCTGCATTCGATCGCAACGAATCACCTACAAATGGCGACGGTAAAAATTTCCACTAATTTGGGCGAAATTACGGTGTCAGCTGTGTACCTTCCTCCAGGCCTGCCTTGGAATTCCTCTGAGTTTGATAATCTCATTGGTCAACATGGTCAAAAGTTTATCATTGGAGGTGAGTTTAACGTCGCTCTCTCTCCGGAAGCAGTAGGACTCTTAACTCTCAAGAAACGTCTGCGGCGTGAGTTCATCAGGACCATTGATCCAATAATTGACGGACTGTGCCGAAGGATATCAAATCGGGTGAGAAAAGTACTAGCCATACTGAAAAGAGAAGCAACTGACGCGTTCCTGGGGAAAGTTACTGCCGATGAAAACTCAAAATTCGCGCTCTGGAAGCTCACGAAGAGATTCAAGAGACAAGTTGCTCCAAAGTTTCCAGTTCGTAACCCAGATGGCACTTGGGCAAAATCACCTCAGGACAGAGCTGAAACGTTTGCCAGAAACCTGGAGGAAAGATTCCAGCCGTTCGAGACAGCATCCCCAAGACGAGTACAACTGGTTGCTCAATCCCTAGAAGCCCCATTGCAGATGGCTCTTCCTGTAAAACCTATTAAACTCACGGAATTGGAATATGATATAAAACCCCTTCGCAAAAACAAGGCTCCTGGTGCGGATCACATCGACAACCGCTCCATTAAGCTGATGCCCCACACAGCTTTGTTATTCCTTGTACTAATTTTCAACTCTGCTCTTCGACTGGGACACTTCCCAAGCGCCTGGAAGAAGGCGAATATCATTATGCTACATAAAAGTTGGAAGCCAGCAGAGGAATTAGAGTCCTATCGCCCAATAAGCCTGCTTCCAGCATTTGGAAAATTACTTGAGAGGTGCATCCTGAGAAGATTGCTCGAGTCCCGAAAGGTCCAGAAAGCTATTCCGAAGTTTCAGTTTGGCTTTAGACTCAGGCATGGCACACCTGAACAGCTACACCGCGTAGTAAACTTTGTATTGGAAGGTTTCCATGGAAAGGAGTACGTCGTTGGAGCTTTTCTGGACATCCAGCAGGCTTTCGACAGAGTGTGGCATGAAGGACTTTTGCACAAGCTTAAAAGGCTACTAAATCCTCAGCTCTTTTTAATAATAAAAAGCTTCCTCCACGAGCGATCCTTTAAAGTAGTACAGGACGGACTGTCCTCCCAAACAAAAAGAGTCAGAGCAGGTGTACCCCAGGGAAGTGTGTTAGGTCCAACACTATATAGCCTGTATACGCACGACATGCCCTCAGCTGACAACATGTCGCTTACAGATCCCAATGACCTGCTAGTTGCCACTTTTGCTGATGACACTGCAGTCCTGGCCAGAGATACTTGCGTCTATACAGCCACTGATACGCTTCAGCTGTATCTAAAAAAATTTGAGAACTGGGCCCTACGCTGGAACATTGCAGTCAATCCGGAAAAGTGTGTTTCCGTGACGTACACCCTGAGAAAAGACACATCACCTGGTGTGTTTCTGCATGGAGAGCTCCTCACACAATCGAACGCCCACAAATATCTCGGTGTCACTCTGGATAAGCGACTTACATTTCAACGCCATGTAACGGATGTAACTCGGCGGCTCAAAACAAAGGCAAACAGCATGGCTTGGCTCCTTAGGCCTGGAAACAAACTTTCAGTCTCCAACAAGGCCAAAATTTATAAGGTTGTTTTGGCTCCTATTTGGAAATATGGCATCCAAGTGTATGGCATCGCTGCAAAGTCGCACCTCAACAAAATTCGTGTGGCGCAGTCGCAAATTTTGCGTAAACTATCTGAAGCGGCTTGGTACATCCGAAACAAAGACATTGAAAAAGAGCTGAAGGTACCAAGGATTGGCGATGTCATAAACGCACATGCAACTACGACTACTAGACAGACGACTATCCTTGGTTTTAGTTTGAACCTTTATTTCATTTATTGCGGTTGCTTAAGGGGATTACGTAGAATGCGTTTTTCCCTATTAGTGCGGCTATTTTGTTCACTAATGCACTTGAGTTTTTTTCGCGAGTGTATATTGGAGGAGGCTTAACCTTGTTAGGTCCTCTTTACGTGACTTTCCCGGTTTTATATTTTCGCCAGTAGAATTTGCCAGCAGCTCAAATCTGTTGGTGTTTGATGCCGCTTTTTTAGTGAGCATGGTATTATGTCGCGTGTAATTTTTGACTTGTTTTCTGTTTGTTGATTTTTGTACTTTTGAGGGCTAAGTTTTCTTTTTATGGTTATGTAGCGGTCCATTCCGGTCTGTATGGTCGACCCGGTGTTCTTGTTTACTTTTTGATTTGTTGATGATGCAACAGAACCGTTAGGTTATGTTTTTGTTTTGGTTCAGTGAGAGAGAAAGCTTGCGTCGACGAAATTGAACGAAATTGATGCCGTTCCAATTGTAGTTGTGATTACGTTGCTGTGGTTGTTTTTGTCATGGTAGGTAGGCGCAGAGAGATTTTGCAAGTGTTTGGACATTGTTGGTATTGTGATTAGACTATTAGTGAGGGAGAGCAAGAACGCGCTCTTGCTTGATTTGTTGGCAAAGTTGAGTTTTTTGAGTTATGGGTGATTGGCCGCTGTCTGTCTTCAGGTGTCGCAGCGACGTATTAAAAGTACGCATTGTTTCGTTGGAATGAGAGCCGGCGATCGTTTCATTTTGGCTCATAGTTCCTTTATTTATTTGTTTGAAACTATTTTTTATACTATTTCAAACGCAGAATATGTATTCGAGCTATGGAGCATCGCACGGAGCGTCTCTTTCGCTTTCGCTTTCGATTTATTTATTTGTTTTTTATTATTAACCATTCACTTCACTAAAATTAATTGATTTTTATACGGACACGTCTTCACGCGCCAGCATACTTCATTCGCAAATTAATCAGATTGTAATTTAAATCTTTTGAAGAAAGTAATCAAAATATAATTTAAATACTATAAAATTATCCATTCGACGGTTAGTTGAACCGCGAGGAACGCTGCCTCCTGTCCCTGATTAACTGTCGATAGGTGGATTTAGCATATTTAAAAAACGCATCATGATTTTCCGAAATAAATTGCAAAAGTGCAGGGTTTTTTTGACCAATCTATATGGAAAATAAACTTTTTTATAAATTAAAGTGTCCATTACGATAATCTGAAGCGCAGTCTTGGAAACGCCGATACCATGGGACCAGCTAGGTAGGATATATTGTTGAAGGCCAGTCAAACTATCACAGGGGATCGATACCGAACATAGTTGGTGCGTTTGCGCCAAGAACTAAAAGAAAAAGAACCGCAATACAAGGAGAGACCTGACAGTGATTCTGCAGCAAAAAATGGGTAAAAAATACTTGGAACGGTGAAATGGCAGATCACCTCGAAAGATGAGAAGTATTTGTTTCATCGCACAATCCGCATGCTGACAGAAAGATGGGCGGGAGGAGATCACAAGGGCCGGTATTTTGAATAGCATGTATGTACGCATTTTGAAATAATAAAGACTCTAATAAAACAAAAAAACACCGATATCAAAGTTTTAAACTTAATAAATAAACTACACAGGTGTTATAAATGTGGAGCGATAGGTTTTTTAAAAATCTTTGAAATTGCTGAAAAATTCTACAGCCAAAATATTTTATCTTTACCTGTCATAAACTAAGAAATCCACGCGTTCATATAGACAGACGGGCATAACCCGATCGACTCCGCTGTTAGTGATAATCAAGAACATATATTTTGTGGGATCGGAAACGCTTCACTCCGAAGCGCTTCTTATGAGGATCACCACTATATATGAACAATTTTTAAATCCATCAGAGGAGACCGTACAGTCTCTACTTGTAATTACGGGCTGAAAGGCTCGGTCGCAAAAGGAAACATTTTTATTTAATAAGCTTTATTATAAGATTAAAAGATTTTTTTGAAAATTAAAAATTGCATTGCGTTTAAAGTTTTAAAAGATTTAGGAGTTTAAAGTGCATCGCCGGTAAGAACTGATACTCCAGTGAACTAAAAGATCTTTCTAACTTAACGAACGCCGGAAAAATGGACCAGTTCTTTTTGAAAACAAGTTCATCAGTTTACCAGTAACATTTATTTCCGTTTCCTCTGACTGTAATCCGCGAAGTTTCCGCGGGTAAGTAAATCTTACCATAGAAAAATACATATGTATGAACCTTGTATTTATCGATCGTTTTTCGTTCCTAACACTAACAGGTAGAAATGTTCAACAAAAGCTGTACGTTGTTATATCCCCAACTATTTCATGATCCCGATATTGCACAAATTTTGCCGTTAAACAAGTCTAACCTTTAATAAATATCTTAACTAAGCATATTAGGAACCCGGAAACTAAGGTTGCATCAGCGCCTCGATTATTTATTTATTTTGTCAACGGTTTTGAATGATTGCATTTTTAAAACTTTTCGCATTTGGCATTCTTAATCATCGAAACTGGATGAAAGGAGGAAATTTGCTGCCAACTCTTCATTTTTTTCGCAGGCAAAGTAGGCTTGCAACACAAGTGCTTCTGGAAATCCGAGCGCTTTTAGCTGTAAAAGAATAACGTATTATTTGTATAATATGGGAATAGTACAAAAATAATACCCTTTCTATTGCTGTTTGATCTTGTGAATTTAAACTTATAGTGGCGACGCCACCAGTGTGTTCAAACTCATTATTTCCTGTAGTTTGGCTTCCTCTTAATTCATTTGCACCAAGGCGTTGCGCCGCTACGGCTCCTTCAAGTTCGGATGAAAATACACGACGGCGACGGTTAGTTGAACCGCGAGGAACGGTGTCTCCTGTCCCTGATTCACTGTCGATAGGTTGATTTAGCATATTTAAAAAGGCATCCTGATTTTCCGAAATAAGTTGCAGAAGTGCTGGGTTTGTTTGACCAATCTGTATGGAAAAATAACTTTTTATAAATTGTTACATTTGCAGCTCTCACTTCCTCACCTGCTGCAAAACCGCATGCAAAAGGTGCGGATTTTGATAGATTAATGAGCGCATTTGAAGGAATTGTGGCTGACTTCGCAAAAATTCAAAGGGATCTAGAATACTCAGAAAAATGTTTAAAAGGTAAAATAACATGTCGATTTTAAATAATTTAAAGTCACTTCGTTGCGGGTCTTTCGTTCTAATAACAGTGAGATTATAAGTTTATGCTTAAAAATGCAGATTTCAAGTATATCCATGTAGTAAATTTTAGATGTTAGTATTTAGTATCGAGTATACAATTTAAAGGCATTAAGTTTTCATATATTGAAGCTGGTTATATCAATTCAAAAATGATTGATTTGTATCTTGGTAGATACAATAAAAATCGGAATTTGTTCACACATTAAAAATCTTAGATTGAAAAAGAGAAAACTTTCTATATTCAATTAATATCCTACACAAAATGCACAAATTTTCAACATAATATGAAATCTCATTACCGCCATATAACTGAACGATGGAAAATGGCATGGCATTCGTGCTTTTGTAAATAAAAACTAGAAAATTGTGTTTCTCGAACCCTTTTTGATGAGAATCCTACAGCTTCATATTCTAGTTAGTCATCAGGTCCTGCAACGGAAACTCTGGCTTATTGGTTTACCACCAAATATGCTTATTTGGATTGCTTCCTATCTCTCAAATCGAACTCAGCTTGTTATTTCAAATAGTTAAAACTACCAAGTCGGTCATCCATGTCTCATCGGGTGTACCACAGTCATCTAGGATCACTGTTGTTTACTATTTGTCAACGATCTTCCTAATGTGATGAGTAATGCCTCTACGCTTATGTATGCTGATTATGTCAAACTGTGCTATTCCTTCTCGGAACATTTTTTGCAGATGCATCTGCAACTAGATGAGCTGTATTCGTGGTGGTCATACAATATTCTTATACCGCTTATTGTCTCTTAACCTCTTGGAAATCACGTCTTTGATTGTGTTTCCACAATGAATGATCTTGGAGTTATTTTGATCATAAACTTAAGTGAATAAAGCCAGAGGAATTTTATCCTTTATTAAGCGTTGCACAAAAAAATTTTTCGATCCTTTCTCCACCAGATCCCTATAACACAATAGTTCGCCCTATCCTTAAATACTGCTCATGAGTTTGGAGTCTTAAATACTCCTCTCACCAAAATAGCATAGAGTCTGTGCAGGCAGAAATTGTTGAAGTTAACTACCTTGAAGGAGCGCCGAACCTGTGCTAGGGCCATGTTTCTAAATATGCTTATCCATGGTATGGTTGATTCCAAAAACCATTTAGACCAACTATCTTTTTCCATACCTAATAGAATAACTAGGTTCTTCCGACCCCTATGGTTACCAATTTGCAGATTCAATTACGCTGAATACGATCCCTTTCGCAGTATTTGTAAAAACTATAACTTGTCCCATAATTTATCCCCTAAATTCTCCTTTAATGTTAATAAATTTTAGAATTCCTCTTACAATAGTTATATATTATATTTAGCAGATCATTGATAAATTGTTAAATAAATTATTAAAAAAAAAGTCAGAAAAGTTATCTTCGGCTTGCCCGGCAAGCAACCCCTTGAAAACAAAAAAGTTTTCCATACAAAGACTTGTTTTCATATCGGTCGTTTGTATGGAAGCTATGTGATATAGTGGTCCGATCCGGACCAAACTTTTACAAATCGTGTATGGCTATTTTAAATAAATAAATGTTTAATTCGGTTGCGATAGTTTGGTGTCGCAGCGACGTAGGAAAAGTACGCATTGTTTCGTTGCAATGAGAGCCGGCGATCGTCTGGCTCTCGTTGTCGCTGAGCGCGAGTCTCGTTTTGGCTCATAGTTGCTTTATTTATTTGTTTGAAACTATTGTTTATACTATTTCAAACGCAGAATATGTATTCGAGCTATGGAGCATCGCACGGAGCGTCTCTTTCGCTTTCGCTTTCGATTTATTTATTTGTTTTTTATTATTAACCATTCACTTCACTAAAATTAATTGATTTTTATACGGACACGTCTTCACGCGCCAGCATACTTCATTCGCAAATTAATCAGATTGTAATTTAAATCTTTTGAAGAAAGTAATCAAAATATAATTTAAATACTATAAAATTATCCATTCGACGGTTAGTTGAACCGCGAGGAACGCTGCCTCCTGTCCCTGATTAACTGTCGATAGGTGGATTTAGCATATTTAAAAAACGCATCATGATTTTCCGAAATAAATTGCAAAAGTGCAGGGTTTTTTTGACCAATCTATATGGAAAATAAACTTTTTTATAAATTAAAGTGTCCATTACGATAATCTGAAGCGCAGTCTTGGGAACGCCGATACCATGGGACCAGCTAGGTATGATATATTGTTGAAGGCCAGTCAAACTATCACAGGGGATCGATACCGAACATAGTTGGTGCGTTTGCGCCAAGAACTAAAAGAAAAAGAACCGCAATACAAGGAGAGACCTGACAGTGATTCTGCAGCAAAAAATGGGTAAAAAATACTTGGAACGGTGAAATGGCAGATCACCTCGAAAGATGAGAAGTATTTGTTTCATCGCACAATCCGCATGCTGACAGAAAGATGGGCGGGAGGAGATCACAAGGGCCGGTATTTTGAATAGCATGTATGTACGCATTTTGAAATAATAAAGACTCTAATAAAACAAAAAAACACCGATATCAAAGTTTTAAACTTAATAAATAAACTACACAGGTGTTATAAATGTGGAGCGATAGGTTTTTTAAAAATCTTTGAAATTGCTGAAAAATTCTACAGCCAAAATATTTTATCTTTACCTGTCATAAACTAAGAAATCCACGCGTTCATATAGACAGACGGGCATAACCCGATCGACTCCGCTGTTAGTGATAATCAAGAACATATATTTTGTGGGATCGGAAACGCTTCACTCCGAAGCGCTTCTTATGAGGATCACCACTATATATGAACAATTTTTAAATCCATCAGAGGAGACCGTACAGTCTCTACTTGTAATTACGGGCTGAAAGGCTCGGTCGCAAAAGGAAACATTTTTATTTAATAAGCTTTATTATAAGATTAAAAGATTTTTTTGAAAATTAAAAATTGCATTGCGTTTAAAGTTTTAAAAGATTTAGGAGTTTAAAGTGCATCGCCGGTAAGAACTGATACTCCAGTGAACTAAAAGATCTTTCTAACTTAACGAACGCCGGAAAAATGGACCAGTTCTTTTTGAAAACAAGTTCATCAGTTTACCAGTAACATTTATTTCCGTTTCCTCTGACTGTAATCCGCGAAGTTTCCGCGGGTAAGTAAATCTTACCATAGAAAAATACATATGTATGAACCTTGTATTTATCGATCGTTTTTCGTTCCTAACACTAACAGGTAGAAATGTTCAACAAAAGCTGTACGTTGTTATATCCCCAACTATTTCATGATCCCGATATTGCACAAATTTTGCCGTTAAACAAGTCTAACCTTTAATAAATATCTTAACTAAGCATATTAGGAACCCGGAAACTAAGGTTGCATCAGCGCCTCGATTATTTATTTATTTTGTCAACGGTTTTGAATGATTGCATTTTTAAAACTTTTCGCATTTGGCATTCTTAATCATCGAAACTGGATGAAAGGAGGAAATTTGCTGCCAACTCTTCATTTTTTTCGCAGGCAAAGTAGGCTTGCAACACAAGTGCTTCTGGAAATCCGAGCGCTTTTAGCTGTAAAAGAATAACGTATTATTTGTATAATATGGGAATAGTACAAAAATAATACCCTTTCTATTGCTGTTTGATCTTGTGAATTTAAACTTATAGTGGCGACGCCACCAGTGTGTTCAAACTCATTATTTCCTGTAGTTTGGCTTCCTCTTAATTCATTTGCACCAAGGCGTTGCGCCGCTACGGCTCCTTCAAGTTCGGATGAAAATACACGACGGCGACGGTTAGTTGAACCGCGAGGAACGGTGTCTCCTGTCCCTGATTCACTGTCGATAGGTTGATTTAGCATATTTAAAAAGGCATCCTGATTTTCCGAAATAAGTTGCAGAAGTGCTGGGTTTGTTTGACCAATCTGTATGGAAAAATAACTTTTTATAAATTGTTACATTTGCAGCTCTCACTTCCTCACCTGCTGCAAAACCGCATGCAAAAGGTGCGGATTTTGATAGATTAATGAGCGCATTTGAAGGAATTGTGGCTGACTTCGCAAAAATTCAAAGGGATCTAGAATACTCAGAAAAATGTTTAAAAGGTAAAATAACATGTCGATTTTAAATAATTTAAAGTCACTTCGTTGCGGGTCTTTCGTTCTAATAACAGTGAGATTATAAGTTTATGCTTAAAAATGCAGATTTCAAGTATATCCATGTAGTAAATTTTAGATGTTAGTATTTAGTATCGAGTATACAATTTAAAGGCATTAAGTTTTCATATATTGAAGCTGGTTATATCAATTCAAAAATGATTGATTTGTATCTTGGTAGATACAATAAAAATCGGAATTTGTTCACACATTAAAAATCTTAGATTGAAAAAGAGAAAACTTTCTATATTCAATTAATATCCTACACAAAATGCACAAATTTTCAACATAATATGAAATCTCATTACCGCCATATAACTGAACGATGGAAAATGGCATGGCATTCGTGCTTTTGTAAATAAAAACTAGAAAATTGTGTTTCTCGAACCCTTTTTGATGAGAATCCTACAGCTTCATATTCTAGTTAGTCATCAGGTCCTGCAACGGAAACTCTGGCTTATTGGTTTACCACCAAATATGCTTATTTGGATTGCTTCCTATCTCTCAAATCGAACTCAGCTTGTTATTTCAAATAGTTAAAACTACCAAGTCGGTCATCCATGTCTCATCGGGTGTACCACAGTCATCTAGGATCACTGTTGTTTACTATTTGTCAACGATCTTCCTAATGTGATGAGTAATGCCTCTACGCTTATGTATGCTGATTATGTCAAACTGTGCTATTCCTTCTCGGAACATTTTTTGCAGATGCATCTGCAACTAGATGAGCTGTATTCGTGGTGGTCATACAATATTCTTATACCGCTTATTGTCTCTTAACCTCTTGGAAATCACGTCTTTGATTGTGTTTCCACAATGAATGATCTTGGAGTTATTTTGATCATAAACTTAAGTGAATAAAGCCAGAGGAATTTTATCCTTTATTAAGCGTTGCACAAAAAAATTTTTCGATCCTTTCTCCACCAGATCCCTATAACACAATAGTTCGCCCTATCCTTAAATACTGCTCATGAGTTTGGAGTCTTAAATACTCCTCTCACCAAAATAGCATAGAGTCTGTGCAAAGGCAGTTCCTTTTATTTGCACTGAAAAACAACCGTTGCAGGCAGAAATTGTTGAAGTTAACTACCTTGAAGGAGCGCCGAACCTGTGCTAGGGCCATGTTTCTAAATATGCTTATCCATGGTATGGTTGATTCCAAAAACCATTTAGACCAACTATCTTTTTCCATACCTAATAGAATAACTAGGTTCTTCCGACCCCTATGGTTACCAATTTGCAGATTCAATTACGCTGAATACGATCCCTTTCGCAGTATTTGTAAAAACTATAACTTGTCCCATAATTTATCCCCTAAATTCTCCTTTAATGTTAATAAATTTTAGAATTCCTCTTACAATAGTTATATATTATATTTAGCAGATCATTGATAAATTGTTAAATAAATTATTAAAAAAAAAGTCAGAAAAGTTATCTTCGGCTTGCCCGGCAAGCAACCCCTTGAAAACAAAAAAGTTTTCCATACAAAGACTTGTTTTCATATCGGTCGTTTGTATGGAAGCTATGTGATATAGTGGTCCGATCCGGACCAAACTTTTACAAATCGTGTATGGCTATTTTAAATAAATAAATGTTTAATTCGGTTGCGATAGCTTGGAGAACAAAAAAGTTTTCCATACAAAGACTTGAAATCTGATTGATTGTTTGTATGGCAGCTATATGATATAGTGGTCCGATACGACCGATTTTTAAACTTGATCAGCGTGCAACAAAAATAATGATCTGGTAAAAATTTCAAAACGCTAGCTTTTAAACTATTATCTATTTTTGCATAGAAACAGACGGACAGGGCTATATATATTTGACTCCGCTGTTGATGCTGATCAAGAATATATATACTTTGGTCGGAGATGCTTCCTTTAATGCGTTACACTTTTCTGGACAAAATTATAATACCCTTTTCAAGGGTATAAAAAAAAATTATCCGGACGGAGCGACGTTAAGCCAATAATCTTAACGTCGCTCCGTTCGGATACTTTTTTTTTGAGGTGACACCTAACGTCCTTCCGTCAGGCCTAAGACGGGATACAAATATACATTTTAGGGGAGCAACAGCTTAAAGCTGGCTTTGGTGATCACCACGGGTTGGCTGGAAGGCGCGGCAGCAAACAGGCGGGTTGACGGAACCCCAGGCTGGCTGGTTGATTAAACAGTATAAGAGTTGTCATTTATGTGGGGTTTTGTTATAATACTGACTGGCAGAATGTCTGGCTGTTGCTCTGATGTAATATCGATTCTCTTGTGCAATGGAGTTATGCATAAATTCATTTGTTGGTTAACATTTAGAATTTTACTACGTGGAGATTCTCTTAGGAGTTCAAGGCCATAAAATAGCGGTTCGAGATTAAGAATCTGTTCATTTAATGCCATTTAAGTAGGCGAATTGAATCGAACATGCCGGCAACTACTATGAGTTTGCCACACGAACGTAGGTATATCTCACTCAATCTCTCGACAGGCCAAACAGGACCAGGTCGGCCCGTTACCCAAGATATCACCAAGACGGCCAACGAAATAGCTGTATTTATATATCTTTATAACCCCGTTACAATTTTTTTTAACTACACTCGTTTTCCAAATTATATATTAATGTCTAGAAAATTTCATAGGCTAACTTAAATCCAAGGGGTATCTTTTTTAGATCTAAGAACTGTAAAAGTTGTAGTGGATCAGATGTGGAAAGTATGGTGGATTCGAAAACAATTCGAATCACAAGATTTCTGATCAAGTATTTATATATTTATGCAGACAGCGACTTCAATGCGTTGGTATGTGCGCTGGCGTGTTTTATATGGTTAGCTTTTCACTGTGCATTTTTTTTGAAGGAATCCATCATAAAATTAATTATTTATTACATTGGTTGTTAGTCCGACATGTTCAATGCTTTAACATCAATATACATCTAGCATTAACTAGCATATTTTTTTTTTTTTTTTTTCCAATGTTTTTCCTTATTTATTGAATCTTCCCTTTTACTTAAGAGTCTAACAATAAGTTTTCAAATCTTATTCTAAGCTAACTAAATATCATTTTATGAAATGATTCGTGCTGTGTGGCCTTACAAATTTAACGCTGGGCTGGTTGGTCGTTCCGGTGCAGTCGGCTTTGGCTGCATACTCGAGTAAGTTTTCTTGCAAGAGGATTTGGATGTGAGGCTAGTTTTTCATTATATTTAACTTTTTTCTCAGCTATTGTCTCAATGACAAGTTTTATTTGTAAGTCCCTGTGTATATTCTCGTTCCGAAGATACCATGGAGCTCCAGTAATGATTCTCAGGATCCTAGACTGTGCTCGCTGGACTATGTCGATGTTGCTTCTCGATGCGTTGCCCCATAGCTCGGAGCCATAGGTCCATATGGGTTTTAAGACGGAGTTATAAAGGAGGACTTTGTACTCCAAGCTTAGGGGAGAGCGGACGTTTATAAGCCAGTGTAGATCCCGTGCTTTTAGTCTGAGGTGCGTCGTCTTGGCCTCTATGTGTTTCCGCCAGGTGAGCCGCTTGTCCAGATGAATGCCTAGGTATGTAACGTAATCGGCTTGTGGGATGCGCGTGTGGTTCATTACCAAGGGCGGGCAGCTTTGTTTGTTTAGGGTAAATGTTACCTGTTTGCACTTTTCTTCGTTTACACGTATGCGCCAATCTGCAAGCCAATGTTCTACACAAGTTAGATGGCGTGCTAGCTGCATCGTAGCTTTTACTGGGCATCTGGATCGACTTAGAATTGCAGTGTCATCAGCGAATGTGGATATCGTTAGCTGGTCGTTTGTTGGGATGTCCGCCGTGTATAGGGTGTATAGAATTGGGCCCAGAACACTTCCTTGAGGCACTCCGGCTTCTATAATACAGTCGTTTGAAGTGCTTGAACTGCATCTAACCGCGAACACTCTTTTATATAAATACGACTTTAGAAGCTTATGTATGTTTTGAGGCAGCAGTTTGATTATTTTAAACATAAGTCCATCCAGCCATACTCTATCGAATGCTTGTGCAACGTCTAAGAATAGAGCTGTGCAATATTCTCGATGTTCAAGGGCAGTGCGGATTTCGGTTGTGATGCGGTTAACCTGTTCGATGGCTCCGTGTTTTGCCCGAAAACCAAATTGGTGCGATGGGAGTGTGTTGTGTGTTTTGAGGTGGGGGCTGATGCGTAGTAGCAGCACTTTTTCAAATAGCTTGGATAGACAAGTAAGTAAGCTTATTGGCCTGTATGATGATGGCTGTGTTTTGTCTTTCCCAGGCTTAGGGATCATAATAATAACTGATTTCTTCCACTTTTGAGGGAAGTATCCAATTTTAGTAATTGCGTTGAAGAGCAAGCAGATTCGTAGAACTGCACACTTTGGGAGCTCGATGATCATTTTCGGTGTTATTAAGTCGTAGCCAGGCGATTTTCCAGTCTTAAGTTGCTTTTTAATGACTTGCGTTATCTCGCTTGGCCGAAATTCTATAGGATCTTGTGGTGCTAAGTCAGATGCAGTTAAAGGCGGGAGAGTAAATGAGTTAGTGGCTGGATTTGGTTTAAATACTTTTTCAAGATGATCAGCGAAGACTCTTGCTCTGTCCGTGTCACTGCGAGACCAGCTTCCGGTAGAATTACGGAGGGGTACAACCGTTTCTGTTGGTGCTTGTAGGTTCCTGTGGCTTTTCCACAACGAGTTCTTTGTGCCTGTGGGCGTGAGATTCTCGATGTACCTTAGTTGTGCGTCCGCTTCTTCTTTCTTAAGCGCATTGGTAAGTCTGCGAGTAGCTGCTTTGAGTCTACTCTTTGCGCCAGGTGATCTGTGCTCCTGCCACTCTCTTCGAAGTCGTCGTTTTTCAAGGACAAGCAGTTCAGTATCTCTACTTGTCTTGTTGAACTTTGTGCTGCATACATAATTGTCTTGTGGAGTTGACGCTTTTGCTGCTGCAACGAGTATTGATTCTATGTTATCAGTAAGCTGATCAATGTCTTGCTCGGTTTCCAGGGGGCTAGAAAAGCCGGTATGGCAACAAACATATTTTTTGTACCTCGCCCAGTTGGTCCTGTTGCTTGTGAGCCTATGCGGTCGCTCGATGTGTTGTAGCTGGTACAAGAGATGAAAGAGCACCGGACAGTGATCAGTTGAGAGTTCTGAAAGTGCCTCAGCTGTGATCATGGATTGGGGTATCCTTTTTGTGATGGCAAAGTCGATCAAATCTGGAAGCTTCATGGGATCTGCTGGCCAGTATGTAGGCGCTCCCGGGGAAACATAGTTTAGTTTGCGTTGCGGATTAATGATTGCGTTGTACAGCTGTTTTCCTTTAGGGTTCGCTATCCGAGATCCCCAGTACATGTTCTTGGCATTCCAATCGCCAGCTGCAACAAACCTTTCACCAAACGAGTCAAAAAGTGTTGTGAATTTTTCTTCGGAGATTGTGAAGCGAGGTGGGCAATAGACAGCAGCCAGAGTGAGAGCACCGTTGTGGCATTGGAGGTTTATAGAGGTGCATTGTAAGCAGTCTTCTTGCCAATTACCAAGAAAGTGGTGCTTAATTCGCAATCGTATTAGTATGCCAGTGCCTCCATGAGCCTTGCCATCCGGGTGATTCGTAAAATAAAATTTATATCCTGGTATTTGGAAGTTGTACTTTTCGGTAAGGTGAGTCTCTGAGAGTAGCATAACGTCAATGTTTCTGTCGGCTAAGAACTGAGCGAGTTCTAGCTTGTGCCGCGAAACGCCATTAGCGTTCCAGGTAGCGATTATTAAGGGAGTCATTATCCTGATTTAGAGGAAACGAGCATTTCAATAAGGATGTTTTGGTTCCTCATAATCTGTTGCATAGTTTCTTGCATGAAGGTCATGAAGTTGTTCATGCTTTGCTGCATCGAAAGCATAAGCGCTTCAAGGTCAATTGGCTGCTGTTGCATGTTCTGTGTGTTTATTTGGTTGATTTTATGCTGGACGCTGGAGGTGACTGCTGTTGGTACTTGGATCCCTGATTTTAGTACACTTGCAAAGGAAGAGTTTGGTATTGTTCGGTGGCTGGCAGACGAAGGTATGTTAGTTGTAGTCGGTTCCATTTCTTTGTGAATTGTTGGTGTGATACGATTACGAGCTGAATCCACTCGTTTGTTTAGGCGACTCTTGAGTTCCTTGTAAACAATGCATCCTCGCCAGTTGGCTGTGTGTTTTTCGCCACAGTTGCTGCATAACTTAATTGAACTGTCGTTTTTATTCTTAGGACAGTTTAAAGTCCTGTGGGCATCGCTGCAAACGACGCAGATGGATTTTAGGGTGCAGTACGCTTTGGTGTGTCCATATTCTTGGCAGTTGGTGCACTGCACAGGTTGCCTGCGCTTGTGTGGCTCTTCTACGGTTATTCTTCGGTGCAGTAAATACTGTAGCTTATATATAGGATGTACTTCATTTTTGTTGTTTTTCTGACTCGATGGCTCCAGTTCGACTTTAAAGAGTGGCTGCGGCTCTTTGTTCCTGTTGAGGATGTTGATCACCGTTTTGGCGTTGAAGTTCTTTTCCTTTAGTGCCGCGATAATTTCGGATGAGGTCACGGATGACTCTATTCCTTTGATGACAACCTGCAATCCTTTGGCACTTTTCAGCTGGTAGGTATAGTAGCTCTTCCCAGCTTCGTCTAGGTACTTGGTCACTGACCGGTGGCTAGACTCATCCTGAGTCTGCACTTTCGTTTCCTGTATGTTGCCCTTAGTAAGAGGTATAACATGGAACTTGTTCTCTCCAATAATTGCAACTAGTTTGTTAACCAGCGCATTTGAGGTTTTCTCACGTATATATATTGGTGGCGGCTTTATCTTCTTCTGCTCCTGTTCCTGCTCTTCACAGTCATCCAGTAGTGCAAACCTATTTGAACTTGGCGCGTTGGCGCGATTTATTTTTGGCTGATTACCAGCCTGCTTGTGTTGCGGGCTTAGCTTTCGCTTTATTTGGATGTAGCGATCCAGCCCTGTTTGGCAAAGTTTTTTGTTTTGTTTTGGTTCTTGTCCGCTTTCGCTTTCAAGAGTCGGTGTGAGTGCTTTTGCATTCGTTGTTGTTGATTCAGCGCAATTGTTCACCGCTGTCGGTATTGAGCATAGAGTTGTTGTTGATGTTGTTGCAGTTGTTGTTGCTAAAGGTGCGGTTGCAGTAGATATCGTGATTAATGTACTGGTAGTTAAAGAACTTGACACCGTTTCGGATGGGGAGAGGGTGAGAGAGACGCTCTCAGTGCGTTTGGGTTCACTTCGTGCAGTCAGAAGCATTGGTGAGCAAGACCGCGATCGTGTGCTTTCTGCAGGTGCTAGGTCATTGACCGGGTGGGTGGTTTGGCACTCGCGGGCGTTAGACACGACGGTGAAGTATGCATTGTTCCGCTGCAAGGAGAGTCGTCGCTCGTCTTGCTCTTTTTGCCGCTGAGCGCGCAATTCGCGTTGGCTCATTTTAGAACGATTGATTTGTTTGTTGTCTATTTGTTTTTTACTTTATTATTCCACACACAGAAAGTTTTGTAAGATAGCAATTTTACATTGCCAATAGCGTCTCTTTCGCTTCCGATTTGTGTATTTATTTTGTGTTATTAATTATTTGCTTTACTAAAATCAGGGGGTTTTATACGGAGCTCGATGAAAACACGTCTGACTTCGTTGACGTCAATTACTTTCCAGCATATAGCATTATCCTGTCAAAACTTCCCTGTGCCACATTATTATTGCAATATTGGATATTGCAAGCATCGCAAGAATGATTAGTTTCTGCGACATTTATCAATTAATCATTTCGTCGCTGTAGAACAATATCTCCGACTATAACAATAGCCACTTCGTCGATAGTTGGAGTTGGATCTGCGAACATGTTCTCCAGTAGACGTTCTGCAGCTACTCTTGCCCTGTAGCACTCAGCTCTTTGAAAACGAATCAAATCTGTTGCTGGAGGACGCCTTTTACGTTGTCGCTATAGGGCATTCTCAAGCCTGGTTGCTCGACGTTCTATTAATTTCTCACCACGCATCTGAGCCCTATGGCATCTACTCCTCTCTAGTCTGGATTCCCGTTCTTGCTCCACGATAAGAGCATAAAAACCTTTGCCGGGCTCAGCGGAATGTTGTGTCAAAATTTGAGCAGAATCGATTCAGAATTTTCCGAGTTGTTCCATTTACTCAAAAATCACATTACATTTTTATATACAAGGTGCGTTCCAAAGTAAACAGGACTTTTAAAAAATAGACAGAACAAATGGTTCTATCGGCAAAATCAATTAATTTTATTCAAAATAGTCTTCTCCTGCTTCAATACAGCTTTTTGCACGGTCCAAAAGTTTGTCGAACGAGTGTTTTAGCTCGTTGCCCGGTATGGCCGCCAGTATGCCGGTGCAAGCCTTTTGAATGGCCTCCACGTCTGCATAACGCTTTCCTTTCATCGGCAAATGCATTTTTCCCAAAAGGTAGAAGTCGTACGGTGCCATATCAGGTGAATACGGGGAGTTGTTGATCGTTAAAATGTGATTTTTGGTCAAATAATCGGTCACAAGCGTCGATCGATGAGACGGCGCATTATCGTGCAACAAACGCCAACTTCCATCTTCGCGATATTCGGGCCGAACACGTCGAATACGACGCACCAAACGCTTCAAAACTCCAAGGTAGAATACCGCATTAACGTTTTGTCCGGGTGGAACAATTTTTTTTGTGGACAATACCCTTGGAATCATAAAAACAAATCAGCATTGTCTTCACTTTTGACTTCTCCAGGCGCGATTTTGTGGGTTTCGGTTCATCGTCATTTATGTCCTCACGACCACTTCGAAAACCTTGAAACCACTTGTGCACTCTACTACGGGATAGGCAATCATCGCCAGAAACTTGTTTCAGTAATTGAAACGTTTCGGTGAAAGTTTTACCAATATTAAAACAAAATTTAATGTTGACTCTTTGCTCGAAGCTCATTTTCGCACCGATGACAAAAAAGTACTGACACTTAAAACGCAATAACTTCACTTCTAATAGATGGAATGTTATGAAATTCAGATTTCAGCAGATTCTAACGCACTAGTCGACATGTGGATGACGCCACTAGAGGGCGCTTGATTCAAAAAGTCCTGTTTACTTTGGAACGCACCTTGTATGTATACGAAAAAATTTTTGTTCTTCCACAAATCCGGGCGTTTCTGACGGATTGCTTCGCGCAAATTGCGCATAACTTGCAGGTAATATTCCTTATTGACCGTTCTACCCAGCGGTAAGAACTCATGATGCACCACGCCCCTGCAATCGAAGAAAACTGTCAGAAAAACTTTCACATTTGCCCGATCTTGGCGCACTTTTTTCGGTCTTGGTTCGTGCAGCAGCTTCCATTGAGATGATTTAGCTTTGGTTTCCACGTCATAACCATAAACCCACGATTCGTCACCAGTTATGACCCTGTGGAGCAAATTTGGGTCGTCGCGGAGTCCAACATTTCTTTAGCAATTATCATGCGATGCTGTTTTTGGTCGCAATTGAGCAAGCAAAGTAGCTGTCAACAATTTAGTGAACATTCAAAATGGCCGAGCTTGTCGACATAAGTGACAGACATGAGTACCAACATAACGCGACAAAAAAATCGAAATTCAATTATATTTAACCCGCGAAAATTCAGAATTCGCGATACTTTTTGAACACACCTCGTACATTTGAGCACAATCGATCCAGAACTTTCCGAGGTGTTCCATTGCTTCAAAATCACATTACATTTATATATATTGTATGTATATAGAATATATATTAATATGTAAATATTCTTTAGAGGATCAACAACTCTTCATCAGTACGTTACAAACTTTAAGAAAAAATAATGAAACATGCAAGTGTATCAATCCTCCGCAAATTTTTAAATTTTGAATATCAATAATAAACTAAAACCTTTAATTATCTCACGTCCAGATAATAAAACCTTACTAGGAGGTTCTCCTAAATGTTTTCTAAGAAACACCCCATAAGTCACGGTAAATAAGTAATGAGTAAACACTTAAATATTTAACTGATAATTTTATTTAGGACCTGTCATGTTGCTCCATCCAGAATATGTCAAACACTAACACGTTACAAGTTTTTTCTTTCGCTGCTGCCGTTGGCGCAGCCATCACCGCTTTCGTCTCACTCCGCTGCTGGGTCCCACACTATTAAATACCATTATTGAATTTATTTAATTTAAAAAACTTATAAAACGCGTTTTCTCGTATTTATGTTCTTTTAAAACGTCGAGCGTATCTCGTGTTCTATATTAAGTAAGAGAATCTTAATCAAAATATTTAAAATGCTAAAAAAAAATTTTTTTTTAATGTCCATAAACTGTTACAGTTTAATTGATTCAAATCACGTATGTATAAGGTATTGGAAATTGTATGAACTTATTATATTGTATTTATTAAATTATATTCGGTACTCACTTGCGATCTTCATTAGTTCATCAACTGACATCAAGTTATTGAAACACTTCGAAAATCGAAAATTTAATATATTGGAATGTCACCCGTATTAATCATATTCTTAAAAAACATAACGTGTATGTTCCCGCTATTTATCTATTAATTATTCGTGAAAGAATCAATTTCGTTGCATTTATGGATAATTAATAGCGATACTCAACTCGTTGGTAAGTTAACGAGACACTAATGTTGGGATTTCGTAATGTTTTTGTCATTTACAGAAAATATATTTGATCATAGGAATACCGACTTTCCATATAGATACTTCGTAACTGGCTCCTTAACTAAATTACAGGATTCAGTATCCCAATTAAACATTCACGGCTGTGAATGTAAGGTTTTATAAGGGGGGAAACACCTCCGAATCACTGCCTCTGTACGGCGCTACCTACTATTGGGCTTTTGTAAAAAAAAAACAAGTAAGGTAGCAGCAGTCGAGTTTCCCGATTGAAAAATACCCTGTACCCTTAGACATGTTTACAATTTATTTATTTAATATCAATAAATAAATGAAACAATATTCTACCATATTAGATACTCTTTTCTAATATAACAACAATATAAATTTGGTATGATTTTGGTTATGAAAATAAGTTTCGTGTGTCATAAAGCCATACACATTTCGCTGTCAACCTTGCAGTCGGCGTCGCGCAATGCGTGTTTTGCTGCGCTTCTGCTTCCCTTGCCATGGATTTTGCATGTGGCATAACTTCCGTGTTTCTTATCCGATTTGGATAAGATTTCAATTTTAAAAATTAGATAGCTTTTATAAGCACCAACGCATATGCCAAATTGCATATCATTAGGTTTATAATTGTGGGCGTGGCAGTTTTTTGCTGTTTGCGGGGGAACGAGGGGTGATATCAAAATAGAAAAACAAACTTGTACTGCGTATGGTAATTACCTATCCAACGATATATGTATGGCACATGTCTGTAGCTCTTGTAGTTTCTGAAATCTAGGCGTTGATACGGACAGACGGACGGACGGACGGACGGACGGACAGACGGACATGGCTATATCGACTCGGCTGTTGATGCTGATCAAGAATATATATACTTTATGGGGTCGGTGATGCTTCCTTCTGCCCGTTACATACATTTGCTCTCTTAAAGTTAATTTTTATAAGAAAAGATAACCAAAAACCAATAATTTTAATAATTTGTATACTCTCCATTAGCATTAGGAACATATTGGAGGAGTTTTTTATCGATCCAATCAGTTTTGGTAGGTCATATTCCTTTGAATCTCTTGCCACTCTTCTAGTTAGTGCTGCTCGGTTTTTTTGTGCCCTTTTTCCCACTTCTTTCTTAAGGTGAACCCAAATATTTTCTATGAGGTTCAGATCTGGGCTTTAGGTGGTGTGCCGATGACTTGCCGCAGTTCTAAAGGACCCAGTTCCACCAGTAAGCGCATAATGCTTAGGGACACTGTCTTGATAAAATACGAACTTAGGCTTATTATTGGTATAACTTTCGAATTTTTGGGCGCTGGATATCAAATTGGATTTTAAATTAGGAACTAGGAATTAGGACTAGGAATTGAGCTGCATTCAATAAATAACAAATTTCAGAAACTTCGGCTGGATATGCACCCCCACATCATAACCAACAGTTTGGAAAATTTGACTGTGGGTATGATATTGCAGTTCTCCAGCGCAGTTAGCGTCTTGCGCCACACTCTGTTGGGTCCATCATTGTAACACAACATCATCTAGATTTCATCTGCGAAAACCCAGTAATCTTCCAAACGATTTTGCGTCCTAATAGCGAAAGTAAGCCGCTTTTCAATGTTGATTGCCAACAGCATCGGTTCCTTACGTGCTATTCTTGACTTGTACTTATGCCGGTGTATGGCTGGGCGCACTGTTTCGTGTGACACATCCAAATCACACTCTTCCTTATGATCCTTAGCAACAGTCCTTAACGATATTTGATCCAGCGCCCAAAAATTCGAATGTTATACCAATAATAAGGTGCTTTAGGGTCATAGAAATAACATACCAAAAGATGGATGCCGACAAAAATGTCTAAATGCCCAAACTTTTCATTCGACGGCAGTGCCTCGCCTTTATTTAATATAATTTTACAATACTTACAACTTTGAACGCGTTTTTTTCGAAATCACTTATTTTAAACTGGCCGAAGACAAACTTCGAAGAAATCTTCACCGATTCTTACGAAATTTTGACATTACATTCGAAATACCGCTCTCCGGAGACGTACGTAGGATTTTTTTTATATTGCATAGTTTTTTTTTAATCAACAATTTTATATCGTTTTTTATAGTGAAAATTGTAACTTTTTGTTCAAACGTGCGCCATTTTGCGAAAAACAGAATATCGAAAAAATGTTGTTATGCTGTAAATGCTGTTGTTATATAGAAACTAAAAAAATTTTGATCCAGGACAAAAATTAAGGAGTTTACATTTTCGGCCATTAGAAAAAAAGGTGTCTTTTTGATTATTTTTACTTAAAAAAAATTAAACAAATTATGTTAAATCTCCCATCTATGTGGGATTTTACTTTTGGACTTCAATTAAAATTTATTGGTATTCTGTACAAAATGCGTTTACTTCGGCAGCCACAAGAGGGAGTGGACATGGCTTTGTCTTAAACTTGAACCTATAATTCGGTGACATAACATATTGTTAGGTCAAGTAAAAATTTCGTTCGGATTTTTATTGATTTTTTGAAAAGATGATAACTTTGTGTACATTTGTCCGATTTAAGTAAAATATGCGCCGTTTTGTTAGTAAACTTGTTGCCAAAGAGATGCCAACTTCATTATACCCCTCTCGTAGAAGGCTGCGTTGCTTTTGGCAAAAAACTCGGAGTGCAATTTTCACAGGCCTCCTTTGAGGCCAACTCCTCACCAATAAGGGACATGAAAATATGGTAATCACTTGGTGGCAGGTTCGGACTATAAGGTGGGTGCATTAGGACCTCCCGAGCTCCCGGAGCTTCTGGCGTGTCACCAAACACGTGTTTGTCCTGGCGTTGTCCTGATAAAACACAATTCGGCCTCTGTTGATCAAAGATGGCCTCTTCTGGATAAGTGTCGCCTTCAAACGGTCCACTTCTTGGCGGTAGAGAGCCAAATTGAGCGTTGAGCCATAGGGGAGCAGCTCGTAGTAGATGATTCCTTGGCAATCGCACCAAACACACATTAGAACCTTCCCGGGCGAAGATCCTGGCTTGGCCACCGTTTCCGCCGGTTCATCGCGTTTCGTCGACGATCTTTTTCGCTTCAGGTTGTCGTAGATGAGCCCGTTTTCCCCGCCAGTCACTAGCCGCTTTAGAAATGGATTGATTTTGTTGCGTCTCAGCAGCGATTCGTAGATGGAAATTCGGTCTATCATGCTTTTTTGCGTCAGTTCGTGTGGCACCCAAACATCAAGCTTTTTTTTTAATCCAAGGTTATGCAAATGGTTCCAAACCGTTTTCTGGCTTACCTTTAGTTCCTCAGCAATTAAAGAAGTGCTCACGTGACGGTCTGTTTCCACTATTCCCATGATTTTATTGCAATTTTCGACGACAGTCCTCCAAACACGTGGTGTATCTTTGACATCAAAATTATCAGAACGGAACCTTGCAAACAACTTTTGTGCTACCCGTTCGTTTACAGTATCGGGCTCATAAACTAAATTAATTTTTTCAGGCGCATTGGCTGCTTTTTCGCCTTGATCGAAGAAAAATTGTAGAATATAGCCAATTTTCTCTTTGCTGGTGTCCATTTTTGACGAGCGCTCACAATGTACTGAGTCAATCAATCAAAAAACTGTCAAAGACAAACTTTTAGCGCGAATAAACACGTTTTCAGCGCCGTATAGTGTGACATGATGGAAAGCGTAATACTAGTACTATAGACAACATCACCATCTCTTAGATAAAAACAGAACAAACTTTTTACTTGGCCCAATAAAAAAATAATGGACTCGTAAGAAATAGAACTTAAGCTTAGCTTAAAAGGTACCTATCTTAAGAGCAAGATGACTAAAATTGCAAAATTAGAAAAGCCTTTCGCACAACATAACAAAATGTCATTGGTTGTGAAGTTATAGATTTTAAAATTTACAAAACAAAGCATTTTCATTTCAAAATAAAAGCTTAAGGCATTTGGTAAATTTGTTAGGATCGTGATTCAGTTTTACAGACAAACGATGGACAAATTTGAAAACTTTTTTAAATTTGGATTTTGAAATCGTTAAAATATCGTATTTTTTGAATAACTTTGGAACGGAATGTCCGATTAGGATAATTAAGGTACCGAATCGTATTTTAGAAGTGATTAAAATAAAAGAAATGTCTGTTGTATAATGTCTTCAATGTCCCCACTAGCCCCAATTAAGTGAATATTTTTTTTTTACCACTTTCACCCCAATTTCTCCAAATCTAACCTTCTAACAACAAGTTCGAATTAAAATTATCTACTATAAACAAGTAAGGAAGCAGGAGTCGAGTTTCCCGACTGCAAAATACCTTGTACCCTTAGACATGCGTCGCGCAATGCGTGTTTTCTGCTTTTGCTTCCCTGGCTATTATTTTTTTTTTTTTTTTTTTTCGCGCGGCTCCCACTGCATAACGTACAGCCCACCACCCGCCCAACCGACCGAGGGACGCTGCCGTACGGCTCGGATCGCGGCGATAGATCCGAGAAAATAAAGTTTAGAAAAGATTAAGAGGAAAAAGTAGAGTTCGTTTGTTGCTCTGAAAGGTAGATGAGAATTGAGGATTTGATAGAAGTGGACGTGCAGAGTGAAGTAATAGGGTATAAGTCATTGTAGTCAGAACATAAAACCCTGAAAGGCTCATGCTGGGCATATGTAGATCTACAACAACTTAGGAATAGGGGACTAAAATTTCTAGTACGTCTATTTGGAATGTTAAATGTTAGTCGTGTTAGTAGATGCTGGCTGTCTACATTACCATTAATAAGGTTATAAAGGAAAACGACCCCCAGCATATTTCTACGATTGGTTAGGGAAGGGAATTAGGGAATTAATTAGCAGGAGTCTGTTAGAATAAGATGGGAGGTGAAGATTTGCATCCCAGTTGAGTCCCCTAAGAGCAAACATCAAGAAATTCTTTTGAACGGATTCAATGCGATCTTGATGAACCCCATACTGAGGGTTCCAGACGCATGACCCGTACTCCAAAATTGGACGTACTAAAGATACGTATAAAGTTTTAGTAATATAAGGGTCATTGAATTGCTTGGACCATCTTTTAATGAAGCCAAGCACGCCCTTGGCTTTATTAACCATCGTAGAAATGTGGTCGGAAAATTTAAGTTTAGTATCTAATAGGACACCAAGATCGTTAACCTGGGTTAATCTATCTAAGGAGATCCCATAGAGAAAGTATGTCGCCTGGTTAGGGCACGAGCGATAGAAAGACATAAGTTTACATTTTGACCCATTAAGTTTTAAGAGATTGGTGGAACACCACTTTTGAAAATTGTCCAAATCTGACTGAAGTTTATATTGGGCAGAAGGGGATTTGTATTGAAGACAGAGCTTAACGTCGTCTGCATACATAAGAACCAGAGAGTTCGTTATGGCAGGGGGTAGGTCGTTAATAAAGATAGTGAAAAGTAGTGGCCCAAGATGACTTCCTTGGGGGACTCCCGATGTAGCACTAACAAGACGAGAATGTACATCCTTAAAAAGAACACGTTGGATTCTCCCAGCTAAGTAGTTAGAAATCCATGTGGGAAGGTCTGAGGGAAATCCTAGGATACTAAAATTACTCAAAAGGAGTGAGTGGTTGAGAGAGTCAAATGCTCTACTAAATTCCGTATAGATGACATATGTTTGAAGGCCTTTACGGAAGCCATCTATAATAAAGGAGGTCAGCTCCAAGAGGTTTGTGGTGGTGGAGCGACGCTTTATGAAACCATGCTGGCATGGAGAAATAATTGAACTGCAGAGATGTTGAAGATGTGGTATTACCAATTTTTCAAAAAGCTTTAGAATTGCTGACAATTTAGAGATTCCTCTATTGTTTGTAGCATCCGATTTTTTTAACACGGTGCTTTCGGAGAAAGTTGGTCTGAAAATAAGATTAGCTGATTGAATGTTATATGAATAACGCTGATCCATAATTGTAGGAAATGAGTACGTTGTTTGAAAGAAGGTTGCGAATAGATCGGCAATACCCTGATCAGTAGTCGCAAATACATTTTCAAACGAAATTAGCGGGGGGAAAAGATACCTGCTTACGCTTACTGTTAACAAATTTATAAAACTGCTTCGGATCCGGAGTAAACTGGATCCGACAGCGGTATATATAATTCTTATTACATTCAGCGTTATGCACGGTGAAATTTGACCGAGCTACTAAGTATCTTGAGAAAGTTACATTACAGCCAGTTTTCTTATGCCTCTTAAGGAGTCTATTTTTAATGTATTTTAAGTTTTTAAGGCTTCTTGTAAACCAAGGAGAGTCGGTCGAGGCGGATGAATACTTCCATGGCACGCGAGAGTCGAAGAAAGCGTTAAACGTTTTGTAGAATTTTTCTAAAGCGATATTAATATCGGTGCATTCGCAGAGATCGGACCAATCAAATGTAGAAATTAAATTGCTTAGTCCCTGAAAATCAGCCTTACGAAAGCAGCGAGTTTTATGAACTCCATGGCGAGACTGAAGGTTGCTAGCAGTAAGGGTTTCAATCGACACCTCAAGCGTTGGGTGGTAAGGATCTTTTGGGAACGAAAGTGGCATGGCTCTGGTTATTCCATCTGGGTCAGAAACGAAACATAGATCTAGAAGCCGACCTAAAGAATTCCTTAAGTGGTTTATTTGACCAAGGGATATGTCGAACATACCCTCAGTAAAATCATGATGTGTTGAGAGTGTTAAAGATGGTGAATTCTCGATGTCTGACCAAATAAGTTCAGGTAAATTGAAATCTCCTAGAGTCAATAGAAGGTCACTGTCGGACATGCGGTTAGAAACCGGCTGAATGGCAGATAAGTGGTGCCAGTATGTAGGTGGTTCAGAAGAAGGTGGTAAATATGAGCATGTTACGAATAGTGATTGAAGCGACATAGCGATTTTCACACATAAGAATTCAATATCACCAAGATTCGGTAACTTAACCTCTTCAGAAGCGAAGTCGGAGTCCACAAAGGTTAGGACTCCTCCTCACCTTCGTAGTGGCTGGTCCCGTCTGTAAGTGGTGTACCTGTCTGGGAAAATTTCGGAGCTAAAAATCTCCGGCTTTAACCAGGTCTCAGTGAAGACTACAATCTGGGATGTAAAAGATGAACCATAAGAATACAGTTTAGGCAGCTTACTCCGAAGCCCCCTAGTATTTTGATAGGTAAGAGTGCTAGATGTTGTTAGTTTTTTTGAGGATGAAGGTTTAGGTACGGAAGACGAAGACGGTACAGGGTTTTTAGGCTTTGAAAGTTTAATTCCCACAGGCTTATTTACTTTTTTTTTAACTGTACTCGGCTGATGTTCTTGTACAAATATGTTCTCCGGCCAAAAGCTGGGAGAACAGATCGTATCGAACCTCGGCAAAGATACACGTATCTTAAAAGATGACGTAAGCCTTGAGTAAGTGTATTTAAATTTCCTAATGTCCTCCACTCTAACAACCGCCTTAGATTTGGCTTGGATATATGCTACGATATCAATCTCTGAGGTGTCAGGGGCCAGCCGTGAAATAAAGATGAAGGAGAATCACCTGTAAGAGCTTTGGTGTTTGGGTTGGTAAGACCGCGACATCAGTCCGTACCGGGGGTCCGGACGGTGGTTTACCCTTAGCAGTGGGTTTTAAGGAGGTCGACTCTACTCGTGCCGGAGGGATCACTTGAAGTGATAACCATCCAGGGTTATTCAGACGAGTTATGATCGATTATGGAGTCAAATTCCGAAACCACATTTGTATTTCGAACTCCTGCTCTTGGGTTAGTAAGAGTTATGAGCGGCTGCATGGTCGTCGGCTGATCGGGCTGAATAGCGATATCAATGCATACGGAGTCCCTAATGGTCCCTAATGGCGAAAAAAACACGTCCGTTCGCTATGAAAGTGAAGTGTTCACTGATTTTGCCATAGATTTTGCATGTGGCATAACTTCCGTGTTTCTTATCCGATTTGGATAAGATTTCAATTTAAAAAATTAGATAGCTTTTATAAGCACCAACGCATATGCCGAATTGCATAGCATTAGTTTAATAATTGTGGGCGTGGCAGTTTTTTGCGGTTTGCGGGGGAGCGTGGGTGATATCAAAATAAAACAACAAACTTGCACTGCGTATGGTAATTACCTATCCAACGATATATGGCACATGGCTGTAGCTCTTGCAGTTTCTGAGATCTAGGCGTTGATACAGACAGACGGACATGGCTATATCGACTCGGCTGTTGATGATGATCAAGAATATATATACTTTATGGGGTCGGAGATGCTTCCTTCTGCCTTTTCAACCATTTTTAATGGGTACAGGGTATAAAAATAACTTTTGATTGATGTATCACTTATTTCGATCGGAATAACACAGCAAAATTTTAATTTTTTTGATATTCAAATACTAGCTACCTACCTCACTTTCGTCCATAATGACACAAAATTATAAATATTAAAATTAAAAAAAAAGTTTTATCCGGATATCCTTAATAAAAACATTAAAAAAACACTGTTGCTGTTTATTTGGAATCCTAAACAGTATTAAAAAAATTTAAATTCTAAATAACATTGCTGTACTAAATGTACTTTTTTACGTAAAAAATGTTTCCTAGTGGTGATATTTTTTTTGCAACTTTAGGTAAATATGAAATACAATAAATAAACCCTGAAGTTAGGGGGCTGATATATTAGCTTGTACGAATTTAATATGAAAATATTTACCTGATGAAGAAACTGTTGGATTACCAACATATGGCACAGATATATTCTGCGGACCAGTTGGGACTGAATTTGAATTTAAAGATTCTTCTTCGACATGAAATAAGTTGTCATCTTCCGCAGGTATGCCATTAACCAAGTATTCCACGGCGCGCTCTGGATTATTAAAACTAGCTGACATTGCGCGTTCTACGTTTTCACGAGGATAGCCCATTTCAACCATTGATAAAACAGTTTGTGCGTAATCGTCACCCATTAGTAAATTTGATTCGGCTCGCGATTGCAATGTTGCGTTTTCCAATTCACCGATTAAATCGTTTTCATGTTTCGTTTCATTAGTTGAAACAGATGGCAACGCAGTGGGATTACTCGTACCACAACAGGTGCTGGTATTGTCTATAGCTTTTTCTTTACTGTCTGAAGTCGATGTTTGTGTATTTGAGCTGGGATTTTGAACCTTATCCGCTTCCCTAAGGCGTGATTGACCTGTTGAACTTGCTGCATCCCGAGTCAACATTACCACAATGAACTTCTTTTCGTCAACATTGTAAGAGCCAATAGTATGGTCATCCACTAGAATAACACCCGCATAAATGAGTTTTTGCTTTTCAACGATATACTCGGACCCGCGAACATCGTATATTTTCTTCTTTAATTCAAAAACCTAAAATAAAAAAAATATAATGTAACACCAATATTTTGTATTATAAAATGTAATATTTGTCAAACATAGAATGTACCCTTGTAATATATTAAAAAGTGTCTTTTTAACTACCTTTTCTTACTTGTTAATTGTATAAGAAAGTCTAAATTTTTGTATTGAGTTAAAAAATATGTGTATCTATTTAGTATGTATTTTATTTAAAACCAAGTGAGAAAATTATCTTCGGTTTGCCGAAGATGGTATACCCTTGAAAACAAAAAAGTTTTCCATACAAAGACTTGTTTTCATATCGGTCGTTTCTATGGCAGCTATACGATATAGTGGTCCGATCCGAACCAAACAAATGTTTAATTCGGTTGCGATAGCTTGGAGAACAAAAAAGTTTTCCATACAAAGACTTGATATCTGATTGATTGTTTGTATGGCAGCTATATGATATAGTGGTCCGATCTGATTTTTAAACTTAATCAGCGTGCAACAAAAATAATGATCTGGTAAAAATTTCAAAACGCTAGCTTTTAAACTACTGTCTATTTTTTGCATAGAAACAGAAACTTTGTATGGAAAACTTTTTTGTTTTCCAAGCTATTGCAACCGAATTCAATATGTATCCATTTGACATAGGCATACATGATTTGTGAAAGTTTGGTCCGGATCAGATCACTATATCATATAGCTGCCATACAAACGACCGATATGAAAACAAGTCTTTGTATGGAAAACTTTTTTGTTTTCCAACATATTGCAACCGAATTCAACATTTATTCATTTGACATAGCCATACATGATTTGTAAAAGTTTGATCCGGATCGGATCACTATATCATATAGCTGCCATACAAACGACCGATATGAAAACAAGTCTTTGTATGGAAAACTTTGTTGTTTTCAAGGGTATACCATCTTCGGCAAGCCGAAGATAACTTTTCTTACTTGTTAATTGTATAAGAAAGTCTAAATTTTTGTATTGAGTTAAAAAATATGTGTATCTATTTAGTATGTATTTTATTTAAAACCAAGTGAGAAAATTATCTTCGGTTTGCCGAAGATGGTATACCCTTGAAAACAAAAAAGTTTTCCATACAAAGACTTGTTTTCATATCGGTCGTTTCTATGGCAGCTATACGATATAGTGGTCCGATCCGAACCAAACAAATGTTTAATTCGGTTGCGATAGCTTGGAGAACAAAAAAGTTTTCCCTACAAAGACTTGAAATCTGATTGATTGTTTGTATGGCAGCTATATGATATAGTGGTCCGATCCGATTTTTAAACTTAATCAGCGTGCAACAAAAATAATGATCTGGTAAAAATTTCAAAACGCTAGCTTTTAAACTACTGTCTATTTTTTGCATAGAAACAGACGGGCAGACGGACATGGCTATATCGACTCGGCTGTTGATACTGATCAAGAATATATAAGTTAACTAAGTTAACCGGACCGATCGTCCGCTCACCAGCACCAGCACCGGTGAAATTGCTGACCAAGCATTTGGCCGGAAGCTCGCACATAGCCGGCAAAAGCTCTGCATATTGACAGAGGCCGCTATGAAACTTTTTCTATGTTAGCTTTAAGGTCAGTTCGTTTTGAGACATTATTGAATAAAGAGCACCAGATCACAGAATAGACAACTTCAGCCTTCATACGCCAGTGACTCGGAATCCGAAGGCGAAGAACTGAGAATGGCTTATGTTAACACACCCACAACCAATAAAATGCCTTCCGAAGCGGAACAAATAAGAACCGTTATTCAGGCACTGCAAGAACAAGCTGCAGAAAGCCATCGCAGAGAAAACGAACTGCGCCAAATTATTGAAGAGCTGTCCAACCGAGTCGCGGCGGTACAGGTTAACCCCGCCCAGGTAGCAGCGCCTCCGATCAAGGTTTACCTCCCGGTAAAAATTGAGTGATCCAGTGCAATGAAACATTGGACGCTGTAAAATGTCTTTCAGAATTTGTGGGGACACAGGAGACATATGTCTCCTGGCGACAGGCGGCAATGGCCGAGTATTCCATGTTTAGTGGTTATGTAGATAATTCACGCCACCATTATCAGGCGGTAGTCATCATCAGGAGCAAGGTCAAAGGCCCTGCTGATGGGGTTTTATCATCTTTTGGAACTGTGCTGAACTTCGATGCGATCATAAATTGTCTCGATTTCACGTACAGTGACAAACGGCCGATACACGTTATCGAGCAAGAGCTAGGCACCCTTAGACAGGGAAGCCTCACGCTACTTCAGTATTATGATAAGGTTGAAAAAAAAAACTCACCTTGCTCACCAACAAGGTGACTATGTCATACGAAGCGTCGGCAGGAACGGTTTTGTGCGAGAAGTTCCGGGATGACGCCTTGTGCGTTTTCGTCTCAGGGGACTCAGGCGCAACCTCACGGATGTGCTATTTGCGGCAAAGCCGAAAAACATGCCATCAGCGCTCGCCCTGGCGCAGGAAGTGGAATCCAACCATGAAAGGTACACTTTCGCAACTTCGTTTGCAAGAAGCCAGGAAGATAGGGACCGTAGATAGTATCCCAAAGTGCATTAGCGCCAACAGGCCCTCCACACGCCAACTCGCAGGGAACTGCCGGGAAGAACTCCCACTTTTCTAGGCGGCACAGGACACAAGTGCACTATGCCCCACGAAGCGACAGGGTGGCTCGAGGAAGCACACCGGAACCTATGGACGTTGACCCGTCATTGTCCAAAATGCAACCATCCCACGCCCCGGCTTTCCCGAAATGGAAGCCGGCCGCATCTGGCCGCTCGGCTCCTCCTAAAAGACAAAGATTTAACCATGTTGCTCAGGCCTCGGATAGTTCGGACACGGCTTATGCCGCCGCAGCATCCACTGCAGCGGGAAGGATCGACGATGATGCCATCCTAGAGTATGACTCAGATGTTATTAATTTTTTAGGGGAAAATCCCTGCTACCCGTTATCAGACGAAGAGTAGCAGGGATCGACATGAAACTCTGGTTGACACGGGCGCGTCAAAAAATTTCATCCGACCATTTAAGGAGTTGGAAGGCGTCCGCCCGGTAGAGTCCCCATTTGCAATCCATTCGATTCATGGGGTGACCACAATCACTAAAAAATGTTTCGTGTCTGTTTTTAACCAAAAAGCTACGTTTTTACAGATTTGACCTCCTTCGACGCGATCGTTGGCCTAGACCTGTTAAAACAGGCCGGCGCGTCGCTTTGCCTAGCTTCCCGTCAGCTCAAATGGGGCTCTGGAGTAGAGCAAATTGACTTTCACACTTGCCCCGATTTCGTCAACGGCGAAATTCAGGAACTGCTTAAAAATGGCATTATCCAAAAGTCGAAGTCCCACTACAATAACCCAATATGGGTCGTAGACAAAACGGTCACCGACGAAACGGGCAATAAATAAAATTCGTTTGGTACTGGACTTCCGCAAACTGAACGAAAGAACGATACCAGACAGATACCCCATGCCAAATATCTCAATGATATTGGGGAACCTCGAAAAGGCCAAATACTTCACCACGCTTGATCTGAAGTCTGAACGCGACCGTGAGAAGACGTTATTCTCAGTAAACGGAGGGAAGTATGAGTTCCGAAGACTTCCATTCGGACTCAGGAATGCTGCAAGCATCTTCCAGAGGACAATTGACGACATTCTGCGAGAGCAGGTCGGCAAGTTCTGCTACGTTTATGTCGATGACGTCATCATCTTTTCAGAAGATAAAAATGCCCATGTTAAGCACGTAGATTGGGTTCTGAAAAGCCTATACGATGCTAACATGAGAATATCGGCAGAAAAGTCACGTTTTTTTAAGAAAAGCGTGACCTTCCTAGGGTTCATCGTCACCAACAATGGTGCGGCGACTGATCCAGAGAAGGTCAAGACCATAAAAGAATTTCCAGAGCCCAAAAACGTATTTTAGGTCAGGTTATTCCTGGGCTTGGCCAGCTATTATCGATGCTTTATCAAAGATTTCGCATCAATAGCGAGGCCCATTTCAGACATACTGAAGGACGAAGATGGAAGTGTTAGCCGACACAGGTCCAGGAATATCCAGGTACAATTTTCCGAAGCGCAACATCGTGCCTTCGAGAAACTACGTAATATATAAAAATAATATAATATAATATAATAAATATAAATAAATATAATAATATAATAAAAAACAAGTAAGGTAGTCGAGTTTCCCGATTGCAAAATACCCTGTACCCTTAGACATGCTTACAATTTATTTATTTAATATCAATAAATAAATGAAACAATATTCTACCATATTAGAAAAGAGTACCATAAAAATATAAATTTGGTATGATTTTGGTTACACATACACATTTCGCTGTCAACGTCGCAGTAGGCGTCGCGCAATTCGTGTTTGGCTGCGCTTCTGCTTCCCTTGCCATAGATTTTGCATGTGGCATAACTTCCGTGTTTCTTATCCGATTTGGCTCAAATTTAAAAATTAGATAGCTTTTATAAGCACCAACGCATATGCTGAATTGCATAGCATTAGGTTTATAATTGTGGGCGTGGCAGTTTTTTGGGGTTTGCGGGGAACAGTTTTTTTATGTTTGCGGGGGAACGGGGGATGATATCAAAATAAAAATAAAAAAGTACTGCGCGTATGGTAATTACCTATCCAACGATATATGGCACATGTCTGTAGCTCTTGTAGTTTCTGAGATCTAGGCGTTGATACGGACAGACGGACGGACGGACGGACAGACGGAGATGGCTATATCGACTGGGCTGTTGATGCTGATCAAGAATATATATACTTTATGGGGTCGGAGATGCTTCCTTCTGCCTGTTACATACATTTGCACCATTTTATGATACCCTTTTCACCCATTTTTAATGGGTACAGGGTATAAAAAGCGTTTGATCTAACGACAGATGTGCTGTCTCAAGAGGGAGGTCCGATTACAATGATATCTAGGACATTGAGCGACAGAGAAATTAACTACGCTACCAACGAAAGGGAGCTGTTAGCCATAGTCTGGGCACTAGCCAAGTTGCGGCACTACCTATATGCGGTTAAAGAAATAAACATCCTTACCGACCACCAACTTTTGACGTTTTCGGTATCGGAATCCAATCCGAACGTCAAGAATAAGAGATGGAAAGCATGCATCGATCAGTCCAGTGCACGAATTTTTTACAAACCCGGAAAAAATAACCTCGTTGCAGATGCCCTCTCGAGACAACTCAACGTTGTTGGAGACCACGGCCACGGTTTACAGCGAACTTTCGCTTACACACACGATCGAGTCCACGGATAAACCCGTGAATTGCTTCCGGAATCAAAAAATTTTAGAAAAGGCGCGCTTCCCTTGGAAACGCACTTTTATACTGTTTGGGAATAAGAGGTGCCACTCGATCAACTTCTCGCGCAAACAAACTTTGCCAGAGGAACTTGCCAACACCATTATCCCTAATGGTGTGAGTGCCTTCCACTGTGATCTTCACACGCTGGCACAAATCCAGGACGAAGTGGTTCGACAATTTCCGGCCACAAAGTTCTGGTATTGTAAAAAAAGGGTCACCGATATTTTCGCCGTCGAAGAGAGATCCTCACCGCCGAGCACAACAGAGCTCACAGGTCGGCCCAAGAAAACGTGAAGCAGGTGAGTACCGAGTACTACTTCCCGAAAATGACCAAATTGGCGAGCGAAATAGCTGCCAATTGCAAAACTTGCGCCAAAGCAAAGTATGACAGACATCCGAAGAAACAGGAGCTCGGTGAAACCGCAATCCCGGTCCATGTACGAGACATATTTTACATCGATATTTTCTTAACGGATAAAAAATACTTTCTCACCTGAGTTGACAAATTTTCAAATAAAAAACGATCAAAATTTGACAAGAAACCGAGAAAACGCTTCTCGGCGGAACAGAGTGTTTCAGGTCGGCCATAAAGTCCTAGTAAAGTCAAGGCGACTAGGCAACAAACTCACTCCCTTATGCGAGGAGAGAACCATCGAGGCAGACTTGGGGACCACAGTCCTAATTAAAGGGAGGGTGGTCCACAAAGACAACCTCAGGTAACCCGAGCAGAGCCCAGTTGCGGTTACCTCGAGTTTTTCATTTTTTTTCATTCATAGCTAAGTTTTCATCCTTTCTCATTATTCATAGCCACTCGGCAATATCTTTTATCAGTTTACATCCTCTATTTACTATAACAATCAACCACACATATCAAGTTATCTGAAGCACGACTAATTGATGCACACAATAGTCAAATTGATCAACACCAAAACACATGTTCGAATCAACGAACTCATCAACACAGGCAATCAACTTTTAAAAGCTTCCAAAAGTGCACAAATTGACACAGGCCATCTATACGAAACGTTATTGACGCGCAATAGAAGCATTGTCATGGAATCACAGAATCTAATGTTAACAATTACACTCGCAAAGATTAACGTAGTTAGTCCAAGCATTTTGGACCGTGCAGATTTGGAGAATGTTTGGGTAGAGGAGCCCACCGATACCCCCATAAGGGATATTTTGTCCGTTGCGTCCGTGAAAGTCCTACAATCTCCTAACATATTGCATTTCATAATAAAGTTCCCCAAGATTAAGATAGCCTGCAAAAAGATCACCATTCTTGCAGTGGCACACCACGATACGGTGTTAAGGTTAGAGGATAACGTGGTGGCGGAATGTAACGAAGAAGTCCGCGCCGTCAAGAACTGCTCCACATCACCCGGGGCAACGTTCTGTCAATTATCTTCGGTGAGCTCATGCGCCCAAGAACTTCACGTTGGGGTCGTGGCGCATTGCGATACACAGCAGAGCGATCTTCATCCGGTCACCTATGTCGACGAAGGAATTATCGTCATCAATGATAGACCAGCACTTGTGCGTGTGGATAATGGAACAAACATCCACATTAGAGGCACGCATCTTATAACATTTATTGAGAGTGCTATGGTCAATGAGACCGTTTTTATAAATCACGACATGGTCCAGAAAAGGGCAACGGGAGTCGCTAACTTCCCTCTCCTGAATATCTCGATGAAACACGAGATCCTGAGCCTTCCATATCTTCACCGCTTGAGAGAAAGGAATCTGGAGCAGATCAGGAAGGGTAGTCCCCCTTCCACCACAATCGTCCTATTTCTACAGAGAAGTACAACGGCCAACCACTCCTATTCTAGAAGAGACTGCGAGGGATCCCCTGCAGCACCCGAATTATATTAATTTATATACTTTGTGGGGTCGTAGATGCTTCCTTTAATGCGTTACACATTTCTGGACAAAATTATAATACCAAGGGTATAAAGAGTATAAAAAACCTCTTTACACTTGGACTAGCGGTAAGGTCCCTAGAGACTTTTTTGATTTTAAAGTGAAGATTACTCTTAGTGTCACCAAGGAAAAGTACCCTTGATCGAACTTATTTTCCGAAATTAAAGTGTTGCGCTTCTTTTAAGACTAATTTCAAGGCAATTGGTTAATTAATTTAGAAGAAATAGCTTTCTACTTTTCTTTCCTCTTATATTAGCGGTAAAGCCCGTAGGAAACTACATACAAGTTGTATGGAATGTTTATACAAAAGCATTTTTTTATTTACAAAAAATATGATTATTATATAAAATAAATACTAATATATTATTAAAAATTAATGAAATAGTTGCACCACGGAAACTTCGTCCATAATGCTATTTGTGCAGGGAACAAAACACTCGCCAGAGAAAAGCGCGCTTCTACTGATACGATTGTAACAAAGCGGTTTGTATGGAACATTCTGTGCAAACTTGTGCAGCACAAAATTTAATTTTAAATTAATGTTATTAACTACAATTTTCACTTTTTTAATAAAAAAAACATATTAAATAAGTAATTTTGTCGCTTTTGTGTGAAAACTCCATACAAATTGCACAGAGGTCCGTACGGACCTTACCGCTGAAATAAGGGTGAAAAGGTTACCGCTAATTTGGTGGTAACGAGAAAAAATACGGTGACACGACGAATGCAACACCAAAATATGTAGATCTGATATCAATTTGAGTAATTGTATAATTTACCTTTTTATATATTTTTTTTACGTTTGTGTTTATTTATATATTTATTCTTTCGTCACCAAAAGTGACAAATATTTTGGGCATAGAATGCGTGTTCGTCACTGGCATTTTACCGCGTTGAGAGGTTTTTGTATTTAATATGGAACTTCAAAATTAAAATGCATTTATTTCGATATTGCATTTTACGACTTTTATATCTATAAAAACGATATATAGTTTCCTTTAAAAAAAATTTATATTTTTTTTGGAAGTTGATTCCCACACTCTTTTTTAATGGCATTTAATTTTAAATTAAACTTTTTTAAAATTTATACTTAAAAAGAATGATATTTAAATATATCTATGTCTACATATATGTGAACATGCATTTACACATTTAAGTCTGTTGAACCATTCCTGGATATGTATGTATGTACCTACATATATATGTAAAAATTTATATATGGCTGTATATATTTATTTTAATTGAGGTGATTACGTATATATATAATCACTTACTGTTTTTTCAGCTTCAAAATCAATAGTGAAGGTCTGCTGTTGAAGATTTTTTATAGTGATAATCATGATGAGCTGTGTTTTCTTGCTTTTCAAAATTCGAATTTATTCCATCCAAATAAAATATTTTGTAGCTGATTTGTCGTTGAAGTGACCATTTTAAAATTGGTTTACAATACCTTGGGCTACACTTCAAAGCTAAAACTTAGTTTTAAATATCATGTTTACACATGTAAACATCGATCGAAAAGCACGTTAAACGTTGATTTTGATTATATATAGAGTTAAGCGAAACCGACTCTACACTGTTTTTTTTTTTGGCAATCTGGCTTTGTAAGTGACATCATATATTTATTGTAGACTTTATTTTATATTTCTTAGACTGTCAGTTCAAGTTCTGGCTCAGGTCGGCTACTTATTTTGCCCCACTAAATTTTCTTAATATATTTATATTAAAGTTTTTGCATTGCTCTCACCATGTTTTCCTTAAAAATTTAAATATTCCTTCTCATCCACCTGGCGACTACAAGTGATCTTAACAGCCGTGCCGCATAAATAGATAAATAAAGATAGTTGAAGTTTATTCTTCGCCACTCAAATGAAATTTTTAATTGCTGTTCTGGTTGTTGTAAAACATAAATACTTTAGTTTGCAGTAGATTTTAATAGCAAAAAATATATGGTCCGGAACTTGATCTGTCCCAAAGTTTTTTCTCTACCTATGAGCAAATGTCACGAAATAAGTGGCTGGTCATAAGTGCTCTCAAATTCTATTAAAAATTAAATTAAAGTAGACGTTTTTTAATAAATAAAAGCGATTCGCGACATTTTCAGAAAAGGAAAATGGTGGATTACTGAGAAGAATTTCTCGACACAGAAAAACCTTAAGGTTTATCCGTTCAACGGATGGTGAATGAACGTCAGTGGGAAGAGGCTATTAGTGCTTGTTTTACGAATTTGGAAATCAATAATCGGCACAAAAGGGCCAACTCTTATGGTACTTATTCATTTTGTATACAAAAATTCCGCAATTATGAACACGTTAAGGACGGCGGTGACCACCGGTGGCTCAAACATGGATGTTTTATCTGGCGGCGTGGTTCAAAAAAAAATTTTTTAGCGGCGCGTATCACCGGTGGCTCATATTGTAATTTTATTATAAAATTAAACTATTTATGATCAAAACAAATTTTTATTGAAATTAAAATATAAAAAAATTAAATGAGACAGGATGATATTCATTGTTTTTGATGAGGTTTTTTTGAAACATTTTAGACAAAGTAGTGGTTCACCTTCGCAAAATTTACAGAACGTTGTGAGTCTTTTTCTTTTTTTGCTGCATAATTACTGCCTTTTCGAGTAGACAACGTTTTATAACATTCACTGCATCGTTTCCGCGACTTTCTGGCAGTTCCAGTATACTTTTGAAGAAAATGTATACTTCCTCTATGTGTTGCTTGCGGTTCTGTGGAAAGTTTATCCAGGAGCCAATCAATAATTGATTCTCTAAATTTTTAAAGATCCACGTGCTTGGTACCCCACTTCTGATGAATATACCATTTTACTGTCTTGCGTAATGAATAGTAATATGAAGAAAGTTGGTCGGATAGATCAACGCTTTTTTGGCATAATTGTAATCAAAAATAGCATTAGGTTTGGATTTACCACTTGTTCCCACAACAATATTGCAAGTAAGACTTCCAGGATTGTTGGTGTTTTCTAGTGTTGAATGAATAACTAGTATCAACTCCATCGTTAAATTGTTTAGCATAACGATCTGTTTCCCTCACTATGAATTCGAAGAGGTTCCTTGACAGAAATATCTGGTACAATGAGAACGGGTCATCGCTATTAACGCCCTCTTGCGAAAATTCCTCGTTTTCCGTATACTGATATAACAAATTACTTCTTCCTGTTACACGCCATTCTGTATCGTCATCACTAAATTCCGAATCCATTTTTTAAAAAATCTTATGCACTACTCTAATGTGCCAAATTATTTTCTTCCCAATTAAAACTTCCATTGTTTATTTCCTCTGAAAATGATGAAAGTTGGCTCGATGTTGATCTTCTTTTGCGGAATCCAATTGTTGATTTGTCCGAAAAATTCATTTCATTTATTTTTAGGATATACAAATACTAATTTTTATAAAGAAAGACAATGAAAGTCTAAACTCATGCAAATAAAATAAAACACAAAGTTGTACCTTATCAGGAGTCCAAGAATTATGTCAAATATTTGCAAGCGTAAGGACATTGTAGATACCATGCATTTCTACTGCTGCATCTGCAATGCAATATAAATTAAAAGTTTATTAATCTTCACGTTAATGGAAAAATTAAAAAAAAAATGTTTTCTTGATGCCGCATTTCAAACAAAACTATATAATTTTTTCCCACCAACAACAACATCTTTTTCGTTACAAAATTAAAAAAAAAAAAGGAAAAAGCTTCAAATGTTAAGTTGAATAGAAGTGCCCAAAGTGTACTACACAAATATTATTACCAATGTTACGACTTCAAATTTTTTTTTTAGGAGTGCCAATCAAGTGATAAAAATATGCTTTATAGAATGTTTTTTTTGTTTTCTATAACTATTTATTGAGGCATACAGGGTATCTGAAAACCCCTTGGTGACCTTGGCATCTATTAATACTGCCCGAGAGGATCGCCGGCTACGTGTGCTTAGCGTTACCATTATTACTAAATTTAATCTTACAAACTAACAATATTTAAAACCCTTAAAAAATAAATATAAAAGAAAGAAAGACGATGGGGAGTATATATGAAAAAAACTATAGGAAAACTTTATATGACAAAAAATGTATATTTATTTTAATTATTTTCCATAATGTATCAAACACATTTTAGTATTTTTTTTTTGTATAGCTTTATACCCCATTAGAGGAATTTTAGTTTTTTTAGAATGTGCAACGTAGTGAAACAGGCATCAACCTCAACATATATATATAATTACGTTTAAAGATTATTTTTTGGAAAAATAAAAAAAACGCAATGAATTTATGTGTGGTCTTTATTGATTCGTAACTGAAATCAGACTGACTTAATTTTTAACAACGAAATATACTTAAAGCTTTATTATTAATGTGTATACAGGAGCGCTTTAGATCCCGTTAATTCTTCTCGTGAACATAGCGACTCGCAGTATGTGTAGAGTTTCAATGGACAGGGGGTGGGGTTATGTTGGCATGGTAACTCACGCATTAGAGTTACTGTTTAAAATTGACGCTGGTGCGCGTTAGAGTTACCGTTTAAGATTGACGTTTATGCGCATTGGTTTCGTTTTCATTATTGTTCTTATATACTATGGTTATATATGGTGCGTCAGCACATGTTCTTATATGCTATGTTTAAATGTACATACAGTTTGTCAAGAAACTGTTTACACACCGAAAATAAATGGTATTTCTGACTTTGAATGCAAAATTAAAGGCTTTTTATCAAAATTCAGGATTTTTTTTTATTTATATCTATTTATTAATATATTTTTTATCAATATGTAAAAAAATAATAACATAATTATAAACAGTTAACGAGAAAAATAACAAAAACTAAGTTTCCACACTTTTGACACTGTCAAGAAAGTGTTTACACAAATTACACTAGCTCTATTACAGTTCAATTTTAAAGAAAAGATAATAAAAAACTAATAGTTTTAATACATTGTATACTCTCCATTAGCATTAGGAACATATTGGATGCGATTTTTCATCGATCCAATCAGTTTTGGTAGTTGATAAAAAGCCTTTAATTTTGCATTCAAAGTCAGAAAATACCATTTATTTTCGGTGTGAACAGTTTCTTGACAAACTGTATGTTAGTTTATGCCACTTCTCCTCCCTTAAGAAAAAGTCTGTCCTCAGACTTACTATGCGTTTGAATTTCGTTTTCGTTTTCAATTTCATTTGCGTTTGATGTTATAGATTTACATTTGTAAAAAATAAAAAAGGTAATATTAAGATCCAAAACAATTTTAAATTTTGTGTATTGTTCTTAAATACAAATTCATTCATTTCTTTATGGGCGATTGGTTCAAGCTTAGCTATATTATTAGGCAAATAAATGTTTTCAATTTCATGATACACTGAAATTTTCCAAATCTACCGTACAATTTTCTTTTTTTTTTTTTTTTCAATGTTTTGCTTATTTATTGAATCCCTTTTACTTAAGAGTCTAACAATAAGTTTTCAAATCTTATTCTAAGCTAACTAAATATCATTTTATGAAATGATTCGTGCTGTGTGGCCTAACAAATTAAACGCTGGGCTGGTTGGTCGTTCCGGTGCAGTCGGCTTTGGCTGCTTACTCGAATAAGTTTTCTTGCAAGAGGATTTGAATGTGAGGCTAGTTTTTCATTATATTTAACTTTTTTCTCAGCTATTGTCTCAATGACAAGTTTTATTTGTAAGTCCCTGTGTATATTCTCGTTCCGAAGATACCATGGAGCTCCAGTAATGATTCTCAGGATCCTAGACTGTGCTCGCTGGACTATGTCGATGTTGCTTCTCGATGCGTTGCCCCATAGCTCGGAGCCATAGGTCCATATGGGTTTTAAGACGGAGTTATAAAGGAGGACTTTGTACTCCAAGCTTAGGGGAGAGCGGACGTTTATAAGCCAGTGTAGATCCCGTGCTTTTAGTCTGAGGTGCGTCGTCTTGGCCTCTATGTGTTTCCGCCAGGTGAGCCGCTTGTCCAGATGAATGCCTAAGTATGTAACGTTATCGGCTTGTGGGATGCGCGTGTGGTTCATTACCAAGGGCGGGCAGCTTTGTTTGTTTAAGGGTAAATGTTACCTGTTTGCACTTTTCTTCGTTTACTCGTATGCGCCAATCTGCAAGCCAATGTTCTATACAAGTTAGATGGCGTGCTAGCTGCATCGTAGTTTTTACTGGGCATCTGGATCGACTTAGAATTGCAGTGTCATCAGCGAATGTGGATATCGTTAGCTGGTAGTTTGTTGGGATGTCCGCCGTGTATAGGGTGTATAGAATTGGGCCCAGAACACTTCCTTGAGGCACTCCGGCTTCTATAATACAATCGTTTGAAGTGCTTGAACTGCATCTAACCGCGAACACTCTTTTATATAGATAAGACTTTAGAAGCTTATGCATGTTTTGAGGCAGCAGTTGGATTATTTTAAACATAAGTCCATCCAGCCATACTCTATCGAATGCTTGTGCAACGTCTAAGAATAGAGCTGTGCAATATTCGCGATGTTCAAAGGCAGTGCGAATTTCTGTTGTGATGCGGTTAACCTGTTCGATGGCTCCGTGTTTTGCCCGAAAACCAAATTTGTGCGATGGGAGTGTGTTGTGTGTTTTGAGGTGGGGGCTGATGCGTAGTAGCAGCACTTTTTCAAATAGCTTGGATAGACAAGTAAGTAAGCTTATTGGCCTGTATGATGATGGCTGTGTTTTGTCTTTCCCAGGCTTAGGGATCATAATGATAACTGATTTCTTCCACTTTTGAGGGAACAAGCAGATTCGTAGAACTGCACACTTTGGGAGCTCGATGATCATTTTCGGGGTTATTAAGTCGTATCTAGGCGATTTTCCAGTTTTAAGTTGCTCTTTAATGACTTGCATTATCTCGCTTGGCCGAAATTCTATAGGATCTTGTGGTGCTAAGTCAAATGCAGTTAAAGGCGGGAGAGTAAATGAGTTAGTGGCTGGGTTTGGTTGAAATACTTTTTTAAGATGATCAGCGAAGACTCTTGTTCTGTCCGTGTCACTGCGAGACCAGCTTCCGGTAGAGTTACGGAGGGGTACAACCGTTTCTGTTGGTGAATGTAGGTTCCTGTTTTCCACAACGAGTTCTTTGTGCCTGTGGGCGTGAGATTCTCGATGTACCTTAGTTGTGCGTCCACTTCTTCTTTCTTAAGCGCATTGGTAAGTCTGCGAGAAGCTGCTTTTAGTCTACTCTTTGCGCCAGGTGATCTGTGCTCCTGCCACTCTCTTCGAAGTCGTCGTTTTTCAAGGACAAGCAGTTCAGTATCTCTACTTGTCTTGTTGAACTTTGTGCTGCATACATAATTGTCTTGTGGAGTTGACGCTTTTGCTGCTGCAACGAGTATTGATTCTATGTTATCAGTAAGCTGATCAATGTCTTGCTCGGTTTCCAGGGGGCTAGAAAAGCCGGTATGGGAACAAACATATTTTTTGTACCTCGCCCAGTTGGTCCTGTTGCTTGTGAGCCTATGCGGTCGCTCGATGTGTTGTAGCTGGTACAAGAGATGAAAGAGCACCGGACAGTGATCAGTTGAGAGTTCTGGAAGTGCCTCAGCTGTGATCATGGATTGGGGTATCCTTTTTGTGATGGCAAAGTCGATCAAATCTGGAAGCTTCATGGGATCTGCTGGCCAGTATGTAGGCGCTCCCGGGGAAACATAGTTTAGTTTGCGTTGCGGATTAATGATTGCGTTGTACAGCTGTTTTCCTTCAGGGTTCGCTATCCGAGATCCCCAGTACATGTGCTTGGCATTCCAATCGCCAGCTGCAACAAACCTTTCACCAAACGAGTCAAAAAGTGTTGTGAATTTTTCTTCGGAGATTGTGAAGCGAGGTGGGCAATAGACAGCAGCCAGAGTGAGAGCACCGTTGTGGCATTGGAGGTTTATAGAGGTGCATTGTAAGCAGTCTTCTTGCCAATTACCAAGAAAGTGGTGCTTAATTCGCAATCGTATTAGTATACCAGTGCCTCCATGGGCCTTGCCATCCGGGTGATTCGTAAAATAAAATTTATATCCTGGTATTTGGAAGTTGTACTTTTCGGTAAGGTGAGTCTCTGAGAGTAGCATAACGTCAATGTTTCTGTCGGCTAAGAACTACGCGAGTTCTAGCTTGTGCCGCGAAACGCCATTAGCGTTCCAGGTAGCGATTATTATTTCAATAAGGATGTTTAGGTTCCTCATAATCTGTTGCATAGTTTCTTGCATGAAGGTCATGAAGTTGTTCATGCTTTGCTGCATCGAAAGCATGATCGCTTCAAGGCCAATTGGCTGCTGTTGCATGTTCTGTGTGTTTATTTGGTTAATTTTATGCTGGACGCTGGAGGTGACTGCTGTTGGTACTTGGATCCCTGATTTTAGTACACTTGCAAAGGAAGAGTTTGGTATTGTTCGGTGGCTGGCAGACGAAGGTATGTTAGTTGTAGTCGGTTCCATTTCTTTGTGAATTGTTGGTGTGATACGATTACGAGCTGAATCCACTCGTTTGTTTAGGCGACTCTTGAGTTCCTTGTAAACAATGCATCCTCGCCAGTTGGCTGTGTGTTTTTCGCCACAGTTGCTGCATAACTTAATTGAACTGTCGTTTTTATTCTTAGGACAGTTTAAAGTCCTGTGGGCATCGCTGCAAACGACGCAGATGGATTTTAGGGTGCAGTACGCTTTGGTGTGTCCATATTCTTGGCAGTTGGTGCACTGCACAGGTTGCCTGCGCTTGTGTGGCTCTTCTACGGTTATTCTTCGGTGCAGTAAATACTGTAGCTTATATATAGGATGTACTTCATTTTTGTTGTTTTTCTGACTCGATGGCTCCAGTTCGACTTTAAAGAGTGGCTGCGGCTCTTTGTTCCTGTTGAGGATGTTGATCACCGTTTTGGCGTTGAAGTTCTTTTCCTTTAGTGCCGCGATAATTTCGGATGAGGTCACGGATGACTCTATTCCTTTGATGACAACCTGCAATCCTTTGGCACTTTTCAGCTGGTAGGTATAGTAACTCTTCCCAGCTTCGTCTAGGTACTTGGTCACTGACCGGTGGCTAGACTCATCCTGAGTCTGCACTTTCGTTTCTTGTATGTTGCCCTTAGTAAGAGGTATAACATGGAACTTGTTCTCTCCAATAATTGCAACTAGTTTGTTAACCAGCGCATTTGAGGTTTTCTCACGTATATATATTGGTGGCGGCTTTATCTTCTTCTGCTCCTGTTCCTGCTCTTCACAGTCATCCAGTAGTGCAAACCTATTTGAACTTGGCGCGTTGGCGCGATTTATTTTTGGCTGATTACCAGCCTGCTTGTGTTGTGGGCTTAGCTTTCGCTTTATTTGGATGTAGCGATCCAGCCCTGTTTGACAAAGTTTTTTGTTTTGTTTTGGTTCTTGTCCGCTTTCGCTTTCAAGAGACGGTGTCAGTGCTTTTGCATTCGTTGTTGTTGATTCAGCGGAATTGTACACCGCTGTCGGTATTGAGCATAGAGTTGATGTTGATGTTGTTGCAGTTGTTGTTGCTAAAGGTGCGGTTGCAGTAGATATCGTGATTAATGTACTGGTAGTTAAAGAACTTGACACCGTTTGGAATGGGGAGAGGGTGAGAGAGACGCTCTCAGTGCGTTTGGGTTCACTGCGTGCAGTCAGAAGCATTGGTGAGCAAGACCGCGATCGTATGCTTTCTGCAGGTGCTAGGTCATTGACCGGGTGGGTGGTTTGGCACTCGCGGGCGTTAGACACGACGTTGAAGTATGCATTGTTCCGCTGCAGGGAGAGTCGTCGCTCGTCTTGCTCTTTTTGCCGCTGAGCGCGCAATTCGCGTTGGCTCATTCTATTTGTTTTTTTTTTTTAGTTTTACTTTATTATTCCACACACAGAAAGTTTTGTAAGATAGCAATTTAACATTGCCAATAGCGTCTCTTTCGCTTTCGATTTGTGTATTTATTTTATGTTATTAATTATTCGCTTCACTAAAATCAGGTGGTTTTATACGGAGCTCGATGAAAACACCGTACAATTTCTAATTTTATTTCTTTATTTCCAGATATTTTATGTGCTTCTTATTATTCTATTATTCTTATCTATTATTTTTTTTTTTTTTTTTTCAATATTAATAACTTGATTATTGTACATATAAAGTTTATTTTTAGAATCGATTGTTAAAATATTACCAAAAGAGTCAGGGTATGGTTCTATTAAGTAAGTGGGTGTAGTGTGTGTTTGTGTAGGTATATGAGGGATGATTGAAATAATATGTTCGAGTTTAAAAGGAGGTAACCTTGATTTGGCTTGATTGGCCTAATGCTTTGGCTGTTTACCGAAATAACGAATCTAATTAGGGTGTATAGTGTTAAGTTGAATTTAAAGTTGGTTCCTGATTTACTTGTAAATATTTGCTCTCGTTAATTTTCTTCTTTTTTTGAAATTGAGTTTTATAATGGTCAATTTTATGACCTCTACTAATTTCCTGATAATAATCGTCATCTAAAATTTTTATTTCTTTAGTTTTCTTAAATGGATTAACTAGTTTACTATGTATGATGCATACATCTTACTATTTTAGTTATTTGTGGGTTCATAATTTCATGATATGCTTTTTGTATTATTTCATATTTGTATTATTTTATCATCTCTACTTGTCTATTGTATGTGTTTAAGGGTTTTTGTGAAATTAGGATTAGATTTTGATTGTCTTCTGTAGCACTATGTGCTGTTGCATTGTCAGTATCATTGTTATTGTCCATTGTATTTAAATAATTTTCACCTGTCTCTATTCTAGATAAAGCGTCAGCTACGTAATTTTGTTTACCTTTAATGTGTTTTATTTTGAAATCGAATTCACTTAGTCTTATACGCCATCGAGTTAGTTTAGAGTTTGGTTCTTTTAAACTATGGAGCCATACTAAAGGTTGGTGATCACTAAGTATTTCGAATGATTTTCCCAATAAATAGGATCTAAATATTTTAGTTCCCCAAACAATTGCTAAAAGTTCTTTCTCAATAGCACTGTAATTTTCTTCATGTTCGTTTAGTGTGCGACTTGCATAACTAATTGGTTTATTGTTTTGTGTTAAGACTGCTCCAAGCGCTACATTGCTTGCATCAGTCGTTAATTGGAAAGGTTTATTAAAATCTGGATTAATAAGAATAGGGTCGCTTGTTATTAAAACTTTTAATTTTTCAAATGAATTTATATAATCTGGGTCTGAAATGTTTACATTTCTTCCTTTTTTTAAACAAATGGTCATTGGTTTTGCAATTTTTGCAAATTGTGGTATGAATTTCCTGTAGTAACCAGTTAAACCTAGAAAAGCTTTAATTTCTTTATGTGCTTTTGGAATAGGATATTTTACAATGGCACTGGATTGGGTTTAATTCCTTCAGGGCATACTATGTGTCCTAAAAATTTGGCTTCTTTTTATAAAAATTCGCATTTGTCCAATTGTAATTTTAAATTTGCTTCGTTAAGGTACTTAAAAACTTGTTCTATTGAATTAATATGTTCTTTAAGGGATGTTGAATAAATTATGATATCATCAAGGTATACTAAACAGTGTTTTCCAATTAGTGGTTTGAGTACATTATTCATGCATCTTTGGAAAGTAGCGGGTGCATTTTTAAGCCCAAAAGGCATGCGTGTGAATTCATAAAGACCTTTTTTAGTCGAAAAAGTTGTTTTTTTAATGGATTCTTTGTCCATTTCAATTTGATGAAATCCTTTTGCTAAATCAATGGTTGTGAAATATTGGCATTTACCCAATTTGCTCAATATTTCATCCATATTTGGTATGGGAAATTTGTCATTAATAGTTATTTCGTTTAACCCTCTGTAGTCAATGACTACTCTAAATTTCTTTTTACATAAGGCATCTTCCTATTTTGGAACAATCCACACTGGACTGCAATAATCGGAATTGCTTTCTCTAATTATGCCTTGGTTGAGCATGTCTTGAATTTGTGATTCAACTTCACTTTCGTAGGCGAATGGATAGCCATATGGCTTCCTATATATTGGTCTTTCATGTGTGGTTAATATTTTATGTTTTTCAGTATTGGTAAAGGTCAAAATGTCACCTTTATTATACTGAATATTTTGAAATTTTTTTTAGGAGTTTGCATATTTCGGATTATTTTCGGAGTTTCTTAACTCATTATTAAATACTTCTGTTAAACTACATTCTTGAACATTAGCTATCAAATTTTTATTTGAATTACTTTTTTCCCAATCGTTTTCCATTAGGTCAAAAGTATATTCTCCTATAGTAATTGTGTTAGTTTTATAATCTATTGTGGCATCATTTGCTCGGAGTAATTTTCTACCCAGTAACATATCGTACTGTGAAGAAAAATCATGTATAAAAAATGTTTCTTCTTGTCTAAATAATTTATTTTCTTTTAGTATGATTTTTTGTTTGAGTTTTGTCAATCCTGTCATTGTCCTAATATTTATCAAATCTTCGTAAATTGGGCAATTAAGGAAATTTTTTGTCATCATATTGATTGACGACCCAGTGTCAATTAGAATTTATGAATTCTTGGTCTCCGAGGCTCCCATTGGAAAATTTTCCCCAGGATAAATTTCATTCGGAATAGGACTTTCTTGATACTGATATAAATTATTATAATTTTGCTCATTTTGATTAAATTGATCGGGGTAATTTTGTTCTTGGTTATAACTTTCGTCTATATTAATTCTTGACTGGTTACTATCGCTTTCTCTTATTCTTTTCTGAGGTTGATTGGGCATTAAACCTACTGGTCTATTTTGTAAATTCTGATTAATTGGATTATTCTGTTGGCCTTGCCGTAAATCTTGTTGGAATTGCATTAAACCACGATTTTGATCAAACATATTATTTCTTGTGTTACCTTGATTTCTGTTATAATTTGATTGGGAATTAAAGTAAGTTTGTGAAGAATTTGGTTGTAGTTGTTGTTGATATGTTGGTGGTTTATAGGTGATTATGTTATTTCCTGTGTTACCTTGATTTATGTTGTAATTTGATTGGGAATTAAAATAAGTTTGTGAAGAATTAGGTTGTAGTTGTTGTTGATATGTTGGTGGTTTATAAGTGATTGTGTTGTTAGAAGATGAGTTACGTGTATTGTTAGTATAATTTTGTGATCTTTGAGAATTTTGATTCTTATTTTCAACCTTATCTGAGTCTTCATATAGACCCTCTTGTTGGGCAACTTGTTTTAATTAAGGCACAGTTGAAATATCGTATCTTGCTAGTGTCATAAATAAACGATCAGGTAGTTTTCTCTGAATTAAGGTTTTAATAGTATTTTGCATAGCTGTTGTATATAAAACAGTATTCGCGTCATTGCCTTCTAATTCTAGTTTATTATTTATAACTAATTCCTTTTGTTCGATTTCGTTACAAAATTTTCTTAAATTGCCTTGATAAGTGGTGTTGTACAATTTTCGAAGTAGTTCTTCCGTCGGTGTTTGAGTTTTGTACTCACTAATAAGGCCTGCTCTAAGTTCCATCCAGTTATTTGCTTGACAAATCGGGAGAATTCGTTGGGCGTCACCTGATATTTGTAATTCCATAGCACTGAAGATTATGCTATTCTGCCTGGCATCTGTTGTTTGATAAAGTTGGATTAGGAAATCAACTTGTCGAATGAACGAGCTTAGGGCCGGAGGACTGCCATCAAAAGCGGGGATGCTCCTTATTTGGCCTAACAATTGGTTCAAATCTTGTGGAGAGAGTTCTTGTCTCGGAGCAATTGGAGGTTGACCACTTATCGGGTTCGACATTTTGTAATTTTTAGTTCTATAGTTTTTACCGACCGAATTGGATTTATACGGTTACCGAACTATTTTACTTGTTTTTGTTGCAATTGCTTGCACGTATGTTCTTTTGCGGATCACGTTATTTTCTTAGAGTGTCACTGGCCTTAGGTCAAATTTTCACCTTTTGGCTCTTAATTGTGCACTTGAACTATTTAATTTGAGTGACACTGGCTTGAAGTCAAATTTTCACTTTTTGCTCACAATTGTGCACTCAAACTATTTAATCGTTCGCGAAAAAACGGATCCTACCGACTGCGCCAATTACGTTTAAAAATTATTTTTTGGAAAAATAAAAAAAACGCAATGAATTTATGTGTGGTCTTTATTGATTCGTAACTGAAATCAGACTGACTTAATTTTTAACAACGAAATATACTTAAAGCTTTATTATTAATGTGTATACAGGAGCGCTTTAGATCCCGTTAATTCTTCTCGTGAATATAGCGACTCGCAGTATGTGTAGAGTTTCAATGGACAGGGGGTGGGGTTATGTTGGCATGGTAACTCACGCATTAGAGTTACTGTTTAAAATTGACGCTGATGCGCATTAGAGTTACCGTTTAAGATTGACGTTTATGCGCATTGGTTTCGTTTTCATTATTGTTCTTATATACTATGGTTATATTTGGTGCGTCAGCACATGTTCTTATATGCTATGTTTAAATGTAAATATGTTAGTTTATGCTACTATATGTATGTCGGAGATACTGTTGGAATATATTCCGATTCGGACTCAGAATTACTCCTCTGCACAGCTTTGGCACCACGTTTTCTGATCTTTGGTTGGGAGCGCGGCATGTCTGTTTCCTTTTACTTTTCTTCATCAAGCGATGAAATCAACTCTGTGCATGTACCTACCACGCATCATGACGAAATGCATGGTGTAGAGATTCCTTTGCATACACACATACCATCACACAGTATTATCTCACCATGCTCATGCACACAATACTAATGCATGATCAACGGTACTTAATCGGTACCTCCTTTTCGCACAGACGTCTCCGCCACATACGCTCCTTCCCCTTCGCACATACTCGCGGTCAGACTACATTAGGTAGCCACTAATAATAGTTGTCTACCACGCTCGAGCATGCAGAGGGAGAATACAGAGAGAAAGAACATTGCAAACGAGATAAGCGGATTGTCGCCATGCCACTCTGGCGGCAATGCTCGTTACAATTTGAATTTGAAAATAATCTGTTACAATGTTAGTTATAATTTGAATTTGAAAATAATCTGTGACACGGCCTTCCTGACATATCACACGTCCTCGTGTGATTCTTATTCAAATTATGCTATAGTGTCTTATTTCAGTCATTATGATCTTTAATAAACAAACTCAAACAAAATCTTTTAGATAACTCTTTTCATTTTAAATTAAATACTTTATTTTCTTATTCAACACTTCTTATTCTCTTGAAACCAAATCAAACCAAACATTATTATACCCTTGAAAAGGGTATTATAATTTTGTCCAGAAATGTGTAACGCATTAAAGGAAGCATCTCCGACCCCACAAAGTATATATATTCTTGATCAGCATCAACAGCCGAGTTGATAAAGCCATGTCCGTCTGTCCGTCTGTTTCTATGCAAAAAATAGGCAGTAGTTTTAAAGCTAGCGTTTTGAAATTTTTACCAGATCATTATTTTTGTTGCACGCAGATCAAGTTTAAGAATCGGTCGGATCGGACTACTATATCATATAGCTGCCATACAAACGACCGATATGAAAACAAGTCTTTGTATGGGAAACTTTTTTGTTTTCCAACCTATTGCAACTGAATTCAACATTTATACATTTGATATAGCCGTTCATGATTTGTGAAAGTTTGGTTCGGATCGGTCCACTATATCATATAGCTGCCATACAAACGACCGATATGAAAACAAGTCTTTGTATGAAAAATTTTTTTGTTTTCCAACCTATAGCAACCGACTTCAACATTTATTCATCCGACATAGCCATACATGATTTTTGAAAGTTTGATCCGGATCGGATCACTATATCATATAGCTGCCATACAACCGACCGATATGAAAACAAGTCTTTGTATGAAAATTTTTTTTGTTTTCCAACCTATAGCAACCGACTTCAACATTTATTCATCCGACATAGCCATACATTATTTCTGAAAGTTTGGTCCGGATCGGACCACTATATCATATAGCTGTTATACAAACGACCGATATGAAAACAAGTCTTTGTATGGAAAACTTTTTTGTTTTCAAGGGTATACCATCTTCGGCAAGCCGTAGATAACTTTTCTCACTTGTTTTTAAAATTAAATTTCGTAATTTAGCATTAGTTCAAAGCATAAGATCAGATTATCGATTAAAATTCATTACAAGTACATCAAAATTAATTTCAATCATTACATGATTCATTCCGAATGCTACAGATTCGTTTCCAACATTTCAAAATACATATCACGTATTAAAATATTTAATTCAAATATTTCTCACTACTCCAAGCCATAAGATCCGGATTACCAATAACTTTTTTTTTTTTTTTTTTTATTAACTCTGCTTTTATTTATTGAATCCTCTTAAATAAGAACTGACAATAAGTTTAAAAATCTTAACTAATAACAACTTAAAAATTTTTTCCTAAACAGTCGTTTTAATTAATCCAACTGTTCCGTGATTAAGCGTCCCTAAAGATTTCTTCGCTGGGTTGGTGGGTCCCTTCGTCGGAGACGGGAACGACTGCTGAGCTGGGTTAGGTTTCTCGCTAGGTGGTTGGGGTGCGAGGAAAGCTTGCTAAAATTTTATTTTTATAAGCTCTATGATTTCGTTGGTGACTGGTGGAATATTTAAGTCTCGTTGGATGTTTTCGTTCAAAACGTACCACGACGCCCCAGTGATGGTTCTCAGAATCTTTGATTGTGCTCGCTGTATGATGTCAATATTGCTATTGCTGGCGTTGCCACATAGCTGTGCGCCATAGGTCCAGATGGGTTTCAGTACTGCATTGTAGAGTAAGACCTTGTGGTCCAGGCTGAGCGGAGAGCCAGCGTTGATGAGCCGAGTAAGTTGTTCGCTTTGAGCTTAAGATGGGTTTTTTTCGCTTCAATGTGCCTGCGCCATGTGAGTCTTCTGTCGAGGTGTACTCCTAGGTACGTTACCTCATCTGCTTTCGGGAGTGGTATGTTGTTGAACAAAAGTGGTGGGCAATCTTGTCTGTTTAGCGTAAATGTCACGTGCTTGCATTTTTCCTCGTTGACTTTTATTCGCCAGTCAGAGAGCCACTTCTCAGTGTCTATGAGGTGCAATGCCAGCTGTGCTGTAACTTGGATTGGGGACCTTGAACGGCTAAGGATAACTGTATCGTCGGCAAACGTGGACACTGTTAGCCGACTATTTGTAGGAATGTCAGCAGTATAGATGAGGTATAAAGTTTGCCCAAGAACGCTGCCTTGGGGGACTCCAGCCTTAATTTCGTGGTCAGTGGAAGTGGCATTGTTGCACCGCACTGCAAACTTTATGTCATATAGGTATGACTTTAGAAGTTTGTGTGTGCTTTCGGGTAGAGATGTTTTAACTTTAAACATTAGGCCGTCTAGCCAGACTCTGTCGAATGCTTGGGATACGTCTAGAAATACGGCTGTACAGTATTCTCGATTTTCAAATGCAGTTCTTATCACCGCTGTTATTCGATTCACCTGTTCAATGGTTCCGTGGCTTTCGCGAAAGCCAAATTGATGGGCTGGGATTATATTGTGGGCTGTCAGGTGTGGATTCAGTCGGATTAGGAGGCATTTTTCGAATAGTTTCGATATGCATGAGAGTAGACTTATTGGTCTGTAGGATGAGGGAACTGTGTGGTCCTTACCAGGCTTCGGAATCATTATAATAATCGATCTCTTCCATCGTTGTGGAAAGTAGTCAAGTTTTGTTATGGCATTAAAGAGCTGCGTTAGGTAGCGAATTGCAGAATGTGGCAGCTCGATGATCATTTCCGGGGTAATAAGGCCGTAGACGGGGTATTTTTTTGGGCTGAGATTTTCATTAATTATATTATATATTTATTTTGGACGAAACACAATTGGGGTGTGTTGCTGGTTGCAGTTTGCGTTTGAAGTCGGTAGCGCAAATGTGCTAGTAGCCTCGTTTGGCGTAAATACATTTTGTAGGTGAGCGGCAAATGTGGTGGCTCTGTCTGCATCACTACGTGCCCAGCCGCCTGAGGAATTCTTTATGGACAAAACGGTTCCAGTCGGTGGGCGAAGGGTTGGGTGGGCTCTCCACAGTGACTTATGTTTAATACCAGTTGGTGAATGTTGCTCTATATATTGGCCTCTAAGCGTATTCTTCCTCTTGTTTCAGAGCGTTGGTCAGCTTCCGTGTGGCTACTTTTAGCTTTTGTTTTGCAGATGGTGATCTGGAGGATTGCCATTCTCTACGTAAGCGTAGTTTTGCGTGGACGAGTTGATCGATTTGAGCGTTAGTCATATTCGAATTAATTGTAACGTTTGTGGTTTTAGGTGTTGCATTTCGAGCTGCTTCCGTAAGAATGGATACCAGTGTTCCTGTGCAGCTCTCTATATCAGGTTCAGTATTGAGTTTTGGGTTTAGCTCAATGTGTGAACTTATATTTTTTTTATACCTTAGCCAGTTCGTTTTGTGCGAAATCAGTCTGTAAGGTGGTTTTACGTTTTCGGCGTACCGGCTGAGATGAATTAGTACAGGCGAGTGATCAGATGACAGATCTGGTAGACATTCAGCTCTAACCAAACTGCGAGAAATATTTTTCGTGACTGCGAAGTCAATCAATTCGGCCAGCTTATTGAGGTCTGATGGCCAGTATGTGGGACTCCTAGGGGAAACATGATAAAGTTTATTAGTGGCTTTAATTAAAGCCTTATAAAGCAGTTTTCCTTTTGGATTCACAAGGCGCGATCCCCAGTGAGTATGTTTAGCATTGTAGCCGCCTGCTGCAATGAAGTGTGGTCCTAGTGCATGGAAGAAATCCAGGAATTGGTCTTCCAATATTCCAATAACGAGGGGGCAGTATACGGCCGCTAGTGTGAGGTGAGTGTTGTCCTCCAGCTGTATATTGATAGATGTGGCCTGTAGATGAATTTCAGCAAACTCTTTGTAAAAGTGGTGCTTCATACGGTTCCTAATTAGAATGCTGGTCCCACCGTGTGCTCTACCATCGGGGGTGATTTGTACCATAGAAGTTGTAATATCTTATTTGAAAATTGTATTTGCTTGTAAGATGAGTTTCCGAAAGAAGCATTACGTCGATATGCTTCTCATGTAGGAATTGAGCTAGCTCAAGTTTGCGCTGTGAGATGCTATTGGCGTGCCACGTAGCTATGCGTAAGGTAGCCATTATTTATTTTGATTGTTGGGACACAAGCATTTGTATCAATAGGTTTTGATTACGCGTCATGTCTTGAATGGTGGTTCGCATAAATATCATGAATTCCATCATGCTCTGCTATAAGGCTTGGATCATAGCTTCAGTTTTCGTTTCTTGCTGCTCAGATGGCCTATAGTTTTGTTGTGTGTCCAATTTTGTGTGTTTTTCATGTGAGGTTTGGGAGTTTTGGGCTGGAGGCGTCATTTTAAAACGTTCACAAAACTTATGTTGTTAGTGCTTGTTATAGTCCAGGGAGCAATACTTGTTGGTTTCGAAAAAAGTACTTCTGGATTTGTTTCCGATGGTATCAGCGTAGCTGTTCCTTGGTGTACCCGTGCCGTGTTCATTCTTTTGTGGAGACGGCTTTTCAGCTCTTTGTAGATTGGACAGCCTCTGTAGTTTGCTGTGTGATTACCCCCACAGTTACCGCACTTTTTCGCGCTTGCATTTTCTTTGTTAGCTTGGCAGTGAGTGGAGACGTGGAGATTTCCACAGACTACACACACTGGGCGAAGTGTGCAATACGACCCCGTATGGCCGTATTCTTGGCAGTTCATACATTGAACAGGAGCGTTACGTTTATGCGGCTCTTCTACTGTACTCCTACGGTGTAGAAGGAGCTGGAGTTTATAAATTGGATGAACCTCGTTTTTTTTTAGATGTTTGTTTTCTGGTTCAAGCTCAATCTTAAAGAGTGGTTGCGGCTGCTTGTTTCTGTTTTTGATATTGTGTACGCTTTTGACGCAAAATCCCTTTTCCTTTAGCGCCTCAGCTATATCTTCGGCCTTTACATCAGGCTCAATGCCCTTCAGTACAACTTGTAGACCCTTGCTACCTTTAAGCTGGTAGTTGTAAAAGCATTTTTTGTTTGCAGTAAGATGGTTTGTGACTTTTCTGTAGTTTTCCTCCGTTTTCGTTTGAAGTTTGATTTCATTTATCGTACCTCTTATGAGGGGTATTATATAAAAGCTATCTTTTCCAATAAGGCCAATTAAAGAATTTACCAAACCGTTTGTGCTCTTCTCGCGGATGTAAATTGGGGGAGGCTTTTTTTTTTTTGGTTCCTTATTGATGGATTTCAGTGACACGTCCTCGTTGGTATCTGCCAGCAAAGCGAATCTGTTGTTATTTGCGGGCGCTTCATTGTTGATCAAGGTAGGATTGTCGCGTATATTTTTCGGCTTGTTTTCTGTATCGAAATTTTTGGGGCCAAGCTTCTGCTTTATTGTAATGTAACGGTCCTTTCCAGTCTGCGAGGCCGACCCAATTTTTTTTGTTTGCGTTTTGTTTTGCTAGTTGTGCAGCAGTGCCGTTTGGCTCTTGGGCTTTTATTTTTCTATTCGCTGACTCAGTAAAAGCGTGAGCGGGTACCAATAACTTGAATTCAAAAAAAATCTCGAGCATTAAAACAATAGTACACAGTTAACTACTCGAGTAACCGGTCAATCTTCATTACGATAGCTCACAGCTATGGTTAAACAAACCGGCCAATCATTCTCATTGTTATAGTAGCTCACGGTTAAGGTGCGACAAACCGGCCAAATGTTAGCTTACAGTTGACGTTAACCAACAAACCGGCCTAACAAATGAATATTAGCACACGGAATGAAACACCAAACCGGCCAAACAAATACAAACTTCCGATCCTTATCCAGAATTCAAACCTCAAGCATCAAATGCCGGGCCACATAACTTGGACGCCCACTTGTGCAGGAAGCCGGTACATTTTGGACTGATCTCAAAGTTGTACGTGATTTATCAATTATTCTCGATCCATTCCGAAATCGCAGCTCTCAATAGCTCGATTCGTTCCGACATCGAAGCCCTCACTAGCTCGATTCGTGATAATATCGCAGCCCTCACAGGTTCGATTTATTCCGATATCGCAGCTCTCACTAGCTCGATTCGTTCCGACATCGCAGCTCTCACTAGCTCGATTCGTGATAACATCTTCTTCGCCACTTTCATCTTCGAGTTCAATGGTAATCCCCTTCTCAGGTATACTTCGCAAAAATTCGTGGAAGTATTTGTAAGTTCTTTTGTTATTCAATGCTTTGAGTGTATACCGATCTCCTGGCAATACTTCGGCCACCAAATATTAACTTATTGTTTAATTTGGTTTGATTTCTTTCTTTGTTCTTAATCAAAACATAGTCCCCGACCTTATGTCGTATAATAGTAGCTTTACAATTATCAAATCTAGCTTTATCAATACTGGCAATCTTATCAATGTTACGTTTTGCTATTTCTCTAACTTGACCTACACCAAGACTGTTTTCTTGATTTACAACAGGCCCAAGACCAAATGGCCTGGCTTTTTTACCAATAAGTATCTCTAATGGGCCAGATTGTCACTCTGTTTATGGTACAATTAAGAGCTAGTTGAATTTAGCATAGGGCATCCTGCCAAGATCTTTGGCTTGTTTCAATTGCAGTTAGCATGTTCTTCAGAGTACTCATGACTCGCTCTACTTGGCCATAAGCTCGGCTAGCTCCTGTGGCGATTAAGTGCAAATCTAATTTTTTACAATGTTCGTTATAATTTGAATTTGAAAATCTGCGACATACAGGATTCATCCCCAGTTACAGTAAAATTTTAAAAACCTGGATCATTTCTAATCGATTCCAACAATTCCTCACAGCGCAAAATCGAACTCGCTCCATCGCACCGTGACACAACAGAAAAAATGACTTCGCTCTACGACACGTCCTACCACTTCTATTTCTCAGAGCGAACTGAGACCGAGCGCGTTGGAAAGGAGAGACTCCGCCCCAAATTTTCAGACAGGTCCGAGCGTGCTACGACAGGTAGTTACGTGACAATGAAACCATGCGCATTACTTTCATAACGCACCCTGTATATGTAGTTATCGATATGCGATGATCGATAATCATCGCAAAGGGTAGAGTCGTGAGAGTCAGTCGAAGAAGAACAAAGCGAGTTGAAAGTTGTGCAGAAAAAAGATCGTCAAGCCGAAAGTTGTCGTGTCCGGAGTAAGGCAAAGTTGTGTAGTCGTCGTAGGTCCGGAGATCAAGAAGCGTTGGCACGAGTCATCTTTTTATTAAATACCAAATACAATAAGCAAACTATTATAATATCAAAATATTAATAAGATAAACAATTGTGCTAAACAATAAATATGCTACATTTGGGGGCTCAACCAATGAAACAATAAAAAGTTGACCCATTTGTAAAGTGCAGAAAGTTGAACAGTTGTGGAATTACGTCAAAAGTGCCAAATATAAAGTTGTAAATAAAAAGTTGTGAAATTTCGCAAGTTGGTTGGCGTCGGTCGGAAATTCATAGAAGCGTGGGGAATAAAATTGAGCTGGCATCAAGCAGCGAATACGAAAGCATGAGTGAGGAGGAGAGAAAGGGACAGCGAGATGGTGCTGTCACACGGTCGTCGGTAAAGCGAGGAGAAGAAAATGAAAATGCAGAAAAGCAGTGTTTATCAGAAGTGTGTGCAGACCAAATAAAAGACATGCAAGCAGAGAGTAATAAAAGTCTACAACAAATAATTCAGCTGCTTACTCTTAAGATTCACGCTGATGAAATTACCCAGAAAGAGCCGAAAGTAACTGCAGACAATTTTGCAAAAATTGTACCCGACTTCGATGGCGTCAGCATCCCAGTGGAGATTTGGCTTGAAAATTTTGAGCAGAATGCAGATGCATATGAGCTTACGGAAAAACAACGATATGTGCAGGCACGAGGAAAAATGGTTAAAATGGCCAAGTTGTTTCTGGAGTCAGAGTTGGTAAGCACATATGAGCAACTTAAAAATGCCCTAATTGGCGAATTTAAGCGCGCGTCGAAAAGTGCCGATGTACATGCAAAGTTGACGCACAGGAAGAAGAAGAGCGACGAAAGCATACACGAATACATGCTAACAATGCGGCTCTAATGAACACATAAGAAAAGACTGCAAGGCAGGAAAAAAATGTTTTAAATGTGCAGGCAGCGGTCATATATCTTTAAATTGTCCACAAGCCGTAAAAAGCGCTTGAAAGTAGTTTTGCTGAACGGTACAGAGGTCGCCTGCCTTGTGGACACAGGATCCGATGTGTCAATCGTATGTCAGTCTTTATACAATAAACTTCAAAGTACTGTGATGCAGAAGTGATATTCCGTCCTACGAGGCCTTGGAAACGCTAAGACGCAGCCGCTAGGTTCATTTATGGGCAGAGTACACGTTGACGGGATCGAAGCCATACAAAAGTTTGTTGTGATACCAAACAATCACATCGAGAACGACGTAATACTTGGCTTTGACTTTGCATCGCAGTTCTGCGTGACTTTGAATGACGGAGAATTCATCTTTACAAAGGCGTCAGCGCGGCCGGAATGCGCTGAATCAAAAGAGCTAAGTATGTACAATATTGTTGAGACTGGTAGTAACATAGATGCTTCTCCACAGTACAAGCCGATGATCGAGTCAATGATAGCAGAGTACAAGCCAGCCGAAAACAACGCTGAATGCCCGGGGTCGATGAAGATAGTGCTAGAGGAGCGTAAAAAACCATTTCGTCATAAACCAAGCCGTCACTCAGCTGTGGAATCCGAGTCGATCAAAAAACAAGTTGACGCAGGATGGTTGCAGGATGGCATTGTGCGCAAATCTTTATCGAACTTTGTCAGTCGAGTCGTCGTGGTCAAGAAGAAGGATGGCACGGACAGAATCTGCGTTGACTTTCGGCAATTCAATAGTATGGTACTTAAGGACTGCTTCCCAGTGCCACGCATGGATGATGTGCTGGAACAGCTTCAGTCCGCAATTTTTTTTTTTTTTTTTTTTTTTATTATGCCTTACGGTAGGAAAATTAAAATCTTCCAAAGATACCACCTACCGTCCATAGGTGGCATGCACGATTCATAACCCTCCTAGTATAGATTATGCCTACGTACTAAAAACAAAAACCTCCGTATGCTCTTCTGTCCTTTACAAGCTCACCGGGACTGCCAGTCAAGCAGGATGTGGAGCCTGGTTGTACTCCCTTCCTTGTTATATGGCCTAGGGGCGCCCGTCCTTCATCCCTGGTTTCGCTGGGTAGTTTCCCTCCTGCCTTCGTATAGATGTACGTCGCCTGTATTAGCCTTCAGTTCTGTTGGTCATCTCGTCGGCTCGGACCCGCTTCATCATGTCCCTGATGATATTATGTCCCCGCTCCCTCGAGTCGCTGTTCTCCATCATGGCCGCGATCAAGCCGCCAGGGCTGAGCGGGGCACCGATCAGCGCCCTTAGCTGCACCCTCTCATCCATGAACCTGGAGCAGTGCATGAGTACATGCTCTGCTGTTTCCTCAGCATCGGGGCAGTGGAGGCATTGAGCTGCCTCTACGTGGTGGAAGCGGAGTAGGTACGCCCGAAAGCAACCATGGTCCGTGAGGAACTGGGTGAGGTGGTAGTCCAGTTTTTTGTGGCGACAGTTGGCCCACTCCGTTAAATCGGGGATGAGTTGGTAGGTCCACCTCCCCCGTTGCGATGTTATCCATCTGGTCTGCCACTCTCCCATCAGTCGCTCGTGAGCCTCCAGCCGGGTAGCTCCTTCTCGGACCTGGCAAATAGCCTTTATCTCCAGGTCGATTGGCGGCAAGCCTGCCAGTGCTAGTGCTGCGTCTCCAGATATGGTCCTGAAGCCTCTAATGAGCCTAAGGGCCATAGACCGTACCGCCACTCGTGCTCCTTTCAAGTAAGTGCCTTTCTTGGTGGCGTTGCTCCATATTGGTACAGCATAGAGCAGCGTTGCCTTGGCTACCGCCACCAGTAGTTTCCTTGCCGGATAATTTGGGCCTCCTACATTGGGCATGAGCCTGGACAGGGACGCAGTCGTTATTGCTGCTTTCCTGCTTGCGTAGCTAGCATGGTCCTTAAAAGCTAGCCTGTGGTCTATCACAGGTGACGCCACCTGTGTCCCGTTGACCGTGATCAGCATTCTTTCTACCTTCTTCCTGCTGCTTAATAGGACAGCCTCGGTCTTGTGTGCCGCAATTGTTAGGCCGGTTTCCCTAGCCAGTCGGTGGCCATAGTAATTGTCGCGTTGCACTTATCTTCGAGGGCTGCTATCGTCTTGGCCACTGCAGTTATTGCCACATCGTCCGCAAAGCAATGTAGCTCAGCTCCTAAGGGCTTGTTGATGCCCAGGATACCATCATACATGATGTTCCACAAGATTGGTCCAAGCACAGATCCTTGTGGGACTCCTGCAGAAACATTGTAGCATCTCGGGCCGGCGTCCGTGTCGTACCAGAGGACACGATCCGTGAAGTAGTTTCCAACGACGATCCTGAGGTACTCCGGGATACCCATCCTATGCATGGCGCTGAGGATTACTGGCCATCTGGCGGTGTTGAAGGCGTCCTTCACGTCCAACGTGACGATTGCGCAGTACTCCTTCCTTCCACCCAGCCATCTATCGCCATCGAGAGCGTTCTCGGCGATGTTTCTCACCGCCATAAGTGCGTCCAGAGTGCTTCTGCCCTTCCGAAATCCGTGTTGCTGCGTGCCTAAGCCGTTGCTGCTCTCGGTGATTGCTTCTATTCGAGCATATAGGATGCGCTCGAATAGCTTGCCCACGATGTCCAGTAGGCACAGCGGGCGGTAGCTAGTTGCGGCGTGTGCTGATCCCTTGCCTTTCGGCAGCAGAACTAGTTTTTGGCTTTTCCACCTCGTCGGAAATACCCCATCCAAGAGACACTGCTGGAAGGTTTCCCTGAATATATCGGGTCTAGTTACCGCCGCTGCCTTGACGACTGCTCCAGGAATTCCATCCAGGCCAGGAGCTTTGGTGGGCTTGATTCGCTTGGCTGCCTCCACAACTTCGAGGTCCGTAATGCTCGGGAAGTCATAGGGGGGAGCTACTGCTGTTGGCCGCCATAGAGTGGTCTGCCTTGGGAATAGTTCTGCTACTATGCTAGCCAGAACATCCGGGTCAGTTGGAGTTGCCTCTCTCTTCTTTAGCTTGTTAGCTACGAGTTTGTAGGGGAGTCCCCATGGCTCTCTATCCACGGTCTCTAGCAGTTCCTTATAGGCCCGCGCTTTGGCTGCCAATATGCCGTGCTTGAACTCTGAGCGTTTGCTTCTGAAGGCCTCCATGAGTTCTGCGTGCTGGGTGCTGCCTCTGGCTCGTTGCGCCCTTCTCCTTGCCCTTAGGCATTCCGAGCGTAGCTTGCTTAAGTTGGCGCTCCACCAGTACACTGGGGGCTTGCGCTGCTCTTTTTTCCTCCTTGGCATGGTTGCGTCGCATGTTGCCTCAAGCATCTTCATGAGGTCGGCCGCCATTGAATCTGCATGTCCATTTGTGATCCGAAGTGAGTCGATTTGGTATTCCAGCAAATCCTCGTCCATATTCCTTGAGTCCCAGGCTTGCCCGACTGATCTTCTCTGCCGCCTCCCAGTCGTGCCCTTCGGTAGGATGCAGAAGGAAATCAGTGCGTGGTCACTCAGCGTTACAACGTCGTGGACCGTCCAGCTCGCGTTCGCCACTAACCCTCTGCTGGTGTAGGTGATGTCTATATAGGACGAACCCCTATCGTTATTAAACGTTGGTTTGCAGCCGTCGTTTAGCAGTACCAGGTCCAGCATAAGCATTGTGTTTATAACTGCTCGGCCTCTGAGATTGGATAGCCTGCTGCCCCATTCTTCTGCCCATGCATTGAAGTCGCCCGCGATGATCTTCGGGCCGCGCCCTCTCGCATGGCTGCCCAGCACCTCCATCATATCCTCGAACTGGTCTGGGGTGTCGCTAGGGGGGGCGTAGCAGCTGTAAAAATGCACTCCTTTTATTTTTGCATATGCTATTCCGCGCATAGGCGAGGCCGCCAATTCCTGTATGTGCAGGTTGCTGCAACACTTGATGGCTGCTTTACCGGTCTCGTCCAATATCATCGTGGGGTTGCCTCGGGCCGGGTAATAGGGCTCGCTCAGAAGCATGATGTCTACCTTGCGCTCCGCCGCAGTTTGGGCCAGGAGGCTCTGAGCAGCTGCGCAATGGTTAACATTAAGCTGGACAATCTTAATTTGCTCCTGCATTATGCTGGGACTTTACTTCTTTGAGGCTGGCTCTGTATGTCGGGCAAGCGAAACAGCCCGTCGGGTGGTTTTTGTCCACTTCGTCGCTGCATATTAGGCACTTTGGTGGTGCAACACATCCCCTTGCCTTGTGTCCTCGTTCGCCGCATCGCATGCAGCAGTCTGATCGGTCGATCGCCTTGCAGGACGTTGCTCGGTGCCCGTAGCCCAGGCACTTGTAACATCTCGTGGGCCGGACGTCCTGGATGATGCGGCACCTTGACCACCCCACGGTTACCGTGCCCTTCTTTAAGACCGCGATCGCATCATTCGCGGTCATCAGGACAGAGGCTATCTGAGTCCCATCCCGCATCCTACGTAGTCCTTTGATGTCCTCTGGTTTCAGCTGGATGCCTTGGTATTGGGAGACCAGGCAGCTGTGGAGATCTTCCGCTGTCGTGGCCTCGTCCAGTCCACTGCAGGATAGTGCGCAAATGTATTCATAGTTATGGATCTGGAGAATAGCTTCCTCCACGTACCAATTGAGGAGTCCAGCCGCAAGTTTACAGCGTTCACAACCAAGGAATTTTGAATTCAATCGAGCGCCGTATGCTTTTTGCAACTCGCCGGCCGTTTTCAATCGTTTTTTCAGTTGCGTATTTGAAGACTTGATTATGCAGGACGTACTCCAGTTGTACATCGACGACATTATCATATACGCAAACACAAACGAGGAATGCATGTCAAAGTTGAGAGCAGTTCTAAATCAAGCAGCCAAGTTTAATCTAAAAATCAAATGGAGTAAGTGCCACTTTCTTAAGAACAGAATTGACTTTCTGGGCCACACCGTGGAAATGGGCAAGATTCGACCAGGACAAGAGAAGACGCCATTTCAAGTAATGTTTGGAGTAAACATGAGGAATAAGGTTAGTGACAATATACTAACTACTCTAGAACAAGAGCTGGTGACAGACTTCGACGCCGAGAGAGCTGAATTACGCAAGGAGGTAAAAACACATATTCAGCAGGTGCAGCAAAAGTATAAAGACGGCTATGATCGCAAACGCAAGGGCGAGCGTACATATAAAGAAGGAGATCTGGTGGCTATTAAACGAACTCATTTTGTGACTGGCAAAAAAACAAGCTAGTAGTTTTCTCGGGCCATATGAAGTAACTAAGGTAAAAAGAAACGGCCGATACGATGTACGGAAAGAAGCTCAGGTGGAAGGCCCAACAATAACTGCAACATGTGCAGAAAATATGAAGCTATGGAAGTACGCGTCTACAAATGAAGATCTATGGTCGTCTGGGTCAGACGACAGTAATCAGGATGGCCGAATGTAACGATAGTTATCGATATGCGATGATCGATGATTAGCAAAGGGTAGCGTCGTGAGAGTCAGTCGAAGAAGAACAAAGCGAGTTGAAAGTTGTGCAGAAAAAAGATCGTCAAGCCGAAAGTTGTCGTGTCCGGAGTAAGGCAAAGTTGTGTAGTCGTCGTAGGTCCGGAGATCAAGAAGCGTTGGCACGAGTCATCTTTTTATTAAATACCAAATACAATAAGCAAACTATTATAATATCAAAATATTAATAAGATAAACAATTGTGCTAAACAATAAATATCCTACATTTGGGGGCTCAACCAATGAAACAATAAAAAGTTGACCCATTTGTAAAGTGCAGAAAGTTGAACAGTTGTGGAATTACGTCAAAAGTGCCAAATATAAAGTTGTAAATAAAAAGTTGTGAAATTTCGCAAGTTGGTTGGCGTCGGTCGGAAATTCATAGAAGCGTGGGGAATAAAATTGAGCTGGCATCAAGCAGCGAATACGAAAGCATGAGTGAGGAGGAGAGAAAGGGACAGCGAGATGGTGCTGTCACACGGTCGTCGGTAAAGCGAGGAGAAGAAAATGAAAATGCAGAAAAGCAGTGTTTATCAGAAGTGTGTGCAGACCAAATAAAAGACATGCAAGCAGAGAGTAATAAAAGTCTACAACAAATAATTCAGCTGCTTACTCTTAAGATTCACGCTGATGAAATTACCCAGAAAGAGCCGAAAGTAACTGCAGACAATTTTGCAAAAATTGTACCCGACTTCGATGGCGTCAGCATCCCAGTGGAGATTTGGCTTGAAAATTTTGAGCAGAATGCAGATGCATATGAGCTTACGGAAAAACAACGATATGTGCAGGCACGAGGAAAAATGGTTAAAATGGCCAAGTTGTTTCTGGAGTCAGAGTTGGTAAGCACATATGAGCAACTTAAAAATGCCCTAATTGGCGAATTTAAGCGCGCGTCGAAAAGTGCCGATGTACATGCAAAGTTGACGCACAGGAAGAAGAAGAGCGACGAAAGCATACACGAATACATGCTAACAATGCGGCTCTAATGAACACATAAGAAAAGACTGCAAGGCAGGAAAAAAATGTTTTAAATGTGCAGGCAGCGGTCATATATCTTTAAATTGTCCACAAGCCGTAAAAAGCGCTTGAAAGTAGTTTTGCTGAACGGTACAGAGGTCGCCTGCCTTGTGGACACAGGATCCGATGTGTCAATCGTATGTCAGTCTTTATACAATAAACTTCAAAGTACTGTGATGCAGAAGTGATATTCCGTCCTACGAGGCCTTGGAAACGCTAAGACGCAGCCGCTAGGTTCATTTATGGGCAGAGTACACGTTGACGGGATCGAAGCCATACAAAAGTTTGTTGTGATACCAAACAATCACATCGAGAACGACGTAATACTTGGCTTTGACTTTGCATCGCAGTTCTGCGTGACTTTGAATGACGGAGAATTCATCTTTACAAAGGCGTCAGCGCGGCCGGAATGCGCTGAATCAAAAGAGCTAAGTATGTACAATATTGTTGAGACTGGTAGTAACATAGATGCTTCTCCACAGTACAAGCCGATGATCGAGTCAATGATAGCAGAGTACAAGCCAGCCGAAAACAACGCTGAATGCCCGGGGTCGATGAAGATCGTGCTAGAGGAGCGTAAAAAACCATTTCGTCATAAACCAAGCCGTCACTCAGCTGTGGAATCCGAGTCGATCAAAAAACAAGTTGACGCAGGATGGTTGCAGGATGGCATTGTGCGCAAATCTTTATCGAACTTTGTCAGTCGAGTCGTCGTGGTCAAGAAGAAGGATGGCACGGACAGAATCTGCGTTGACTTTCGGCAATTCAATAGTATGGTACTTAAGGACTGCTTCCCAGTGCCACGCATGGATGATGTGCTGGAACAGCTTCAGTCCGCAAATTTTTTTTTTTTTTTTTTTTTATTATGCCTTACGGTAGGAAAATTAAAATCTTCCAAAGATACCACCTACCGTCCATAGGTGGCATGCACGATTCATAACCCTCCTAGTATAGATTATGCCTACGTACTAAAAACAAAAACCTCCGTATGCTCTTCTGTCCTTTACAAGCTCACCGGGACTGCCAGTCAAGTTATTTCGTCGGTGAGCAGGATGTGGAGCCTGGTTGTACTCCCTTCCTTGTTATATGGCCTAGGGGCGCCCGTCCTTCATCCCTGGTTTCGCTGGGTAGTTTCCCTCCTGCCTTCATATAGATGTACGTCGCCTGTATTAGCCTTCAGTTCTGTTGGTCATCTCGTCGGCTCGGACCCGCTTCATCATGTCCCTGATGATATTATGTCCCCGCTCCCTCGAGTCGCTGTTCTCCATCATGGCCGCGATCAAGCCGCGAGGGCTGAGCGGGGCACCGATCAGCGCCCTTAGCTGCACCCTCTCATCCATGAACCTGGAGCAGTGCATGAGTACATGCTCTGCTGTTTCCTCAGCATCGGGGCAGTGGAGGCATTGAGCTGCCTCTACGTGGTGGAAGCGGAGTAGGTACGCCCGAAAGCAACCATGGTCCGTGAGGAACTGGGTGAGGTGGTAGTCCAGTTTTTGTGGCGACAGTTGGCCCACTCCGTTAAATCGGGGATGAGTTGGTAGGTCCACCTCCCCCGTTGCGATGTTATCCATCTGGTCTGCCACTCTCCCATCAGTCGCTCGTGAGCCTCCAGCCGGGTAGCTCCTTCTCGGACCTGGCAAATAGCCTTTATCTCCAGGTCGATTGGCGGCAAGCCTGCCAGTGCTAGTGCTGCGTCTCCAGATATGGTCCTGAAGCCTCTAATGAGCCTAAGGGCCATAGACCGTACCGCCGCTCGTGCTCCTTTCAAGTAAGTGCCTTTCTTGGTGGCGTTGCTCCATATTGGTACAGCATAGAGCAGCGTTGCCTTGGCTACCGCCACCAGTAGTTTCCTTGCCGGATAATTTGGGCCTCCTACATTGGGCATGAGCCTGGACAGGGACGCAGTCGTTATTGCTGCTTTCCTGCTTGCGTAGCTAGCATGGTCCTTAAAAGCTAGCCTGTGGTCTATCATTACTCCCAGGTATTTTAAGGAGTCTTGTGATGCCACCTGTGTCCCGTTGACCGTGATCAGCATTCTTTCTACCTTCTTCCTGCTGCTTAATAGGACAGCCTCGGTCTTGTGTGCCGCAATTGTTAGGCCGGTTTCCCTAGCCAGTCGGTGGCCATAGTAATTGTCGCGTTGCACTTATCTTCGAGGGCTGCTATCGTCTTGGCCACTGCAGTTATTGCCACATCGTCCGCAAAGCAATGTAGCTCAGCTCCTAAGGGCTTGTTGATGCCCAGGATACCATCATACATGATGTTCCACAAGATTGGTCCAAGCACAGATCCTTGTGGGACTCCTGCAGAAACACTGTAGCATCTCGGGCCGGCGTCCGTGTCGTACCAGAGGACACGATCCGTGAAGTAGTTTCCAACGACGATCCTGAGGTACTCCGGGATACCCATCCTATGCATGGCGCTGAGGATTACTGGCCATCTGGCGGTATTGAAGGCGTCCTTCACGTCCAACGTGACGATTGCGCAGTACTCCTTCCTTCCACCCAGCCATCTATCGCCATCGAGAGCGTTCTCGGCGATGTTTCTCACCGCCATAAGTGCGTCCAGAGTGCTTCTGCCCTTCCGAAATCCGTGTTGCTGCGTGCCTAAGCCGTTGCTGCTCTCGGTGATTGCCTCTATTCGAGCATATAGGATGCGCTCGAATAGCTTGCCCACGATGTCCAGTAGGCACAGCGGGCGGTAGCTAGTTGCGGCGTGTGCTGATCCCTTGCCTTTCGGCAGCAGAACTAGTTTTTGGCTTTTCCACCTCGTCGGAAATACCCCATCCAAGAGACACTGCTGGAAGGTTTCCCTGAATATATCGGGTCTAGTTACCGCCGCTGCCTTGACGACTGCTCCAGGAATTCCATCCAGGCCAGGAGCTTTGGTGGGCTTGATTCGCTTGGCTGCCTCCACAACTTCGAGGTCCGTAATGCTCGGGAAGTCATAGGGGGGGGAGCTACTGCTGTTGGCCGCCATAGAGTGGTCTGCCTTGGGAATAGTTCTGCTACTATGCTAGCCAGAACATCCGGGTCAGTTGGAGTTGCCTCTCTCTTCTTTAGCTTGTTAGCTACGAGTTTGTAGGGGAGTCCCCATGGCTCTCTATCCACGGTCTCTAGCAGTTCCTTATAGGCCCGCGCTTTGGCTGCCAATATGCCGTGCTTGAACTCTGAGTGTTTGCTTCTGAAGGCCTCCATGAGTTCTGCGTGCTGGGTGCTGCCTCTGGCTCGTTGCGCCCTTCTCCTTGCCCTTAGGCATTCCGAGCGTAGCTTGCTTAAGTTGGCGCTCCACCAGTACACTGGGGGCTTGCGCTGCTCTTTTTCCTCCTTGGCATGGTTGCGTCGCATGTTGCCTCAAGCATCTTCATGAGGTCGGCCGCCATTGAATCTGCGTGTCCATTTGTGATCCGAAGTGAGTCGATTTGGTATTCCAGCATATCCTCGTCCATATTCCTTGAGTCCCAGGCTTGCCCGACTGATCTTCTCTGCCGCCTCCCAGTCGTGCCCTTCGGTAGGATGCAGAAGGAAATCAGTGCGTGGTCACTCAGCGTTACAACGTCGTGGACCGTCCAGCTCGCGTTCGCCACTAACCCTCTGCTGGTGTAGGTGATGTCTATATAGGACGAACCCCTATCGTTATTAAACGTTGGTTTGCAGCCGTCGTTCAGCAGTACCAGGTCCAGCATAAGCATTGTGTTTATAACTGCTCGGCCTCTGAGATTGGATAGCCTGCTGCCCCATTCTTCTGCCCATGCATTGAAGTCGCCCGCGATGATCTTCGGGCCGCGCCCTCTCGCATGGCTGCCCAGCACCTCCATCATATCCTCGAACTGGTCTGGGGTGTCGCTAGGGGGCGTAGCAGCTGTAAAAATGCACTCCTTTTATTTTTGCATATGCTATTCCGCGCATAGGCGAGGCCGCCAATTCCTGTATGTGCAGGTTGCTGCAACACTTGATGGCTGCTTTACCGGTCTCGTCCAATATCATCGTGGGGTTGCCTCGGGCCGGGTAATAGGGCTCGCTCAGAAGCATGATGTCTACCTTGCGCTCCGCCGCAGTTTGGGCCAGGAGGCTCTGAGCAGCTGCGCAATGGTTAACATTAAGCTGGACAATCTTAATTTGCTCCTGCATTATGCTGGGACTTTACTTCTTTGAGGCTGGCTCTGTATGTCGGGCAAGCGAAACAGCCCGTCGGGTGGTTTTTGTCCACTTCGTCGCTGCATATTAGGCACTTTGGTGGTGCAACACATCCCCTTGCCTTGTGTCCTCGTTCGCCGCATCGCATGCAGCAGTCTGATCGGTCGATCGCCTTGCAGGACGTTGCTCGGTGCCCGTAGCCCAGGCACTTGTAACATCTCGTGGGCCGGACGTCCTGGATGATGCGGCACCTTGACCACCCCACGGTTACCGTGCCCTTCTTTAAGACCGCGATCGCATCATTCGCGGTCATCAGGACAGAGGCTATCTGAGTCCCATCCCGCATCCTACGTAGTCCTTTGATGTCCTCTGGTTTCAGCTGGATGCCTTGGTATTGGGAGACCAGGCAGCTGTGGAGATCTTCCGCTGTCGTGGCCTCGTCCAGTCCACTGCAGGATAGTGCGCAAATGTATTCATAGTTATGGATCTGGAGAATAGCTTCCTCCACGTACCAATTGAGGAGTCCAGCCGCAAGTTTACAGCGTTCACAACCAAGGAATTTTGAATTCAATCGAGCGCCGTATGCTTTTTGCAACTCGCCGGCCGTTTTCAATCGTTTTTTCAGTTGCGTATTTGAAGACTTGATTATGCAGGACGTACTCCAGTTGTACATCGACGACATTATCATATACGCAAACACAAACGAGGAATGCATGTCAAAGTTGAGAGCAGTTCTAAATCAAGCAGCCAAGTTTAATCTAAAAATCAAATGGAGTAAGTGCCACTTTCTTAAGAACAGAATTGACTTTCTGGGCCACACCGTGGAAATGGGCAAGATTCGACCAGGACAAGAGAAGACGCCATTTCAAGTAATGTTTGGAGTAAACATGAGGAATAAGGTTAGTGACAATATACTAACTACTCTAGAACAAGAGCTGGTGACAGACTTCGACGCCGAGAGAGCTGAATTACGCAAGGAGGTAAAAACACATATTCAGCAGGTGCAGCAAAAGTATAAAGACGGCTATGATCGCAAACGCAAGGGCGAGCGTACATATAAAGAAGGAGATCTGGTGGCTATTAAACGAACTCATTTTGTGACTGGCAAAAAAACAAGCTAGTAGTTTTCTCGGGCCATATGAAGTAACTAAGGTAAAAAGAAACGGCCGATACGATGTACGGAAAGAAGCTCAGGTGGAAGGCCCAACAATAACTGCAACATGTGCAGAAAATATGAAGCTATGGAAGTACGCGTCTACAAATGAAGATCTATGGTCGTCTGGGTCAGACGACAGTAATCAGGATGGCCGAATGTAACGATAGTTATCGATATGCGATGATCGATGATTAGCAAAGGGTAGCGTCGTGAGAGTCAGTCGAAGAAGAACAAAGCGAGTTGAAAGTTGTGCAGAAAAAAGATCGTCAAGCCGAAAGTTGTCGTGTCCGGAGTAAGGCAAAGTTGTGTAGTCGTCGTAGGTCCGGAGATCAAGAAGCGTTGGCACGAGTCATCTTTTTATTAAATACCAAATACAATAAGCAAACTATTATAATATCAAAATATTAATAAGATAAATATTGTGCTAAACAATAAATATCCTACATATATGTAAATAATTATTAAGACTGTAGGTGACGCACAGTGGATCCCTCGCTGCAGTCACTGGCGCGGTAGCCGGTGCGCTAACAAGTGCGCTAACTTCTAGAAATCCCTCGCAGCTGTCTGTTCGCAAAGTGTGGGGGGGAAACTTCAAGTAAAGAATTATGGAGGTTAAGATGGGAGGATGAATGTCCTCCTTTTAGCTTCTGGTCTAGAGAAAGTGCGGAACAAATTTGAAGCGTGAGAAAACTTAGGACCAATTTGACTCAAACGTCAACGCAGCAAAGTGCGTTGGGTAGAGGGAGAAAGCGATATGAAACCTGGAAGAAATTGTTTTAAGATCCACAGTGGCGATTAAGATGAACTTATTAAATGTTAGGTTAGTGTTCAAGCGGAGAAAGCAGAAGTATTTAATGTTCGACCAAATTCAACGAATAGTTTTGAAGGGTATGCTTCACAAGAATTTCTGCACGGAATTTGCGTTTTTGAAGCTTCTATATAAATAGGTTTGTACCCTGAGGTATTTTCTTCATTTTTTGTAATAAAAAACGGAACACAATCACTTTTGGGAAAGGATACGGCACTCAAATTAAATGTTTTACGTTTGGGACTCGAAGTAAAGAAATTTGAAAATGTGAAGCCGTTTCCAAAGTGGAAAGGACAGGCGGTAAAATTATCAATCGATGCAACCATCAAACCACTTCAGCAACCAATAAGAAGGATACCCGTTGCACTTGAGGACAAAGTAATCGCAAAATTGGAAGAAGCTGTGGGTCTTGACATTATTGAGCCAGCAATAGGTCATTCACCTAGGATATCACCTATTGTCATAGTATTCAAAGAGAATGACGGCATCAGAATTTACATAGACATGAGGCTTGCTAATAAGGCAATCTTAAGAGAGAACTATCCAATGCCTGTATTTGAGACATTTAAGACGAAATTAAGGGAAGCAAAGTACTTCACACGATTAGACCTAAAAAACTGCTTATCATCAACTGGAGCTAGAGGAATCCAGCCGGAACAATACCACGTTCATTAAACCAATTGGGTTATTCAGGTACAAAAGATTAATGTTTGGCGTTAACTCGGCTCCTTAATTTTTCAGAGGAGCCTTGAGGAAATTTTAGCAACATGCTATAATGTATTGAATTATATCGACGACATTATTATATTTGGAAAAAAAGAAAAAAGATCATGACGATGCTATACAAAAAGTCAAAGTTGTTCTTAAAGTAAACAATGTAACCTTGAATGTTTGGAAAACATAGCAAGTTAAATTCTTGGGGCACATTTTATTAGACAAAGGCATTGAAGTAGATCCGGAAAAAGTGACAACGATCCTTTCATTCAGAGAACCCAAAAACAAGGAGGAAACCCGAAGTTTTTTTAGGTCTGGTTATATACGTTGGCAAATTCATTCCCAACCTGGCCAATCGTACAGAACCCCTAAGCAGATTGCTAAAAAGGGAAAGCAAATTTAACAGGGGCGAGACAGAAACAAAGGCTTTTGAAGACCTAAAGCTCAATTTGGTGAAAATTCCGGCTTATCATACTTCGATCCAAACAATAGAACACGCCTAATAGCATACGCCAGTCCAGTTGCGTTAGGAGCAGTACTTTTGCAATTCGATACCACCGGCGACCCAAAGATTGTTTCGTTTGTAAGGCGCAGCCTATCAGACGTAGAAAAACGGTACTCTCAGACCGAGAAAGAAAGCCTGGCCCTAGTGTGGGCAGTTGAAAAGTTCTATTTTTATTTAGCCGGACTAGAATTCAAATTGGTGACAGATCACAAGCCGTTAGAAATCATCTTTAAACCAACTTCAAAACCTCCAGCCCGAATTGAGCGATGGCTGTTCCGCCTACAAGCTTTTAAATACAAAGTCATTTATAAAACGGGTAAAGAAAACATATCGGATGCCCTATACCGATTATGCAAGTTTCCACCAACAAATTCTTGCTGGCAGATAACTGAACACAATGTATTTCGGGTTATTGAGTACTATGTCCCTACATCGTGGAAGATATTGGAAATCGCACGGGAGAGCGCTGCAGATGAGGAAATCGTGGACACAATGACCTGTTTGGATAAAAATTTCTGGCAAGCTGGCACATCTAGCAGCTTCTACCCATTTCGTTTCGAACTTTCATGAATCATGAGTCAGCCATGAAGCGTCGACTGAGAACCAAGGTGTGGTGGCTCCACATGGATCGAGATGCTGCAAATTTTGTGAAAACATGCTAAGATTGCATGTTAGTTTCTCAACCGCCACGTCCAGCCTCAACGCAAAGAACAGTTTTTCCAACAAGCCCATGCAATTCCATAGCTAGTGATCTATTAGGTCCACTTCCAAACGGAAAATACGTCCTTGTGCTTATCGACTAATTTTTCAGGTATATGGAGATAACATTTGTACAGTCAATATCATCGGAATCAATAATCGGGGCCATGAAAGAAATATTTTATCGGTTTCCCGAAATATCTGCGGACTGATAACGGGAGACAATATATTAGTACGATTTTCGAACAATACTGTAACACAAATGGCATTCAATTAATAAGGACTCCTCCATATTGGCCTCAGGCGAATGGTGAGGTTGAAAATATGAATCGATCGTTAGTTAAGAGACTAAAAATTGCCCATTTGAACAAAAACAATTTGCAACAAGAAATCCAGGATTTTATGTTAATGCACAATGTCACTCCACATAGCATGACATGGACTTCTCCTTCCGAACTAATGTGCAATCGAATGATTCGAGACAAAATTCCTAATGTGCAAGATATATTGGGTAAAGTTCATGATTCGGAGGAAAAATACAACGACTGCATACGGAAACATAAGTAGACGCTGATAAAAAGAGAGGGGCCAAAGAGGTGGACATTCAGGTAGACGATGTATTGTGGTATTGTTGTAGGGAATGTGATATTCCCTAATAAGTTAACACCAAACTTTGATACAATAACATATAAAGTTTTAGACCGTGAAGTCAACATTGTTAAAGTGCTATGTGGGGGTAAAACTCTCGGAATGGGTGCTAGCCACTTAAAGAAAATGTCAGATGCCGGAAAAGGAATAGACGTCGCGGACCCACCTTTGACAGCCACGGAGATACCACGTCAACACCCTATGGAAGAAATCTTCACAGAAGCCAACACATCGTCTTGACCTGGGTTGAAGCTCAAGCTGGTCAACAAAGGAGGGATGTGGGAACCGGTGCGAGAGAGTGACTGTCGGTCACACACAGAGACGAGCGATGTTCCACTCCCGGATGGCAATGACGCTGATCGCCAGTAGGGAGCGAATGGAAGCGGGAGCATGCCTTTCAATCCCTTAAAAAGGTCGGATGAAATTTTTTGCCGCGCCCGTGTCAACCAGAAGTCTCATGTCGATCAATGCTACTCTTCGTCTGATGACGGGTAGCGTCGTCCTCTAGAATACCGACCTCGTCAACCTTTTCCGCTGCCCTGGAGGCTGCAATGGCATAAGCCGCGTCAGAATTAGCCGCGGTCTGAGCAACCTGGATGTCTCTTTGCCTTTTGTGAGGCGCCGAGCGGCCAGACGCGACCGGCTTCGACTTCTGGTAAGCCGGGGCGTGGGATGGTTGCAACATTCTAGACAACGAGGTATATATATTTTTTTTTTTTTTTTTTTTTTTTTTATTATGCCTTACGGTAGGAAAATTAAAATCTTTCAAAGATACCATCTACCGTCCATAGGTGGCATGCACGATTCATAACCCTCCTAGTATAGATTATGCCTACGTACTAAAAACAAAAACCTCCGTATGCTCTTCTGTCCTTTACAAGCTCACCGGGACTGCCAGTCAAGTTATTTCGTCGGTGAGCAGGATGTGGAGCCTGGTTGTACTCCCTTCCTTGTTATATGGCCTAGGGGCGCCCGTCCTTCATCCCTGGTTTCGCTGGGTAGTTTCCCTCCTGCCTTCGTATAGATGTGCGTCGCCTGTATTAGCCTTCAGTTCTGTTGGTCATCTCGTCGGCTCGGACCCGCTTCATCATGTCCCTGATGATATTATGTCCCCGCTCCCTCGAGTCGCTGTTCTCCATCATGGCCGCGATCAAGCCGCCAGGGCTGAGCGGGGCACCGATCAGCGCCCTTAGCTGCACCCTCTCATCCATGAACCTGGAGCAGTGCATGAGTACATGCTCTGCTCTTTCCTCAGCATCGGCGCAGTAGAGGCATTGACCTGACTCGACGTGATGAAACCGGAGTAGGTATGCCCGAAAGCAACCATGATCCGTGAGGAGCTTGGTAAGGTGGTAGTCCAGTTTTTTGTGGCGACAATCGGCCCACGCCGTTTAATCGGGGATGAGTTGGTAGGACCACTATCCCCGTTGCGATGGTATCCATCTGCTCTGCCACTCTCCCATCAGTCGCTCGTGAGCCTCCAGTCGTGTAGTACCTTCTCGGACCTGACAAATAGCCTTTATCCCAAGGTAGACAATGACGTGTCGACATCCATGGGCTCCGGTGTGTTTTCTCGAGCCAGCCTATCGCTGCGTGGAGCAGAGTGCATCTGTGTCCTGTGCTGTCTGGTAAAGTGTGGTTTCTTCCCGGCACTTCCCTGCGAGTTTGTTTGCCTGTTGGCGCTCCTGCACTTTGGGGTATTGTCTATGGTCTCCATCCTCCTGGCTTCCTGCAAACGAGGTTGCGAATGTGTACCGTTCGTGGTTTGATTCCTCTTCTTGCGCCAAGTCGAGCGTTGACGCAATGTCTTTCGGCTTTGCCGCAAACAACACGTCTGTGTATGTGAAATCGAGTCGATTTATGATCGCGTCGAAATTCAGGACAGTATAGGACGGCATCAGAGTATAGGACGGCATCAGAAGGGCCTTTGACCTTGCTCCTTATAATGACGACCGCCTGATAATGGCGTGGACTATCTTGGTTGTTCCTAAACATGTAATATGCAGCTGTTGCCGCTTGCCGCCAGGAAACATATGTCTCAAGTGACCCATTAAATTCGGGTAGGCACTTAACGGCGTCTAGGGTCTCGTTACAAGGGACATCTCCCTTTATTTTTACCGGTAGGTAAACTTTAATTTGCGGTGTTACCGCCTGGACGGGGTTAGTCCGTACAGCTGCCACTCGGCTGGCCAGCTCTTAAATGGCTTAATGCGGTTCTGTTTCTCTGCGCCGGCTTTCTGCAGCTTGTTTTTTCAGTGCTTGAATGACAGATCTAATCTACTCCGCGTCGAATGACACTTTGCTCACTGTAGATGTACTAGTATAAACACTTCTCAGTGCAGAAGGTCTTCCCGGCTCTTCGTTCTCAGACTCTGAGTCGCTGGCGAATTGCTTGGAATTCCAATACTGAAGGAATGACTTGCTCATGGGGAGCAGTGTATGCTATAGCTCAAGCCGTTTTGCCCATGAAGGCAATTAGTAAGGAGAGGGGGTCGCAGTTGGACGGGGCTCGCCGAAACCGTTGCCTCTTCAAGTAACGACAAGGTGAGGGGCTAGCGGGGAACGGGCCCCCGCTAAGACAAATAAAGATATAAACAAGTAAGAAAAGTTATCTTCGGCTTGCCGAAGATGGTATACCCTTGAAAACAACAAAGTTTTCCATACAAAGACTTGTTTTCATATCGGTCGTTTGTATGGCAGCTATATGATATAGTGATCCGATCCGGATAAAACTTTTACAAATCATGTATGGCTATGTCAAATGAATAAATGTTGAATTCGGTTGCAATAGGTTGGAAAACAAAAAAATGTTTCATACAAAGACTTGTTTTCATATCGGTTGTTTGTATTGCAGCTATATGATATAGTGATCTGATCCGGACCAAACTTTCACAAATCATGTATGCCTATGTCAAATGGATACATATTGAATTCGGTTGCAATAGCTTGGAAAACAAAAAAGTTTTCCATACAAAGACTTGTTTTCATATCGGTCGTTTGTATGGCAGCTATATGATATAGTGATCTGATCCGGACCAAACTTTCACAAATCATGTATGCCTATGTCAAATGGATACATATTGAATTCGGTTGCAATAGCTTGGAAAACAAAAAAGTTTTCCATACAAAGACTTGTTTTCATATCGGTCGTTTGTATGGCAGCTATATGATATAGTGGTCCGATCCGACCGATTCTTAAACTTGATCTGCGTGCAACAAAAATAATGATCTGGTAAAAATTTCAAAACGCTAGCTTTAAAACTACTGTCTATTTTTTGCATAGAAACAGACGGACAGACGGACATGGCTATATCGACTCGGCTGTTGATGCTGATCAAGAATATATATACTTTGTGGGGTCGGAGATGCTTCCTTTAATGCGTTACACATTTCTGGACAAAATTATAATACCCTTTTTTAAGGGTATAAAAACAAAAAAAAAGTCACGGCAATGCATAGGCGGCTGTATCGGTTAGCAAAGTGGAGTGGGTAGTATAGTATGCATACATATTAAATATCTACTGTACCAAGAGCACTTACTAAATACAACGTAACACTTTGTTGCAGTGCTTACATAAACAGAGATCCGGTCTTTTACCCAAGCGGCCGAAATATGATTCGATCGGCACGTTCACAGAAAGTGCAAGTGCCAGCATTCTGTTACACTCTCCGACAACTTGACCGAACTCAAGTGTATGCATATACCCTCGCGCTTCAGCTTAAGAGAGCATAATTACATACATAACACATATATACATATAAAATATACATAAAAGTCTCTCGCTGCTGGCCAACTGTGGGCAGCGCAGCGATCAGACTAAGGCTTACTTAGAGTTTAAGGAATAATGTAAAAGCAGATTCAACAAGACCCTGGAAGCGGCACCTTCGCTGCCTCCGAAATTAAATAAAAAAAACTAAATAAAACACAAAGGAGTTTCACTTTACATGGCGACCGTGAGGCAGGAGCCTGCAACCTGAAGACAACAATTGAGGAAATGCCTGCTATCTGAAGACTACTATTGAGGAACTGCCTGCTATCTGAAGACTACTATTGAAGAAATGCCTGCTAATATTGCCGACTGGATTTAAAATTCTGCTGAGCCGCCAAACAACAACAAGTGTGAGAGGCAGGCCGCCCCTTACACCAGCGCGGGAGACCAGGAGACGGGACACTGATGAAAAAAACAAAAGTACTGAGTGAGTAGAGTGTGGTAATGGGCAAACGCGGAGGTCAATAGCACACATTAAGTGGCTATTATATACAAATAAACCACCCCCCGCATGGGCAACGGCACAAAAATTAACTGCCGAATTAGATTTTCTGAAAGAAACCCTCCAGCAAAGAAAGCCAAATACCACAACTCACTCAGCAAATATAAAAATAATAAATGAAAAACTGACTAAAAATCCACCATCTCCCAAGCCGTTGCCGAAAAAATATGACGTCTGCCCGAACGACCATTATACGCCGCAGCATGCAAATTCACATGCTGGAAACTGAAGACCAGTGCGAAGACCAGCACCGGCCCCGCCTGAGCCAATAGGCCCCGGACATCAGCAGCAGTAAGGACAAAAGCGAGAGGGGCACTCCGCCACTTTCGCCAACGAAGGAGCAGGTCAGCGTAGCCAAACCGGCGACGACCAGCTGACGCGGATAACATCATTCTCATCGGATTATTATTATAAAAAATTTAATTATTAAAATAAGTAAAATTTGTAAAATTGTGCGGAACCATTTCCGCTCGATTAGAAGTATAGCCCATAAAGCTATACAAAACAATAGGAAGGAAAAACTTGTTAACGTAAATGCAAAGTAATGCAATAGATAAATTTAATGAAGATACAACAAATAGTTATAAATACAAATTAATTTTTGATATAAAGCCCAAAATGGGACTAGTAGACGTTAAGTCAGTGGACTCCACAGCCAATGTCATTAATAAAGTAGAGACAAACAATAATGACTTGGAATTAATACACACACTGTTAATAATAATTGTTGTTATAATGTGCGCAAATTGTTTTTATAAATTATATAAATTACATAATAAATGTTTAAAAAATAAATATATGAGCCAGGCAAATGAGCTGGACAAAATATAAGAAAAAAATAAAGCGCACAAAAAAAAATACAAACCAATAACAACATATTTAAGTTAGTGGAGTCCAATTAGACTTTAACTTCAGGAAGATAAAATATTGAAATAAGTTAATGACAATTAAATAAAATAAATATTTTTTTTAAACTTTAAATTTAAATACAGTATGGCGAAACTAAAAGCAATTAGGGAAACAGATAATATAGCATAGGAAGAATTCATATCCATAAAATAATGGAATGGAGTGTATTATATAAAAATTTAAATAGCATAAAAAGTGACTTTGATAAATCGTACAAGTCACTTACACAAAACAGTCCTATTCAAAGAACTACTGTTAAAAAACATGTAGACATATTAGTAAATTGCTTTAATGAAGCACGTATACTAATATATAGCCAAAAAGAAAAATTAAATCAAGATCATTGGTCACAAGTAACAAAATTTTTGATTAGACTACGATCTAACTTGATATCAATTAAACAAAAGTTCAATTTAGATATATTAGTACCAACAATACTGAACACTTCAATTGAAATTGGTAATGCACCAGAATCAATGGAACAAGCTGACACTGACCAAATAGAGTCAGAAGAGCCTAGTACAAATCCTAAAATAGAAGAGGAGGATTTAAATAACCTCACTATTCCAGCTGTTCTGATGTCAGATCTGGATAATTCTACAGATTCTGATTCTTCTTCAATCATAACAGAGAATAAACCAAGCAACAATAACACAATGGCACAAACCAATATTGATTTTATCAATACAGCATCTAAGCTTATACCAGTTTTTGATGGCAATGCTGAAAACTTGCAAAGTTTTATTGATGCGTTACAAATAGTGGAGTTAATAAAAGGCGAACACGAACAACTAGCAGTTTCGATTATAAAATCAAGGCTAAAAGGTGTCGCCAGAAATTTAATCGGAAATGAAACAACAATAACTGAAGTCATTTCCAGATTAAAAAATAATGTCAAAGGCGAAACTGTGGAAGTATTATCAGCAAAACTGATGAACCTACAGCAACGCAACAAAACTGCTAACCAGTATACACTAGAGGTTGAGCAGATGACAAAAATGTTAGAAGGTGCATACATAACAGAGGGTTTACCCCTAGAGTTAGCCAAAAGTTATTCCACTAAGCATGCAGTCAAAGCAATGACTAAAAATTGCACAATCGATAAGGTAAAACTTATCATGCAAGCTGGTACCTTCAATACAGCGCACGGTGGCTTTGTCAAGCACAGAAGCTGAATACTTGGCAAAGTCAGATGCAGTAAAAGAAGCCTTATATTTAAAGGAGCTTCTTAACACAATCTTAACTATCAATCTTAACAATTCTTAACGACAATCAGAGCGCACAAAAATTAGTAAAAGGTTTCGGCTTCCACCCACGCACGAAGCACATCGATGTGCGCCATCACTTCATACAGCAGAAGCACCGAGATGGCGACATATCTAAATTTGTAAATTGTTGCACAGAGTCAACCGGACAGCCAAACACTGTCCTATACTACAAAAATAATTCACAGCGCGGCGGAAACCGCGGACGTGGAAATTATAGAGGCAACTTTCGTAGTCACTATAATAACAATAACAATTACAATACCCAATATAATAATGGACGAGGCCAATATAGAGGAAACTCAAGAGGCCGTGGCAACTCGAATCGAGGCCACAACTATAATAATCCTGGTAATGTCCGAGTAACCAACAATACATCGTAAAACTCCTCAATCCCTTTAAATACTCAACAGTAGAAAATGCAAGGATTCACACCATTAATCTCAGTCAGAATATATTTGTATCATTCAAGCATGTGCCTACAGGAAAAGAACTTATCTTTTTAGTAGACACAGGTGCCGACATTTCAATAGTTAAAGAAAATTCTGATTTCTTTCATGACGTACAACATAATTATATTATAGATATAAAATGAATAAGTCAAGAGGTAACCAAATCCAAAGGGTTATTAAGTATGGAATTTACATAGCAAGTACCATCACAACATCTAAAAACGCCTTTATAAGACTACTCAATACAACAAATAAAGATCAAGTAGTCAGTACAAATAATTTAGCGTATGAATCATTTTCGAACTACGAAGTAGTCCACTCTAATGAAGAAAATAGGAGAAAATCTGTATTATCTCAACTAACAAAAAACTTTCCTCCACAATTTAAATCACGACTTTCAAGCTTATGCACCAAATATAATGATATATTCGGATTGGAATCTGAACCAATAAGCCCAAATAATTTTTATAAACAAAAACTGAGATTAAAAGATGATGAACCAGTGTACATAAAAAATTATAGAAGCGCACAGTCACGTGAACGAAATACAGAAACAAGTGGAAAAATTGATCACCGACGGGATTGTTGAACCATTTGTATCTGAATATAACAGCCCATTATTACTTGTCCCTAAAAAACAATCTCCAGATTCAGAACAAAAGAAATGGCGATTAGTAATTGACCATCGTCAAATTAATAAAAAATTACTGTCCGATAAATTTCTACTCCCAAGAATTGATGATATTTTGGATCAACTTGGATCAACTCATGCCTTGACTTAATGTCAGGATTTCATCAAGTTGAATTCGAAAGTAGTTCAAGAGATATAACGTCATTTTCAACGAGCAATGGCTCGTATCGTGTTAGATATGAAGTATAAGTTTTATTATGCGCTTAACACGTCTGCTTAGTCGATGAGATTTTTAGGAACTGACAGAACATAAAGGAATTCCAAATAGGCTGTATACATACAATATGTGTTGCCAGATTGCTACTTTGCTTAAGTTTATCGTTACAATTCAAATGGGAAGCTTAATATAACATATCGCTTCACGCGACTACCTTTCGGTATAAAAATAGCGCCTAATTCATTTCAGAGAATGATGACTATAGCATTCTCTGGATTAGAACCTTCACAAGCATTCCTTTATATGGATGACTATGGAAGCATATGCTTAAAAACTTAACAGACGTTTTTGAAAAATGTAGGAAATACAATCAAAAGTTGCATCCAGAAAAATGTTCATTTTTTATGCATGAGGTGACTTTTCTCGGTCATAAATGCACAGATAAAGGAATACTTCCAGATGACGAGAAATATGATGTCATTATGAATTACCCTACGCCGCACAATGCCGACAGTGTTTGACGTTTTATAGCATTTTGCAATTATTATAGACGTTTCATAAAAAATTTCGCCGAATATTCACGGCACATTACAAGATTATGTAAAAAGAATGTTCCTTTCGAATGGACAGATGAATGCCAAAACGCATTCCAATATTTAAATACAAAACTCATGGAACCTACCTTGCTACAATATCCTGATTTCAGCAAAGAATTCTGTATAATTACTGATCCAAGTAAGCAAGCGTGCGGAGCGGTTTTAACTCAAAACCATAACGGACTCCAACTTCCCATTGCATACGCATCAAGAGCTTTCACTAAGGGAGAAAGTAATAAATGTACAACTGAGCAGGAATTAGCTGCAATTCACTGGGCAATATTACATTTTTGACCATATATTTATGGAAAACACTTTACAATCAAAACAGATCACAGACCATTAATAAATCTATTCTCAATGATCAATCCGAGTTCTAAACTAACACTTATGACGCTAGAATTAGAAGAGTATGATTTCACAGTTGAATATCTAAAGGGAAAAGACAATCATGTAGCTGATGCGTTATCAAGAATAACCATTAAAGATCTACAAAATATCACAGGAAATATTATGAAAGTCACTACTAGATAGCAAAATAGACAGAAAATCCGCGCGGATAACAAAGAAATAGAATTGCCTACGCAATCTATAGAGAAAGCTTCGAAGCCCAACGTATTGTATATGAAGTCATAAACAATGACGAAGTACGTAAAGTAGTGACCTTGCATGTAAAACATACGTTATGTTTATTCTAACATGGTAGAAAAATTACTGCAAGATATGGTGTTAGCGATTTATATACCAATGGAATCCTAGACTAAGGTCAATTTTTCTAAAGGCTTGAAATGAAAGCCGGTATAAACAAAATCAGCCAACTCAAAGTGGCACCGTGGGAAAATATCTTTGAACATGTTTCAATAGATAATTTCAAACAAATGGGCATTTAGATATTGAATACATCAAGAGTAGCGCTGCTCAACCCGGTGACCAATATAGAAAAACAAAATGAAAAAGAAGCAATACTGTCTAAATTTCATGACGATCCAATACAAGGAGGTCATACAGGCATTACAAAAACCTTGGCCAAGGTCAAAAGACATTATTTTTGGAAAGGTATGACTCGAGATATTACTGAGTACATACGAAAATGTCAAAAATGCCAAAAAGCTAAAATAACAAAGCACAATAAGACCCCATTGATAATAACCAGTACGCCAATAAATGCTTACGACAGGGTGATAGTAGACACTATTGGTCCACTACCAAATCAGAGAATGGCAATGAATATGCAGTCACTCTAATATGTGACCTAACTAAACATTTAGTTGCCATACCAGTTCCAAACAAAAATGCGAACACTGTCGCTAAAGCAATTTTTGAATCTTTTATTCTATAGTACGGTCCAATGAAGACGTTCATTACGGACATGGAAACAGAATATAAGAATTCAATTATAAATGATCTGTGCAAATTTCTAAAAATCGAAAATATAACATCTACGGCACACCACCACCAGACAGTTGGAATAATAGAACGTAGTCATAGAACCGTCAATGAATACATACGCTCATATATATCGGATGATAAAACTGATTGGGACGAATGGCTTCAATACTTCGTTTTTTGTTTCAACACGACCCCCTCAATGGCACATAATTACTGTCCATATGAGTTAGTATTTGGTAAAACAAATAATTTACCAAAACAATTTAATAGTATAGATCATATAGAGACTTTATATAATATAGATGCTATGCTAAGGAACGTAAATATAGATTAGAAGTAGCATATAAAAGAGCTAGAATAATGATAGAAGAAAATAAGAAAAATAATAAGATATTATATAATCAGAAAACAAACGACATAAATATATCAGTAGGTGATAAAGTCTTATTAAGAAATGAAACAGGTCATAAGTTAGAATATAAATATACTGGTCCGTATAAAGTAACGGAAATAGGAGATAAAAAAAAAAAAAAAAAAACAACAACTAAACACAAAAAAACCCAAATTAATCAAAAAAAAAAAATTAAACAAATTTTAAAAAAACCAAAAAACTTTTAAATACCTTTTCAAGTTAAAATAACATTATAATATCGACTAATAAAAACAAAAAACAAACGGTACATAAGGATAGGTTAAAAATGTTTATTTCATAATTGTAATTGGTATGGCCATACTAAAACAAAAATACTTCTATACATTTGAATATTATTTTTAATTTAATATAATCAAAAAAAAAAACGATAAACGAAAATATTTTTTCTTCCTTATCATAAAAAAAAAAAAAAAAGAAAATGGATCTTTTAAGTAAAATCTTACAAAATTACTTCATTATACGAGGGCGGGACAATAAGTCCGTGACTTTTTGAATTTCCCGCTTCTTAATTAAAATGGTAACACTGCTCCCGTCAACAGTCATCTGTCAGTTGACTCTTGTCAAAAATTGAACAAGCTGCGACATTTAGTTTGTTTTTTGACAGCCGTTAATATCAGACTACCGCGTTGACTGAGAAGAAAATGGAAAAAAGTGAATTTCGTGTGCTCATTAAGCATTTGAGGAAAAAATCCATTACGCAAACCAAGGTCAAGCTTGATAAATATTATGGAGACTCTGCACCATCCATTTCCATGGTAAAAAAGTGGTTTACTGAATTCCGATGAGGCCGTACAAGCACGGAAGATGCCAAACGTTCTGGACGCCCAGTTGAGGTTTCCACATCCGAAACAATTGAAAAAATCCACGATATGGTTTTAGCCGATCGGCGATTAAAAGTAAGAGAGATTGTGGAGCCCTAGGCATTTCACATGGCTCAGTGGTTTCAATTTTGAATGATCATTTGGGTATGAGAAGCTTTCCGCAAGATGGGTGCCGCGTTTGCTCACAATCGACCACAAATGCAACCGTGTGACAATTTCGCAGGAATGTTTAGCGTTGTTCAATCGCAATACGAACGAGTTTTTGCGCCGTTTCGTAACCGTGGACGAAACGTGGTGTGGTGGATCCACGTGTACACACCGGAGACCAAACAGCAGTCAAAACAGTGGGTTCCTCGGGGTGAATCGGCGCCAAAGAAGGCAAAGGTGGGTTTGTCAGCCAATAAAGTCATGGCGACTGTTTTTTGGGATGCACGCGGTATTATCCACATTGACTACCTTCAAAAAGGAAAAACAATCAATGGTGAATATTACAGCAACTTATTGGGTCGATTCGATGAGGCATTGAAAAAAAAGCGACCGCACTTGGCCAAGAAAAAGTTCTTTTCCACCAGGACAATGCACGGGTGCACACATGTGCAGTTTCCATGGCAAAATTCCATGAAATGGGCTACGAATTGCTCCCTCATCCGGCCTATTCACCCGATCTAGCCCGTGTGACTATTTCTTGTTCCCAAACTTGAAGAAATGGCTCGGCGGAAAGAGATTTGCTTCCAATGACGAAGTCATCTCCCAAACAAATGCCTATTTTGAAGACCTCGACAAATCATATTTTTTGGAAGGAATGAAAAAATTGGAGAAACGTTGGGCTAAGTGTATAGAGCTCAAAGGAGACTACGTTGAAAAATAAAATAACTTTTTATCTAAAAACCTGTGTTTCATTCAAATAGTCACGGACTTATTGACCCGACCTCGTATTACGTTATTTTTCAAAGGAGGGAGATGTAGTATGCATACATATTGAATATCTACTGTACCAAGAGTACTTACTAAATACAGTGGCGTCATCCATATGTCGACTAGTGCGTTAGAATCTGCTATCCTTCATTGACTTCCAGTAAAAATTTCCAGTAAAATTCCATCTATTAGAAGTGAAGTTATTGCGTTTTAAGTGTCAGTACTTTTTTTGTCATCGATGCGAAAATGAGCTTCAAGCAAAGAGCCAACATTAAATTTTGTTTTAAAATTGGTAAAACTTTCACCGAAACGATTCAATTGATGAAACAAGTTTCTGGCGATGATTGCCTATCCCGTAGTAGAGTGCACAAGTGGTTTCAAGGTTTTCGAAGTGGTCGTGAGGACATAAATTACGATGAACCGAAACCCACAAAATCGCGCCTGGAGAAGTCAAAAGTGAAGACAATGCTGATTTGTTTTTATGATTCCAAGGGTATTGTCCACAAAAAAATTGTTCCACCCGGACAAAACGTTAATGCGGTATTCTACCTTGGAGTTTTGAAGCGTTTGGTGCGTCGTATTCGACGTGTTCGGCCCGAATATCGCGAAGATGGAAGTTGGCGTTTGTTGCACGATAATGCGCCGTCTCATCGATCGACGCTTGTGACCGATTATTTGACCAAAAATCACATTTTAACGATCAACAACTCCCCGTATTCACCTGATATGGCACCGTACGACTTCTACCTTTTGGGAAAAATGCATTTGCCGATGAAAGGAAAGCGTTATGCAGACGTGGAGGCCATTCAAAAGGCTTGCACCGGCATACTGGCGGCCATACCGGGCAACGAGCTAAAACACTCGTTCGACAAACTTTTGGACCGTGCAAAAAGCTGTATTGAAGCAGGAGAAGACTATTTTGAATAAAATTAATTGATTTTGCCGATAGAACCATTTGTTCTGTCTATTTTTTAAAAGTCCTGTTTACTTTGGAACGCACCTTGTACAACGTAACACTTTGTTGCAATGCTTACATAAACAGAGCTCCGGTCTTTTACCCAAGTGGCCGAAATATGATTCGATCGTTCACAGAAAGTGCAAGTGCCAGCATTCTGTTACACTCTCCGACAACTTGACCGAACTCAAGTGTATGCATATACCCTCGCGCTTCAGCTTAAGAGAGCATAATTGCATACATAACACATATATACATATAGAATATACATAACAGTCTCTCGCTGCTGGCCAACTGTGGGCAGCGCAGCGATCAGACTTAGGCATACTTAGAGTTTAAGGAATAATGTAAAAGCAGATTCAACAAGACCCTGGAAGCGGCACCTTCGCTGCCTCCGAAATGAAATAAAGAAACTAAATAAAACATAAAGGAGTTTCACTTTACAGTAGACGAAAAAAAACCCAAGACGGCCGCGAAGCTAATGCAGCCGAAGAGACAGTGTCCCAATAATATGCAAACGCTGATATAAATGCACACAACGAAACAAAGCACTGGAATTTCGTTTTTTTTTCAACATTTCTATCAGTTTTTGAATATTTAAACTTTACAAAGACAAAATTCCTTTTATTCTTTATTTATTTATTTTTAAATAAGACACAAAAATGTGTAATGTTTCGGTTTATTATAATGGATATGCAGGCTTAATTTTTGTGGTGCGGTGTATTTAAAAAAAAAATACAGATTCTTGTGACACACAAATCCAAATAATGTCTCCACTTCAAATCCTAATTCTAATGGATATCCTAATAAATAGCTCCCAAAATGCCGTGTTTGTGTTCTGGATTGCCTGCGATGCATCGCGATGTGTTCATTTCTTACATATGATAAAAAAAATACTTAATACTGTATTTAAAACTCTCCTGATTTAAGTTAAAAATCTGGGTTCTCTGTTCGCCACCAGAAGTGGCTTCACAGCCTACGGTAAGGTCTTGTTGATCATGGCGCAACATATCGACGCATTTTCGCGAACGAATTAAGTAGTGTCTTGAGACTGCGCATATTTACACCGGCAACTACGAGGCGCAGTATTTTTATTGAGGACTAGGAGTCGCAATACTTGTACTGACGGCAAGAAATGTGTCTTCTACTAATTTCTGCACATCTAGGTGGTACATACGCTGAGTGAGATCTGATCAGGGCAATGGGGAATGAGAGAAAAATAAAACGAGAGGACGAATTAGTCACAAAGTAGCGAAGCAAGCAAGGCGTTTGTGGCGTTTGTGAAGTCCAGTCTGTCTTGTGCGTGGCCCAGTTGCGAGCAGAGCTGATTGCTTGCCACGATTGTGAGACATTGAGCCACTCTTTGACATATATATATATATACTCAAAGAATAAAAAGCTTTCCGGGATAGTTTGATCTAAATAACTGTTACGCCAATCATATGTGCAGAGCGTAAACGCCATCGATCGCAAGCGAAAATCCATGGCTTCTACGATCCATTATGAGGGTAACATCTAATTCATCCTTTGCCTGGTGGAGCCCTATTGCAGCGTTCGCTGCTTCATTGTGTCGACATCTTTAAGGTCTCCGTATTTAACGAAAAAAAATGACTTCATTCCTTGAGCTTCACCTTCAGCCTATGTCATCTCTAATTTGTTTAAAATTTAAAAATGATCTGCTAAATATAAATATAAATATAAATATCCATTTATTAACATTAAAGGAGAGTTCAGGAGATAAAGTATGGGATAAGAGGTTATAGTTTTTAGAAATAGTTCGGAAGGGATCGTGTTCAGGATAATTGGATATGGAAATTGATGTGAAAATAACAGGAACTGCCTTTGCATAGACTCAATGCTATTTTGGTGAGAGGAGTATTGTGGACTCCAAACGCACAAGCAATATTCAAGGATAGGACGAATTTTTCTGATATATTAGGGATTTGGTGGAGAAAGGATCGTTAAATTATTTTGACCAACGCTAAATAAAGGATAAAATTGCTCAGGCTTTATTCACAGTCACAGAAATGTGATCATTAAACTTAAGTTTATGATCAAAAATAACTTCAAGATCATGGATTGTGAACACACAAACAAGGACGTGAATTCCAAGAGGTTAAGAGACAATAAGCTGTACTGCGATGAAATGTCATAATTTTGCATTTAGAGCAGTTTAGGAATAAAAGATTGCATGCTCACCACGAACAAGCTCATCTAGGTCTAGTTGTAGATGCCTCTGGAAAAAATGTTCCGAGAAGGAATAGCATAACCTGACATAATCAGCATACATAAGCGTTGAGGCATAACTAATCACATTAGGAAGATCGTTGACAAAGAGTATAAACAACAGTAGTCCTAGATGACTACCCTGTGGTACACCCATGAGACATGGATGACCTTCGACTTGGTAGTTTTAAATAGAGCATGCTGAGTTCGATCCAATAAGCCAATAACCAATAATCGTAAGAGTTTCCGTAGCAAGAGCTGATAATTAAGTGAATCAAATGCCTTGCTGAAGTCAGTATAAATAACATCAGTCTGCCCCCGATACTGAAACCCTCGATGGATGATTGAAGACAATTCTAGTAGATTAGTTGTTGTCGAGCGAAGCTTGAAAAAACCATGTTGTGATGGTTAGATTATGGTCTTGCATGCATGTTGCAGCTGCGATGTAATGAGTTTCTCAAGAAGCTTGGGAATGGCAGATAGCATAGCAATGCCGCGGTAGTTCACAATGGAAGTCTTAGAGACTTTTTATGAATATGTATAACTTATGTATGGATGTTAGCTCCACAGATAGGTTAAATAGTGAGAAGTAAGCTAAGAAGATTATAGCACCGTCTGAGGATGCAGCTAGGCACATTATATGGACCCGGTGAAAATGGGATTTTGTTTGATAAAGATGATGATGAAGAGCCGTAAACACATCGTGACAGTGGAATTTAGAAAGATATGTATTATTTATGTAGGGTAAGCGAAAAAATGACGCAAAAAGATTACCCATACCGAGATGTGAAGAGTCGGAATTATTTTTATATGAGTGGGAATGGGGGAAAAGATTGGATTTACGTTTAGGGTTTACATACGAAAGAAAGAGCTTGGATCAAAATTAAGTTTGCTTTTAGTTTTTTTTTAACTGAATATATTATTTATTATTATTTAAGTATTGAAACTGTGCTACAATTTTTCACCTTAACAACACAAACATAAAATAGTCTTTATAAGCGCTTAGCATGGAGATTTATGTTAATGGAGGAGGAAAAAGGGATTTATGCTCGTGGAGGGGGAAGCGTCTTCACGAAGCCTTGTCTTTTTAGCCTTCTAAGCGGCCTGGCGGGAAGTAAATTCCTAGCTAGTTCGCTGCGATGGGTGGTGAGTCTGTCTCTGTACCTGCTTGTGTGTCTATTGATCTGCTCCTCCACAGTATGCAGATTGAGGTCTCGGTGTAGGGTTGAATTCCGTATATACCAAGAACAGTTGGCTATTTGCCTTAGGGTACGATTCTGCAGTACCTGGATGCGATTGCAGTTAGATTTTGCTGCAATCCCCCAAATTTGCAGCCCGTAGAGACAGATTGGGGCAACACACTGAGCGTACACTTTTCTTTTTACCCTAAGTGACATACTGCTCTTTCTGCTCAGCAGCCAACGTAATTGCTGAAGTCTTAGGACGCACCTCTTGCGACTAGCTTTAAGATGCGGCAAGATGGTGAGTCGCTTGTCCAGAGTGATGCCAAGATACTTCACCGTTGCTGGTTGCTCCAGGAACTGTCCTTCCATTTGGATTGGTGGGATTGTTCTCGTCCTAAGTGTCTCAAAGCGAAATTTGGAGCTATACAGAACGGCAATGTCGTCTGCATATGTGGCAATTAGAGCCTTCGAGGGGTCTTTCATGTAGTCAGGAGTACAGGAGCGGGCCATGAACACTGCCTTGCGGGACTCCAGCTCTCATCTGGGCAGGCGCAGAGTAAGTGTTCCGGATCTTGACTTTAAATACCCGCCCTTCCATGTAGGACTTTAGGAGCGAGTAATATGGTGCTGGTAGTAAATCTTTCACCTTGTAAAGGACCGTCGTGCCACACCCGATCAAAGGCTTGTTGGATATCAATAAAAACTGAGTTGCAGTATTCAAGATCATCAAATGCCTGTAGAATGTGCTGCGTTACCCTGTGAACCTGGTCGACAGTGCCGTGTCCCTCACGAAATCCAAATTGATGGTCCGGCACAATTCCGCACTGAGTTATAATCCCAGTAAGTCGATTAGCAATGAGTCTTTCCCATACCTTTGATATAGAGGGGAGAAGACTTATTGGCCGATAGGATTCCGGGTCGTCTTCCAGCTTGCCTGGCTTATAGATCATGTAGATTGCCGCTATTTTCCATTGGGAAGGGAAGAACTGAATGCTTAGCATAGCATTAAAAATAAAAGCCATGTAAAGGATCGCACGATTTGGTAGGGCCTTCAGTGTGACGTGGCATATTCTGTCCATGCCAGGAGCCTTGTTTTTCGGAAGAGCTTTCATGGAACGGGGTCTGCAAGCTCTCCTGGGTCTCTTCGATATCAGCCAGCGTAACAACGTTGTGTGGGGTGTATCTGGCCTCCAGGTGTTGAGCAAATAGGTTTGCGTGTTCCTCTTCATTCTGTGCAAGGTCGCCGCCATGATGCCTAACTGGGACCTGTCCAAACGGCTGGTTTTTCGTAGCCTTTGTGCGTTTCTACAGCGAGTAATTGGCGTCAACAGTGTAGTCCATCGAGGACAGCTTGTGCTCAAAGAACTTATTTCTGAGCTCCCTTAAAAGGATCCGTAGTCGCTTGGCTGCTCGGTTCCACAGGATTCGATCCCAAGGGTCTTGGGTTCGAATTGCTTTTCTTCGTAGGCGCCTTTTTGCAACCAGTAGCTCTTTTGCCTCCCTGATGAGTGTGACGCCGTATTTTGTCGGCTTTAGTGGGCTCGCAGGTGGAGTGGATGCAGCAGCAGCCCTGTGGATATTATTGGTGAAGATTTCCACTACCATTTCTATATCCTCCCCATAATTCAGCTCCGTTTCAAGATGGATGGAGCTCTCCAGATTTCGGTGATATAGAGTTAGGTCAGTTCGATTGCTGATCAGCCTTGCATTAGAGCGAGCATTAATCCCATTGGTATTGATTATGGTCAGACTCTAAATCCCAATTTTGGGTTATACTCGCGCAGTAGTCCGGTACTCCATGGTAGACGGCAAAATCAAAACATGTGGGTATGGGTATCTGGTAGGGGCTCCTGTGGCAAGAATCTTTGCCCCGGTGGCGGAGATGGCTTCAGCTAGTTCTTGTCCCCTAGGGGAGTTGCAGGTGTCACCCCATAGCCAATGTCGTGCGTTCCAATCGCCACCAACCAGGTACCTTTGTCCACATTTTCGAAATATACTGGTGAAGAGACTTTCCCGTATTCTGTTTCCTGGAGGGCAGTAGATGGAACTGAACTCCATGTCACCAAGACCCGTAGCAACTTTCACCGATGACATTTGTATACTGCGCGTCTCTATTGCCCTTTGGGGAAAATGTCGGAGAGCAGTCCTGACTAGCATCACTACTCCACCTCCACTGTGCCTATTGGAAGATGGCTTGTAGGCAGGATAGAATGTGTATCCAAAGACTCGAACAGATCCACCGGATATCAATGTCGTTGTTGTGTGCAAAAAGTTCGACTTCTCTGACTTTTCCTGAAATGCCGTTGACATTCCAGATGAGAACTTTAAGTGAGTTCTTGGCGAGGCTGTTGCGTTGATCTGAGAATTATTTCCAGCCCATTGCTTCATGGTGCTGGCCATCTCGGACACTATTATTTCTGGCCGTGCAAGGCGTTCATTAGCTAGCATATTTGGCTGTTGTTGTTCTTGTTGTTGCTGTTGGAGCCAACATGAGAAACTGCTATTGCTGCTACTGCTGGAGGCGCTGTTTCCATTCCTGAAACTGCTGTTGCTGCAGCGACTGGATGTCGATCAGCTGTTGTTGCTGTCGACTTGGCTGCGTTTGAGCATAGTTCAAACGACGTTGAGCATTTCCAGAATTGCTAGGCACTGAAGCTGCAACTGCTGCATAGGAGACACTTGTGCGGGCACTGTAGCTCCGTGGTGTCATCTGCTGTGTTGCTGGTTGGAATGCAATTTGGGGCACTTGTTTCCTTGCTATTCTAGCGGGGCCAGGCGCAGGAAATTCCCGCACGTACCTTGTAGCAGAATATTGATTGGCCACATTGCCATTAAGTGATCTAGTTTCGGCTGCCGATTTTTTTGGAGACTCCGATGACCGACGAAGATACTCCTGGTACGACCTTTAGCCTTTGTAGCTAGCTTTATGAGCTCCTGAACAATGGAAGCAGGTAGGTGTTGCGTCAAGGGGGCGTATACACTCACTTGTTTGATGACCCTCGCCACATCTGGCGCAATTGGGGTGTCCTCGGCAATATCTGGCAGTGTGTCCGTACCGCTGGCACCGTTTGCCCTGTGCGACGTCTGTGGCTTTTATCATTCGCTCCACCCTCACCCTTTGTCTGCAGAGGATTGTGATTTTGAAGACATCATTTTTCGTAGCGCACGGTTTGATGTTGTTAAGAAGAGATTTAGCTTCTCTTCCCTGTTAGCCCTGGATGCGGGATTATGAATGTGGAATACCTCAAAACCGTACTTTTGCAGACTATATTTGATCTCCTAGTTTAGAGTGCTGTGGTGTAGGCCCTTGACAACAATTCGATGCGGCTTTTCTGTTTGCATTTGGTATGTGTGGAACTCCACACAATGTCAGTCCAGATGGTCAACAATCGCCCTGTAGGTGTCACTATCCTTGGGGAAGATTCTGGTGGTTCCTAGGTTGCTCTTGGTGACCACATTGTTCACATTAGTGACCTCCCCTATGAACTCAAAGAGGTCATTTATACTGCAATCTGGGACAACAATTTGAGGTGGCTTTTCCATTTTTCTAACTTCTTCGGGCTTGGCAGGTTTGTTGCTTTCAACAGTTATTTCGTCCTGTTTGTTCTCTGCAGTGTCTTTAGCTTCTACTTCCATGTCAAGTAGCGCGAACCTGTTTCTAGAGCTTGGAAGGTCAGCTTCTCTAGTCGCTCTCTTAACACTTGCGATGGGTGAAGAAGGTCATGGTGCTGGTCGTGGGAGTGATGATGTTGGTACTTGTATTGTCAATATCAGTTTGGTTAGTTCTGCAAGCAGCCCGAAGCTCGGATGGGGTTTTGCCAGCAACGCGGTACATTTTTTCGTGCAAAGTCTGCAAAGTTTTTATTAAGCAGCGAGTCAGAAGCAGATTTCCTTTCAGCCATTTGGAAATGTTATATTTTTCGTTTTCGCCTCAAACGAAATCAACAACAAGCAATGCCAGATGCGCAGCGTGCACTTATTTTGCAAGCTGTTTTGTTGCTTTATTTTACAGCTTATTGCCGATTCCGCTAGCTGCGGCGTCCAAAAACGGAGCTTTGTGCAGACACAACCGATCGCTATTAATGCAGTTTCGCGACTCTAATTGTGTTAACTAATTAGTTTTTGTTTTATTTTCCGGAAAAATAATTTTTTTTTTTTTTTCGGGAAACTTATAAATAGGCAAAAACGTTTCGACACTTCACTATATAATTTTTATATAGTTGATTGTTAAGGTCACAAAACTGGTTGCGGAGGAGAAGGTAGTTTGATAGATGTAACAAGGTTCGGGACCTTAGAGACTTTTTGGTCTAGATTTCCTATTTTTTAAGAGAGAAAGTTGCTTATTTAACCATGGCGGGTTTGGCGTCGATGGAGTCAATATTTCTGGAAAAGATTTATTTAATTTTCATCATCAATTATGCCATTTGTATGCTGACCGTATAAAATCAATTGATTTTAGTGGAGTGAATGGTTTTTAATCAAAAACAAAAAAATAAAATAAATCGTAATCGCGTGAATACATGTTCTGCGTTTGAAATAGTACAAACAATAGTTTCAACCAAATAAATAAAAAAGGCACTATGAGCCAGAACGAGACTCGCGCTCAGCGACACCGAGAGCAAGACGATCGCCGGCTTTCATTGCAACGAAACAACGCGTACTTCTCTTACGTCTTCGCGACAACTGAAGACAGAGAGCGGTCAATCACCCAAAACTCAAAAAATTTAACTTTGCCAACAAATCAAGAAAGAGCGCGTTCTTGCTCTCCCTTACTTATAGACTCGTCACAAAACCAACAATCTCCAAACACTTGCGAAATCTCTCTGCGCCTACCCACGGTGACCAGTATAACAACAACCACTGCAACTGCAATCACAACTACAATTGGAACGTCGCTCAATTTCGTCGACGCAAGCATTCTCTCTCACTGAACCAAAACAAAAACAAAACTTAACGGTTCTGCTGCATCATCAACAAATCAAAAAGTTAACAAGAACACCGGGTCGACCATATAGACCGGAATGTACCGCAACATAACCATAAAAAGAAAACTTAGCCCTCAAAAATACAAAAATCAACAAGTAATAATAAGTCAAACACGTGCCAATAATAAAATGCTCACTAAAAAAGCGCCATCAAACACCAACACATTTGAGCTGCTGGCAAATTCTACTGGCGAAAATATACATTCGCGAAAAAAACTCAAGTGCATAGCCGCACTAATAGGAGAAAACTCATTCTACGTAATCCACTTAAGAAACCCCAATAAATGAAATAAAGGTTCAAACTAAAACCAAGGATAGGCATCGTCTACTAACCAAATTCTTAGATGAAGCAGAAAGAAACTTTTACACTTATCAACTTAAAAGCGCAAGGCGCCTACAGGGCTTTCTCAAAGGTATTGAGGCAACTGTTTCGACCACTGAAATCGTAGAAGCGCTTAACGAAAAGAATTTTAGTGCAAAAATGGTCATGGACATATTAAACAAGAATAAGAAACCAATGTTCGAAATCAAGTTAGAGGTAAAGAGCCAGACACTAAAAAAAGGAAGTTCACCCAATCTACAAGCTACAGTTTCTAATGCATCGGCGTATCACAGTGGAAGCGCAATCGCCCAGTGTGGTGCACTAACTGCCAAGAATATGGCCATACCAAGTCTAACTGTACGCTAAAATCTGTTTGTGTAGTTTGTAGTGAAGCTCATAGCACAGCGAACTGCCACAAGAACGAGGAAGACATCTCTGCAAATATGTGCACCTGCGGCGACAGTCACACAGGGAACTGGTTGGCTGTATAGTTTACAAGGAACTAAAGAGCCGTCTTAACAAACGCGGAGAATCAATACGCGCCCAGACCACCCACATCAGGCATACTCCGCCATACCCGGGTCCGTCTTACACGGCACCTCCAACACAACTCGAACTTGCCTAGTTCTTAGCCGAAAAAATGTTTACACCATCCTTTCTCTTCTCCGAGACACACCTACCTATTCTACACTACAAACTGTCCGGACGGCAAAGCCCATGGCGGCACTGGAATACTAATCAGAAGTCGCATCAAACACCACCTAAGTAATAGAACAGTATTGAATTAACTGCAATCCACTTCCATAAGCATGCAATCCAGCAGCGGTCCCATCACTCTGGCCACAGTCTACTGCCCACACCGTTTTGTAGTTTCGGAGGACCAATTTATGGAATATTTCAACTCACTCGGTGAGCGATTCATAGCGGCCGGTGACTACAATGCAAAGAAATATCGAAAAATCGAACAGCTAGTACTTGAAACACGAAGACTAACAAGAAAATGGTAAAATCACAGATCCCCAACGGCTAAATAACAACTAAAAATAGCTACACGTAGACTATCCAGGCCATTTAAGCTTATGGAAGCAAACGCTAGTTGCTCAAATAACTATCGCCCACCAGCAAAAAGAACCGTTTGTGGAAAGCACACAAAAATATTCAGCCACCGGCAGAAATAGTCGTTCTCCTGCGAGGCGCCTCTGGAAGCTGGATACGCAGCGAAAAAGATACAGCTTATGCGTTCGGCGATCACCTACAGAAATTATTCCAACCAAATCCTCCTAGCAACTCATTTTTCCTACCGGCAGTCACATAAAAACTTGCCACGTATAAATCCAATTACATTCAGCCAAAGCGAGATAGCATCTACCATAAAAGATCTAAAGCCCAAAAAATCACCTGAACATGACTTGGTGACACCTAAAATAATTATAGATTTCTAACCGTGTGCGGTTCTGACCTTATGCCATCTCTTCAACGCTATTGTGAAAATTTGATACTTTCCCCAAAGGTGGAAAAAGGCAGTCATAGTAATGATTCTAAACTAAAACTAAACTCTTTCAAAACTCAATTTCGTCGACGCAAGCTTTCTCTCTCACTGAACCAAAACAAAAACAAAACCTAACGGTTCTGTTGCATCATCAACAAATCAAAAAGTAAACAAGAACACCGGGTCGACCATACAGACCGGAATGGACCGCTACATAACCATAAAAAGAAAACTTAGCCCTCAAAAGTACAAAAATCAACAAACAGAAAACAAGTCAAAAATAACAAGCGACAATAATACCATGCTCACTAAAAAAGCGGCATCAAACACCAACAGATTTGAGCTGCTGGCAAATTCTACTGGCGAAAATATAAAACCGGGAAAGTCACGTAAAGAGGACCTAACAAGGTTAAGCCTCCTCCAATATACATTCGCGAAAAAAACTCAAGTGCATTAGTGAACAAAATAGCCGCACTAATAGGGAAAAACTCATTCTACGTAATCCCCTTAAGCAACCGCAATAAATGAAATAAATGTTCAAACTAGAACCAAGGATAGTCGTCTAATAACCAAATTCTTGGATGAAGCAGAAAAACATTTTTACACAACAAAAAGCGCAAGGGGCCTACAGGTTGTTCTCAAAGGTATTGAGGCAACTGTTTCGACCACTGAAATCGTAGAAGCGCTTAACGAAAAGAATTTTAGTGCAAAAATATTACATATTACATATACATATTACATATTAAACAAGAATAAGAAAGCAATGTTCGAAATCAAGTTAGAGGCAAAGAGCCAGACACTAAAAAAAGGAAGTTCACCCAATCTACAAGCTATAGTTCCTACTGCATCGGCGTATCACAGTGGAAGCGCAATCGCCCAGTGTAGTGCACTAACTGCCAAGAATATGGCCATACCAAGTCTAACTGTACGCTAAAATCTGTTTGTGTAGTTTGTAGTGAAGCTTATAGCACAGCGAACTACCACAAGAACGAGGAAGACATCTCTGCAAATATGTGCACCTGCGGCGACAGTCACATAGGGAACTGGTTGGCTGTATAGTTTACAAGGAACTAAAGAGCCGTCTTAACAAACGCGGAGAATCAATACGCGCCCAGACCACCCACATCAGCCATACTCCGCCATACCCGGGTCCGTCTTACACAGAGCTTATGCGAAACCAAAATACGCTGGTACAGCTTCTTGTGACACGCAAATCCAAATAATGTCTCCACTTCAAACTTCAATGTGGAACGCAGCTTCTTGTGACATAAAAATCCAACTTATGTCTCCATTTGAAATATCTAGGTGGAACGCAAAAGGCGTTTCACGGCACAAACTCGAACTTGCTCAGTTGTTAGCCGAAAAAAATATTGACGTTATGCTTCCACCCTGCCGCAGTCAACTGCCTACCCCGTTTTGTAGTTTCTGAGGACCAATTCATGGAATTTTTCATCTCATGCGGCGAGCGATTCATAGCGGCCGGTGACTACAATGCCAAGCATACGCACTAGGGATGATGTCTTTTGAACCCAAAGGGCAAACAACTCTACAACGCGGTCACAAAGCCGAGAAACAAGCTCGACTCCGAGTAGGCCTACATACGAGCCAGCAGATCCAAATAAGCTCCCGGAACTCATTGACTTCGCAATAATAAGAAAGATCCCAAGAAATATTATTACGGCCGAGTCACTTGCAGAACTATCATCAGATTATTCTTTAGTTCTACTTACTCTCAGGCTGACAGACAACGGGACCGACTGGGCAAGGTACGCGAATTATGTTTGTACGCATATGGAACCAACTCATACGGTATTCACCGAGGAGGATGTTGATAGCCAGGGCGAATCGATCGGGAAAACACTTTTTGCTGCAGCCAAGGCCTCTTCCCCTCCAGACACACAAAAAAATGACAAATCATAGCAAGAGAAATCCCGAAATCGAGTAGCTAGTACTTGAAAAACGAAGAATAAGAAAAGAATGGCAGAATCACAGATCCCCAACGGCTAAACAACAACTAAAAAAAGCTACACGTAGACTAACCAGGGCACTTAATCTTGAGGAAGCAAACGACCAGCATCTATGTATATATCAAACAGCTATCGCCGACGAGCAAAAATAACCCTTCGTGGAAAGCACACAAAAATATTCAGCCACCGGCAGCAACAGTCGTTCTACTGCGAGGCAATCCTGCTACTAACTCATTTGTGCTACCTGCAATCACTATAAAGTTAGCACCTATAAATCCAATTACTATATATTCAGCCAAAGTGAGATAGCATCCAAAATGATTATAGAACTCCCACCGTGTGTGGTTCTGACCTTATGCCGTCTCTTCAACGCTATTACGAAACTTGGATACTATCCACAAAGGTTGGAAAGGGCGGTCATAGTAATGATTCCTAAGGCAGGCAGAGACAAAACTTAACCCTCATCCTACAGACCAATCAGTTTTCTAACGTGTCTCTCGAAACTGTTTGAAAATGCATTTTTAAAGCAACTAACTCCCTACCTAAAAAGACAGAATACTATACCATTGCATAAATTGGCTAAGTCGGTCTAGATGCCCAGCAAAGGCAACTGATCAACTTTCCTGCCATCTTAAAATAGTGGAAGGATGGCTTGCGGACTGGCGCATCAAAATAAACTAGACCAAAAGCAGACATGTAACCTTCACATTGAACAGACAAACCTGCCCAGCTTGTACCCTGAACAATACGTTAATCCCATAAGCAGACGTAGTAACGTATCTCGGCGTTCACTTAGATAGACGCCTCATTTGGCGGCGACATAGAATCCAAGAGGACTGATATAAAGCTTAAAGCAGCCAATCTTCACTGGCTTATAAACTGCAACTCTTCCCTTAGTCTGGAATACAAAGTACTTCTCTACAATACCGTGCTGAAACCGATCTGGATATACGGCTATGGGGAACACTTCAAAAACCAACATTGAAATGATTTTGCGAACTATCACTGGGCACGGGGCATCATGGTACCTATGCAGCGAAAGACCCCACGTGAATCTTGTCAACGAGAAAATCCGAAAGCAAAGCTTGAACACGAAAATCCTCTCGCGATGTCGCTTACGCGAGTCTGGAGTCAGAGCCGACTGAAGTGCAGAGATTCTCCAGCCCAGCAAAGAAATCCAAGGGCCGTCTCTAACTAATACAATTACTCTACATTGTTAATAATCTAAGCTATATAATAAGATTTGAATAATTATTGTTAGTCTCACAATAAGAGAAGATACAATAAATAACACAATAAGTATGAAAAAAAGCTAACCGTCGCGTCGCCGTCGTGTATTTTAATCCGAACTTGAAGGAGCCGCGCAACGCCATAGCACAAATGAATAAAGGGAAGGGTTTGAACACACTGAAGGCGTCGGCACTATAAGTTAAAATTTACAAGATCAATCAGCAATAGAAAGGGTATTTTTTTGTACTATTCCCTTATTTTACAAATAATTCTTTTATACCTAAAAGCGCTCGGATTTCCAGAAGCACTGTTGCAAGCTTACTTTTTCTGCGAAAAGAATTGAGAGTTGGCAGCAAATTTTATCTTTCATCCAGTTTCTATGTTTAAAAATGCCAAATGTGAAAAGTTTCCAAAATTCAATCATTCAAAACCGTTGAAAAAAAAAATAAATAATCGAGGCGCCGATGCAACCTTAGTTTCCGGGTTCCTAATATGCTTAGTAAAGATATTTATTTAAGGTTAGACTTGTTTAACGGCAAAATTTGGGCAATATCGGGATCATGAAATAGTAAGAGTATCAGTTCTTACCGGCAATGACCTTTAAACTCTAAATCTTTTAAAACTTTAAACGTAATGCAATTTTGATTTAAAAAAAAATCTTTTAATCTTATTAAATAAAAATGTTTTCTTTAGCGACCGAGCCTTTCAGCCCGTAATTACAAGTAGAGACTGTACGGTCTTCTCTGATGGATTTAAAAATTGTTCATATATAGTGGTGATCCTCATAACAAGCGATTCCGAGTGAATCGTTTCCGATCCCAAAAAATATATGTTCTTGATTATCACTAACAGCGGAGTCGATCGGGTTATGCCCGTCTGTCTATATGAGCGCGTGGATTTCTTAGTTTATGACAGGTAAAGATAAAATATTAGATTAAAATATTTTTAAAAAACCTATCGCTCCACATTTATAACACCTTTGTAGTTTATTTATTAGGTCTACAACTTGGTTTCGGTGTTTTTTTGTTTTATTAGAGTCTTTATTATTTCTAAATGCGTACATACTGCTATTCAAAATACCGGCCCTTGTGATCCACTGCAACTAAGCAGTCCCTCTCAAGTGTCACAAACAGACTGCGTCGGATGCTTGCCAAAAACCGCCAGCCGGCCCTGACAATAGCAGCGACTTCTCAGTATGGAAGCGAGCGAGAGGTATAAAGAGGCAGCCGCTCTGCAAATCGCCCGTTTTGGGACACATTGGCCTGTGGCTGAAAACAGATTGTGGCAAAGCGAACGCATTTGCAGAGCATTTGTTTTCCACTTTCATCCCCTTCTGTTTGACGGACGACTCCCACAGAGAAGAAGTCGTTAGCTTTTTGGATGTGCCTACTCTACCAACCCTTCCCATAAAACATACCACGCCGCAAGAAGTCACTCTGCAGTTAGAGGGCCTCCAACAAAAAAAGACACCTGGACCCGATGGTATTAACAACCGGGCAGCCAAACACCTTCCTCACAAAGGAGTTATGGCATTAGTAAAAATTTATAATGCTATCCTAAGATTAGGGCACTTCCCTAAGCAATGGAAGCGTGCGAGGATCGTTATGATACCCAAACCCGGCAAACCTCCAACGCAGATAGACTCCTACCGCCCAATAAGTCTACTTCCAGCCTTTTCTAAGGTCTTTAAACGCATCCTGATAAAACGATTGATGGATCTGCCGCAGGTATCAGGATACATACCCCAACATCAATTTGGCTTCAGGATGTCACACGTTTGCCCGGAACAAGTCCACCGTCTAGTCAATCGCGTAACGCACGCCCTTGAGTCCAAGCTCTACACGGTGGCAGTCTTCCTCGATGTCAAGCAAGCTTTTGATAAGGTATGGCACGAGTGTCTACAATACAAACTCAAGGCTCTCCTTCCAGGACCCCACTATAATATCCTGAGATCCTTCATCACCGATCGGACTTTCGAGGTGGCAGTGAGAGACTCTCGATCGAGAATGCTGGCCATGAACGCAGGAGTTCCTCAAGGAAGTGTACTCGGACCCTTTTTGTATACCCTATACACAGAAGATATGCCAGTTCCGTCCCCCAGTGCTCCCTCGGCTGAGGTACTACTGGCTACATACGCCGACGACACAGCCATGCTTGCGTCTCACATGTCTCTGCAAACGGTCTCGAATGCAGTACAAGAATGGCTGCACGACATTGAAGCCTGGGCAGCCAAGTGGAATACAGCCATCAATTGTGCGCTTGTGTGACTTTCGCGCTCCGTCCCGGCACCTGCGCTGGCCTAACATTTAACGGTGGGTTGATAGGCAACGTCAATTCCCACTGTTACCTAGGAGTCCACCTGGATCGGAAACTCATCAGGCGGGCCCATATCACAGCGGTCAAGACCAAGTGCCTTTTAAAGATGAAAAAAATAGACTGGCTGCTACGGTCTAGCAAACTACAACTCCAAACTAAAGTACTACACATCAAGGTATTACTAAATTCTACTTGGACCTATGCCATTCAAGTATGGGGAACGGCCTCTAAGCACCAGCTTGACAGGCTAAATACTGTCCAGACACGTGCTGCTCGGCTTGCATCCGGGCTCCCTTGGTACGTCTCCAACCAACATTGAAATTATACAGCGAGCTCAGTCAACGATTTGGCGAAATATCACCAAAGTTCGTACTCAGAAAAGCATCCACAGAGACCTCCACATAAATCTTGTCAACGAGAAAATTCAGATTAAAGAAGTAAACACCAAGTAAAGCTTGCGACACACGAAAATCCTCTAGCGCAGTCGCTTAAGCGAGTATGCAGTAAGAGCCGACTGAACGCAAATAGTACCCAGCCCAGCAAAGTTTTTAACTAACACAATTACTCTACATTGTTAATAATCTAAGTTATATAGTAAGATTTTTTTTTTAACATTACTGTATTTTTTGGATCTTCTAAGGAATTATGAGTCTAATAATAAGTCTTTAAATCTTAATTTTAAGCGATATTCAACAGTCTTTTTAACTGTGGTCTGGAAAAAAAAGGACCTGATGATCAGCGCTGGGTCAGAAGGTCGTTGCGGCGAAGTCGGGATCGGTCGCAAACCCGTGTTAAGCTTCCCGCAAGGTGGTTAGGGTGTGACGTTAATTTGCTCAAGTTCTTTTGTTTTTGATGGGTTATTTTATTTTTGCCAGATCTGACATTAAGTCGTTCGTAATTCGTATGCTGATGCGTGAAGACGTGTTTTCATCGAGCTCCGATAAAATTAATTTATTCCAGTGAAGTGAATGATTACTAATAAAAGACAAATAAATATATTGGAAGAGAAAAAGACGCTCCGGGCGATGCACCATCGCTCAAATACATATTCTGCGTTTGAAATAGTTAAATAATTGTTTCAAACAAATTAATTTAAAAAAAAAGGCACTATGAGCCAGAACGACACTCGCGCTCAGCGGCAACGAGAGCAAGACGATCGTTGGCTCTCATTACAGCGAAACAACGCGTACTTTTCTTATGTCTCCGCGACACCTGCAAACGAAGGCAACGAGCGGCCAATAAACCAGAACCCAACGAACCTTCTTGTACCAACAAATCAAGAAAGAGCGCGCTCTTGCTCTCCCGCACTTCTAGCTCCGACACAAGCTCCGCTATCTGCAACAACAACAACTGGAGCAATATCGACAGCCCGCTCTACTTCGCCATTGGCTGCACCCGCTCACGCTTTTACTGAGGCAGCGAATGCAAAAACAAAAGCCCAAGAGCCAAACGGCACTGCTGCACAAGTAGCAAAACAAAATGCAAACAAAAAAGTTGGGTCGGCCTCACAGACTGGACTGGACCGCTATATAACAATAAAACGGAAGCTTAGCCCTAAAACTTCCGATACTGAAAACAAGCCGAAAAATATACGCGACAATACTACATCGATCAACAATGAAGCGCTCGCAAACAGCAACAGATTCGCATTGCTGGCAGATACCAACGAGGACGTGCCACTGAAATCCACCGATAAGGAACCAAAGAAAATAAAGCCCCCCCCAATTTACATCCGCGAGAAGAGCACAAACGGTTTGGTAAATTCTTTAATTGGCCTTATTGGAAAAGATAGCTTTTATATAATATCCCTCATAAGAGGTACGATAAATGAAATCAAACTTCAAACGAAAACGGAGGAAAACTACAGAAAAGTCACAAACCATCTTACGGCAAACAAAACAAGCTTTTACACCTACCAGCTTAAACAATAAGCTATATAACAATAAAACGGAAGCTTAGCCCTAAAACTTCCGATACTGAAAACAAGCCGAAAAATATACGCGACAATTCTACATCGATCAACAATGAAGCGCCCGCAAACAGCAACAGATTCGCTTTGCTGGCAGATACCAACGAGGACGTGCCACTGAAATCCATCGATAAGGAACCAAAGAAAATAAAGCCTCCCCCAATTTACATCCGCGAGAAGAGCACAAACGGTTTGGTAAATTCTTTAATTGGCCTTATTGGAAAAGATAGCTTTTATATAATATCCCTCATAAGAGGTACGATAAATGAAATCAAACTTCAAACGAAAACGGAGGAAAACTACAGAAAAGTCACAAACCATCTTACTGCAAACAAAAAATGCTTTTACAACTACCAGCTTAAAGGTAGCAAGGGTCTACCAGTTGTACTGAAGGACATTGAGCCTGATGTAAAGCCCGAAGAGATAACTGAGGCGCTAAAGGATAAGGGATTTTGCGTCTAAAACGTACACAATATCAAAAACAGAAACAGGCAGCCGCAACCACTCTTTAAGATTGAGCTTGAACCAGAAAACAAGCACCTAAAAAAACAAACGAGGTTCATCTAATTTATAAACTCCAGCTCCTTCTGCACCGTAGGAGTACAGTAGAAGAGCCGCATAAACGTAACGCTCCTATTCAATGTATGAACTGCCAAGAATACGGCCACACGAGATCGTATTTCACACTTCGCCCAGTGTGTGTAGTCTGTGGAGATCTCCACGTCTCCACTCACTGCCAAGCTAACAAAGAAAATGCAAGCGCGAAAAAGTGCGGTAACTTTGGGGGTAATCACACAGAAAACTACAGAGGCTGTCCAATCTACAAAGAGCTGAAAACTCGTCTCCACAAAAGAATGAACACGGCACAGGTACACCAAGGAACAGCCAAGCTGACACCATCGGAAACAAATCCAGAAGTACTTTTTTCGAAATCAACAAGTATTGCTCCCTGGACTAGGACTAACAAGATAAGTTTTGAAAACGTTTTAAAATCAGGTATGATACCTCCAACCCAAAACTCCCAAACCTCACACGAAGAACACACAAAATTGGACACACAACAAATCTACAGCAGCAAGAGCAGCAAGAAACGAAAACAGAAGCTATGTTCCAAGCCTTACAACAGAGCATGACGGAATTCATGACGTTTATGCGAACCACCATTCAAGACATGATGCGTAATCAAAACCTACTGATCCACATGCTTGTCTCCCAACAATCAAAATAAATAATGGCTACCTTACGCATAGCTACGTGGAACGCCAATGGCGTCTCACAGCGCAAACTTGAGCTAGCTCAATTCCTACATGAGAAGCATATCGACGAAATGCTTCTCTCGGAGACTCATCTTACAAGCAAATACAACTTTCAAATAAGAGACTACAACTTCTATGGAACAAATCACCCCGATGGTAGAGCACACGGTGGGACCGGCATTCTAATTAGGACTCACTGGGGATCGCGCCTTGTGAATCCAAAAGGAAAACAGCTTTATAAGGCTTTAATTAAAACCACTAATTACCTTGATCATGTTTCCCCTAGGAGTTCCACATACTGGCCATCAGACCTCAATAAGCTGTCTGACTTGATTGACTTCGCAGTTACGAAAAATATTTCTCGCAGTTTCGTTAGAGCTGAATGTCTACCAGATCTGTCATCTGATCATACGCCTGTGCTAATTCATCTCAGCCGGTATGCAGAAAACGTAAAACCACCTTACAGACTGATTTCGCATAAAACGAACTGGCTAAGGTATAAAAAATATATAAGTTCACACATTGAGCTAAACCCAAAACTCAATACTGAACCTGAATAGGTAGAAGACTTACATGGCGCAGGCACATTGAAGTGAAAAAGATTCACCTTAAGCTCAAAGCAAACAACTTACACTGGCTCATCAACGCTGGCTCTCCGCTAAGCTTGGACCACAAGGTCTTACTCTACAATGCAGTTCTGAAACCAATTTGGACCTATGGTGCACAGCTATGGGGCAACGCCAGCAACAGCAATATCGACATCATACAGAGAGCACAGACAAAGATCCTGAGAACCATCACTGGGGCACCGTGGTATGTTCGAAACGAAAACATCCATCGTGATCTAAATATTCCAACAGTCACCAATGAAATCAAAGAGCTTACGAAAACATATCATGGCAAGCTTTCCTCGCACCCCAACCACCTAGCGAGAAATCTAACCCAGCTCAGCAGTCGCTTCCGTCTCCGACGAAAGGACCTACCAACCCAGCGAAGAAATCATTAGGGACGCTTAATCACGGAACAGTTGGATTAATTAAAACGACTGTTTAGGAAAAAATTGTATTAGTTAAGATTTTTAAACTTATTGCTAGCTCTTATTTAAGAGGACCCAATAAATAAAAGCAGATTTAAAAAAAAAAAAAAAAAAAAAAGTTCTCTTTGTATATTTTCCTTTCGGATATACCAGGGGGCTCCAGTAATTGTCCTTAGTATCTTTGATTGGGCACTTTGAATGATCTTATTGTTATACTGCTGGCACTTCCCCAAAGTTGGGAGCCGTACCTCCAAATTGGTTTTAGTACGGAGTTGTAGAGTAGGACCCTGTAGTCCAGACAGAGGGGTGACCGGGAGCTGATAAGCCAGTGGAGACTACTAGCCTTAAGCTTTAGGTGTGTTCTTTTGGCTTCGATGTGCCTGCGCCAGGTGAGCCGTTGGTCAAGGTGCACTCCAAGATAGGCCATTTTATTTGCTTTCGGTATAACGGTGTTGTTTTAAGTGATTGAAAGATAGTCTTGCCGATTGAGTGTAAATGTTACATGCTTACATTTTTGTTCGTTTATTTTGATTCGCCAGTCAGATAGCCACTTGTCGACGGCCACTAGGTCAGAAGAGAGTTGATTTGTGGCTTATACCGGGCATTTGGATCGACTTAAAAGCGCTGTGTCCTTGGCGAATGTAGAAGTTGTTAGTAGTCTGCTACAGCGTTGGTCCAAGTACGCTACCTTGGGGAACTCCAGCGTTTATAGCGTGGTCGTCGGACATGTCAGAGTTGCATCTCACAGCAAAGGTTTTGTTATAGAGATACAACTTCAGGAGTTTGTGGGTGTTTTGAGGAAGCATTGTTTTAATTTTGAACATTAATCCATCCAGCCAGACCTTGTCAAAAGCCTGAGAGACATTCAGAAATATTGCAGTGCAATATTCCCGTTTTTCAAAAGCAGATCGTATTTCTAATGTTATTCGATTGACTTGTTAAATGTTAGAAGACCATGTTGTTCTTAAAAACCGAACTGATGCGCTGGAATAAGATTGCGTGTCCTCAAGTAGGGCGTTATTCGGATCATCAGACATTTTTCAAATAGTTTTGAGAAACAAGACGATAGGCTTATAGGCCTGTATGATGAGATGACTGAGTGGTCCTTGCCTGCCTTTAGTATCATTATTATGACCGATTCTTTCATCTCTCTGGATAGTATAGGAAAAAGTACATTCAGCATAGTATGGAAGCTCGATAATAATCTTTTGAGTTATTAGATCACATCCTGGGGACTTTTTTGGATTTAGTTTATCCTTGATGATTTTAGATATTTCTATTTTTAATCTTTGCTTTGCGATTGGCGATCTATGAGCTTGCCATCCTGTCGCATACGTTGTTTTTCAAGAACGAGCCACGCGATGTCTGCGTTTGTCATCCTGGGTCTGCTGGGTGCGCTCTCTATTTGAGGTGTTGAGATTCTGGCGGCTGTAACTAAGACACTCTCTAGGGTATTTGCTTCTGATTCTATTTCGGCATCAAAGTTAGGTCTTGCGTTCATCTCAATATGTAAACTTATGTATTTTTCTGTATTTGACCCAGTTTGTTCTCTTTGATGCTAATCTGTTGGCGTGGATTGTACTCTCAGGGCATTGGAGAAGGTTGAAATTTAAGAGGACTGGCGAGTGATCAGATGATAGATACGGTATAGATTTGGCACTGACGAGGTTTCGAGAGATATTTTTACTTATAGCGAAGTCGATCAGGTCAGGAATTTTGTTCGGGTCGGTAGGCCAGTATGATGGTATGCCTGAAGAAAGGTAGTGTAATATGCATATATATTGAATATCTACTGTACCAAGAATACATAGTAAATACAACGTAGCACTTTGTTGCGGTGTTTACATAGACAGAGCTCCGATCCTTTACACAAGTGGCCGAAATATGATTCGATCGGCACGTTCACACAAAGTGCAAGTGCCAGCATTCCGTTATAATATCCGACCACTTGACCGAACTCAAGTGTATGCATATACCCTCGCGCTCCAGCTTAAGAGAGAATAATTACATATATAACATATATACACATATAGAATTTAAAATCAGATTCAACTAGACCCTGGAAGCGGCACCTTCGCTGCTTCCAAAACTGAATAAAGAAGAATAACAAAACTCAATAGAATTTATTATATAATTTACATGGCGACCGTGACAGGACACGAACCCGCAATCTTCGGATTACTGAGGGCTATTGAGGAAATGCTGCTAATAATGCCGATTTGATTTAAATTTCTGCGGAGCCGCCAAAACAACTAAGAATTCTAAACAACAGTTTGACAACAAGTACGAGTGGCAAACCGTCACTTGTACCAACGATGGAATAGGGCTGCAACGTCAACAACAGCAACAACAAGTGTGAGAGGCAGGCCACCCCTTACACCAGCGCGGGAGACCTGGAGACGGGACACTGATGGAAAAAAAAACAAAAATACTGAGTGAGTAGAGTGTGGTAATGGGCAAACGCGGAGGTCAGAAAAAACAAAATAAATAAAAGAATATCACACATTAAGTGGCTATTATATACAAATAAAACACCGCTCCCATGGCAACGGCACAGAAATAAACTGCCGAATCAGACTTTCTGAAAGAAAACCTCCATCAAAGAAAGCCAAATACCACAACTCACTCAGCAAAATTAAAAATAATCAATAAAAAAATAACTGAAAATCCACCATCTCCCAAGCCGCTTCCAAAAAGACCCGACGTCTGCCCGAACGACTGCCCTGGACCATTGTACGCCGCAGCATGTAAATTCAAATGCTGGAAACTGAAGACCAGTGCGAAGACCAGCACCGGCACCGCCTGAGCCAATAGGCCCCGGACACCAGCAGCAGTGAAGACAACAGCGAGAGGGGTACTCCGCCACATTCGCCTACGAAGGAGCGTCAGCGTAGCCAAACCGGCGACGACCAGCTGATGCGGAAAAAATTATCCTCATCGGAATTATTATTATTATAAAAAAAAAATTTTAATTACAAAAATAAGAAAACTTGTAAAATTGTGCGGAACTATTTCCGCTCGATTAGAATTATAGCCTGTAAAGCTATACGAAACAATATGCCGGAATAGTTGTTAAAGTAAATGCAGAATAATACAATAGATAAATTTAGTAAAAATACAAAAAATAATTATAACTACAAATTAATTTTTGATATAAAGCCCAAAATGGGACTAGTAGACGTTAAGTCAGTTGACTCACAGCTAATGCAATTAATAAAGTAGAAGCAAACAGTAATGACTTTAATTTAATACACACATTGTTAATAATAATTGTTGTGTAATTTGCGCAAATTGTCTTTAAAATTTATATAAGTTACACAATAAATGTCTAAAAAAGAAATATATGAGCCAGGCATAATCTGGGCAAAATATAAAAAACAAGTGAGAAAAGTTTTCTTCGGCTTGCCGAAGATGGTATACCCTTGCAGATCTTTACAATGGCAGCTATTACTATAGTGGTCCGCTCCGGAACAAACTTAAAAAAATCGTGTATGGCTATGTCAAATAAATAAATGTTAAATTCGGTTGCGATAGCTTGGAGTACAAAAATGTTTTCCATACAAAGACTTGAAATCTGATTGATCGTATGTATGGCAGCTATATGATATAGTGGTCCGATCCGACCGATCTTGATCTTTAAACTTGATCTGCGTGCAACAAAAATAATGATCTAGTAAAAATTTCAAAACGCTAGCTTTGAAACTACTGTCTATTTTTTGCATAGAAACAGATAGACAGACGGACAGACGGACATGGCTTTATGGACTCGGCTGTTGATGCTGATTAAGAATATATATACTTTGTCGGGTCGGAGATGCTTCCTTAAATGCGTTACACATTTCTGGACAAAATTATAATACCCTCTGCAAGGATATAAAAAGAGAGCACACAAAAAAAATACAAACCAATAACAACATATTTAGGTTTGTGGAGTCCAATTAGAGAGTAACTTCAGAAGATGAAATATTGAAATAAATTAATGAAAATTTAATAAAATAATTTACAAAAAATATATATTAAACTGAAGTATGGCTACACTAAGAGCAATTAGGGAAACACATGATATAGTTTAGAAAGAATTCATATCCATAAAATAAAGGAATTGAATGAATTATATAAAAATTTAAATAGCATAAAAGGTGACTTTGATAAATCATACAAGTCACTTACACAAAACAGGCCAATTCAAAGAACTCCTGTTAAGAAACTTGTAGCGATATTAGTAAATTGCTTTAATGAAGCACGTATACCTATATATGGCCAAAAAGAAAAATTAAATCAAGATCATTGGTCCCAAGTATCAAAATTTTTCATCAGATTACGATCTAACTTAATATCAAATAAACAAAAGTTTAATTTAGAACACAAGCTGAAAACTTGCAAAGTTTACTTTATTGCAAAGTAACTTTATTGATGCGTTACAAATATTGGATTTAAAAAATGGCGAACACGAAACACCAGGAGTTTCGATTATAAAATCAAGGCTAAAAAGTGTCGCCAGAAATTTAATCGGAAATGAAACAACAATAACTGAAGTCATTTCCAGATTAAAAAATAATGTCAAAGGCGAAACTGTGGAAGTATTATCAGCAAAACTGATGAACCTACAGCAACGCAACAAAACTGCTAACCAGTATACACTAGAGGTTGAGCAGATGACAAAAATGTTAGAAGGTGCATATATAACAGATGGTTTACCCCTAGAGTTAGCTAGAAATTCAATACTACTTCAATACGATGAATGAGGCCATATCTAAATTTGTAAATTGTTGCACAGAGGCAACCAGACAGCCAAACACTGTCCTATACTACAAAAATAATTCACAGCGCGGCGGAAACTGCGGACGTGGAAATTATAGAGGCAACTTTCGCAGTCACTACAATAACAATAACAATTACAATACCCAATATAATAATGGACGAGGCCAATAGTGACTCAAGAGGCCGTGGCAACTCGAATCGAGGCCACAACTGTAATAATCCAAATAATGTCGAGTAACCAACAATACATCGGAAAACTCCTCAATCCCTTTAAATACTCAACAGTAGAAAATGCAAGGGTTCACACCATTAATATCAGTCAGAAAATACAGGGACTGCTTCGCTGTAGCTTCAACGAAGCGGGGGGTGGGGGGTCCGACTGGTCGGCTGGGTAAAAGGATCTCCCTCCAATAAAGCGCGCCATAATGCCATAAGCCGTACAAGAGTTTTTGAGTGGCACAAAATGTTCAAGGAAGGCCGGCACCGCGTCGGACGCCCAACGACAGCTCAGAAAAAATTTTCAGGTGCCCAAAGTGAGAAGAGTTTTAAACTCTGACAGGCGTTTAACCATTGCCCTTATCAGTTAGGAGAACGGCATTTCAGTCGGAACTGTTTTAACACTATTGTAACTGAGGATCTTGCGATGAGGACAGTGTCCGCGAAGCTGGTCCCAAAAATCTTGACCGAAGAACAAAAAGCTGCTGCAGCTGCTGGCGAAATACGGCGTGGCAATTTTGATTTACGACACCAGTCCCGATACTTATAGATAGACCATGTATTTGTATCATTTAACCATGTGATTACAGGAAAAGAACTTATCTTTTTAGTAGACACAGGTGCCGACATTTCAATAGTTAAAGAAAACTGATGTCTTTCATGACATACAACATAATTTTTTTATAGATATATAAGGAATAAGTCAAGAGGTAACCAATTCCAAAGGGTTAACTTCTATTGAGATACATACCACTAAGTACATAATCCAACACGATTTTCATATCGTAGATTTACAGTTCGCTATTCCTTGTGATGGCATATTAGGAATCGATTTTTTTAAAAAGTACAACTGTCAATTAGACTTCAAGCCATCTAAAGATTGGCTTATTATTAGACCTAATAACTTAAAATTTCCAATTTATGTTCCAATAACATACAGTTCTGGCAACGACTCAATACTTCTGCCAGCAAGATCCCAAGTTATTAGAAAAATAGATATAAATTCAAAAGAAGACAGTGTATTGATTTCAAATCAAGAAATTAAGCATGGTATTTACGTAGAAAGTACCATAACAACATCTAAAAACGCTTTTATAAGACTACTCAATACAACAAATAAAGATCAAGTAGTCAGTACAAATAATTTAGCGTATGAATCACTTTCGAACTACGAAGTACTCCAAAATAAACAAGAAAATAGAAAAAAAAACTGTATTATCTCAATTAACAAAAAACTTTCCTCCACAATTCAAATCACAGCTTTCAAGCTTATGCACCAAATATAATGATATATTCGGATTGGAATCTGAACCAATAAGCCCAAATAATTTTTATAAACAAAAACTGAGATTAAAAGATGATGAACCAGTGTACATAAAAAATTATAGAAGCGCACACAGTCACGTGAACGAAATACAGAAACAAGTGGAAAAATTTATCACCGACGGGATTGTTGAACCATTTGTATCTGAATATAACAGCCCATTATTACTTGTCCCTAAAAAACAATCTCCAGATTCAGAACGAAAGAAATGGCGATTAGTAATTGACCATCGTCAAATTAATAAAAAAGTACTGTCCGATAAATTTCTACTCCCAAGAATTGATGATATTTTGGATCAACTTGGACGAGCAAAATATTTTTCATGCCTTGACTTAATGTCACGATTTCATCAAATTGAACTCGAAAGTAGTTCAAGAGATAAAACGTCATTTTCAACGAGCAATGGCTCGTATCGCTTCACGCGACTACCTTTCGGTATAAAAATAGCGCCTAATTCATTTCAGAGAATGATGACTATAGCATTCTCTGGATTAGAACCTTCACAAGCATTCCTTTATATGGATGACTATGGAAGCATATGCTTAAAAACTTAACAGACGTTTTTGAGAAATGTAGGAAATACAATCTAAAGTTACATCCAGAAAAATGTTCATTTTTTATGCAAGGGGTGACTTTTCTCGGTCATACCATAAATGCACAGACAAAGGAATATGTAAAATATGTAAAAATGTAAAATAATGTTCCTTTCGAATGGACAGATGAATGCCAAAACTCATTCCAATATTGAAAAACAAAACTCATGGAACCTACCTTGCTACAATATCCTGATTTCAGCAAAGAATTCTGTATAATTACTGATCCAAGTAAGCAAGCGTGCGGAGCGGTTTTAACTCAAAACCATAACGGACTCCAACTTCCCATTGCATACGCATCAATAACTTTCACTAAGGTAGAAAGTAATAAATGTACAACTGAGCAGGAGTTAGCTGCAATTCACTGGGCAATATTACATTTTCGACCATATATTTATGGAAAACACTTTACAATCAAAACAGATCACAGACCATTAATAAATCTATTCTCAATGATCAATCCGAGTTCTAAACTAACACGTATGACGCTAGAATTAGAAGAGTATGATTTCACAGTTGAATATCTAAAGGGAAAAGACAATCCTGTTGCTGATGCGTTATCAAGAATAACCATTAAAGATCTACAAAATATTACAGGAAATATAATGAAAGTCATTACTAGATAGCAAAATAGACAGAAAATCCGCGCGGATAACAAAGAAATAGAATTGCCTACGCAATCTATAGAGAAAGCTTCGAAGCCCAACGTATTGTATATGAAGTCATAAACAATGACGAAGTACGTAAAGTAGTGACCTTGCATGTAAAACATACGCTATGTTTATTCAAACATGGAAGAAAAATTACTGCAAGATATGATGTTAGCGATTTATATACCAATGGAATCCTAGAGTAAGGTCAATTTTTATAAAGGCTTGAAATGAAAGCCGGTATAAACAAAATCAGCCAACTCAAAGTGGCACCGTGGGAAAATATCTTTGAACATGTTTCAATAGATAATTTCAAACAAATGGGCAATAAGATATTGAATACATTAAGAGTAGCGCTACTCAACCCGGTGACCAATATAGAAAAACAAAAAGAAAAAGAAGCAATACTGTCTAAATTTCATGACGATCCAATACAAGGAGGTCATACAGGCATTACAAAAACCTTGGCCAAGGTCAAAAGACATTATTTTTGGAAAGGTATGACTCGAGATATTACTGAGTACATACGAAAATGTCAAAAATGCCAAAAAGCTAAAATAACAAAGCACAATAAGACCCCATTGATAATAACCAGTACGCCAATAAATGCTTTCGACAGGGTGATAGTAGACACTATTGGTCCACTACCAAAATCAGAGAATGGCAATGAATATGCAGTCACTCTAATATGTGACCTAACTAAATATTTAGTTGCCATACCAGTTCCAAACAAAAACGCGAACACTGTCGCTAAAGCAATTTTTGAATCTTTTATTCTAAAGTACGGTCCAATGAAGACGTTCATTACGGACATGGAAACAGAATATAAGAATTGAATTATAAATGATCTGTGCAAATTTCTAAAAATCGAAAATATAACATCTACGGCACACCACCACCAGACAGTTGAAATAATAGAACGTAGTCATAGAACCGTCAATGAATACATACGCTAATATATATCGGATGATAAAACTGATTGGGACGAATGGCTTCAATACTTCGTTTTTTGTTTCAAAACGACCCCTTCAATGGCACATAATTACTGTCCATATGAGTTAGTATTTGGTAAAACAAATAATTTACCAAAACAATTAAAAAGTATAGATCATATAAAGACTATATAGTATAATATAGATGACTATGCTAAGGAAAGTAAATATAGATTAAAAGTAGCATATAAAAAAGCTAGAATAATGATAGAAGAAAATAAGAAAAATAATAAGATATTATATAATCAGAAAACAAACGACATAAATATATCAGTAGGTGATAAAGTCTTATTAAGAAATGAAACAGGTCATAAGTTAGAATATAAATATACTGGTCCGTATAAAGTAACGGAAATAGGAGATAAAAATAACATTATAATATCGAATAATAAAAACAAAAAACAAACAGTATATAAGGATAGTTTAAAAATGTTCATTTCATAATTGTAATTGGTATGGCCACACTAAAACAAAAATACTTCTTTACATTTGAATATTATTTGTAATTTAATATAATCAAACTAAATGAAAATATTTAAAAAATAAAAAAAAATCTTCCTTAGTTACATATAGAATATACATAACCGTCTCTCGATGCTGGCCAACTGTGGGCAGCGCAGCGATCAGACTTAGGCTTACTTAGAACCTAAGGAAGAATCAGATTCAACTAGACCATGGAAGCGGCACCTTCGCTGCTTCCAAAACTGAATAAAAAAGAATAACAAAACTCGATACAAGTTATACTTTACAGTAGTCAAGCTTTCTGTTTGCCTTTATGATGGCGTTAAACAACTATTTTGCTTTGGGGGTGACGAGATATTCGTAGATTATTCATGGATACAAGCAACTCCATGAGGATATTTTGGTTCCGCATAAGGTTTTGCATGTAGTCCTCATGAAGGGCATAAATTCGATCATCTGGTGCTGAACGCAATGTGCACTCTTGTATGGCCATATTCTTGGCAATTAGTGCATTGGACGGGGCGTAGCGCTTGTGTTGTTCTTCTACGGTAATTCTAAGATGCAGAAGAAACTGATGAGGTTTCGAGGGATTTTTTTAGTTTTTGCGAAGTCGATCAATTCAGGAATTTTGTTTGAGTCGGTAGGCCAGTATGATGGTCGGCATAAAAAGAAATAGTCAAGCTCTCCTTTTGCCTTTATGATGGTATTATACAACTGTATTCCCTTAGGAGTGACGAGGTGTGATACCCAGTGGGTGTGTTTGGCGTTGTAATCACCTGCAGCAATAAATTGGTTCCCTAGGGTGTCGAAAAAGTTCAGAAATTGTTGTTTGGAAGCATTAAAAAGAGTGGAAAAATATACCGCTACAAGGGTAAGATTGCCAATTCTTATTTGTGAGTTTATAGATGTGGCCTAATAGTTGTTGTATGCAAACTCGCTATGGTTGTGGCGTTTGATGCGATTTTTAATCAGGATACCGGTTCCGGTATTTGATTTTTCATTTGGATGATTTGTTCCGTAGAACAAAAAGCCACTTATTTGAAAGTTTTTTTTTGAAAGTGAAATGTGACTATTATTTTGGCATTGTTGCCGATTCAGCTGATTCGAGCATTTCAGTCGCCACCGTGCGTACGGTTGATACCGTTGCAGTATTTGTTGTTGTTGCGAGAGTAGTGGTTAATGAGGTCGAAGTTTTGGTTGCCGTAGGAGAAGTCAGCTGTCTTTGGCACATAGTTGGGATTGCCGGTGAGCTAAAACGAGCTTTCCCGTTCGTTGTTGGCTTAAGTTTATGTGTCGAGTTGGGGGTGATTGACCGTAGCCGATCGGCGTTCACAATTAATTCATGCACTTCCGCGGGTTCCGAAGACACATATGAGAAATACGCGTCGTTTCGTATAGATGAGAGACGACGTTTGTTTCACCACTTGTTGACGTTGAACGCGAATGTCGTTTTGACTCATTGTGAGAGTTCGTGGCTTCGTTTTTGTTTTGTTAATTTTCTTTGAAATATAATAGTTGTTCAAGAGCCGGAAGGTTGCACAACTATTTTAATGAGCGATTATACACCGCAATGAGCGTCTTTTCGCTAAATTTTTGTGGTAAATTCTTGGCAATTATTCACTTTTCACTTGGAGTATTTTTAATATTTTCGGAGCACAGAAAACAAACACGTCCGATACGATAAGATTTGAATAATTATTGTTAGTCTCACAATAAGACAAGATACAATTGTTAACACAATAAGTATAAAAAAAATATAAAAAAATGTATTAAAGGCGCTATGAATTACTTCATTAAAAGAGTCTGTAGCATCATCGATATTGCTGTAATTTGAAAGATAACACCAGTCAATATTAGACAAGTGATTTCTAACGTCACAATAGTCTGTTTTTTTAAAACATTCTGACGAGACGGCGCGCTATTACTGGGAGGAACTTCAGCAGGGTTGATAAGCAGCGAAATCAAGAGTGTTGGATGGTGGATGTCCTCAGGACTACATAAGGGAGAAGACCTTACTTTTGTGGCAAAGGAGGTCGTATTTGAGAAAATGAGTTCAAGCGACCAGCCACAGGAGTTCCTTATAGGGTTAAGTTGGAAAATGGTAGAGTCGGCTAAGCCATCAAGGTAGTCGTTCTGTCTAGAAGGTAACAGCGAGTTATCATCGTCAGAGTTGATCCATGAAATGAGGGGCGAATTGAAATCACCCATACCCATATTATATGATCAGAATCATTTAGCAGAGAGAAAACTGATTTAATGGCAGCTAAGTTGTGCACATAAATGATTGCATCACACAAAGGAGAAATGTGAAAAATAAATTAAAAATTCAATTCCAAAATGATTAGTGATAGTGACACGTTCCACTGACTAAATGTTGTTTACGGCAATGAGAACGCCACATCCAAAGGTTGGACGATATTCCCGAAAGACAGTGTACTTCGATACAAAAATTGCATTGTCTATGACAAAGGAGCTTAGCCAGGTTATTGTTAGCACATTAGCACCAAAGTCAAAGGAAGCACTGTTAGTAAAGAATAGGTTCAGCTTACCAAGAATACTGCGAACGTTTTGGTACCAACAAGAAAAAACTTGTTGCTTAGTTTTTTAAAATAGCTACAGGATTGCAATCTTGACAATCTCACTTCAGGAAATCGTGAACATTAGTGTGCGCGGGCCAGGATATAGGTTCCAAACCTTTATCAAGGCAAGCATCTGGTAAAGTAAGTTTGAATGTACTAGCTAGATATGCTACGTTTATGTTTAAAATTAAATTTCGTCACAAAAAGTTCAGTGGTGAGATTATTTGAAAGGTGCCACCTCACGTTATCTGCAGTACAGTCAGGCAAAACCCGCGATACAAAGATTGATTTGCGGGGAGCCACAGCTCTCAGCGTAAGTTCAGAAGATCGCGGGTCAGATGGTACACCCGTCTATGGCTTTGGTGGTTTTAGCACGGGTTGGCGGGTTGGTGCGGCGGCAGGAAGGCGTATTGATGGAGCAGTAGGCTGGCTTGGTGGTATGATGTTCGAAGATGTCAAGCATGGGAACAGGTGGGAGATTCAAGGGAAACAAAACGTCTGTTTGCCCATAAGCTCTTATTAAGCTTTATCCAAGGTCAAGTCTTGGCAACATGTCTACTGATTTCCATTGCATACTTTTAAGTGTTTGATGAAATCTGGATTAATACGAAAAACGTATAAAGCGGGCGCTAGGACCGAAGAAGTCGATGAAGTTAGGCCAACCAAAATTATGGCGGTGGCAATGGAATCTGGACGTGGCCCTGCACAAAGGGCCTTGATCCCTTTAAACATGACAACTACCAGCAACCAAACCATTGCGCCCGCCTTGGCGTCTACGCAGCGCTTCCAAAAGATCAAGCGTAAGATGGATCCAGGTTCGTCTCCTAGATTTGTTGGAAAAAAAGCGCATCTAGACGAAAACTCGGTAAATCAACAAAAGTACAGTGGTAACACTAACAAATTCCAAATACTCGCAGAACTCACCACGGAAATGGATAGCGTCAACAATACTGAAGAATTGAGTGATTAGCCAAGCACTAGCCAACAAGCCGCCAGAGCTGCGGCAAAGCGTTCTTCTGGCAAAGCCCCTCCCAAGCCTCCACCCATCGTTATGGAAGGCATCTTCGACGTCAATATTCTGATGCAAAGAACTAAGACGATTACTGACGTAAATAAGGTTAAGTTTTGGGCCTCCATGGGTGGAGTTATGCGCTTTTACGCGGCCGACGCGAACAACTTCCGCTCTATTGTCAAGTGGCTTGATGACGAGCACTATGAATACCACTTCTATCAACTAAGGGAAGATAGGCCATTCAGGATATGCATAAAAGGGCTTCAACATAGCACTCTTCATAGCCACATCAATGAAGAGCTGGCAAAGCTTGGCCACAAGATGTTAGACGCACACACGCCCCAGCGCCGCAGTGAACTAGGCTGCCCCGAAGCGAGACCGATTAACATGTTCTTTGTTAATATTGCCACTGCGTCAAATAACAAGGACATATTAAATGTCAAGACACTGTGCCACATGAGGTTTGCAGTCGAACCGCTCCGTAAACGAACATCTGTTGTGCAGTGTCACCGATGCCAGCAATTTGGCCACTCGGCCAAATACTGCCGAAGGCCCACGTCTGTGTAAAATGTGCAGGAGAACACCCCGCAAGTAGCTGCACTCGGCCTCGCAATGAACTTTGTACGTGCTACAACTGTGGAGAGCAGCACCCTGCAAACTACTCAGGAAGTTCCGGGCATTCCTACAATGCTCCAGGCCCAAGCGCGGCATGGGTGCTAGAAGATCAGTCAACGAGCGTCCGGTGCCCCAACTTGCCCCCAGCGCACAGTGGCCCATAGTCCATAAATCAAAAAAATTATTGAAATATATTTACACAAAAAGTAACAAATTCTGCCATAAAATGTCGAAACTTCGTCGCCCCATACCTGATTTTTCTATGAATCAAACAGTTCTTTTTAAAATCAGCATCAAAGTTATGAACGCGTGTTCACTTGCGTTTCAAAATTGGCAGCTCTGTATATTTTGTACTTCCCAATCCAACTTCAAAGTCATCAAACGTCTAGAAAAGTGCTCCGATTTTAATTATTTAAAATGGATTTTAAAGGGGAAGGTATTTACTTTAAATACGTATAATAACTAAATGCTAATTTGCCAAATTCTCTCTTGTGAAATTAATCTTATCGTCAACCCTTTTTGTGTCTTTTTGTCCCTCTTTTTTAACGCTAAAAATGCGTTCGATGGTAGCACTGCTCATGCTAAAAATAAACAAATGGTTTCAGATAACGACTTAGCGGATAGCAGCCTGTTTGTTACATCTTACTTGCCCCTTAGACTCATTACAAATTCAAATATGATTATTTGGAAAAATCCTCAATCCTTTTAAAATTGCTGCATACTTATAGGTGCTCGAAAAATGGGTTTTTGTATTTTGCGGAGAAGAAAGGATCCAATTTTAAAAATTTTTTCACCAAGTTTTTTAAAAATTATTAAATGCCTAAAACGAAATCTTAGACTTCTAGCTGAATGGAAAGTATTTCTCATACAAGCCAGACCACAGTGCAGCGGCCCCGTGGCCATCACGAGGGGTAGTGTCTCTTACGCGGACATAACAAGAGGCAGAACCACGGAGCATAACCAGTATCAGGCACGAACGCGTCATGAAAGAAGCCGCACTCGATCAAGAAGTTGCCGCGATCCAGCTCAGCATCCAATGGCAAGCGGCAACACAATAGGGGAAATACTGAAAACGCTCAACGATAGCATCAATCTCCAAGAGAAACAGATGGACATATTATTGATGTTGCAAAAGCAGCAGCGGGAACAGACACAGCAACAGGGGCAAGTGCTCGTCAAGTGCAGCAAGCCTCAAAATAATACCGCTGCGCATTTAAGTGTGGGACGCCAATGGTGTGTCCACTAAGCTGCCCGAACTTGATTGTCTGGTGCGGCGAGAAGAAATCGACATACTGCTGGTAAGCGAGACTCACTGCCGAGGGACAGGCGCGCCTAGGCTGTACGGCTTTGATGCCTATCCCGCAAACGACTCAAGATATGGCAACGCAAAAGGGGAGCAGCTATCTTGGTTAAGTCCAGCCTAGTCCGCTTCCCGCTAACCCCAATTACTGCCGACAATGTGCAACTTGCGTTTGCAGCCATACGAACAGTACTCGGCACCATTAACTTTGGAGCAGTCTTTGCCCTGACAAGGGGCATCCTGGGTAACCACGTGGATTTACGGCCTGTCGTTGAGCTCAGCTCCGACCACCTTCTACTAATAATCACACTGGACTCAGCCGCTATGGCATACACGACGTCGGAGAGGCTGATAACCAAGCGAAGCAACCTTGAACTCTGCAAAGGACAACTTGAGAGATCTCTGCACCTCGAAATTGAGATCAACTTTGAGGATGACTTGGAAGCCGCCCTTGAATTGTTCACCAGCAAAGTCAAGACAGCAGCAAAAATGGCAGCACACACTCCGCCCCGGAAGCCCGCAGCATCAGGTATCCCGATCACCAATGCGATCCACCTTTTAATCCGTAAAAAGAGACGCCTACGCACAAGGTGGATGAGGTCTCAACACCCCCTGAACAAAACAGCGTGGAATAGAGCACAGAGCGAACTCCAGCAGGCACTGGCAGATCACAAAGCTGGATGGTTCAATGAGAGACTTGCGAACACTGGAACTGATAATGAGGCGACGCAATTACTTTGGAAGGCCACACGCGCCATCAAAAGGAGGTGCGCCGCTTCTGGACAGCAACGGGACATGGAGTCAGACGGACTTGCAGCAAGCCGAGGTTTTCCATGGGCGAGCTCGGAGCAAGTAAGCGAAACGCATGCCAGGCTGTCCAAAAGACCTGCCTATCAGGCCTTTTGCCCCTGTGAGATATCCGAAGCTATTGATCATTTAAATATCAGCAGAGCACCTGGCCACGATACTATATGCAACACTAAAGGCATTACTAAGTCACGCAATTCTCTATATAGCGTTGTTGTTTAACGCCATGGTGAGATTGCAATGCTTCCCTGCACAGTGGATGCTCGCATTAATAACTATAATCGACAAACCAGGCAAGTCGGCAATGGACCCCGCGTCCTATCGGTCGATCAGTCTCCTCCATTCGATTTCGAAGGTGCAATCAGTCGATTGCTGCTAGGATTGTTAGGATTATGGACACTCAGGGCATTACTCCTGAGCACCAGTTCGGGTTCCGATCTGGTCATTGTACGGTGGAGCAACTTCATCGGCTTGTTGAGCAAGTACTGACGGCATTTGACTGGAAACAATTCTGCAATGCCCCCTTCTTGGACATCAAGGAAGCGTTCGACCAAGTATGGCACACAGGTTTACTGGTTAAAATAAAGGAGAGACTTCCTGAACCATATTTCCACCAACTGAGGTCATACCTTGAGGGAAGGAAATTTGCGGTTCGGTTCCGTTCGGCCATCTCTGCCAAATACGAAGCGAAGGCTGGTGTTCCTCAGGGTAGTGTCCTGGGGCCGCTCCTGTACTGCCTTTACAGTAGGTCACCAGCGACCTCTTTATAGCATTGCTTTCTGTTATTTCAGCCCAAAGGACGCACCGGCTAGACACTTGCCTAGCTTAAAACTTGAAAATTATTTATCTAATAATTTGACTAAATACTAATATAAATATAATCATGAAAAAGTCCTGTTTTTTTGAGCATTTGGTGGATGTAACCCCTTAAAATCTTATCTATTTTTTAGAATACCCCCAATTTATTATCCCCTATTTCTAAAAAACGTTGAGGTAATTGTTCTTTCACCAGAAGCGCAAAAGAATTCACTTTTGGGTGCCAATTATGTGGATATGAAGATTTATTCGATATCTTTACTTTAAAATCTTATCAAAATCGAATGGGTTATTAAAAATTTACACGTTATAATAGTATCCTTACAAAGGCGACGAGTGCACAACGCAGTGACGGAGATTTCCCCGACTCTATAAAGTATATGTATTCTTAAGCAGGATTCAATTGCCTTTCACTTCACAGCGATCGGTCGTGTTTTTTTGCGCTCTGCGTCATTTGGTTATTGCTTTAATTTAAAACATTCCTGAGTGTCAAAATAAATAAAATAATTATTCACTTACATTATTCGTCTTCTGAATTTCTGCAAAGCATTATCTCTTTTAGTTTGCGCTTTTCTTAAATCCCTCCCTCCATTCTCTCTCTAGGGTAATTACGCTAAGGGATTAGTTTGCATATTTAAATTGTTTTGTTTTTCAAATATTTTTTTGTAATATGGAGTTTTATTTCGTCTTCGCTATAAAATTGTGCAACAAGCCGATTTCCGTGTCCCAGCCTAGCATCGCCTGCTAGCTATGCGAAAACGTCGTACATGCTAAGTGTGCCGGTTTCACCGAATCAGTTTCGAACTTTCATGCGGCAAACTAAAAATGGGATCAAAGAATTGCTCGGTGGTTTTCGCAAAATGAACGACCAACTCTCTGCGCTTGATTCCCAATTCAGCAGCCTCCAGCTGCTAAATGAGTCTTCGAAACCGTATGTACCAAGATTGCTCTTCAGCCTGATCCACCGACGACCGCTCATAACTCTTGCTACCCCCCCAAGAGCAGGAGTCGTAATCAAAAATTCAGTGGCCGAATTTAACTCTACAATTGAGAATTTCTATGTGTGAAAATCACTATGTTGCTTTAATCACTATTCATCACATGCTCATATCTATCACCTTCTTCAGAACCGCCTACTGCTGGCACCAAATATCTGGTATTCAGCTGGTTTCTAATCGCATGTCCGACAGTGACCTGCTAGTGACTCTAGGAGACTTAAATTTACCTGAACATATCTGGTAAAACATCGAGAATTCACCATCTTTATCACTTTTAGCACACAATGATTTTACTGAGGGTATGTTCGATATATCACTTGGTAAAATAAAACACGTAAACCATTTTTAAGGTCGGTTTCTAGATCTATGTTTCGTTTTTGATCCAGATGGAATAACCGTTTTCAGAGCCATGCCACTTTCGACACAAGAAGATCCTTACCACCCAACTCTTGAGGTGTTCATTGAAACACGTAATGCTAGCAATCTTAAGTCTCGTCATGGAGTTCATAAAACTCGCTGCTTTCGTAAAGCTGACTTTCAGAGCCTAAGCAACTTAATTTTAACATTCGATTGGTCTGATCTCTGAAACATTCTACAAAACCATTGGTCTTTTGAATCCGTACAAAAGAGCTTATTGATTTCACATCCTTGAGCAGTGCTGTGCAGAACAGGTGCAAGGTGACATTGGACTTAGAGAAGGCTATGGTGGTGCAAAATGGAGATTACATAGTGAAAGCCAAAGAGATTGGTAACTTGTATTTGTTTAAAGGTGTCCGAAGCAATTGTTTTGCCATGTCAACTGTTGATGGGATCTTGCTGCACAAGAGATATGGTCACATTAATTCCTCTGGCATTCAAGAGATGCTATCCAAAGGGATGGTGCACGGCATAGAAAATATTGGTTTGAAAATATTAACTGCAACACGTGTATGGTTAGCAAGATCCATGTACAACCATTTCCAACGGCAACGTGTAATCGGGCTGTGGAGGTTTTGGAGCTGATACACGCAGATCATATTTCAATACTACCTCTAGGAGGTTTAAATTATTTTCTGACATTCATTGACGACAAATCCAGGACGATTTTTGTTTATTTTCTGCGTGGAAAGAACGAGGTGCTGTCAAAGTTCATGGAGTTCAAGAGTATGGTGGAACGACAGCCAGGCAAAAAGCTGAAATGCCTGCGGAGTGATAACCGCGGAGAGTTTGTCAATGAGCAGTTTGATGAATATCTAAGGAAGTATGGAATTGCCAAGCAGCATACGATAGCACATACGCTGCAGAACACTAGTAAAGATGTCGAGATGTCTTCTGGCCCAGGCAGGGCTAGGATATAGTTTTTGAGCAGAAGCTGTCAATATTTCGGTTTATTTGCGAAACCGCTCCCCTACCAGCGCAGTAAAGAGTATGACTTCTATGGAAGCGTGGACGGATAAAAAGCCTTGCGTGAAACAACTGGTCGAGAAACGGGATGTTTTGTTTGATGAACATCATGTTATGGCATCCAAAGATGATGGTGTGTTGATCGAACTGGAGGAACTCGAACAGCCCTGTCTGCGAGATGAGGCCGAAGAAGAAGAAAACGTATCAGACATATCCGTCAATACCATCCACTCGAATGAGAGCACAGATCAGTACGAGAGTGTTGAAGATAAGGAGGAGCAGGTTGTAGACGAGGCACGCAGAGGTCCTGGTCACCCCAAGATCATCCGGACTGGAAAATCTGGGCGTCCGAAGAAACAATACAACAATTTGGGCGCTTTTGTTTCGGAAAACGTTCCTATCCCCTTGACTTGCAAGGAGGAGGTGGAAAGTTCGCATGCCATGGAATGGCGCGAAGCTATGGCTAAGGAATATAATTCCCTGGTTGCCAATCAGACTTGGCAGATTACTGATTTATCTAAGAATCAGCGAGCAATTGGATGCAAATGGGTATTCTCAAAGGTATTGAGGCAACCGTTTCGACCACTGAATCGCCTAAGGAAAAGAATTTTAATGCAAAAATGATCATGAAAATATTAAACAAAAATAAGAAACCACAACCAATGTTCGAAATCGAGTTGGAGCCAGAGTGCCGGAAACTGAAAAAAACAAAGTTCACCCAATCTATAAGCTACAGCTCCTACTGCATCAGCGTATCACAGTGGAAGAGCCAACCAAGCGCAATCTCCCAGTGCAGTGCACTAACTGGTAGGGTATGGCCATACCAAGTCTAACTGTACGCTAAAATCTGTTTGTGTAGTTTGTAGTGAAGCTCATAGCACAGCCTACTACCACAGAACAAGGAAGACATCTCTGCAAAATTGTGCAGCAACTGCGGCGAAAATCACACAGCGAAATGGCGTGGCTGTATAGTTTACAAGGAACTAAAGAGCCGTCTTAACAAACGTGGAGAATCAATACGCGCACAGACCACTCACATCAGGCATACTACGACACAACCGTATCCGTCTTACACGGCACCCCCGCATCAAAAAAAAAATTCGTACTGCTTTCGAGCACCGGGAATACTGGTCAGCGATATTCTTAGATGTTCCACAAGAATTTGACCGAGTCTAGTTGGAACGACTACTGCACAAGATAATGAAACTGCTTCCCCAGAACACACACAAAATGCTCGAATCAAATCTCTTCAAAAGAGTGTTCTCAACCAGGTGTAACAGTTTGACTTCTAATGACCGCGTTATCAATGCTGGAGTCCCCCAAGGTAGTGTACTGGGCCCCGTTCTGTACACCCTATACACAGCCGACATGCCTACAAACCATCAGCTCACAACCTCTACATTTGCTGACAACACCGCAGTACTTAGTCGATCTAGATTCTCAGAAAAGGCAACAGAACAACTTGCCTGCCATCTTAAAATAGTGGAAAGATGGTTTGCGGACTGGCGCATCAAAATAAACGAGACCAAAAGCAGACTTCAAATTGAGCAGACAAACCTGCCCACCCTGTACCCTGAACAATACATTAAGCCGACAAGCAGACGTAGTAACGTATCTCGGCGTTCACCTAGATAGACGCCTCACCTGGCGGCAACATATAGAATCCAAGAGGACTCATATGAAGCTTAGCAGCCAATCTTCCTTGCTTATAAACTGTAACTCTCCTCTTAGTCTGGAATACAAAGTACTCCTCTACAATACCGTGCTGAAACCCATCTGGACATACGGCTGTAAACTATGAGGAAAACCAACATTGAAATTATACAGCGAGCTCAGTCAACGATTCTGCGAAATATCACCATGGTACCTATGCAGCGAAAGCATCCACAGAGACCTCCACATAAATCTTGTCAACGAGGAAATTCAGATTAAAAGAAGTAAACACCAAGCAAAGCTCGCGGTACACGAAAATCCCCTCGCCAAGTCGATTACTTCAATAAGTTTTCAAATCTTAATTTTAAGCGATTTTCAACAGGACCTAATGATTAGCGCTGGGTCGGAAGGTCGTTGCGGCGAAGTCGGGATCGCAAACCCGTATTAAGCTTCTCGCAAGGTGGTTAAGGTGTGACGTTAATTTGCTCATGTACTTTTGTTTTTGATGGGTTATTTCATCTTTGACGGATCTGATATCTAAAGGTCTCTTTGTATATTTTTGATTCGGATATACCAGGGTGCTCCAGTGATTGTTCTCAATGTCTTTGATTGGGTCCTTTGCATGATCTTTATGATACTACGGCTGTCATTTCCTCAAAGTTGAGAGCCGTACCTCCAAATTGGTTTTAGTACGGAGTTGTAGAGTACGACCGTTTAGTCCAAACAAAGGGGTGACCGAGAGTTGATAAGCCAGTGGAGACTTCTAGCCTTAAGCTTAAGGTGTGTTCTTTTGGCTTCGATGTGCTTGCGCCAGGTGAGCCCTCGGTCAAGGTGCACTCCGAGATAAGTCACTTCATTTGCTTTCGGTATTACGGTGTTGTTTAAAGTGATTGAAGGAGAGTCTTGCCGATTGAGTGTAAATGTTAAATGCTTACATTTTTGTTCGTTTATTTTGATTCGCCAGTCAGATAGCCACTTTTCCACGGTCACTAAGTGGGAAGAGAGTTAATTTGTGGCTTGTACCGGGAATTTCGATCGACTTAAAATCGCTGTGCCATTGGCAAACGTAGAAGCTGTTAGTAGTCTGCATGTGGGTTTGTCTGCTGTAAAAAAAAGTACATCGTTTCTGCAAGAAGGCTACCTTGGGGAAGTCCAGCGTTTATAGCGTGGTCGTCGGAAATGTCAGTGATACATCTCACAGCAAAGGTTCTGTTGTAGAGATAAGACTTCAGGAGTTTGTGGATGTTTTAGGGAAGCATTATTTTAATTTCGAACATTAATCCTTCTAGCCAGGCCCTGTCTTAAGCCTGAAACACATCCCAAAATATTGCAGTGCAATATTCCGTTTTTCGAAAGCAGATCATATATATATATTTTTTTTTTTTGGGGTTTCTTTGTTTTTTTTCTGTAACTATTTATTGAGGCATACAGGGTATCTTAAAACCCCTTGGTGACCTTGGCATATATTAATACTGCCCGAGAGGCTCGCCGGCTAAGTGTGCTTAGCGTTACCATTATTACTAAATTTAAACTTATAAACTAACAATATTTACAAAACTTAAAAACAAAAAATATAAAAGAAAGTAAGACGATGGGGAGTATATCGTTTGGCTTATCATCATCTTGCTGTGCGTCTTGTTGGCAGCCAGTCAATTAGGTCCCTAGGGAGTCGCCTGTTGGGCCTCCTTTGTGGGCGAGGTCTGGCGAGACCCTTAGCGAGTCGGTTGCAATGGCGCTCCAGTCGGTCGTTGTAGCGGCTGGAGTGGAAATTTATGGTCTCAAAGACCGTGAGCAGCTTTAGGTCACTATGGAGGGTGGTGTTCCGCACATACCACTCGCAGCCAGTGATCGTGCTCGCCATCTTATTTTGGATGCTCTGGATTCTGCGGATCTGCCTGTAACACGTCAGGCCCCGAATTTGGCACGCATACCTCCAAATAGGAGCACTACTACGCGGGCCCATGAGCCAATAGTGCTTTGACGCCGCGGCCCGTATGCGTATTCTCAATTCGCTCACTTGCTTCGAGAAAGTGAGCTGGCGGTCGAGTATGACTCCCAGGTATTTGGCTGAGTCAACCTGTTCCACAGGGGTGTCGTCAATGAGCACTGCTGGTGGCGTTCTCCGTTTGAGGGTGTAGCAAACATTCGTGGACTTGTTGCCATTTATGGCAATATTCCATGTCCTAGCCCAGTCGAAAAATCTTGTTGCGTAGTTTTGGATATCGTTGGCAGCCTCCTGCTCGCACCTGGACCTATACGTTATGCACACGTCGTCGGCAAATGTGGCCAACATTGCCGTTCCGTAGAGACTGTCAGCCGGGCGCGGCATGTCATGGCTATAAAGGCAGTATAGTAGCGGGCCTAGGACGCTTTCCTGGGGTACTCCAGCTGCTGGATTATACTCGGTTGAGAGCGCAGAGTGGAACCGGACCGCAAATCTCCTATTCCTAAGGTACGACGCCAGGAGACAGTAGCAAGGCGCAGGCAGGGTATTCTTGATTTTCAAGAGGTATCCTGGGTTTACACTCAGATATCCGGTCGTTTGCCGAGCTCAGCTCTGACCACTTACCTCTCATCATCACTCTGGACACAACAGCTACAGCCTATTCCAAAGTCGAGCGGCTTATCAGCAGGCGCACCAACATGGAACGTTTTCAAGAGCACATCGAGTCGTCACTGAACCTTGACATGGCGCTGAACTCCGAGCGCGACATTGAAGTTGCAATCGACTCTCTCACCCACAACATCCAAGTAGCAGCTAGATTGGCCACTCACACACCAGGACTGAGACCCGCAGCAGCCAGAATACCGGTCCCCAGAGAGATTCTGATGCTCATTACAGAGAAGAGGCGTTTACGCTCCAGATGGATGAGATCGCGCCACCCGCTGGACAAAGCTGATTTTTACAGGGCTGTTGCTACGACAGCTGTTTTATAACAGCTGTTGCTATTCGAAATTCCGATACCCAAGCAAGCCGATGATGCCCAAATTTTCTTTATCCTAGCCTATCGCCCCCAGTAGGTAAATTAATTTGTGGGAGTTTTGTACTTCTATATTTCGAAAAGGACAGTATTCTTGGATGAGCGTTTTATGTACACACTTTTCTATCGGTTTTCAGTTTTCAGGTGCTTTGAGCATTAGCGCTGCTTGATGATTATGTCATCTATACCAGTTCCTTATAAAATATTATAAAAAAGTAAGGTTCTATTCCAATAATATGAAAGTTATGGAATTTCCGATATTTTGCAGCTAGATGGCATATTCGCCGATCTCTATGAAATAGTGGGAAACTCGTTGTTACCCACCACCCAAAATGACTTCCTTGATGGATGAGCCGACTCTGCCGTTTACCAGCAAAACCCTATAAGTAACTCCTGTGGCAGGTCACTTGATCTCATTTTCTCAAACGTAATCTCCTCTGCCACAATAATAAGGTGTTCTCCCTTCCTGGGGACTCACATCATTCAAAGATCTTGGTTTCACTGATTGTCGACTCTCCAGAAGTCCCCTCCAGTAATAGCGCGCAGTCCTGTCAGAAGTTTTTTAAAAGAACAGACTATAATGACCTAAGAAATCACTTGACTAATGAGTTTGACTGGAATTATCTTTTAAATTTCAGAATTACCCTTTTTATGAATTAATTCATAACGTCTTAAACAAATCTGTCCCTGAAACATAGACACCATCTTTTGACTCTTCTGTCTTTTCCTCGTAATCAGTTTTTGTAATTGTCTTCTCCTCAGATTCCTAAGTGACGATTCTTCAGGAGTTTTCTCGTCAGTATCTATTTTGGTCAATTCATCGAATTTCATTTTCAAAGATTCCCCTTCAGTATGCTCCGACTTATCCTTGTCTTCAGGAGATTTCTTCTCTATTTCGGGGACACTTTCAGAGGGCGATTAAATGGTGATATTATATTAGCCTTCTTTTGGCCATTTTAATCAACTAGTACTTTTAATACCGCAACGCTTCTGGACAACTTAACTCCTGTCTAGCGCACTCTCATTAACCAGTGACACAGCTTCTCCTGTGTTCACTAGGCATTCAACTTCGCCTCTTATGTTCCGCCGATCTGCAGTTAAAATAGTACTCTTGTTTTTTAACATCTACTTTATGTATACTCGGAGACTTTTTCTTTTCAATGACATAGCGATTGTTGCTCTGCTCTTGTACAAGCTCACATAAATCAAACTCCTCTTTTATGTTTTTATACATCGCTCTTCGATACATGCTAACTTTAAATTGTTCTTGTATTTACAGCCCATTACTATATACCGCTAAACTGCTGGCTCTTCAATGTCACCGATACTGGCAATCTTTTTCATATTTAGTAAATATTCATGAATCGATTCTGACTTTAATTTTTTTCGTTCACGTAATAAGTCATGAATCTCTGCACTGTTCAAATATTGCTCGAATTCTTTAATAAGTGCATTCTCAAGTGTTTTATAGTTTGATACGCACTCCGATTCTAAAAACAACTTGTCAGCATTAATCATGTTGTTTCTCGCTTGTAAAATATTTCTGCTTGCCCGACAACTCATATGCATTAGCATTCGTTTTGAAAATGTCGAACCATTTTATTACAGGAATTGATACTCCATCAGTCACTTAAAATTTTCTCGAAACCATCTATTGATATTTTCGCTTCTTCTTTTTGTTCATCTACTTCGACTTTTAACGTTAGCAACTGCAACAGCTGATCAACTTTAATGTTCACTTATGCAATATTTTTTGCTTCCACTTTTGCTTCCAACTGATTGCTTCATCTTCTCCAGCACTCTCTTCAGGAACATCTATTATGTTCTCCTTACTCTGTTTTTTTGGCTGGCGTTCTTCTGATTATTCTTTAATGCTCATGCCTAAACAAAACTGCAACTTCTACCGAATTTCACCACGCTTTTAGAAATTTCAAACTTACGCCGACCGACCGTTATGCGAATTTAACCACCCTAATGACTTTTTTTTCAACTTTTACATGACGTTTATAACTTAAGTTTTTAGTACAACTGTTTACACAACTGTTTAACTGTACGACATTGATTTGGAATTTCACTTAAGTGCACCTACGACTGTCAATTTTCTGCTGCTTTTACTAGTATTTTGCACTCAGGCAGGTTGAGCCCCCAAATGTAAGATATTTATTAAAGTAATATATTTATAAATTGCTCAATGAAAATGTTTATACAAGTAACAAATTTTAAATAATAAGCAACCCTCTCTCATTAAAAAGAGAAAGTCTAGAGCTTACAAAGTCTTTAAAATCTCGTTACAAGTCTGTTCCATTTTTCAAACTACCTTCTAATCCGTAACCAGCTCGTTGACCTTAACAATTAACTTTATAAAAATTATATTACTAAATGCAAACTTAATTTTCGAAATGATCCAAGCCCTTTTTACCTACCTACTCATCTGCTTCATCTATCGCTTTCCGTACATAAATAACACATATCTTTCTAAATTTCACTGTCACGATATGTTTACGGCTCTTACATCAAACAAAATCCCATTTTCACCAGGTCCATATAATGTGTCTAGCTGCATCCTCAGACGGTGCTCCGATCTTCTTAGCTTATCTCTCACTATACTATTTAATCCATCCTTGGAGCTAACATCCATACATAAGTTATGGAATGAATGATGATGTCAAGCTATGCTACTTTTTCTTGAATCATTTTATGCACAGGCATAGATGTGGTGCTCAAAAAACTTATGCATATTTCTATTGCGGATTTGGATGGACTATGATTGAGGGCCATTGAGTTGTTTTTGTGTAAGTTGAATTGATGCACAAAAGTTGTGTCTTTTGAACGGTTGGGCCTGTGTTTCCATATTACTAGAAATTAGTTTTTCTAGTAGTGGTTCCGTGTTTGTTCGTTGTTTCGGATTTTGGTTGAAGGTGTGTTGTCTTATATTGTTTATGTAAATTTGCTTATGGATTTTCTTATTGTTGTCCTGAATTCTCTTCATAGGAGCTCGTTAGCTTTTCTATAGGCTTTGAATATAGGCAAGAGCAAGACAAACGTCGTCTCTCATCAATACGAAACAACGCGTATTTCTCATATGTTTCTTCGAATCCCGCGGAAAAGCACGAACTATTTGCAAACGCCGATCGGCTACGGTCAATCACCCCCAACTCGACACATAAACTAAGCCAACAACGAACGGGAGAGCTCGTTTTTGCTCACCGGCAATCCCAACGATTTGCCAAAGACAGCTGACTTCTTCTACGGCAACCAAAACTTCGACCTCATTAACCACTACTCTCGCAACAACAACTAATACTGCAACGGTATCAACCGTACGTACGGTGGCGACTGAAATGCTCGAATCTGCTGAATCGGCAACAATGCCAAAATAATAGTCACATATCACTTTCAAAAAAAAACTTTCAAATAAGTGGGTTTTTGTTCTACGGGACAAATCATCCAAATGAAAAATCACATACCCGAACCGGTATCCATAAAGGCAAAAGGAAAGCTTGACTATTTCTTTTTATGCCGACCTACCGACTCGAACAAAATTCATGAATTGATCGACTTCGCAAAAACTAAAAAAATCCCTCGAAACCTCATCAGTGCCGAATCTCTACCGAATCTATCATCTGACCACTCGCCAGTCCTCTTAAATCCCAATCTCCTTCAATGCCCTGAGACTAAGAAGCAGGCGAATAGGTTAACAACAAAGAGAACAATCTGTGTCAATTACCAAAAATACATAAGTTTACACATTGAGCTTACGAGAGCAGAAAATTCCCTGGAGAGTGTTTTAGCTATGGCCGCCCGAATCTCAACACCTCAAATAGAGAGTTCATCTCGCAGACCCAGGATCATACAGCGGCGCGTTCTTGAAAAACGACGTATGCGACGGGAGCGGTAAGTTTATAGATCGCTAATCGAAAAGCAAAGATTCAAACATGCCTTACGAAAACTTTCCAGAGACTATATCACCATTAATAAATATAACTGGTGGATGGGCCCACAGCGATAAAGACAGAACTACCACATTTGCAACGCATCTTCAATTTGTGTTCCAGCCGAACCCTGCTACAAGTTCGTTTGTATTACCAACGGTAATAGACGACGACCAAAACACCACATGAGAAAATCGAATTTGAAGCGAATGAAATATCTAAAATCATGAAGGATAAACTAAATCCGAAATAGTCCCCAGCATTTGATCTAATAACTCCCAAAATGATTATTGAGCTTCCATATTGAGCTTCTGTATGCACTTTTCCCCTGCTTTTTATTACAAAACTATTAGAAACTCGCTATTACAAAACTCGTGTACTATCCAGAGAGATTGAAAAAATCGATCATAATAATGATACCAAAGGCAGGACCTTTCAGTTTACTCATGGTACAGGCCTATAAGCCCATTGTCTTGTCTCTCGAACTTATTTGAAAAATTTCTAATGATCCGATTAACGCCCTACATGAGGTCACGCAATCTTACTCTAGCGCATCAGTTCGGTTTTCCAGAGAAACATGGAACCATTGAACAAGTCAATTGAATAACATTACAAATACGATCGGTGGGATCCAGGGTCCTTCTCCGGCTTGCCAGCTTTATGTATCATAGAGATGATTCCCAGTTTCCACTAAGGAGGGAAGTACTGCAGCCTCACAATGGCATTGAAAAGCATCGCTACGTAGCGGATCGCTCTGCTCGGTAGGGCCTTTGGAGAAGCGTTACATATTGCATCATGCCCTGGTGCTTTTTTATAGTTTTGCTGGGTGATAACATCAGCTATTTCAAAAGGATCGAATGGTTGGATCGGCATGTCCATTTGGAGAGCTTGGGACAGCTGATCATGAGTCTCTTCAACCTGCTGCGGACTGGCGAAGTTAAAAGGTTGGAACCGCTCGGCCAGGTGCGCGGCAAACGCTTCTGCTTGCTCCAAATCAGTTCGGCACCATACCCCGTTGCTGTTCACCAATGGTGCTTTCTTTAGGCAACGTCTTTTAATCGCACGTGTGGCCTTCCAGAGCGAGTGCGTCGCGTCGGCTTCGGTACCCGTATTGGCTAACCTGTCATCGAACCATGCTGCTTTGTGTTCCACCAGTGCACGATGGAGGATAGACTTCGCCCTGTAAAAATCAGCTTTGTCCAGCGGGTGGCGCGATCTCATCCATCTGGAGCGTAAACGCCTCTTCTCTGTAATGAGCATCAGAATCTCTCTGGGGACCGGTATTCTGGCTGCTGCGGGTCTCAGTCCTGGGGTGTGAGTGGCCAATCTAGCTGCTACTTGGATGTTGTGGGTGAGAGAGTCGATTGCAACTTCAATGTCGCGCTCGGAGTTCAGCGCCATGTCAAGGTTCAGTGACGACTCGACGTGCTCTTGAAAACGTTCCATGTTGGTGCGCCTGCTGATAAGCCGCTCGAATTTGAGATAGGCTGTAGCTGTTGTGTCCAGAGTGATGATGAGAGGTAAGTGGTCAGAGCTGAGCTCGGCAAACGACCGGATATCTGAGTGTAAACCCAGGATACCTCTTGAAAATCAAGAATACCCTGCCTGCGCCTTACTACTGTCTCCTGGCGTCGTACCTTAGGAATAGGAGATTTGCGGTCCGGTTCCACTCTGCGCTCTCAACCGAGTATAATCCAGCAGCTGGGGTACCCCAGGGAAGCGTCCTAGGCCCGCTACTATACTGCCTTTATAGCCATGACATGCCGCGCCCGGCTGACAGTCTCTACGGAACGGCAATGTTGGCCACATTTGCCGACGACGTGTGCATAACGTATAGGTCCAGGTGCGAGCAGGGGGCTGCCAACGGTATCCAAAACTACGCAACAAGATTTTTCGACTGGGCTAGGACATGGAATATTGGCATAAATGGCAACAAGTCCACGAATGTTTGCTACACCCTCAAACGGAGAACGCCACCAGCAGTGCTCATTGACGACACCCCTGTGGAACAGGTTGACTCAGCCAAATACCTGGGAGTCATACTCGACCGCCAGCTCACTTTCTCGAAGCAAGTGAGCGAATTGAAAATACGCATACGGGCCGCGGCGTCACCACTGGCTCATGGGTATAGATGAAATAATCATCAAGCAGCGCTAATGCTCAAAGCACCTGAAAACCGAAAACCGATAGAAAAGTGTGTACATAAAACGCTCATCCAAGAATACTGTCCTTTTCGAAATATAGAAGTACAAAACTCCCACAAATTAATTCACCTATTGGGGGCGATCGGCTAGGATAAAGAAAATATGGGCATCATCGGCTTGCTTGGGTATCGGGAATCTCGAATAGCAACAGCGAAAGAGTGAAGAGTTAATTATGATGTGCAGTTCCAATTCTGGATTCTGATTCTGGATGATCGGATAACTATAACCGATATTTGCTATATATCTGTCAAAACTGAATCAGCAAATTACCTTTACCTTCTTTTTTTTACATTAAATGTTATAACATCCTGTTCTTTAACAACCTAGGGCACCACTTCATTGCTGCAGGTGACTACAACGCCAAACACACCCACAGAAAAGTTGACTAAGTCTGTTCAAACAGACCATCATACTGCCCTACCGACTCGAACAAAATTTCTGACTTGATCGACTTCGCAATAACTAAAAATATCCCTCGAATCCTCACCAGTACCGAAATCCCACCTCATTTATTATCTGACCACTCACCAGTCATTTTATATGTAAACCTCCTTCAACGCCCTGAATTCAGGCGAACAGAATAACTTAAAAAAAAACCAACTATGACAAATACAGAAAATACATAAGTTCACACATTGAGCTGAACGCAAGGCTAAACTTTGATGTCGAGATTGAATCCGCAGCAAATACCCTGAAGAGTGTCTTATCTAAGACCGCCCGAATCTCAACACCTCAAATAGAAAGCGCACCTTGTATACCCAGGATGACAAACGCAGACATCGCGCGGCTGGTTCTTGAGAAACAACGTATGCGACGGGAGCAGTAAGTTTATAGATCGCTAATCGAAAAGCAAAGATTCAAACATGCCTTACGAAAACTTTCCAGAGACTATATCACCATTAATAAATATAAATGGTGGATGAGCCCACAGCGATAAAGACAGAACTACCACATTTGCAACGCATCTTCAATTTGTGTTCCAGCCGAACCCTGCTACAAGTTCGTTTGTATTACCAACGGTAATAGACGACGACCAAAACACCACATGAGAAAATCGAATTTGAAGCGAATGAAATATCTAAAATCATGAAGGATAAACTAAATCCGAAATAGTCCCCAGCATTTGATCTAATAACTCCCAAAATGATTATTGAGCTTCCATATTGAGCTTCTGTATGCACTTTTCCCCTGCTTTTTATTACAAAACTATTAGAAACTCGCTATTACAAAACTCGTGTACTATCCAGAGAGATTGAAAAAATCGATCATAGTAATGATACCAAAGGCAGGACCTTTCAGTTTACTCATGGTACAGGCCTATAAGTCTTGTCTCTCGAAACTATTTGAAAACTGCCTGATGACCCGACTAATCGCAATCCTATTCTAGCGTATCAATTTCGGGTTTCGAGAGAAGCATGGAACCATTGAACAAGTCAATCGAATAACATCAGAAATACGATCTGCTTTCGAAAAACGGAATATTGCACTGCAATATTTTGGGATGTGTTTCAGGCTTAAGACAGGTCCTGGCTAGAAGGATTAATGTTCAAAATTAAAATAATGCTTCCCTAAAACACCCACAAACTCCTGAAGTCTTATCTCTACAACAGAATCTTTGATGTGAGATGTATCACTGACATTTCCGACGACCACGCTATAAACGCTGGACTTCCCCAAGGTAGCCTTCTTGCAGAAACGATGTAGTTTCTTTTTACAGCAGACATACACACAGCAGACTACTAACAACTTCTACGTTTGCCGACGACACAGCGATCTGAAGTCGAAGTGGGGAAGTGGCAAAGGGCCCAATCGAAGACACTAAAAACAATCACTGGAGCACCCTGGTATATCCAAAATGAAAATATACAAGGAGACCTTAACATCAGATCCTTCAGAGAAGAAAAGTTTAAGTTTAACTTTGGTTTACGACCGATCCCGACTTCGCCGCAACGACTTTCCGACCCAGCGCTGATCATAAGGTCTTTTTTTAAGACCACAGACCGTTGAGTTTTGTATAAAATTAACATTATAAAACTTATTATTAGTCTCTAAATTCCCGAGAAGATCCAAAAGATACAGTTAAGTAATTAAAAAAAAAAATAAAATCCCCTTTTGAGTATTTGCCGTTGCTTGTTTCTTTATTTAGTGTAAGTCTGGTAAATTCTTATTCCACCAGGGAACATAGTATGTGTATCAATTTTGGTAATGTTTGTGGTATTGCGTAGTGAACGCGTTGCATGATTATGTTTTGGAGGACGAGTATAGTTGATAAATGTTGTGGGTCTTTTTTTTTTTTTTTTTTTTATATAAAATTATATTTATTTACAGTGTAGCCCACTGTTACAGTTTGTAGCAACTTATACTGCAGAGTATCATAATTTCTATTGAGTATTTACATATTTACATACTTAAACCTACTTAATTAGGGAGTCTGGAGGCATGAATTATTTTTATGAATTAATTTATATATCTTCTCGGCAGATCTGTTGGGTGAATGCGCAGGAGCCTCCTTCTCGCCCTCAGTCCCAAGACACGTCTCCTCATCGAGAGTTTTCGAGCCAACTGGTTTGGGTGGATTCCCAATTTGTTAACGTACGCGGTTGCATGTGCGTTTATGACATCGCCAATCCTTGGTACCTTCAGCTCTTTTTCAATGTCTTTGTTGCGGATGTACCAAGCCGATCCAGATAGTTTACGCAAGATTTGCGACTGAGCCACACGAATTTTGTTGAGGTGCGACTTTGCGGCGATGCCATACACTTGGATGCCATATTTCCAAATAGGAGCCAAGACAACCTTATAAATTTTGGCCTTGTTGGAAACTGAAAGTTTGTTTCCAGGCCTAAGGAGCCAAGCCATGCTGTTCGCCTTTGTTTTGAGCCGCCGATTTACATCCGTTACATGGCGTTGAACATGTAAGTCGCTTATCCAGAGTGACACCGAGATATTTGTGGGCGTTCGATTGTGTGAGGAGCTCTACATGTAGAAACACACCAGGTGATGTGTCTTTTCTCAGGGTGTACGGCACGGAAACACACTTTTCCGGATTGACTGCAATGTTCCAGCGTAGGGCCCAGTTCTCAAATTTTTTCAGATACAGCTGAAGCGTATCAGTGGCTGTATAGACGCAAGTATCTCTGGCCAGGACTGCAGTGTCATCAGCAAAAGTGGCAACTAGCAGGTCATTAGGATCTGTAAGCGACATGTTGTCAGCTGAGGGCATGTCGTGCGTATACAGGCTATATAGTGTTGGACCTAACACACTTCCCTGGGGTACACCTGCTCTGACTCTTTTTGTTTGGGAAGACAGTCCGTCCTGTACTACTTTAAAGGATCGCTCGTGGAGAAAGCTTTTTATTATTAAAAAGAGCTGAGGATTTAGTAGCCTTTTTACGCTTGTGCAGAAGTCCTTCATGCCACACTCTGTCGAAAGCCTGCTGGATGTCCAGAAAAGCTCCAACGACGTATTCCTTTCCATGGAAACCTTCCAATACAAAGTTTACTACGCGGTGTAGCTGTTCAGGTGTGCCATGCCTGAGTCTAAAGCCAAACTGAAACTTCGGAATAGCTTTCTGGACCTTTCGGGACTCGAGCAATCTTCTCAGGATGCACCTCTCAAGTAATTTGCCAAATGCTGGAAGTAGGCTTATTGGGCGATAGGAGTCTAATTCCTCTGCTGGCTTCCCACTTTTATGGAGCATAATGATATTCGCCATCTTCCAGGCGCTTGGGAAGTGTCCCAGTCGAAGAGCAGAGTTGAAAATTAGTACAAGGAATAACAAAGCTCTGTGGGAAATGTTGTGGGTCTGAAGTAGGAATGTGCCTCACTTAGGTTCCTTTATTTTGAAAATTGTTTTTTTTTTGATGAAGAAGTCATCCCATGCGCAGAGGTTGTCGGATATGTTCGAGGTATGGAGTGCGGATTATTGATTTAATTTCCGATGCAATTGCTTTTACACCATCGTTAATGATTATCTGGATATGCTGATTTGAGTTGTGCATTAAAAACACTCCAAATCTTTAGGTAGTATATTACTCGTAGGTATGTTCAGATTGATGGGGTCGGAAGACAAAGATGTTGTATTTATGTCTCTTGAAGTGAGTTAATATATGGATGGTGTTTTTTGATGAATTTAAGTAGTTCGTTATAGTTGTTTGCATATTTCTTTATGTTCCATTGTATTATTCCCCAGGAAATTTGTGTTAATGGTGATTTACGATTATTATATTGCTTTTTTTCTGGTGAGGGTTTTTGGTCTATAGCTTGTTTAGCAAGAGCTGCTTTCTCCTTCGTTTCTTCTGAGTGTGCGGTGCTTGTAGATGTTGTAGGTTAAGTGGTGTAATGAATCAAGTGGGGGTGAATCAATTTCTTCATCGGTGAGGTCATATGTTTTCTTAGGATTCTAAGGTTTGTGTTTGGTTAGGTGATACATATCATCAGTTCTTGGGTTATAGAATAATTGGTTTATTGGTCGTTTTTTTGTTTTTTAGTCAATTTCTATAAGTATTTTGGTTATTATAGCTTATTTTATGTTATTGTCTTTGTTGTTCTGATTTTAAGTGTTAATTTTCTTTGGTAGAGTTTTGTTTTGTTTTCGTTTGCTTCTACTACTGCAGTTTTGTTCATTTTAAGTTGTTTGTAGGTTCATCAAGTTTTTTTTATCTGTTGCTAAACTCTTAAGGTTATTTTTGGAACTCGACACTGGTAGTTATCATTGGAATCACATGTTGCATTGTTTTTGTTTTATTTGTGCAGATTCTTCTTGTTCACTTGTTTGTGCAGAATTTGCAGAAAAGCGTTTAAAGTTGCAAGTGTTCTTTGTTTTCTTTAGTTTTACGTTTTGACGCACTGATTTTAAAGTGAAACTGTCGACCGAATAGAGTTCAAATGAATTAACAAAAAATATAAATAGGAAACTAATAATGAATCGAACAAAGCTGAAAAATGGATTAAAATAATTATATCTATATTACATTTGTATCATATAAAGTTTATTTTTTTTGGTATTTTATTTATATTTATTATATAGATTTTCGGGCAAATACAGCAGATAACAATACAAAATTAAAGTTGGCATTGCAACACGTAAGGATTTATATCCTTCCCAAAATGTCCCCAATTGTTTCTATTTATTATAAAACGTCTACTTTAACTATGTTTTTAAAAAAATTTAGAGCGGTGGATGATATGGTCAATGGTATTCCATTATTTCTCATTTATTGAAAATACCAAGTCTTTTGCATAAATGGACGAAGTGGAAAGAGGCCTTTTTAAGACAAAAATGTTGTCACATAGCAACAAATACGTTTGATTTAATAAAATTTATGTAGCCTAACAAAAGGGTATATATTGCAAAATTAAAAAAAAATTTTCAATTCGTTAAATAACAATTATTTTTGCAAGGGTATATAAGCTTCCACTACATCTTAAGCGAGGATTTAGCTTTTTTGATACAGTTATCGAAAAATAAAATTGGCATGCGCATGGCGAAAAGCTTATGAGAATAAGCTTTCGTTACTCTTATAAAAAATGTATTCAATGTGTTTTCATTTTCACACGTAGTTTAAAATTAACTTATATGGAAGAAATAATACCAAATTTGTTTTTAACAAAATCTCAGCTTTCTATTCACTAAAATGAGCTGAATATATTTTAAACTGGCAAAAGAAATGAACTAAATATACATACTCTTTGCTAAAAATTATCTTTTGATTTGATTCGAGGTCTCCAAACATTTAAAATCAAATGTCACAAAGTCATAACTTTTACTGAAAAAAAATCTTTAAATTGAAGCGTGGTGTTTTGCAAAATGAAGGGAAACTATATACTTAATAACCTAAAAATATAACTAAAAAATGTAATAGTATACTAATATATAATAAACTTTCGAAGTGAACAAAACTCAAAACTGTGCGTGTTTGTCAGTAAAAACATATACTTCATTTTTTAGAGTATAGATGCTTTAAATCTTTAATTAAAAACGATTCAGGTTTTAATAAAGTAAGCCGATAAATCTTTATGTATAAATTTGGTTTTAAAACAAATAAAGAAATATGATTTGTACATAGTCTTTTTTAATCTTGCATAAGCATACTTAATCGACTGCGTATAATATAAATTTAATTTTGCAGATATGGCTAGTGTAATTTTAATAGCATGCCTTGCTATCTTGGGTCTAATAATAGCGATTTCTCTTTTTCTGGCTGGTGGATATTTGTGGTGGAGGCATAAAAGATCCAAATTGCAGTTTATTGAGCCTAATGAAGACGAGGAGTCAAGTAGTTATAGTCTGAGGTAAGTTACACTTTATTGATTTGTTTCCAATTTTCCAATTTGTCATATAAAATATTTAGTCTGGAGTGAACTCTGGAGTGAAAAAATCTTTACTGTAATAGTCGCATTTTTAGACAGGCCCCTTAAATTAACCCTATAACTATTGAAAGAAGGCTCGCAGCGCACAAAACATGGCATTGAGCATGAGTGGCATTGAGCATGAGCATGAGTGGGCTCGCAGCGCACAAAACATGGCATTAGCAGACCATTTATTGTCATAGAAATATTTCACTGCTTACAAATCAGTTTAAATTTACCTTTCCTATAGCATCGTAGTAGTAATTTCTGTGTTAGGTCCCAACCCATCTTTTGAAGCTGTTCTTCATTTTCCTTTAAAAGTTGCCTATGCCATAAAATGCCCCTTCAATTTTGTGCGTGCTTATTTCCCGATTTGCATTTAAGTAATGGTATCTATCCCAATGCGGTAGTATTGCACTCCCAAGTTTCTATAGTTTGATCCTGTAACAAGTAAAGTAAAACTAGTAAACTGAACTAATAATACTAGTAAGCTGACCTAATTTGACAACCTCAGGGCTCAGACCACTGATGACCAAGAGCCGCCTCTCGTCATGAGAGAGATTTCCCATATCTCCAAATGGTTGGAAAAAAGGAGACTAAGATCCCGGTACTCGCTTATAAATCCCAACAATAAGATCACAATATTTTGCTTTATATCCATCCTTACAGTTATGAGATCTCATGTTTGTAACACGAGTGATGTGAACGCCTTAGTAGTATTCAAGTATTTAAGCCAATTATAGCTTATTCCGATTCAAAATTACGCGGAAAAAACGTTTATGGGAGGGGAAGAGAGTAAAAAACCACGAGAACTATGTCCGTTAAGCATCTGAAAGAGCGCGTTCGGATACAAATTGGTTCTAATTTTGAAATTATTCAATTAATTAACTGGCAAATAAATCCAATTTATTAAATTGAATATTATAAATTTATTTATTTAACATTTCAACAATGATCTGCTATGATAAATACAATTGAACTATTCTAAGAGGGACTCTAAGATTTTCAATTTATTAACATTAAGGCAGAGTTCAGGGGATAAAGTATGAGATAACAGGTTATATTTTTTCAAATACTGCGAAAGGGAATAGGTAACCATAGGGGTCGGAAGGACCCAGTTATCCTATTAGGGATGCAAAAAGATAGTTGGTTTAAAAGTGTTTGGAATCAACCATAACATGGATAAGCATATGTAGAAACATGACACCACTACAGGTTCGGCGCTCCTTCAGTGGAGGTAATTTCAACTGTTTAAGCCTGCAACGGTACGGCCGAAGACGATTGTCAGGATCCCAGTTTAAGTTTTTTAGTGCAAATAATAGGAACTGCTTTTGTACCGACTCAATGCTATTTTGATGAGAGGAGTATTGTGGACTCGAAACGCACGAGCAGTATTCAAGGATAGAACGAACTAGGGTGATATATAGGGATCTGGTGGTGAAAGGATCCTTAAATTCGTTAGACCATCGCTTAATAAAGGCTAACATTCCACTGGCTTTATTCACTGTCACAGAAATGTGATCATTAAACTTGAGCTTATGATCAAAAGGAATTCCAAGGTCATTGATTTTGGGAACACGATCGAGGACGTAATTTCCGAGAGATTGAGAGACAAGGCGGTACACTGCAACGAAATGTCATAAGTTTGCATTTGGAGCAGTTTAGGAATAGAAGATTGCTTGAGCACCACGTATAGAACTCATCTTGGTCTAGTTGCAGATGCTTGTGCAGAAAATTTTCCGAGGAGGAATAGCATAACTTGACACCATTAGCATACATAAGCGTAGAGGCATAACTAATCACATTGGGACGATCGTTTACGAAGAGTATTAACAACAGTCGGTTACTAATATATATATACCAGCACAGGAAGAAAAAAAAATATACATATATATAAATATTAGGTGACCCGGCGGACTTCGTCCCACCTATCCGTGATTCAATTCATGCTGTATAAACAAAAACCATTTTTATCTCTGCCTAGGATGAAAACAACTATTATTGCAAGTATGTAAGGATGTGATATATGAGTGAGAGGCATGGAGCGCTGTTCACGAAAATGAAATGTGCAAATAACATAACACTGAACAATAATTTGTTAAATTCATTTAAATTTATTCTCTCAATGCTATGGCGTGCACAATATTCTTGGTTAGCCCATTTTTCGCTAGGACAAAAAAACTGGAGGGTTTACCCACTCGCGAGCATGCAACGTATAATTCACCATGTGAAAAACATGGTGTGCTCAAATCTAAGCCATAAACGGACATCGTTTGGCCTTGGGACTTATTAATTATCATGGCAAATGCCAATCGAATTGGAAACTGGATTTGTTTAAATGGATATGGCACATCTGTCGGGATAATAGGGATTCGCGGTATTAATATCTTTTCACCTCGGAACTTTCCATTTAAAATGCTGGATAAACGTATTTTCTAATGCCACATTGAAAAAAAAATTGAAAACAAAAAAATGTTAACAAAAAAACTTGACAAAATAAAAAAATGTTAGGGGTGGACAACCCTTATCGGTTAGAGGTACGAAAAATAGATTTTAGCCGATTCTCAGGCCTACAGAATATCCCCTCAAAATTTCATCCAAATCGGTCAAGTAGTTTCGGAGGAGTTTGGATACAAACACCGTGACAGCAGAATTTTATATATATAGATGAAGCGGCATAAATAGAAACAATAATTCAGGCCGCATTAATTAATCAAGAACAGAGGCTTAGAGCCGAATTCGCAGATCAAATCGGTGCCGTAAATCAGCAGTTAAAAAATTTTGCATGTAGAAGTGGCATAGGTAGAAACCTACCAGAGGGTAGCTGTAACACCGTTAGCAACACTCCTTTTCACACAGTAAAGTCAATTCCTGATTTTACTGGTATACAGGATGAAAATGTGACATGGAGGCAGTCTGCCACCGATGCTTTTAAATTATTCGAAAATTATCCGTGCAGTAGCGGGCATTTCCAAGCCGTTAACTATGAATACACGGCCGTAGCCCCACTGAACGCAATTAAAGACGACAGTAACACATTTGATCCCAATGACATCGTAAATTTTTTATAGGGCGGGAGAGCGGCAAAGAACTAAGTAAATCCCCTAAAGAAGCTGAAGAATATAAGGCTTGTCGACCCCATTCATTGTGAGTTCCATCCATGGCTCCAGTAAGGTTAAAGAAAAGTACTTAATGAACAAATTTGGCCTAAAGGCTAAATTTGTTTTAATCGATACAATTAGCACGTTTGATGCCATAATAGGTTTCGACTTGCTTACGCAGGTAGGAGCAGCATTAGATCTACGTAACACCGCAATCAGGTATGGAGACGTATCCGAACAGCTCAAATTCCACTAATGCGATAATGTGAACTTTACAAATATCGATAAGTTAATAGTCCCAAATTCAGTCAAAGTTGAGCTTAAAAAAATTTTCTTAAGAGACACCACTCTAAGGAGGCACTCCCAATTCCCACCTCGGTCATTGCTACAATTCGTACGGAGAGTAACGAATCTATATTCCTATATATAGACAAAATTTTGTACTACCCTAGACTTAAAATCGGGGTACCAGCAGATTTATCTGGCTTAAAAGACCGCGAGAAACAGCTTTCTCCATAAATAGAGCAAAGTATGAATTTTGCCGTCCACCCTTTGGACTAAAGAAAGCAGGAAGCATCTTTCAAAGGGCGATCGACGACGTACTACGCGAACAAATCGGGAAAATTTTTTACGTCTATGTAGGCGATGTGATGGTTTTCTCCGAAAATGCGGCTGACCTCCTCATACACATTGACACAGTTCTTAAATGCCTGGTCAAGCCAACATAAGAGTGGCTCCAGAAAAAATCAAATTCTGCAAAGAAAGTGTTGAATTTTTAGTTTTTAATGTCACATCAAACGGAGCCAAAAACAGACCCGGAAAAGGTCAAAATCATTCAAGAGTACACTGAACCAAAAATATTCTTCAGCCTCAGGTCTTTTATTGGATTGGCCACTTAAAACAGAAGTTTTGTCAAAGACTTCGCTACTATAGCTAGACCACCTACCTCCATACTTAAGGGAGAGAATGGCACAAAAAAGGTCGGCATAGAATTTGATAATACCCAACGCAGAGCTTTCGAGCGCCTAAGAGTCATTTTATCATCTGAAGATATAATACTGACATATCCAGACTTTAAGCTTCCCTGCGATTTGACTACCGATGCCTCAGCAAGTGGCATTGTTGCGGTACTGTTCCAAAAGAGCAGACTGTGAGGTTAATTACGCAATAAACGAAAGGGAGTTATTAGCAATTGTCTGGACCATTGAGAAATTAAAAAATTCCAGAGGTTCCAGAGAGATCCGGATTTTTACGGACCATCAGCTCCTCACCTTCGCTGTGTCCGAACGGAATACAAATGCTAAAATTAAGCAATGGAAAGCATGCATCGAAAAACACAACGCCAAAGTGTTCTTTAAGCCTGGAAAGGAAAATTTTGGTGGCCGACGCCTTGTCCCGACAAAATAGAAATGCCTTGGCGAACGAACCCCATTCTGACGCAGCCACTGTATAGTAAACTGTCTTTGACCTACACGGTCGAAACTATCGTTAAACCCCTCAACTGCTACAGAAATCAAATAATACTGGAAGAAGCAACCCAGCGGCGTCGATTTATAGTTTTCGGGACCAAAAACGGACGCATTATCCACTTTGATAACAAAGACTCTCTGTTCGAATCGATAAAAGAAGTTTTAAACGTAGATGTTGTGAACGCTATTTACTGCAACTTACCCACACTTGCATGCATCCAGCATGCCTTAGTGACCGAATTCCCAGAAACTAAGTTTTGGCATTGCAAAAACTTTGTGAATGATATCACGGATGCTAATGAGCAGAAGTTAATTATTACATGCGAGCACAAGCGCGCCCACGGGGCTGCCCACGAAAATTTTAAGCAAGTCCTTTAGGAATTTTTTTTTCCAAATATGTCCAAACTCGCCAACGAAGTGGTTATAAATTGCAAGACATGCACCATGCGGCAGGAATTGGGTGTAGCACCAATTCCCTCATATGCGAGCGAAATCTGACATCTGACAAACTGACATCTAGCCCACGGATAAAAAATTATTTTTAACCTGTGAGGATAAGTTCTCAAAGTTCGCCGTAGTACAGCCATTAACTTCTAGGGCCATAATTGACGAGACATCATAACGAGGCATCCTTTAATTCGGAGACCATAACTTCGTTATTGAAAAACCAATATGACATTGACATGGTTAATGCGGCCCTTTTACAGGCAAGTGGAGCGGTTCCACAGCACCCTAACAGAAATAGCATTAAAATTGACAAAAAAGTTGGCGGCACCGTCGAGCTCATCATGAGAGCCACGGTAGAGTATAATAAAACGTTACACTCAGTTACACCCAGCTTGCAACCCAAGTATGCCTTGCACTCAGCCGACAACGCTCAGAGACTGGCAATAAAAAACACCATAAAAAAAGCGCAACAGGCTAACCTAGACAGATGTAACCCTACTAGACAAAACCGTAAAAGGTAAAAGGTAGGAGAAAAGGTTTACCTCAAAAACAACAAAAGGTTAGGGAATAAACTAACCGCACTCTACCCAGAATAGCGTAAAGAATATTGATAACGTTAACTATAGTTAACGCTAGAGTGACAGATTACTCGATCGCCCAATACATCCCTATCACGGACGGTGTTGCCCTGGTGTGGGAACACAGAAATTTGCTTAGGCATTCAAGTAATCTGACCGAATTCGAAATCATGGTAGAATAAACTAGTAGGTCGCCGATTTACTTCCAGAGTCGCATATGCGAAAATTCTTATACGTCGATACCGACCATATTAAAAGTTTATTGTCCATATTTTAAGTACATCATAGAATTGCCAGAAGCCTAAGCTTTCTAGGCACCGCACTTAAGGTAATAGCGGGCACACCTGATGCCGCCCATTTTAAAATTTTAAAAATGTCCGAGTCTCGATTAATAGAGTCAAATAAGAGGCAGGTGATCATTATTACACAAAGTCAAAACAAAATTAACGAATTAACAGAAGCAGATAAAAGATCAGTTAAAAAGACGAATAGAGCGCAACAAAATAATATGGTTGACACTCCTCACTTGTACGAGGTACGGTTGGCCAGAAACAGAATATTAATACCCGAAATTCAGAATTTAATGCTTACAATCACACTGGCCAATATCATAAGCCCGGCCATTTTTAACCACGATGATTTGAAGTCTGTATTTGGTGATCACCCCATAGAAATTCTCATTATAGGCCCAATAGATGCGTCTAACATTAAAGTCGTTCAGTTCGATAGTATTATCCATGTGCTAATTGCATATCCCAATATTAAAGCGACTTGTAAAAAGATCACCATTTTTCCTGTATCACACCAACACATCATTTTGCAACTAACGGAGAACATAGTAGTCGAATGCAACAACGACGTCCTGGCAGTCACCGATTGCGTACCAACAACTGACGCCTCGCAATGTAAGTTGGCTACCTACGATACCTGCGCTTGAGGCCTGCACGTGGGGAGCACTGCAAAATGTAAAACGCAGGACATCACACTGGTAGACGGCGGAGTAATAATAATCAACGAATACTCCAACCAATATGAAGACATAAGGAAAACACCGGGCATGGCTAAATCCCCATTGCTAATCATCATTGGCCACGATCCGAAGCTAAACATACCACTTCTCCGAAGGATTAACAACGAAAACTTGGAGGTTAAAGATAAGGTGAAACCGACTGGAACTACTGACATCTGGTTTGCGGTCGGCGTGGAAACCAGCGTCTTCATTAGCTGCTCTATCCTGCTCACCTTGGTGTTGAGGAGGAGACGAGATGCGAGGGAGATACAACAAGTCGTTGACAAGTTTCAGATGACTGAGAACGGTCATACTTCTAAGGGGAGAGTAGTTAACACTGATAATGAGTAAACTTAAGTCGATTATAAGTCTTGGGTGAACCCTAGTATTATTGTATGAAGATTCAGCATAAGCGCTTTTAGGGGCCATGTCTTGTTCCCATTGGTTTTTCCGATATGGTGTTATTGCTGTTTTGGCTAGAGTTAGCATTTTGCTGACCGAGCGGCCGGCTTGCCGGGCACGGCTAGATTAAATACAGAAGTTGAATTTTAAGTTTTGATTTCAACAATAAAGGGAGCACATAGGTCACGCAGCCAAAGCTGTATTCATTGAATTGATTGTCTAACCTTAGAGCAGATAATAACGGAGAAAGTTCTCCCACCATAAACGGAACACATTTAGGAACGGCGCTGCGGAACTAAGCGGCCAGGGCACCATCCAAAGAAGAAAACCTTCGCACCGCTCCCTAGCCGAGAAGCCGGCTACGTCAACACTTACGTCGTATTCGGAGAAGAAGATCTCCGAAACACACGGCCGAGTACATCGGCGCTGACGTTTCCACCCCCTTCCCTACGGACTGCAGCGTGGGACAACTAGAGAAATACACATAAAAATATAATTTATATAAAATATTAGGAAGATTATATAAAACTTTCAACGTCTTCTTTGAGTTAAGTGTGCCATTGAAATAGCTTAACGAAAATATTTTAAACATAGTTTTCATAAAACATAAAAAAACTACATACAAAATTAGTTTTATAGCTCGGTCAAACTTCACCGTGCATAATGCTGAATGTTTTCAAAATTGTAATTACCACTGTGGGGTTCAATTTACACAGGAACCGAAGCAGTTTTAATGTTTTGTGACGAACACTACCCGAAAACATGTACCTCTGTTGATTTCGTTTTAAAACTTATCTGCGAACATTGATCAGGCCATTGTAGATCTATATGCAAAATTTTTTTAAACAACGTTTTAACCTCCTTCAGTTATTTATCATTGTTATACATACGTATACTCGTACTATTTAATCAGCTAAACTTATTTTTACCTACCAGTTTTAGAGACATACCTTAATTGTCAGCAATTCCAAAGTGTTTTACAAACGTGATCACTCCAAATGTGCAACACCTCTATAGTTCAATTATTTCACCCTGATAACATAGTTTTATAAAGCGTTGCGTCAAAACCACAAACCTTTTCGAAATGTTTCCGCCTTTTCAGCTAATAATATTTAATAATAATAACTGTACGTTGACTTGTCCTTGACTGTCATGGCAACTGACTCCTCGACTGAAGAAGAAGCGTAAGGAGCACTCAACCATTTTAGTGATCGGTGTCAACCAAAGAACTTGATATGCATCTTTTCAAAATGTGCCGATGAGGATCGTAAATTATTCCCAAAGTTTTTATGGCCTGGGCGGTGAATTCTTTTTCAAGTTTATCCGGCAATATGTGCCCCATTTATGCGGTCATCGACGTAGCAGTCATTGCGAAGAGCGGTGGCGCCTAGTTCTAGTCCTGACGGTGCGTTCTGAGCCAAATACCGCAGAACGCAGGTATGCGATCATGTGCAGCTAAAAGTATTTGACTGGTGAGGTAGGTGATGATCTCCACAGGATTATCTGATATTGCCGATCATCAGGATGCACTCAAATTTTAAGGCACATCTTCTCTATATCTGACGTGTACTTATAGGTGCGAAATCAAAAGAAGATGGCAACTGGCCATTGGCAGCCGGACGCTCAGTCTCTGATCTGATTTTTTTTCAAAGAAGTTGTCCTCGCAAACTTGTTCTTTTGCTGTGTCTGATCTTTGAATAGTGTCCAACTTCCAAAATCTCTCCAGTACTTGATCCATTTGATGGCGAGTCGGTGCTATTTGGCTGATACATGCGACCATCTGTACTGGCCCGAAGACAATCCATACCAACTTGTTTCTTTGGACAACCGGTATCTCAGCTTTATATATTAAGGGAAGAGTATTTTATGGCAGTACTGAAAACCGAGCGGAAGATCAATGCGGTCCGTCGTAGTGAAGGATAGATCCGCCACTTCTAATTGGGAGGACATGTTGTCTGGTACCTTGATTGGTTAAGTCGAGCTGGGAGCAAATCCGGAAGTACAAACGCATCACGCACACATACCAATGCATTGAAGCCGCTGTGGGCATAAATATCTAAATTGCTGATAACAACTGTAGTACACAAGCACACAATTGTAAGATTTTTTTTATATTTATTCAGACGAGAAATTATTTGAATAACGTTAGTTTTTTAATGGAACTCATTGGAGTAAGGTCTAAATTTTAGCTTATTTTAACATTGATCCTTCAAGACCCCTGGCTTTTCCCCTTAAGAGACTCAAGTTGAACTAGCACCTTTTAATTGACTGCCGATGTGAATATGATACGATGTAAATCGTAGCCATCAGTTGTTTTCCCTTAAGTTTTAAGGGATGTAAAGTATATATTAATATGAAATTATGCACAAAAAAATTTTAAAAAAATTTAAATAAATATTTATTTATTTTCATTTATTTTTAAAAATTTTTTATAAATATTTCGTTTTTATTTTTTTTTATAACATTCTATAAATATTTCGTGACCAAAAATATATAGGCGTTGGATACAACAAAAATAAAAGAAATAATTAATTAGAATTATCTTAAACAAAGCAGCAATGTTTTATGGCACCATCGGCGGCAGCAAAATCTTCAACTTCTAAGACAACATCAGCAGCAACATTACAGTTATCCTGATCCTTATCGTCAACAGCTTTGCCAAGAGCTAGTTATTTTATGATTTTTTTTTAATTAGATCCAATTGAATTCAAACTCATAAAAGAAAGAATAACATAGAATTAAATTAAAATTTGAAAAAAATTTAAAATATAAGCAACTAAATACCAAAAAATATAATTTAATCGTCGTAGAAAAAAAAAGCATCAGGTACAAATTTCTCTAGTGAAAAATATTATATATAGACTTGTACTTAAATTGTTTTGGTAAATTGCTTGTTTTTCCAAAAACTAATTCATACGGACAATAGTTATGTCCCATAGAACGGGTCGTGTTTTAAACATTATACGAAATATTGAAACCATACGTACAAATCAGTTTTATCGACCGATATATATGGTCGTATATATTCATTTAGAGTCCTTTGGCTTCTTTCAACTACTCCAACTGCCTGGTGGTGGTGTGCAGTTGATGTTATATTTCGATTTTTAAATATTTGCAATAGTTCGCGAGTGCAGACGTCTCACAATTGTGCTCCGTGAATTTAACAATCTCAACAGTGTAAAACTCTACATAAAAACATATAAAGTGGTATCACCACCAAGCGAAAAGACGCTACTGTGTAAGCACACAAAACCTTGTGTTACTTCTATTAAGTAATCTAAGAAAAACATAAAATTAACAATGCCAATGTATAATAATGCAAAAGCAATCGGTAAAAGTGCCAACAACAAAAATATTCAAGACGAAATCAGAATGCAACGGAAAAGAGAGCAAGACGAGCGTCGTCTCTCAGTGGCTCGCAATAATGCCTACCTATCAATAATTTCCCTAACAGCAACAACAAACAATGCAAGCGATCGATCTATCTCTCCCGCTCCCCTGGGCTCAAAAGAAAGTTGGAGTGTAGAATGCGCGGCATTCTCTTTGCCAACAACATCAACAACAACTACGCAACCTTCGTTCTCCCTGTCTCAGTTCACAGTGACTGCAACAACAACATCAACGGCAACGTCAATGACCACTGCTGCTATGCCCGACCGGCCAAGACTGCAAAGTCAGCAGTTTCCGAGTCAATCACCCAAACAACCTACATCAACTTTAAACTCACGTCCAACTATACAGACCGGAATGGATCGTTACATACAAGTTACCAAGCGCAAATTAAGCCCGCACAATAAAAAGTTGCGCAATAATCCAAAGCTAAATAAAACCTCCGAATCAAAATAATCTAATAAAGAAAACATTTCAAACGATAAGAGATTCAAAATTTTAGGCGAACACCTTGAAGATGAACCCGAAGAAGTGGCCACAGAAGCTGAAAAGCCAAAACCCCCTCCCATCTACATAAGAGACTCAAATTGTTCTTTGATCGTCGAACGACTTAAGTATATAACAGGCACCAACAACTTTTATGTGACCCATATAAATAAGGGCAATAAACGCGAAGTCAAGCTTCAAGTTAACAATGAAAATAACTACCGCACCGTTGAGAAAGACCTAAGAGCTACAAAGAAAAATTACTATTCCTACCAATTAAAGAGCAGTAAGGGTCTTCAAGTGGTAATCAAAGGCATCGAACCAACTGTGTCAACTGCAGAAATCATCTCTGATCTACAAGAGAAAGGAATTAAGCCCCGAAAACAAACCCAAAAACAAAGATTCCGTCCATCCAATCTATAAACTCCAGTATCTACTCCACCGCAGAATAAAAGTGGAGGAGCCACATAAGCGTAATGATCCTGTACAATGCACGAATTGCCAGGAGTATGGACACACTAGAACCTACTGTACACTACGCCCAGTGTGCGTAGGTTGCGGAGACTTGCACGACTCTGGCATCTGTCCAAATAATAAAAACGACCCTAATCTAAGGAAATGCGGAAACTCTGGTGGAAACCACACAGCAAACTTTAGAGGGTGTCCAGTCTACAAAGACCTCAAAAGTCGCGTTTCTAAACAACCATTCCCCAAACAGAACTCTGTAACTCCATCTCAATCAACACCGGGAGTCTTTTTCACAAAAGCAACTAGGTCCTCCTTTGAACCTGTATGCACAATTCCAGGAGTATCATTTGCAAATGCCTTGACAGGCATAGTAAAGCCAGCTTCTAAGTCGGCAATCTCCCTAACACCAACTACCCAATCAAAATCAGAGAAACACCACATCTTAGAACAGCCATCAACTGGAATTGAATCACTAATTAGTTCACTTCATAAGAGCATGATGGAATTTATGCAGTTTATGCAATCTACAATGCAAGACCTCATGCGAAATCAAAACATACTTATGGAAATGCTTGCATCCCAACACTCCAAACCATAAATGGCTGTTTTAAAGATATGTTTCTGGAATGCTAACGGCATTTCACAGCACAAAAACGAACTTATTCAATTTCTAAAGAAACACGAAATTGATATAATTTTAATCTCCGAAACCCATCTCACAAATAAAATTAACTTCTTTCTTAGTGAGTACACGTTTTACTCAACGAATCATCAATTCTATAAATGCCTTTGAATTTATTCTCACCACTGCTGCACGCGTATCTACACCTCAAATGAAACCAAAAGTAGTACATTAGTACCGTACAAATAGGCAAAATCAACAGCTTCTTTTAGAAAAAAGACATTTACGACGAGAGTGGCAAAAAAAAACAGATCACCAGCAAGCAAAGAGAAATTAAAAGCTGCAACTCGAAAACTCTCTAGAGTACTGAAACAAGAAGAAAATCTTGCACAACACCAATACATCGAACAACTCTCTCCAACATGTGCCAAAAACCCACTCTGGAAAGCGCGCAGTCTCAGTGCCCCTATTGAAACAGACAGCCCTATCCGTAGTCTTACAGGAAGATGGGCTAGAAGTGACTGCGAAAAGGCGAACGTGTTTGCAACACACCTCCAAGAAGTCTTCCAACCAAATTCTGCGACCAATTTTTTTGAGTTTCCGGAATTCTCAAGCCCTGACATAATACACACTACGCCCCTGAAATTCCGATCAAGCGAAATTACTCAAATAATCAAAGAGCAATTAAAGCCGAACAAAGCACCGGGCCACTATAGAATTACTCCAAAAATGATCAAAGAACTACCGAGCTGTGCTGTAAATCATTTATGCACGTTTTTCAACGCAATGACTAAATATGGTTATTTTCCTCAAAGATGGAAAAAGTCAACTATAGTTATGATTCCAAAACCTGGTAAAGACAAAACACAAGCATCTTCAAATAGACCAATAAGTCTTCTGTCCTGCTTATCAAAACTATTCGAAAAACTCATCTTATCGCACATCAGTCCCCATCTTAGTATAAATAACATAATCCCAATGCATCAATTTGGGTTCCGAAAAAAACATGGTACAATAGAACAGGTAAACCGTATGACCATGGAAATACGCTCTGCGTTTGAACAACGAGAATACTGCTCTGCTTTATTTCTTGATATTGCCCAAGCGTTTGACAGGGTGTGGCTCGATGGACTCATGTACAAAATGAAAACATTACTCCCCAATAGTATGCACAAACTCCTCGAATCCTATCTGCATAAAAGATTATTCTCCGTAAGATGCAGCGCCTCAACATCTGCTGAGCGTGAAATGGAGTCCCTCAAGGAAGCGTTCTCGGTCCCATTCTATATACACTATACACATCGGACATTCCGACAAACATTCAACTTACCACATCAACTTTTGCAGATGACACTGCCATTCTTAGCCGGAGTAAATGTTCCCTTACAGCAACTGTTATTCTACAAAATCATTTGGAATCTCTTGAAAAATGGTTAGCTAACTGGAGAATTAAAGTAAATGAAAGTAAATGTAAACACGTAACATTCACACTGAACAGACAAACGTGTCCCCAGCTTACTCTAAACGGAGCACGAATCCCCCAGTCAAACACCGTCACATACTTGGGTATCCATCTTGACAGGAGACTCACCTGGCGCTCACACATAGCAGCCAAAAAAACTCAACTAAAGTTGAAGACCAACAAGCTCCATTGGCTAATCAACTCTCAATCCCCTTTTTGCCTTGAATACAAAATACTCATCTATATATCCGTGATCAAGCCAATATGGAAATACGGCTCTGAACTCTGAGGAAATGCCAGTCGTAGTAACATCGAAGTAATTCAAAGAGTTCAATCTAAGACACTTAAAATCATCACTGGTGCTCCTTGGTATATAAGGAACGAAAACATTCAGCAAGACTTAAATATCAACACCGTTTCTGACGAAATTCTTCATCAAAAAGCAAAACACCAAGCTAAATTAACATCTCATCCAAATCCTCTTGCACGCTCGCTAACCAGAACTTCCAGTTGGAGTAGACTTCAACGTGCCGATCATCCACTCGCTCAGTACCGATATAATTAGAGCTGTCTTTAAAACTAAACCCATTGCTAAAAAAAAATGGATTTTAGTTATAATATTAGTCTAAGATTTTAAAACTTGTTGTAAGTCTCTATTAAGAAGAGAAGATCCAGCAAATAAAATAAAATTGACAAGAAAAAAAAAACAAGTGAGAAAAGTTATCTTCGGCTTGCCGAAGATGGTATACCCTTGAAAACAAAAAAGTTTTCCATACAAAGACTTGTTTTCATATCGGTCATTTGTATGGCAGCTATATGATATAGTAGTCCGATCCGGACCAAACTTTCACAAATCGTGTATGTATGTCAAATGAATAAATGTTAAATTCGGTTGCAATAGCTTGGAAAACAAAAAAGTTTTCCATACAAAGACTTGTTTTCATATCGGTCGTTTGTATTGCAGCTATATGATATAGTGATCTGATCCGGACCAAACTTTTACAAATCATGTATGGCTATGTCAAATGAATAAATGTTAAATTCGGTTGCAATAGCTTGGAAAACAAAAAAGTTTCCCATACAAAGACTAGTTTTTATATCGGTCGTTTGTATGGCAGCTATATGATATAGTGGTCCGATCCGACCGATTCTTAAACTTGATCTGCGTGCAACAAAAATAATGATCTGGTAAAAATTTCAAAACGCTAGCTTTGAAACTACTGTCTATTTTTTGCATAGAAACAGACGGACAGACGGACAGACGGACATGGCTATATCGACTCGGCTGTTGATGCTGATCAAGAATATATATACTTTGTGGCGTCGGAGATGCTTCCTTTAATGCGTTACACATTTCTGGACAAAATTATAATACCCTTTTTCAAGGGTATAAAAATATTTGCACAAGTCGCATTCTTATATTCTGTTCCCATGCCTAATTTTTTTTTTTATTCACGTTCTTATTTTGTATTTAAAATCTATCCGAAGGGACAATCATTAAATGGTTTGGGGGTGACCTGGACTTAAGGGAGGTACATGGAATGTATATCTGATGAGGTTGACTTAGGTGTCTATTGGTGGGGGAGGTCAGGCGAGTGTTTCTTTTTCAGGAGTCTTAGGGATTGGCCTTTATCTAGAAGGTTGATGCCCAGATGGCTGGGGTGGTTGTCCAGTCTTTTTGTGTATCTTTCGCTAAGACGGGTGATCTCCTCTGCTACCCATGAAATTCCAAGCTCTTCATGGATTATTGAGTTTTCGTGGTACGGATGGGCGTTAGAAACTGTCTCCCCAGGAGCCAGTGCAGTAGCTTAAGTCGTAGGTTGGCCTGGTTGCGCTTGTTGGTGAGGGCGCCATGTGAGCCTGCGGTCCAGGGTCAGCCCTAGATATTTGAGAAAGTTATTCATAGGGATAGTTTCCCCGTTGAGTGTGACGGGGGGGCAATCACCCCCGCGTTGTTGCGAAGGTTGTGTGGGAGGATTTCTCCGCGTGGATCACGATATTCCATTGTTTCAGCCATGCATCGAGAGCATCCAGTTGTCTCTGTATGATGGCTGATGCTTCCTGGGGATCTGTGGCGGAGGCTAGGAAGGCGGTGTCATCTGCATATGTGGCTACTGTGAGGTTCCGAGAGGGGGTGATGGGAAAGTCTGCTGTGTAGAGTGTGTATAAGATCCAAGAACACTGCCTTGAGGTACTCCTGCTCTTATAGGCCTAGGCGTGCTGATTGATGATCCGCATCTCACTCGGAATTCTCTTATCTCTGAGTATGACTTGAAGAAGGCGAAATAGGAACTTGGAAGGTGAGATTTAATTTTGAAAAGTAGTCCAGGGTGCCAGACTCTGTCAAACGCCTGTTTGACATCCAGCATATCGGCGCAGCCGGTGGCACTGCTCAGGTGTTCCATGGAAGCGTCTGAAGCCAAACTGGTGATCAGGGATCAGTCCGGCCTCATCTAATACTGGCAGTACTCTACGCAAAAATACTCTTTCAAGTATTTCAGAGCGGATTGCCAGCAAACTAATCGGACGATACGAGGCTAGATTGGCGTCAGGTTTTCCAGGCTTCAGGTTCTCTTGATGAGCATAGCTGCTCCTCCGCGTGCTCTCCCAGATGAATGGTTGGCGTGTATCAGTTCGTACCCGCTGATGTTGAAGTAGGATCTGGGACAAAAGTGGGATTCCGAAACTAGAAGAACATCGATATTGTCTGTTTTGATGAGATGCTCTACTTCGGCTTTGTTCCTCTGCAGGCCGTTTGCGTCCCAAAAAACTATATTAAGACTTATTTGCATTACTTTCTGTTGAGGATGGGAGCTATTTGAAGCTGGTTGGGTTGTGTGGCTTCGGGAATGGTTTGAGGGTTTTGTTGGGGATTCGTTGGCTGTGTCGCTTGGTTTCCTAGAAGTACGTCCCTGTAAATCGTACCATTGATGATAGTTGGTATCAGAATGGGAACTAAATATTTAGTTAAATCACAAATTAGGGTGATTCTGTAATTGTCATTGGAGTCTTTGTATGTTTGATTATTTTTGTTCTTTGGCATGATTGAAATTTTTTTATGTTCTCTTTTATGTATTTCGACAAATTTTTCCAATAATAATATCCTTGCACCTTGGTAAAGGTTTTTGCAATGCCTATGTATTCTCCTTGTATGGGATCATCATGTAATGTAGACACTATAGCTTTTTTGATTTTTTCTTAGCACTACTCTCAATATTTTTAATATTTTATTGCCCATATTATTAAAATTATCTATTGAAATTTTTTCAAAGATATTTGCCCACGGTGCCATTTTAACTTGGTTTATTTTATGCAAACCGGCCTGCGTTTCAAGCCTTTGGAAAGCTGACCTAAGTCGAGATTTCCATTAGTGCACAAATCGCCAATGTTAAAACTTTTCTTTTTTTTTTATATTAACTTTGCTTTTATTTATTGAATCCTCTGAAATAAGAGCTAACAATAAAGTTAAAAAATCTGAACTAATACAATTTTTTTCTAAACAGTCGTTTTAATTATTTCCAACTGTTCCGAGATTAAGCGTCCCTAAAAATTTCTTCGCTGGGTTGGTAGGTCCCTTCGTTGGAGACGGGAACGACTGCTGAGCTGGGTTAAATTTTTCGCTAGGTGGTTGGGGTGCGAGGAAAGCTTGCCATGATATTTTTTCGTAAGCTCTATGATTTCATTGGTGATTGGTGGAATATTTAAATCTCTATGGATGTTTTCGTTCCGAACGTTCCACGGTGCCCCAGTGATGGTTCTCAGAATCTTTGACTGTGCTCGCCGTATGATGTCAATATTGCTGTTGCTGGCGTTGCCCCATAGCTGTGCACCATAGGTCTAGATGGGTTTCAATACTGCATTGTAGAGTAAGACCTTGTGGTCCAGGCTGAGCGGAGAGCCAGCGTTGATGAGCCAGTGTAAGTTGTTGGCTTTGAGCTTAAGATGAATTTTTTTCGCTTCAATGTGCCTGCGCCATGTGAGTCTTCTATCGAGGTGTACTCCTAGGTACGTTACCTCATCTGCTTTTGGGAGTGGTATGTTGTTCATCAAAAATGGTGGGCGATCTTGTCTGTTCAGCGTAAATGTCACGTGCATGCATTTTTCCTCGTTTACTTTTATTCGCCAGTCAGAGAGCCACTCCTCAGTGTCTATGAGGTGCAATGCCAGCTGTGCTGTAGCTTGGATTGGGGGCCTTGAACGGCTAAGAATAGCTGTTTGGGGTTTGTTGCTGGTTGAAGTTTGCGTTTGAAGTCGGTAGAGCAAATGTGCTAGTAGCCTCGTTTGGCGTAAATACATTTTGTAGGTGAGCGGCAAATGTGGTGGCTCTGTCGGCATCACTGCGTGTCCAGCCGCCTGAGGAATTCCTTATGGGCAAAACGGTTTCAGTCGGTGGGCGAAGGGTTGGGTGGGCTCTCCACAGTGACTTATGTTTAGTACCTGTTGGTGAAAGTTGCTCTATATATCGGCTCTGAGCGTATTCTTCCTCTTGTTTCAGAGCGTTGGTCAGCTTCCGTGTGGCTATTTTTAGCTTTTGTTTTGCAGATGGTGATCTGGAAGATTGCCATTCTCTAGTTGCTCGATTTGTGCGTTAGTCTTATTCGGATTAATTGTAACGTTTGTGGTTTTACGTGTTGCAATACGACCTACTTCCGTAAGAATGGATTCCAGTGTTCCTGTGCAGCTCTCTATATCAGGTTCAGTATTGAGTTTTGGGTTTAGCTCAATGTGTGCACTTATATATTTTTTATACCTTAGCCAGTTCGTTTTGTGCGAAGTCAGTCTGTAAGGTGGTTTTACGTTTTCTGCGTACCGGCTGAGATGAATTAGTACAGGCGAGTGATCAGATGACAGATTTGGTAGACATTCAGCTCTAACCAAACTGTGAGAAATAATAGTATACGGCCGCTAGTGTGAGGTGAGTGTTGTCCTCCAGCTGTATTTAGCAAACTCTTTGTAAAAGTGGTGCTTCATTCCTAATTAGAATGCCGGTCCCACCGTGTGCTCTACCATCGGGTTGTACCATAGAAGTTGTAATCTCTTATTTGAAAGTTGTATTTGCTTGTAAGATGAGTCTCCGAAAGAAGCATTACGTCGATATGCTTCTCATGTAGGAATTGAGCTAGCTCAAGTTTGCGCTGTGAGACGCCATTGGCGTTCCACGTAGCTATGCGTAAGGTAGCCATTATTTATTTGTAGCATTTGTATCAATAGGTTTTGATTACGCATCATGTCTTCAATGGTGGTTCGCATAAACGTCATGAATTCCATCATGCTCTGTTGTAAGGCTTGGATCATAGCTTCAGTTTTCGTTTCTTGCTGCTCAGATGGCCTATAGTTTTGTTGTGTGTCCAATTTTGTGTGTTCTTCATGTGAGGTTTGGGAGTTTTGGGTTGGAGGTGTCATACCTGATTTTAAAACGTTTGCAAAACTTATCTTGTTAGTCCTAGTCCAGAAAGCAATACTTGTTGGTTTCGAAAAAAGTACTTCTGGATTTGTTTCCGATGGTATCAGCGTAGCTGTTCCTTGGTGTACCCGTGCCGTGTTCATTCTTTTGTGGAGACGGGTTTTCAGCTCTTTGTAGATTGGACAGCCTCTGTAGTTTTCTGTGTGATTACCCCCAAAGTTACCGCACTTTTTCGCGTTTGCATTTTCTTTATTAGCTTAGCAGTGTGCGGAGACGTGGAGATCTCCACAGACTACACACACTGGGCGAAGTGTGCAATACGATCTCGTATGGCCGTATTCTTGGCAGTTCTTACATTGAACCGGAGCGTTACGTTTATGCGGCTCTTCTACTGTAATCCTACGGTGCAGAAGGAGCTGGAGTTTATAAATTGGATGAACCTGGTTTTTTATAACTCGCTTTTAACCACTAACCAAATTTACTTCCTTGACCGACTCTGCCCTTTTCCAACTTAACCCTATAAGGAACTCCCGTGGCAGGTCGCTTGACCTAATTTTCTCTAATACTACCTCCTCTGCCACAATAGCAAGGTTTCCTCCCTTATCTACTCCTTAGGACTCTCACCACCCAACACTCTTAGTCTCGCTAATTATTGACTCTCCTGAAGACCCCCCCATAAAAGCGAGCAGCCTCGTCAAAAATGCTTTAAAAAAACCAACTATTGTGACCTAAGAAATCACCTGACAAATATTGACTGCAGTTATCTTTCTAGTTTCAGCAATATCGAGGAAGCTACAGACTCTTTTTATGAAGTAATTCATATCGCCTTAAATAAATCTGTCCCTGAAACGTTAACTCCATCAACGTCTAAACCTCCATGGTTTAATAAGCACTTTTCTCTCCTAAAAAATAGAAAATCTAGAGCTTACAAAAAGTCATTAAAGTCTCCAATCTCGATACATCTTTCTAAATACCTTCTAATCCGCAACCAGTTTGTTGACCTTAACAATCAACTATATAAAAATTATATTTCTAAATGCAAACTCAATTTCCGCAACGATCCAAGCTCTTTTACTCTTTTGTAAACTCTAAACGCAAATCCAATCTTTTCCCCCCTTCTCTCTCATATAATAATACTTTCGACTCTTCGCATCTCGGCATTGTTAATCTATTTGCGTAATTTTTTCAGTCAACCTACTCATCTAATTCATTTGATCCCTCCTCTAACTATCCATATCATTTACCCTACATAAATAACATTTCCCTTTCTAAATTCCACTATCATGATTTGTTTACGGGTCTTTCATCAATTAAAATCTCATTTTGACCAGGCCCGGACAACGTACCTAGCTGAAGGTGCTCCGATCTTCTCACCCTACCTCTTACTATTCTATTTAACCTATGGAATCTATTTATTGTGGAATGAATCATACCTTATACCAATTCATAAAAAAGGCTTTAAGGCTTCCATTGAGAATTGCCGCGGCAATGCTAAGCTTTCTGCTATTTCCAAACTTCTTGAGAAACTCATCACATCGCAGCGGCAACATGCATGCAAGAGCATAATCTCACATGCACAGTATGGCTTTGTCAAGCTTCGCCCGACAACAACTAATCTACTTGAATTTTCGTCGATAATCAACCGGGGCTTTCAACATCGCTTGCAAACTGATGTAATTTATACCGACTTCAGCAAAACATTTGATTAAGTTAATCATCAGTTCATGCTACGGAGACTCTCGCTTATTGGTTTTCCACCAAATATCCTGATGGGGGTTGCTTCCTACCTTTCAGATCGAACCCAGCGTGTCCTATTTAAATCTACCAAGTCAGCCATGTCTCATCGGGTGTCCCTCAGGGTAGTCATCTAGGACCACTGTTGTTTATACTCTTTGTAAACGATATTCCCAATGTGATTAGTTATGCCTCTACGCTTATGTATGCTGATGATGTCAAGTTATGCTATTTCTTTTCGGAACATTTCCTGCATAGGCATCTGCAACTAGACCTTGACGAACTCTATTTGTGGGGCTCAATTAATCTTCTGTTCTTCAACTGCTCTAAATGCAAACTTATGACATTCCATCCCAGTGTGCCGCTTATTATATCTTACTCTCTCGGAAATCACGTCCTTGATCGTGTTTCCACAATCAATGATCTTGGAGTTCTTTTTTACCATAAACTTAAGCTTACTGATCACATTTCTGTGACAGTGAATAAAGCCAGAGGCATATTAGCCTTTATTAAGCGATGGTCCAAAGAATTTAACGATCCTTTCACCACCAAATCCCTGTATATCACCCTAGTTCATCCTATCCTTGAATATTGCTCGTGTGTTTGGAGTCCCCAATACTCCTCTCACCAGAATAGTATTGAGTCGGTGCAAAAGCAGTTTCTGCTATTTTCACTAAAAAACCTAAACTGGGATCCTGATAATCGTCTCCCGCCGTACCGTTTCAGGCTTAAATTGTTAAAGTTACCTCCATTGAAGGAGCGCCGAACCTGTGCTGGGGTCATGTTTCTACACATGCTAATCCATGGCATGGTTGATTCTAAACACCTTCTAAACCAACTATATTTTTCCATCCCTAATAGGAAAACTAGGTCCTTCCGACCCCTATGGTTACCTATCTACAGATCCAACTACGCTGAACACGAGCCCTTTCGCACTATTTGTAAAAACTATAACCTCTTATCACATACTCAATCCCCTGAACTTTCTCTTAATTTTAATAAATTAAAAATCATAGAATACCTCCTAGAATAGTTATATTGTAGTTATAATTATATTTTTATTCATATTAAGCAGATCTTTGTTAAATTGTTGTTAAATAAAAAAAAGTTCATTTATTGTTATTCTGGACAAAGCATCGGCTACATATGTAGTTATCCTTTCCCTTGAGGTATTCTAATGTAAATTCATATTCTTCCAAAGCCAAGAAATGAACTAAGAAATGCCTACCATATATTTATGGTCTGAAATGATTTATTGCCCAGTTCTTGCTGCTAGTTCTTGCTCTGTTGTGGAATTATTACTTTCGCCTTTTGTAAAGGTACTTGAAGCGTATGCCAGTGGTAGCTGCTGACCGTTATGATCTTGAGATAGTACTAGCATCTGTGGTTATGCAAAATTCTTTGGTGAAATCTGGGTACTTAAAAAGTGTTGGTTTCATTAATTCCGTTTTTAGATATTCGAATGCTTTATTGCATTCGCTTGTCCATTTAAATGGGACGTTCTTTTTGCAAAACTTCGTTAAGTGGCGTGATTTTTCTGAAAATTTTTTAAGGAATCTTCTGTAATAGTTGCAAAATGTAACGAATCGTCTGCATTTACGGGTTAGGGGTAATTTTTGATTACATCATATTTAGAGTCATCTGGTATAGCTCTATTAGTCCATTTGTGAACAAAATAGGTAACCTCTTTCATAAAGGACGTACATTTTTCTGAATTAGGTTTAGATTATGCTGTTTACATAATTTGAAGACGTCGGTTTAATTCTTAAGCATATACTTTTTAGAACAATCGATTTCCACCAAATCGTCCATATACAAAAATGCTTGCTTAGGCTGTAAGTCTGTGAATGCAAGTGTCATTATTCTTTGGAATGAGTTTGGTGCTATTTTTTAACCAAATGGTAATCGCGTGTAGCGATACGCACCTGTTGAAGTTGAGAATGATGTTATATTTCTTGACCTTTCGTCTAATTGGATTTGATGGAATCGAGGCATCGGGTAGGCACGAAAAATATTTTGCTCTTCCTAATTGATCAAGGATATCTTCTATTCTGGGAAGAGAGAAGAAACTGCTAGCAGTTTCTTGTTAGTTTGGCGATAGTCAACTATTAGTCTCCATCGCTTTTCCGCTGAATTAGGCAGTGATTTCTTGGATACCAAGAGGAGTGGGCAGGTATATTTTGATATAGATGACTCGACAATGCCGTCTTTTATCCATTTGTCAACTTGCTTTTGAATTTCTGGCTTTTGACTTTCTGACATTCTGTAGTTCTTGAAATGAATCATTAAATTCTTAGTGTTTACAAGTGAGCTTGCGATTATAATTCGGGTGGGAATAAGGACATGCGTGTCTTTTGAAAAAATATTGATCTTTCGTATAACTTCAGATCTTGCAGGCAAAACTATTTCATTCTCTAGTAAATGTATTATAGGAATGTTTCTGTTCCTGAAATTACGGAAAACCAATCTTTCTGGTCATGGAATTCTAAAATATGATTGTATTTCTTTAAAAAGCCCAAACCAATTACACCATATCCTGGTATAGGAAAATTGCAGGTACGATATGGAATTCATATGGTATTGCTGCATTTGCAACGCACATATCTATTTTGACAGTACCTAGAGACTGTATTGTCCCTTGGCCTATGCCTGATATATTAATGATATTCTGCAAATTAAAATTATTTAACTTATTATTTCTGCATTTGAGCAGTGAGATCTGTTATATAGCCTTACTGTTGGTTGTTGCTCGCCCCCTTTGGGATACCATCTGAATATTTAGGACGTTTTAATTTCCATTGTTTTGGTAGTAATTTCTGTTTTGTCCATAATTCTGGTTTTGGTTACCTCTATAGGAACCTGTACCTCTATTGTTGTATTGGTTACCGCCACGTCCTATATATCCCGACGGTAACCACCTCGGCTTCTATAATTGTTATAGGTATTATAACTTCCTAGACCATTACCTCTGTTTTGTTAATTGCCTCGGTTTTTACTTCCTCAATAGTTTCCTCTACTGTTGAAGAACAAGACACTATTCGACTTTCGGATAATTTCTGTCTAGCAGCGTATGTATTTTTAAATCACGCTGTTCATCGTGTTGAAATTTCCTGCTACAAAAATAGACTTGAGCTTATCGTGCTCACAATTTTTTATCATTGCGGATATAGTTTCCTTAGAGGCGAACTTATCTGCATTACTGGAATGTAACCCATCGTCTATGTAGGCTGATTCAAGTGACCTATGTAGGTTTTCTATTTCTGCCGTGTATTGGGCTGCAGTTTTGTTGTGTATTCAGTAGCTCAGCCTTAATTACGTCAGGCGATTCGCCTTTAACTGTCATCTTTAATACACTAATAACTCCGCCGATTGTCCTTTCATTTTCAAATTTGTATGATAACGGACCAATTATTTTTGTTTTTATAACTTCGACACCTAACATTTCCTGATCTTCTTTTGTTAGATCTGTTAGGCGAAGGGCTGTTAGGAATCTATAAGGAATTATTAATTCCCCGTCAAATTCTTGGATTGTGGACGAAATCTGTCGCACATATTTCCTGGACCTTGCAGCAGTGTCTGTCTCATGTTTTTCTTCTGTTAGGCTTATGTTTGAGTCTGATCCGGAGCTTTCGTCTGTTACCTCTTCTAACTCTATAACCGCTGGTATAGTTAGATCGTGCAGATATTTTTTTTTTTAAGTCCTGATCTGGGTCTTCGAAAGAAGAGAATTGTTGGGACTGATAAGTTCAGATTATGTTTGCCTTTTATAAGTAGTAGATATTCTCGAACCCTATTTGAAGATTTGTCGCTTGTATCATATTAGTTCTATCTAGTGATTGTTTATTATTATGCATAAATCAGCGTGCTTCATTAAAACATTCTACCAATATGCGGGCATGCTTGTTTATGGTGCCTTGTGGAACTTGCCTCTTTTGGCTGAGACATTAATACGACTTTTCAAATGCCGTTTTAGTCTCTTTTACAAGGTGCGTTCCAAAGTGAACGGGGTTTAAAAAAAAAAGAAAACAAATGATTTTATCAGCAAAATCAATTAATTTTATCCAAAATAGTGTCCTTCTGCTTTAATACAGCTTTTTGCACGGTCCAAAAGCCTTTTAAATGGTCTCCACGTCTGCATAACACTTTCCTTTCATCGACAAATGCATTTTTCCGAAAAAGTCAAAGTCGCACGGTGCCATATAAGGTGAATACGGTCAAAATGCGATAAATCGATGTTTTGGAGATTTTCAGTTCTATTTCCATTAATTTTAATGATGATTTCGCCTGCTTTTTTATGAATTCACGCAAAGTTTCGATGGTATTTTCGGTGATCACAGATTTTGGTTGGCCCACATGTTCATCGTCATTTATATCTTCACGACCAGTGTGAGAACGTTGAACCCACTCGTGCACTCTGTTACGGAAGAGGCAATCATCGCCATAAACTTGTTTCATCAATTGAAACATTACGGTAAAAGTTTTACATATTTAAAAAAAAATTTATTGTCGCTCTTTGTTCAAAGCTCATTTTTGCAATGATGACAAAAACATACTGACACTAACTGATAATAATTTCACTTTCAATAGATGAAATTTAGTCATGAAATTTTTACTGGAAGTCAAAGGATAGCAGATTTTAACGCACTAATCGACATATAGATGGCGCCACTAGATGACGTTAGGTTCAAAAAGTCCTGTTTGCTTTGGAACGAACCTTGTAGTTCTTTTAGTATTGTCTGAGACAACGTTTCCACGCTGTATTTCGTCAGCAGCTGCAACAGCTTTTTTTCTTCGGTCAAGATTTTTGGGACCAGCTTCACGCACACTTTCCTCATCGCAAGATCCTCAGTTACAATAGTGTATACAGTTCCGACAGAAATGTCGGTCCCCTCATTAATAAGGACAATGGTTAAACGCCTGTCAGAGTTCTCTCCTTACTTTGGCCACCTGAAAATTTATTCGAGCTGCCGTTGGGCATCCGGCGCGGTGCTCGTCATCAACGAGCTCCCGGCCTTCCCTGAACATTTTTTGTCACTCTTAATCTCCTAATAGTCCTGTTTAATGAGTTCAATGCTCACCGACATTGATTTTCCGAGTTTAAAGCAAAACTTCACAGCGTAACGTTGTTCAATGGTACGGTTCGTTTTGGCGCTCAGAACGACGCCAAAAATCTCGCGCCACAAAAATTCACCTCATGTCTTAACGAATGTTGGCGAGAGATCCTTCTACCCAGCCGACCAGTCGGACCCCCCACCCTCCGCTTCGTTGAGGCTACAGCGAAGCAGTCCCGTTACTTATAGAACAGACCCTGTAGATATTATCCTTAGTGATTTCTTTAATAGTGACGTGAGGTAATATTGACAAAACTATTGCTTTTTCTAGCTTTGAGCAATGGAATAAAAGGGTTGTTGGTGTATCGAAATTGTCGTTATACATTCTTCAAATTCATTTACGCTTATAAACGTACGAAATTGGCTCAAACTTGGATGGCTCACAGTATATATAAAGGTTTTTTGCGTTTGAGTTTCTGTTTTTGTTTATATTTTATTCATGAAATTATCAATTTTTGGTTAACATTCTTATTTTCTTATTTTTAAGCTTGAGAATCTCTGAAACTGAATAATAACACGCTCAGTTCTTTCCTCAGGCCCCGGCCAGCTGCCTGCTGACTGCCTCAAAAATGCAGGTCCTCTTAACCACCTTGAATCCTGGATTAGGTCGACTCCCCTCTGCGACCGCGTCGCAACATCCGCCACATTGTCGGCTGTAGGCACCCATCTCCATTGAAAAACCTTTGACGATTCCAGAATCTCCGCCACTCGGTTGCCAACAAACTGCTTATACCGGCGGTGGGTGCTGCCGATCCATCTCAGCACCGTCTTTGAGTCCGTCCATAGCACCAGGTCCGTGATGGCTACACTGTGCTATGCATATGCATGTATCTCCTTCACTCGGGTAGATACGCTGATAGCCGTGCTCTCTGTAGCGAAACTGTCCACATAGTCATCGACATAATGATAGTCGGTGAAGGCCTTGACTGTTCTCGAATCCGAATTCCGAAATTTCAGGGCATTCACGATCTTCACGTAATGTGCAGCGCTCGGCGAGCATGCTGCTCCAAACGTCATTACGTTCATCTCATAGACATCCGGATCTCTCTCGTCGTCGCCATCTCTCCACAGGAATCGTTGGAAACATCTGTTCTCGGGTCAGATCAGCACTTGCTGGAACATCTTCTTGATGTCACCGCAGACTCCGACTGCTCCCTCTCTGAAGGCCCTTTGTCCAGCTCCGAATTTAGCAAGATTCCTCCAACTTTGGCTGCAGCATCAAACACAAGCCGTACCTTGCCGGGCTTATTGGGATTTTCGACACCAAAATGTGGCAATAACCATAACCGGTGGCTCCTCACCGCGACTTCATGCGGCTGTAGTCTCCTTGCGTATCTTTATAACGTATTCCTTTATAATCCGATCATATTCCTGCGCCAACGGCTCATTGCGCTTCAATTTCTTCTCTACGTTCTCCATGTCGAAGTAGTCCTCCACCATCTATTCCATCGCGTCATCCACTGACATGGCCAGTAGGCAGGACCTCGGTGACGGCGTAGTTAATTGCCCACTTACAGGCCCAAACACAAACCAGCCCAGCTCAGTTGCGGCTGCGTACGGTCCCCCTCTAGCGAACCGCCTCGTTCTAAGTGGCAATCCGAGATGTCCGTGATCCAGGCCGATGAGCAGCTTCGGAACCGCGTTGCTGTAGGGCTTCATCGGCAGACGCGCATCCCTATTCACGCCTTGGACATCCTGTCGACTCAATGTCTGCATCGGCAGGCTCAGGCTCGAAATGGCATACACGTTTCTCAATACGTGGCGAGTGAGCTTTCCAACTCCGCTTATCTTTAAACTCACCACGTTGGTAGGCTCTCTGGTTGCCCTACCTCCAAACCATTGGAGATTTAGCTGACGATGCTCTCCTTGCACTCCAAGATCTCTTCGTAGCTGGGAACAGATCTCTTCGTAGCTCGTCATCGATAATCGTGATGGAGGATCCGTCATCTAGGAGCGCATACGTATCCGCCCAGCTCCGTACAGCGTAACTGGCAGTATACGGAAGTATCCTAGATGACGGATCCTCCATCACGATTATCGATGACGAGCTACGAAGAGATCTGTTCCCAGTAGGCGGCCTCCTTTGGCGTCAACGCAGCTCAAATTCCTATGCATGGGCCCTCCCGCTTTACGCGGAGCTCCTCTCTCTAGGCTGTTTCTGGGAATGGCTGGCTGCTGGTTCCCCTCTTGGTCCCTGTGACCATCTCGTAGCGAAGGCATCCTGGGCGGGCTGCGTTTGGAAACTGCTGGCTGCTGTTTGGAAACTGCTTTCCTCCGTGGCGTCTGAAACTACCTCGATGCTGCGGCCTTCGCTCCCCGTCCGCGCCATGTAGCATTCGGTGATGCATCTTTCGGCATCCATTGATCTGGCACTCACCTTGCTTATAGCAGGATCTAGCTATGTGCCCGCTTCGTAGACGTATGAAGCAGAGTCGGTGGCTCTTCACAATCCTCCACCTTCCCGTCGGCGAAGCTCTAACGAATTCTCTGCAACTTGTGATTCCATGTTGTCCTCCACAGATGGGACATGCCGATCATCCTGTTCATTCGTTATGGTCGATGCTCGCATGCAGAACTCGACGCCTCGGCTCCTTTCCCTCGACATCCAAAACCGTGCACACCACGTTTGCGTATCCCTGTACCCACGCGCTGAACTCCAGTGGGAAAGGGCACAAACGTTGCCGCATGCCTGGCCCAGTCCACTCGCTTGCTCGTAGGAAGCTTGACCACAAGCTCCTCCATGAGGGTTGAGTTCCCCAAGGGCTGCTCCACCTTTGCTGACTACAAGAAAGCCGCGAGGTTACTCACTCGGGTAGCGAAAGGAATGATCTTCGCCAAATTGTGCTCCGAAATTGGCTGCACATCTCTGACGCTGTTCAGCTGGCTGCGTATAAGCTGCTCCGGTCGTTCGAACCTAAAGCGCAGCTGCTCCATCATGGCGCTAACATTCCCTGGATAAATTAGTAGCGGTTTCACTGTCTCACGGGCTTCATCCTTCAGCGCCTTCAGTAATCTCTTGTTGTTCTCCAGATCCGTGCAATTATACGCTCGGGTCGTCTCCACGAACGCACAGCTGAAGATAGGGCACTCCTCGGCGTGCCCTCCAAATACAGGCAAGTCCGGAAGCTTCCTTGGCCCATATGCTCCCTGGGTTCCATTCGGCGGCATCACGGCGTAGGATCCAACAAGTGGCGATGCTGTTGCCACATTGTGAACGCTCACGGCCGGTACCACGAATCCATGCGCTGGCTGCGCAGTGCTTGTTGCACACAGTGGCTCCACAAACTGGTTAGTAGTTGTTAACAATGGCGGTCCACTCCAAGATGGCGGCAGCGTGCAGGTCGCACCGTCACCGTTAAAGGGCACTGACCCGACCCCGTTATGTAAGGCCTCTCCGTTAGATGTGGGTAATGGCGGGCCGCTCCAAGATGGCGGCTGTTGGAGCCAACTGCGATTGGCGCGCAATTCGCGGTGCTCTCACTCTTCAGGTCTTTAACTTTCTCCAGCTCCTTCTCCAACGCTGTGATTCTGAAGCTGGTTCATCTCCGGCGCTGAGCTCGCAGCTGTGACGGCAGTACTTCTAGGTTGGGAAGCTACTGTAGTCACCGTGGTGGTTGGGCAAGAAAACGTCGCCGCCGTGATATTCACCCGCGGCCGGGTTCCTGCTCCACTACTCACTGGCTGTTGATCCGCTCTCGTTGTTATAGGGGTGGCTTCCCCTCCATTCAGCAGGGCACTTTTCCTGGGGGAATGTTGCATCTTCCCCAGATTCAATATGGCGGCGTCTGTGCGTGCTCCTAAATGGCGTCTGCAACATCTTGTGGCCGCTGGCTGCAGCCGTCAATGCTTGGCGCTGCTTGCGCCTCGTGTCTATCTGTCCGTATCAACGCCTAGATCTCAGACACTACAAAAGCTAATGACATGTGCCATACAGGTATATCGTTGGATAGGTAATTGCCACACGCAGTACAAGTTTGTTGTTTATTTTGTTTATTTTAATGTCACCCTCCGCTCCCCCGCAAACCGCAAAAAACTGCCTCGACCACGCTCCCTCCCACCAAACCGCAAAAAACTGCCACGCCCACAATTATTATCCTAATGCTATGCATATGCGTTGGTGCTTCGGCATATGCGTTGGTGCTTATAAAATCTATCTAAATTTTAAATTTGAACCAAATCGAATAAGAAACACGGAAGTTATGCCACATGCAAAATCTATGGCAAGGGAAGCAGAAGCGCAGCAAAACACGCATTGCGCGACGCCGACTGCGACGTTGACAGCGAAATGTGTATGGCTTTATGACACACGAAACTTATTTTCCTAACCAAAATCATACCAAATTTATATTGTTATGGTACTCTTTTCTAATAGAATATTGTTTAATTTATTTATTGATATTAAATAAATAAATTGAAAGCATGTCAAAGGGTACAGGGTATTTTTCAATCGGGAAACTCGACTGCTGCTACCTTACTTGTTTTAAAAGGCTTTCTTTGAACTCTGCTTAAGTGTTTAAATCAATTAATTTTTTTTGTTGTTTTTATTGCCTTGCTTAATATTGTAAAATCTGATTTAAAGGACTGTATTTTTCACATAAATATTCATTTGATTTTTCTTTAGATAGTTCTGTTGTTAATTCTACATTGAATTTTAATTTTTATTTTGGGAAAATAATTTTATTTTTTTTTATATATTTTTTTTTTATTATTTAAGTATTGAAACCGTGCTAAAATTTTTCACCTTAACAACACAAGCAAAAAATAGTCTTTATAAGCGCTTAGCACGGAGATTTATGTTAATGGAGGAGGAAAAAGGGATTTATGTTCGTGGAGGGGGAAGCGTCTTCACGAAGCCTTGTCTTTTTAGCCTTCTAAGCGGCCTGGCGGGAAGTAAATTCCTGGCTAGTTCGCTGCGATGGGAAGTGAGTCTGTCTCTGTACCTGCTTGTGTGTCTATTGATCTGCTCCTCCACAGTATGCAGATTGAGGTCTCGGTGTAGGGTTGAATTCCGTATATACCAAGAACAGTTGGTTATTTGCCTTAGGGTACGATTCTGCAGTACCTGGATGCGATTGCAGTTAGATTTTGCTGCAATCCCCCAAATTTGCAGCCCGTAGAGACAGATTGGGGCAACACACTGAGCGTACACTTTTCTTTTTACCCTAAGTGACATACTGCTCTTTCTGCTCAGCAGCCAACGTAATTGCTGAAGTCTTAGGACGCACCTCTTGCGACTAGCTTTAAGATGCGGCAAGATGGTGAGTCGCTTGTCCAGAGTGATGCCAAGATACTTCACCGTTGCTGGTTGCTCCAGGAACTGTCCTTCCATTTGGATTGGTGGGATTGTTCTCGTCCTAAGTGTCTCAAAGCGAAATTTGGAGCTATACAGAACGGCAATGTCGTCTGCATATGTGGCAATTAGAGCCTTCGAGGGGTCTTTCATGTAGTCAGGAGTACAGGAGCGGGCCATGAACACTGCCTTGCGGGACTCCAGCTCTCATCTGGGCAGGCGCAGAGTAAGTGTTCCGGATCTTGACTTTAAATACCCGCCCTTCCATGTAGGACTTTAGGAGCGAGTAATATGGTGCTGGTAGTAAATCTTTCACCTTGTAAAGGACCGTCGTGCCACACCCGATCAAAGGCTTGTTGGATATCAATAAAAACTGAGTTGCAGTATTCAAGATCATCAAATGCCTGTAGAATGTGCTGCGTTACCCTGTGAACCTGGTCGACAGTGCCGTGTCCCTCACGAAATCCAAATTGATGGTCCGGCACAATTCCGCACTGAGTTATAATCCCAGTAAGTCGATTAGCAATGAGTCTTTCCCATACCTTTGATATAGAGGGGAGAAGACTTATTGGCCGATAGGATTCCGGGTCGTCTTCCAGCTTGCCTGGCTTATAGATCATGTAGATTGCCGCTATTTTCCATTGGGAAGGGAAGAACTGAATGCTTAGCATAGCATTAAAAATAAAAGCCATGTAAAGGATCGCACGATTTGGTAGGGCCTTCAGTGTGACGTGGCATATTCTGTCCATGCCAGGAGCCTTGTTTTTCGGAAGAGCTTTCATGGAACGGGGTCTGCAAGCTCTCCTGGGTCTCTTCGATATCAGCCAGCGTAACAACGTTGTGTGGGGTGTATCTGGCCTCCAGGTGTTGAGCAAATAGGTTTGCGTGTTCCTCTTCATTCTGTGCAAGGTCGCCGCCATGATGCCTAACTGGGACCTGTCCAAACGGCTGGTTTTTCGTAGCCTTTGTGCGTTTCTACAGCGAGTAATTGGCGTCAACAGTGTAGTCCATCGAGGACAGCTTGTGCTCAAAGAACTTATTTCTGAGCTCCCTTAAAAGGATCCGTAGTCGCTTGGCTGCTCGGTTCCACAGGATTCGATCCCAAGGGTCTTGGGTTCGAATTGCTTTTCTTCGTAGGCGCCTTTTTGCAACCAGTAGCTCTTTTGCCTCCCTGATGAGTGTGACGCCGTATTTTGTCGGCTTTAGTGGGCTCGCAGGTGGAGTGGATGCAGCAGCAGCCCTGTGGATATTATTGGTGATTTCCACTGCCATTTCTATATCCTCCCCATAATTCAGCTCCGTTTCAAGATGGATGGAGCTCTCCAGATTTCGGTGATATAGAGTTAGGTCAGTTCGATTGCTGATCAGCCTTGCATTAGAGCGAGCATTAATCCCATTGGTATTGATTATGGTCAGACTCTAAATCCCAATTTTGGGTTATACTCGCGCAGTAGTCCGGTACTCCATGGTAGACGGCAAAATCAAAACATGTGGGTATGGGTATCTGGTAGCGGCTCCTGTGGCAAGAATCTTTGCCCCGGTGGTGGAGATGGCTTCAGCTAGTTCATGTCCCCTAGGGGAGTTGCAGGGGTCGCCCCATAGCCAATGTCGTGCGTTCAAATCGCCACCAACCAGGTACCTTTGTCCACATTTTCGAAGTATACTGGTGAAGAGACTTTCCCGTATTCTGTTTCCTGGAGGGCAGTAGATGGAACTGAACTTCATATCACCAAGACCCGTAGCAACTTTCACCGATGACATTTGTATACTGCGCGTCTCTATTGCCCTTTGGGGAAAATGTCGGAGAGCAGTCCTGACTAGCACCGCCACTCCACCTTCACTGTGCCTATTGGAACATGGCTTGTAGGCAGGATAGAAGGTGTATCCAAAGACTCCAACACTTTCACCGCGGTTAAGTCTGGTTTCAGTCAAGAGAAAGGATATCAATGCCTTTGTTGTGTGCAAAAAGTTCGACTTCTCTGACTTCTCTGACTTTTCCTGAAATGCCGTTGACATTCCAGATGAGAACTGAAGTGAGTTCAAGGCGAGGCTGTTGCGTTGATCTGAGAATTATTTCCCACCCATTGCTTCATGGTGCTGGCCATCTCAGACATTATTATTTCTGGCCGTGCAAGGCGTTCATTAGCTAGCATATTTTGCTGTTGTTGTTCTTGTTGTTGCTGTTGGAGCCACATGAGAAACTGCTGTTGCTGCTGTTGCTGGAGGTGCTGTTGCCATTCCTGAAACTGCTGTTGCTGCTGTTACTGCAGCGATTGGATATCGATCGGCTGTTATTTTTGTGGACTTGGCTGTGTTTGAGCATAGTTCAAACGACGTTAAGCATTTCCAGGATTGCTTGGCACTGTAGCTGCGACTGCTGCATAGGAGACACTTGTGCGGGCACTGTAGCTCCGTGGCGTCATCTGCTGTGTTGCTGGTTGGAATGCAATTTGGGGCACTTATTTCCTTGCTATTCTAGCGGGGCCAGGCGCAGGAAATTCCTGCACTTACATAGTAGCAGAATATTGATTGGCCACATTGCCATTAAGTGATCTAGTTTCAGTTGCCGATTTTTTTGGAGACTCCGATGACCGACGAAGATACTCCTGGTACGACTTGCAGCCTTTATAGGTAGCTTTATGAGCTCCTGAGCAATGGAAGCATTTAGGTGTTGCGTCAAGGGGGCGTATACACTCACTTGTTTGATGACCCTCGCCACATCTGGCGCAATTGGGGTGTCGTCGGCAATATCTGGCAGTGTGTCCGTACCGCTGGCACCGTTTGCCCTGTGCGACGTCTGTGGCCTTTCTCATTCGCTCCACCCTCACCTTTTGTCTGCAGACGATTGTGATTTTGAAGACGTCATTTTTCGTAGCGCACGGTTTTAGATTTAGCTTCTCTTCCCTGTTAGCCCTGGATGCGGGATTATGAATGTGGAGTACCTCAAAACCGTACTTTTGCAGACTATCTTTGATATCCTTGTTTAGAGTGCTGTGGTGTAGGCCTTTGACAACAATTCGATGCGGCTTTTCTGTCTGCATTTGGTATGTGTGGAACTCCACACAATGTCAGTCCAGATGGTCAACAATCGCCCTGTAGGTGTCACTATCCTTGGGGAAGATTCTGGTGGTTCCTAGGTTGCTCTTGGTGACCACATTGTTCACATTAGTGACCTCCCCTATGAACTCAAAGAGGTCATTTATACTGCAGGCTGGGACAACAATTTGAGGTGGCTTTTCAATTTTTCTAACTTCTTCGGGCTGGGCAGGGTTGTTGCTTTCAACAGTTATTTCGTCCTGTTGGTTCTCTGCAGTGTCTTCAGCTTCTACTTCCATGTCAAGTAGCGCGAACCTGTTTCTAGAGCTTGGAAGGTCAGCTTCTCTAGTCGCTCCCTTAACACTTGCGATGGGTGAAAAAGGCTTTGCGTTTTTTCTTTTTGGTGCGGCCCCACTGATCACTGTAGCTAAGTCAGTAAGTAATTTCTCATTTCTCATTTTCCTTTCCCGAGTGCACTATTTGCGGTGGGAGGCCCACCTGTTAAATCAGCCGGTGGAGCTGTCAACTCGTCGCAGACCAACAGTGCTGCCAGATCGGGAGATCAGGAAACAAATGGACAGAGCAGCGGGGGGCCCCGCCCCCACCGAGGATGACCCATTCAGGAGGAGCTCCAGAATGTCAAGGTCTCCAACAAAAGGAGGAGGAATCGCGGTGCAGGACGCCGGAACCCCTGCGCCGGCGGTAGTGCTGGAGGATTTACCAACTTGCCGCCGCAGTGATACAGCGTTGGACAACCCGGCCCCTGCAGCCAGCAGCGCCATCAATACGTGTAACCGGAAGGAAAAGGACACCATCAGCGTGCCGTCACTCAGGAAAGCAAGGATATCACCAATCGGATCGCCTATTGGGCCTTTAGACCTAGCCGCGGGAACCCCTACGCCGGCGTTTGGGGCGGTTGTGTTGGAGGATATACCGACTAGCCCCCGAAGTGCGGCAGAGCTGGACAACTCGGTCCCTGTAGCCAGCAGCGATAATAATGCGAGCAACCCGAAGGCAAAGGACGTCATCAGCGTGCCATCGAATAAAAAAGGAAGAAAATCTCCAACGGGATCGCCTATAAGGCCTTTGGACTTCGCCGCGGGATTCAAAAATGAAGATCTCGGAGTATCCTCGCCAGGATGGGAAACAAAATTAACGCGATACTATCCGCATTCGAAATTCGGCGTCATGTTATCATAGAGCACAAGAGCGTACTCCTGGAACTCTCGGCTCTCAGCAACAGGGCCATCGAGCTTCACGAAGGCGGCGCTTCAGAGAATCTTTCCAAGAACGCTTCAACCCAAACCGAGCCCCAAAAGCCTGGAAAAAAGGCTACACCAGCAAGGGAACCGCCAAAGGGACAGATGCCCAAAGTTCAGGAGCCTAAAGTACAGGCACCCAAACGCGGCAAGCACCCCGCGGTGAGCTCAGAGAGTACAGCAAAACCCAAAGAAAATGCGCCCAAGCCGCGCAGCTATGCATCCGTCGCCAAGGAGGCTAGCACCGGAGGCGAGTGGAAAAAAGTGCGGCCTAGACGCCTGAGGAAGAAGCCCGAGGCACTTATATTAAAGAAGACGGGAGAGGCCTCGTATGCGGAAATGCTACGGAAACTGAAAGCGGACCCGAACCTCAGCGAACTGGGCAAACATGTACGCAAAGTCCGCAGAACTCAGAAAGGGGAACTACTACTGGAAGTAGAGGGAAAAGTCTCAGACAGCGTCCCCAAATTCAAGACCGAGCTGGAAGCAACCCTAAAGGACATGGCTTCGGTACGCACGGAAACTCATAGGATAGCACTATCCTGCAGTGGATTGGACGAGGCCACGACAGCGGAAGATCTCCACAGCTGCTTGGTCTCCCAATACCAAGGCATCCAGCTGAAACCAGAGGACATCAAAGGACTACGAAGGATGCGGGATGGGACTCAGATAGCCTCTGTCCTGATGACCGCGAATGATGCGATCGCGGTCTTAAAGAAGGGCACGGTAACCGTGGGGTGGTCAAGGTGCCGCATCATCCAGGACGTCCGGCCCACGAGATGTTACAAGTGCCTGGGCTACGGGCACCGAGCAACGTCCTGCAAGGCGATCGACCGATCAGACTGCTGCCTGCGATGCGGCGAACGAGGACACAAGGCAAGGGGATGTGTTGCACCACCAAAGTGCCTAATATGCAGCGACGAAGTGGACAAAAACCACTCGACGGGCTGTTTCGCTCGCCCAACATACAAAGCCAGCCTCAAAGAAGCAAAGTCCCAGCATAATGCAGGAGCAAATTAAGATTGTCCAGCTTAATGTTAACCATTGCGCAGCTGCTCAGAGCCTCCTGGCCCAAACTGCGGCGGAGCGCAAGGTAGACATCATGCTTCTGAGCGAGCCCTATTACCCGGTCCGAGGCAACCCCACGATGATATTGGACGAGACCGGTAAAGCAGCCATCAAGTGTTGCAGCAACCTGCACATACAGGAATTGGCGGCCTCGCCGATGCGCGGAATAGCATATGCAAAAATAAAAGGAGTGCATTTTTACAGCTGCTACGCCCCCCCTAGCGACACCCCAGTCCAGTTCGAGGATATGATGGAGGTGCTGGGCAGCCATGCGAGAGGGCGCGGCCCGAAGATCATCGCGGGTGACTTCAATGCATGGGCAGAAGAATGGGGCAGCAGGCTATCCAATCTCAGAGGCCGAGCAGTTATAAACACAATGCTTATGCTGGACCTGGTACTGCTGAACGACGGCTGCAAACCAACGTTCAACAACGATAGGGGTTCGTCCTATATCGACATCACCTACACCAGCAGAGGGTCAGTGGCTAACGCGAGCTGGACGCTCCACGACGTTGTAACGCTGAGTGACCACGCACTGATTTCCTTCTGCATCCTACCGAAGGGCACGACTGGGAGGCGGCAGAGAAGATCAGTCGGGCAAGCCTGGGACTCAAGGAAGATGGACGAGGATATGCTGGAATACCAAATCGACTCACTTCGGATCACAAATGGACACGCAGATTCAATGGCGGCCGACCTCATGAAGATGCTTGAGGCAACGTGTGACGCAACCATGCCAAGGAGGAAAAAAGAGCAGCGCAAGCCCCCAGTGTACTGGTGGAGCGCCAACTTAAGCAAGCTACGCTCGGAATGCCTAAGGGCAAGGAGAAGGGCGCAACAAGCCAGAGGCAGCACCCAGCACGCAGAACTCATGGAGGCCTTCAGAAGCAAACGCTCAGAGTTCAAGCACGGCATATTGGCAGCCAAAGCGCGGGCCTATAAGGAACTGCTAGAGACCGTGGATAGAGAGCCATGGGGACTCCCCTACAAACTCGTAGCTAACAAGTTAAGGAAGAGATAGGCAACTCCAACTGACCCGGATGTTCTGGCTAGCATAGTAGCAGAACAATTCCCAAGGCAGACCACTCTATGGCGGCCAACAGCAGTAGCTCCCCCCCCCCTATGACTTCCCGAGCACAGACCTCGAAGTTGTGGAGGCAGCCAAGCGAATCAAGCCCACCAAAGCTCCTGGCCTGGATGGAATTCCTGGAGCAGTCGTCAAGGCAGCGGCGGTAACTAGACCCGATATATTCAGGGAAACCTTTCAGCAGTGTCTCTTGGACGGGGTATTTCCGACGAGGTGGAAAAGCCCAAAACTAGTTCTGCTGCCGAAAGGCAAGGGATCAGCACACGCCGCAACTAGCTACCGCCCGCTGTGCCTACTGGACATCGTGGGCAAGCTATTCGAGCGCATCCTATATGCTCGAATAGAGGCAATCACCGAGAGCAGCAACGGCCTAGGTACGCACCAACACGGATTTCGGAAGGGCAGAAGCACTCTGGACGCACTTATGGCGGTGAGAAACATCGCCGAGAACGCTCTCGATGGCGATAGATGGCTGGGTGGCAGGAAGGAGTACTGCGCAATCGTCACGTTGGACGTGAAGAACGCCTTCAACACCGCCAGATGGCCAGTAATCCTCAGCGCCATGCATAGGATGGGTATCCCGGAGTACCTCAGGATCGTCGTTGGAAACTACTTCACGGATCGTGTCCTCTGGTACGACACGGACGCCGGCCCGAGATGCTACAGTGTTTCTGCAGGAGTCCCACAAGGATCTGTGCTTGGACCAATCTTGTGAAACATCATGTATGATGGTATCCTGGGCATCAACAAGCCCTTAGGAGCTGAGCTACATTGCTTTGCGGACGATGTGGCCATAACTGCAGTGGCCAAGACAATAGCAGCCCTCGAAGATAAGTGCAACGCGACAATTACTATGGCCACCGACTGGCTAGGGAAACCGGCCTAACAATTGCGGCACACAAGACCGAGTCTGTCCTATTAAGCAGCAGGAAGAAGGTAGAAAGAATGCTGATCACGGTCAACGGGACACAGGTGGCATCACAAGACTCCTTAAAATACCTGGGAGTAATGATAGACCACAGGCTAGCTTTTAAGGACCATGCTTGCTACGCAAGCAGGAAAGCAGCAATAACGACTGCGTCCCTGTCCAGGCTCATGCCCAATGTAGGAGGCCCAAATTACCCGGCAAGGAAACTACTGGTGGCGGTAGCCAAGGCAACGTTGCTCTATGCTGCACCAATATAGAGCAACGCCACCAAGAAAGGCACTTACTTGAAAGGAGCACGAGCGGCGGTACGGTCTATGGCCCTTAGGCTCATTAGAGGCTTCAGGACCATATCTGGAGACGCAGCACTAGCACTGGCAGGCTTGCCGCCAATCGACCTGGAGATAAAGGCTATTTGCCAGGTCCGAGAAGGTGCTACCCGGCTGGAGGCTCACGAGCGACTGATGGGAGAGTGGCAGACCAGATGGATAACATCGCAACGGGGAGGTGGACCTACCAACTCATCCCCGATTTAACGGCGTGGGCCAATTGCCGCCACAAAAAAACTGGACTACCACCTCACCCAGTTCCTCACGGACCATGGTTGCTTTCGGGTGTACCTACTACGGTTCCACCACGTAGAGGCAGCTCAATGCCTCCACTGCCCCGATGCTGAGGAAACAGCAGAGCATGTACTCATGCACTGCTCCAGGTTCACGGAGGAGAGGGTGCAGCTAAGGGCGCTGATCGGTGCCCCGCTCAGCCCTGGCGGCTTGATCGCGGCCATGATGGAGAACAGCGACTCGTGGGAGCGGGGACATAATATCATCAGGGACATGATGAAGCGGGTCCGAGCCGACGAGATGGCCAACAGAGCTGAAGGCTAATACAGGCGACGTACATCTATACGAAGGCAGGAGGGAAACTACCCAGCGAAACCAGGGATGAAGGACGGGCGCCTCTAGGCCATATAACAAGGAAGGGAGTACAACCAGGCTCCACATTAAGCATCGAGTTAGAAGCAGATTTCCCTTCAGCCATTTGGAAATGTTATATTTTTCGTTCTCGCCTCAAACGAATTCAACAACAAAATCAGCCCCTCTTGTGCGGCTGCGCGCCGGTGGAGGGGCAATGCAATGCCCGATGGGCAGCGTGCACTTATTTTGCAACAGCTTGTTGCTTTATTTTACAGCTTATTGCCGACTCCGCTAGCTGCGGCGTTCAAAAACGGAGCTTTGTGCAGACACAATCGATCGCTTTTAATGCAGTTTCGCGACTCTAATTGTGTTTCTTCTTCTTCTTGGCAATGAACTACGTCTGTTTTGCTTCCGTTACTTTTTATTAATTCGATTTGTCGACTGTAGTAATTTAAAGTTTTTTCCGTAGATGAGATATAGATCTGATTATCTTCTGGTCCACTATGTATTGTAGCTATTACGCTTTGAGAATCGTTTAAACTTTTTCCTAGCATGGCTTCTTCTATTTTAACTCTGGAGAGAACATCTGCTACATAATTTTTATTCCCAAGTAGATATTTAATGAGACAATCAAAATCTCTTAATTTGATTTTCCATCTTTGAAGTTTCATGTTTGTGTTTTTAATGTTATGTAACCAAAGAAGTGGTTTGTGATCGGTGAGAATTTTAAATTCTCTACCGAAAAGATAAGGTCTAAAATACCGTTGCCCATACAATGGCTAACAATTCTTTTTCTATCGCGACATAATTTATTTCATGCTCGTTGAGAGTACTACCTGCAAAGCATACTGATCTTTGATTTTGCTATGTTATTTGCGTCTGCTGTTAGTGAAAAGGGCTTATCAAAATCCGGATAAATTAATATTGGATCTGAAGTGATAATCACTTTTATTTTTTCAAATGCTTAAATGTAGCTTGGATCTTTGATATTTGTAGTTGATAATTTTTTCGATTTTGATGTCATTGGTCTAACAATGTTTGCAAAATTAGGTATGAATTTTCGAGAAGAATCCACATAAAAACTACTATCTCTTTTTGTGTTTTTGGAATTGGGATTTTATAATTGTCCCTAATTTTCTTCGGATTAGGTTTTATACCTTCGGTCGTAATTATGTGACCTAAAAACTTTTTTTCCTATTTTAGTAACCCGCATTTGTCGAGTTGGAGTTTTAAATTTGCTTCACGTAATTTTGTGAGAACTTTATTTAGCGATCAAATATGCTCTTCTAACGAAGTGGAAAAAATTATTAAATCGTCTAAATAAACTGGACAATCATCGGTGCCAAGCTTTTATTTTATTAAACGAATATTCTATACAGCTTTTTCTTTATTGAGTGTATGTTCTGAGTGAACTTCAATAAGCTTTCAGAATGGAGTGAGTTGATTTTGAGTTCTCAAATTTGATCGGGAGTTTCAAAGTTTTCGCTTGTCTCCAAAATATGGCTTTCTTTGATGCCGATATGTCTATATGACGAAATATGAGTCCTGGAATTTTGATTTTAAGAATTGCTTTTTTGGGCTGTCGAAACTTGAGTGTTCGTCTAGTTAATTATGGAGACGTGCCAGTGGACGCTTATGTTTATGTCTGATAGGGCATGGGAATGTTAATGCGATTATTTAAATATGCTGATCTAGTATCACTTTCTTTGATACAATTACAATGGGTTAAAAGAAAGGTATTGGACAATGATATGTAATGATATGATATGATATGTTGATATGTGGTCTTTTTTGTTTTCTTATATATTCGTATATTTATTAAATGGTTTAGCATAGATTGTATTTTCGGAGCTGTAGACTAGGCCCATAAAGGGTTTTTTCTCTGTAATAACCATCCCAAGTGGGCCATTCATTCAAAAAAATTTTTTTTTTGTTTGAGACCACTTCTCTTTCCCATTACTCATATCAAGTTGAAATTTTTTGGCACATTTCACTCTACTCACTCAGTATTTTAAATCCTCCAATTGATCCAGATATATTTTCGAATGCTCTTCCCTTAATAATTGTGCTTTGTTCGATCTCCTTATCTACCGGGTCTTCCTTCTATTCGGATCCAAGGATTGCAGCTGTCACGGTCGCCATGTAGAGTGGCCAGTCCCAAGTACATTTCCAAATAATCCCAATCCAAAATATGAAAATATTCCAAATCCAAATATTCAAATAATTAGATGGGAGCAGGGAAAGTCCGTCCAGCAGGGCTGAACCGTTTACATTAACATTGTAAAAAAGTTTTACAATGTGTTAGTATTTATGTTTTTGCTAAACTATTAGGCTGTGTTTGTATTTAGTAGATACTCAATATGTGCGAATATCACAAATATTTTATTGCATTGTATAAATCGCGGAACACTCAGTAGGTCGACTGATTTAACCAGCTGCTGCAAGCAAACTGGTCGGCAGATCGCGTTCATTTTAGGCGTTGTACTTAGAGAAAGCGTCACTTGAAAATATTCAACGCGGGCAGTTTTGAAGGACATTTTCAGGAAACTAATGGTCTTAGGGTATTACTAATATATTTTAAAATCTAAGAAGGCGCAGCTGTAAAGGTAAACGGGAAATGTAAAAAAAATACCCTACCAAAAATAGAGGTACCCGTGCTCTGGAGATTCCGAAGATTGCGAACACTTTTTTTTAGCTCTTTTAGGAGCTAGTGCACTTTAAGAAATATATTTAAAGTAATATTAGAAAATAAAACAAGTGAGAAAAGTTATCTTCGGCTTGCCGAAGATGGTATACCCTTGAAAACAAAAAAGTTTTCCATACAAAAACTTGTTTTCATATCGGTCGTTTGTATGGCAGCTATATGATATAGTTGTCCGATCCGATTTTTAAACTTGATCTGCGTGCAACAAAAATAATGATCTGGTAAAAATTTAAAACGCTAGCTTTAAAACTACTGTCTATTTTTTGCATAGAAACAGACGGACAGACGGACAGACGGACAGAGGGACAGACGGACATGGCTATATCGACTCGGCTGTTGATGCTGATCAAGAATATATATACTTTGTGGGGTCGGAGATGATTCCTTTAATGCGTTTCACAGATCGGGACAAAATTATAATACCCTTTTTCAAGGGTATAATTAATAATATAAATAAATGGGATTGGACAGTAGTTTCGTTAGCCGAACTCGATTTAGACAGAACAAGTGCCTCTACGCTTATGTATGCTGATGATGTCAAGTTATGCTATTTCTTCTCGGAACATTTCCTGCATAGGCATCTGCAACTAGACCTTGACGAACTCTATTTGTGGGGCTCAATTAATCTTCTGTTCTTCAACTGCTCTAAATGCAAACTTATGACATTCCATCCCAGTGTGCCACTTATTGTATCTAACTCTCTCGGAAATCACATCCTTGATCGTGTTTCCACAATCAATGATCTTGGAGTTCTTTTTGATCATAAGCTTAAGTTTAATGATCACATTTCTGTGACAGTGAATAAAGCCAGTGGAATGTTAGCCTTTATTAAGCGATGGTCTAAAGAATTTAACGATCCTTTCACAACCAAATCCCTGTATATCACCCTAGTTCGTCCTATCCTTGAATATTGCTCGTGTGTTTGGAGTCCTCAATACTGCTCTCACCAAAATAGTATTGAGTCGGTTTCTGTTATTTGCATTAAAAAACTTAAACTGGGATCCTGATAATCGTATCCCGCCGTACCGTTGCTTAAATTGTTAAAGTTACCTCCACTGAAGGAGCGCCGAACTTGTGCTGGGGTCATGTTTATACATATGCTTATCCATGGCATGGTTGATTCTAAACACCTTCTAAACCAACTATATTTTTCATCCCTAATAGGAAAACTAGGTCCTTCCGACCCCTATGGTTACCTATCTACAAATCCAACTACGCTGAACACGACCCCTTTCGCAGTATTTGTAAAAACTAACCTCTAACTTGTCTAACTAACCTCTTTGTCTAACTAACCTCTTATCACATACTCTATCCCCTGAACTCTCTCTTAATGTTAATAAATTAAAAATCATAGAATACCTCCTAGAATAGTTATATTGTAGTTAAAATTATATTTTTATTCATATTTAACAGATCTTTGTTAAATTGTTCTTAAATAAATAAATAAATAAAAAGTGGTATCGTGTTAATAATAGGGCTGATTTATATCCACAAACTGTTGTGCCGGGAGTAGTTAAAAAGATTGACTTCTCGAGCAAAACACGATTTTTGGATGGATCGTGTCGTGTAATTTAACAACCTATATAAATCTGAAGCTGTTCCCCCAACAAAAAGATTAGGGAAAATGGTTATATTTACGAATGAAAACTGTCATCCTGCTATCAGCCTTTTGGGAAAGTTAAAGAAATCTACAAAAGGAAAGATGAAAAAGTCGCAACAAGCAAAACAGGTTAAAGCAAATGTATTAACCAGGCCGTTAGATAAAATTTGTTCCCAAAATTTATAAATGCATCAAACGGATCTGATGTTAAGGTCTCTTTGTATATTTTCATTTCGGATATACTAGGGTGCTCCAGTGAGTGTTCTAAGTATCTTTAATTGAGCCCTTTTCATAATATCAATGAAACTACTGCTGGCACTTCCCTATTGTTGGCAGCCATACGTCAAAATTTGTTTTAGTACGGAGTTGTAGAGTAATACCCTGTAGTCCAGACAGAGGGGTGACCAATAGGTGATGTGCCAATAGCTGGAGGCTACTAGCCTTCAGCTTAAGGTGTGTGCACTCGAGGTGCACTCCAACATACGTCACATCATTTGCTTTCGGGAAGGCGGTGTTGTTAAATTGGTCGAAGGACAGTCTTAAATTCTTTTCTTTAATTTTGATTCGCCTGTCCGTGGGCTACTTCTTTACGGCCACTAAGTAACAAAAGAGTGGAGTTATTATTGTACAGGGCATTTGAGTCGACTTTAAATCACTGTGTCGGCTGCAAACGTAGAAGTCATTTGTAGTCTGCTTATGAGTATGTCTGCTGTATAAAAGACGTACAGCGTTGGTCCAAGTACGCTACCTTGGGGAACTCCAGTGTTTATACGGTGGTCGTCGGGCATGTCAGTAATACATCTCACAGCAAAGACTCTATTGTAGGGGTACAACTTCAGGAGTTTGTATTGTTTTGCGGAAGTATTGTTTTATTTTTTAACATTTTTAAAATCCTGAAAAGACATAAAAAAATTTTGCTGTGCAATATTCCCATTTTTCGAAAGCAGTTCGTATTTTCGATATTATTCAATGTTTCCTGAAATAAGGTTGCGAGGGGATGATTCGGGTCATCAGAATTTTTGTCCATAGTTTCGAAAGACAAGATAATACGCTCATTGGCCTGTACGATGGCGAAACTGAATGATTATCATTACCTTTGTTATCATTACCATGATTTACTTTTTCCATCTATCTAGATAGTACCCGAATTTTGTGATAACACACAAAACACACAGTATGGAAGCTCAATAATCATCTAGGGAGTTATTGGATTGAATACTGGGGACTCTTTCGGATTACTTAATTCTTTCTGATTTTTGATATCTGATTCGCTTGAAATTTGATTGGCTCATATGGTGTTTTGGTCGTTGTCTGTTACCGTTGGTAATACAAACGAAATTATAGAAGGGTTTGGCTGGAAGATACGTTGAAGATACATCGCAAATATGGTAGTTCTGTCGTTATCGCTGCGTTCCCAACCACCAGTGATATTCCTTAATAGTGATATAGTTTCTGCCGGTGTGGTTAAACTGGGATTAGCTTTCCACAGTGAATTTTTGCTGAAATTGAAAGTTGCTTTATATAGCGACGTTGGGCGTTTTTATCTTCTTCCTTCAACGCATTGGAGAGATTTCGTGAGGCATTTTTGAATATTTGCTTTGCGATTGGCGATCTATGAGCTTGCCATCCTGTCGCATACGTCGTTTTTCACGAACACGCCGCGCGATGTCTGCGTTTGTCATCCGCTCTCTTTAACTCTGTAACTAAGACTCTCTCCAGGGTATTTGCTGCTGATTCTATTTCGGCGTCTAATTTTAGCCTTGAGTTCAGCTCAATGTATGAACTTATGTATTTTCTGTATTAGATAAAGTTTTTTCTCTTTGATGGTAATCTGTTAGCTTTAAATTAGCTTTAGATTTAAAAGGGCTGGCGAGTGGTCAGATGATAGATCCGGTAGAGATTCGGCACTGATAAGGTTTCGAGGGATATTTTTAGTTATTGCAAACTCGATCAAGTCATTTGGGAATTTTGTTCGGGTCGGTAGGCCGGTATAATGGTCTGCCTGAAGAGAGGTAGTCAAGGTTTCTTTTTGTTTTATGATGGCGTTATGCAATTGTTTCCCTTTAGGGGTGACGAGGCGTGATACCCAGTGTGTGTATTTGGCGTTGTAGTCACCTGCAGCAATAAAGTGTCCACTAGAGTGTTGAAGAAGTACAGAAAATGTTGTTCGGAAACAGTTAAACAAGGGGGATAGTTTTTAAAGTTTGACAGTTGTTTCCAAGCTATAATCACAAGAAATAATAAAAAATTTAAATCTAACTAAAACACAATAGCTAAAAAAAAATTTTAAAAATATAATTTTAAAAAATTTATAAGCTTAAATTATAAAAATTAAATCACTTTCGTGGCCCTTGCAGGAGGTTCGATTACCTACCTGAAATAAATGTGTTCGAGATATACAAAAACAAGAAGAATAAGGTCAAGTACACTTTACACGAAGAAGAAAGAAATAACAATAACATTACAACTTACAAATTAATGAACTGTACTTTACTGGACTGTATGTCCATTAGAATATTTAAGAACATTTGAAGGAAAGTTTTATGAAACTATAAAATTAAATTTATAGCAATCCACCTTCATATTTCCTTACCTTATATTTCCTGGCAAAATGTTCAACCATTTAACATATAGATATATTTAAAAATTAAAAGAATTTAAAAGGGATCCGACTAAAACCTGAAACCTTGAAGTAAAATGTAATCGCTTGCGTAAAGTGACACCACCATGCAAGTGAAAGGGTCACAAAATACTTAGGCTGCCATCGCACGTACCAACGCAATGAAGTTGCTGGGGGCATAAATATATAAATAGCAAATAAGAACTCTTGTTAGTTCATAAGTACATAATTATAAGGTTTTTGTATGTTTCTTTAAATGTGAAATCATATGAATAGAACAGTCTCTAAACGGAACTCATTGGAGTAAGACCTTTATGGTGGCTCTTCTTAATAGCTACTGTTAAACTTTATGAATATTTTTTGTTGACGAATTTTGTTTGAGTTGACGAATTCTTGACCCATTCTTGAGTTTTTTGAATTCTTGAGGATTATTGAAGGGCAGAGAAAAGCCACTGCGCTCCGCAAAGCGTAAAATGTTCACGCTTTGGTGTTTAGCAACCATGCGTCCGCAAGACAGTTTTTATTCTCTGGCTTTCCTGGCAATCGAAAAAAAGGTCCTCCCATTCCTTCAGCATTCGGAAATCATTATCAAATGTCTGTTTCTTTAAGATAAAACAAAAAATAACCAATGATGACGCATCGGTAGTCAAATCAAATGGACATGTAAAGTCTGGGTAGTAGAGGATAACGTTCTCTGATACTAGAATATTTCTATGTTTTGTCAAATGCGTCCAATTGTTGCTAATCAAAGGTCACAGAAATGCTTTTTGATCGAAATTTGCTGAACCTTCAGTAAAGGTCGCGCTATAAAGGTGGAAAACCTTTAATAAAATATCTACAGTAACTCACTGCACCCAAAACTAACCTTCGTTTGAAAAAAAATGATTTATGCTTCCTTAAGCTGCTTAAAGAACATCGAACATGTCAAGATTCGATAGTATCATAATAGTGCTCAGCATTCGGTATCTGTTGGCAAAAGTTTTTGAATACAACTTTCAGAAATTGGGTTATTATATTATATGGGTTTATTACAGGAAGGGACAAATAATTGAATTTTGAGAAGGAATTTATTCTCTCGATTAATAAAATCTACAGCAACCAAAGGAAATGGGCACATCTTTGAGTACAATGGCTCATTATCCGAATAGTCGCCACAACATTTGTGTTTAACGGCAACTGCTCATCTGGATCAGCGAAGGCCCCCGAGTTTTCATACATCATTTGCTCAACACTTTCTTGCAGTTAAGCTGAGCACATATTTGAAATTGCAGATCCTCGTATCCCTATTGAACCTGAAAGTATTCCTGCTAGGATCAATGGGCACGCCTCTTTGCACCAAAAGGTCAAGGCCGATTATACCGTCAAACGTTTTTAGTCCAGGTAGTACTCCGAAAAGATTGAACAGACATTTTCCTTCTATTCTTTCAAGCCCATGAAGAGAATTGACAATGAAAGGTGAATCGACAGGGAGTGAGGGCGATAGACGCATCTTTTTTTTGACTTTTTAGACTTAAAGGTCCTTTTTTCTACTAGAATCTTGCATATCTTTTCCGCTACTGTTTGTTGAATGTGCGAAAGCAGGAATCTCTAAAAAATGTACGGAATGCAGGGAGTCTCTTCTTCACCTTTTTTTTTGGTAATTTGATTAGAATGCTACTCCTCTTAATGCCACTAACTCGTTGGGCGCCGCTAAAAATATGGAATATGCGTCACGAGTGTCATTCGCAATGTACTTCTCCTGTATTATCCTCGGAGGAGGGAGTCTTATGCCAAGGCACGGTGCTTCTGAATTATTTTTAGCTATAGATGTTGCAACAAGGTGCTGAGCGGAATAACAAGTCATCTTGATATTACCTCAGTAATGGCGTAGTTATACGGAGTGCGGACCGAGACAAGGTGGTGGCCAGGAGCAGTCAATAGAGCGTAGCTGATGTCCCTCGTAGCTGGGTCTTAGCTTTATATATTTAGTTTAGCCTTTATTTAAGGCTATTAGCTTAGAACTGATTCTACAAGAAGATTGAAGGAAAACTAACAAACCTTGCCCGGACAGATTACGGCCGCAGTGTAGAATAGTAAGGCTTCGTAAATCACCCGCGGTAGTTCGCTGTTTTGTTTTTATTTCAGTTAACGACTGGTTTGTAAACCTATATAATATAAAGAAATATTGAAAATCTCAATAATTGAGCATTGATGACCCCATGATCGTGGAAAAATCAAGTGCAAAATATTGTTCTCCAAAAAAATAAGCCTAGGAACATTGAGCGATGGTTGTAATTGTCTGTACAAAATAAAATTATGGGAAGCATCAAAAAGTGCAAGCGGTCCGTTACGTCGTTTCTTCTGAAGCCACTTATCTGGAGAGCATTCACCGGTCATTTGGTACGCCATCTCAATTGTGTAACGTTTTTGCAAAGCTGAGTCGTGCCATAATCTTTTTACAGACATTTGTTATTTGAACTAAAAATGAATCCGTTTTAACAATTCGACAAAGTTGCTGCCCCTGAAAGAAGTGAGTATTTGAGACAGGGTGCGGCTCTCCTGGTTGACGATTTAAAAGGTTTTTCAAACCTCTTAAGCTCTGTTAAGGCCAAATGGCCGAAACGATGATAAGCTTGAGCCTGGGGAGTTTGGTGTCTGATTTTAAGGCCACGCATAAGGAGCTGTCCCTAACGACTCTAGCAAACAGACCAACTCTTCTGAGTTTTCACCCATCTCTCGTCCGCAGTTTCTAGGGTTTTGCACCACTGCCTCTTTTTACCTTAAGGGGGCTTATGCAGAGTGGCTATTGTTTCTGACTATGTTTTCAATAATGGTTTTTTAATGGAGTAAAAAAGTTCCAGCCTCTGCGATCCTCGTCGCGGGAAACTGCCCCCGAGAGTGTGCGTTTGTTGGAATCGACGGACTAAAACTACGACGTTGCCTTGCAGTTGCTAAATAAGCAATCCGCCGTTTTATCTTTCAGGCTGAAGTGAACGAGAGTCTTAATTTAAAGACTTTCAAAGAAGTATTACCGGGCACACTGTGGAAGTTAAATGATAAGTTTACATTCCACATGCGTGTCTTATTTAGCATGGGTCAAGCGAATTGCAGGCTGTGTCATAGCTAGGTGCTACTGCAAAAGATCACGCGACTCAGGCCGAGTCAAATGAAATGTAGGTTGATACTGAGTCAACGGACTGCATTCCTACGAAAGTATCGATGGTCAATTTTCTAGAGAAAACTGTCGATAGTTTCATACTAAATTGGGATCGGTTAGATCCCCGAGTTCATATCTATCAGTGCGGGCCATGCCTGCCGGCCATGAATGCGTGCAGTACATTTTTTTGTGGCTGCAAGCTTGCACAGCCATTTCTAGGCGAGTCTCTGTCAAGACAGTGGTGCTTCAACGTTCTGGAGGTATTAGCAAAAGTTCCTGAAAGGGATCGGTAGTCTTACTCTCCTTCGATGTTGACAGTTCTACATAAACATTATGACTGGAATGGTATCCTTCTACCAATCAGCGGCTATTTTTCTTTTTAGCACTCAAATCGGCTTGTAGGCCGTTCACACGTTTAATGTACTTCTTATTCGCTCGATTTTTCTATCAGGTCTCGTTGGTCCTGTGGTGACAAAGGCTTTTCGCAAAAGATACAGGGAGCGCTATTTCTGTGACAAGAGTCTTCCCCAGCAGTTCGGTTCGGAATGGAAGGAAATCCGCAAAACTTCACTAAGAACTGGAACAGGTGCGTTAGATGCTTTCGGGCTAAACCACGTCTGCTAGAACACTTTAAGGGTGATCTGTCGACGGAAAGAGTGGAAGGATACCAGGACTTCAAAGTTACAAGGCTAGATTTCTGTGACCCATTTTTTTTTACAAGTTCGATGCTCACTCCAAAGCTCCCATAAAGTTTTACATAAGTGTTTGAAGTTGGTTAGAGATTTATGAGTGTAGGATAGGAATTTCCAATGAAGTGGCCAATGAATGGCAATGGAGCTGACGGAGGGAGTGTATTAAGTGGCGCTGCCAAAAACGCCTTTTGGAACTGCAAGCATGCAGTTAACAAACTAGGTTTCTCCTTCAAGACGCTGTTCGGTGGCGGTGCACTTTGGTGGTGCTCCTTTCCCCTCCCTCGCGCTCCACCCATTCTCATCAGAGGGAGCCCGATCGGATATCTGCAACTGCGGTCATACGCAGTCGGCATCGCTTTCGTTCCTCCCGTTCTCGCTCCGCAATCGTTTTAATCGTTTACATACTTCTTTAAAAACTAGTCTACAAAAATAGTCTTACATAACACTCTTAAAAAGATTAATCAGAGCTTTTCTCATCATCTTTTTCAGAGCCTTGTTTATTCCGTTTAGTTTTTACACCCAGGCTGGACAGCTGGGTGTATTAAAAATGAATAGAGTCCACTCAATCGCACTGTGACTGAGCAAGGGAACGAGGATCTTTCTGGGCATATCCAATTTACACAATGATAAAAATTACAAAAAATTTTTCAAAATTTTATATTTAAATTATTTTTTTTATTTATTTAATATTTTAATTTATTTAAAAATACTTATTTAAATATATTAAAAATATATTGTATTAAATAATATACATTTAAATACAATTTTTGTATTTTTAAATATATCTATTACTTTCAGAGGTGCTCAGGATGTAGTGGACTCTGGTAATCCACCAAATAAACTACAAATGCCGGTGACTCAATCAATTAATCCTCTTCAAAACAACTTAAACAAAAAGCTAAATGGATTTTTAAATCTCAGAACACCTTTGATTGGGTATGGAGTTAAATAATTTTTGGAAAGTTTTTTAATTTAACTTTTTTTTTAAAAAGCGGTTCCATGGCGCAACCAACAAAACCACAAAATATGTCTGCTGCTGGAAATTTTAATGAGGGAACAACAAAGGATCCCACAGTATGTACATAAAATAAGACGTGTTTTTTTCTTGAAACAAAAACTAATAAAAATAGGTTGTTTGGGGATTTTTAAATTGCCTTTTGTCCGCGGCCACAATAGCCAGCTCACCCTTGCTAATGTTTTTCTGCACTGTCTAGCAATTAAGCCGCGCCCAAGATACTCTCGCGACCATCGCTGTCAAAAAAAATATCTCAGCCTGGAAGTTAGCGGCTTGCCGTTGGTCGAATCCTGACTCAGAAGTTCCAGATTTTTGATTTTATTACAGTTTCGACTGTGAGGAGGACAGACTAGTTTAGAAATCCTTATTGGTTAGAATCGCTTTGCCTTCACCTTGTAGGAGTAGGCCCCTGGCACATGCCTCCCATTCTTATACCGTGGGTGGTAACTTGTGGCAGCAAGATCTCAAATAAGAGTCCGCTTTTTGCTGCGTATCGCTTAATTTTACGTCGCAGCTTTCGAAGTGGGGACTCGATCCACCGAAGTTCGTCGCTTTGTCGAAGTCCACGGTCTGCTGCTCGGCACCCAACGAACCATTGCCAACAACATTCTGTATTATAAAATATTGTAAAATAGCATTAGCTATAGCTCCCCGTCGCTCAACAACCAAAAAGTACATCGAACATCAGACAAAGTGTTTCTTTGCCTGTACCAAAGCTGTCTCCAAGCGCAAAAGATCAACTCATGTCAACCTTACATATCTAGCCATAGAAGAGCAATATTATGATTGCCTATTGCAGGATAGGATAGAACAAGGAGGTTAAACAGCTTCGATATCATCTAAAGAATGAAAGCGTTAGTCGTTTCAGACTGATACAATTTTTATTTAAACTCCAAATACTTTCCGCATTATTTCGTCAATATTAAACTGGGAAGTCGAGGTAAAATTGGTGCTGCAGAAATAGCAGTGGCTGGAAGGAAGTTGTATGCTCTGTTCAATGCATTTAGTAAGGAATTACCCTTGCTTTAAGTGAAGTAGATTTTCTGTTTAGTTTCTGTTTATTATTATTAATATTTTATTTAGATAAGCGGCGAAAATGACAAAAAAGTAAAAAATATTAATTATGGACAAGAACGATAAATAATTATAGAATTTATAGCTAAATAATTCTAATATTCGAACCAAAGATTATTAAAAACAAGTAAGGTAGCAGCAGTCGACTTTTCCGATTGCAAAATACCCTGTACCCTTAGACATGCGGACAATTTATTTATTTAATATCAATAAATAAATGAAACCATATTCTACCATATTAGAAAAGAGTACCATAACAATATAACTTTGGTATGATTTTGGTTATGAAAATAATAATTAAAATAAACAAGATAAACAACAAACTTGTACTGCGTATGGTAATTACCTATCCAACGATATATGGCACATGTCTGTAGTTCTTGTAGTTTCTGAGATCTAGGCGTTGATACGGACAGACAGACGGACAGACGGACGGACGGACGGACAGACGGACATGGCTATATCGACTCGGCTGTTGATGCTGATCAAGAATATATATATACTTTATGGGGTCGGAGATCCTTCCTTCTGCCTGTTACATACATTTGCACCATATTATGATACCCTTTTCACCCATTTTAAATGGGTACAGGGTATAAAAATGGTTAAAAATGGATTTTTGCATACAAAATTTCTATTGTGCCACTTTTGTAATACTAAAACATGCGGAAAGTTTTTCTATATCCCGTGGGTCATTATTCAGAATTTACAAAATTTTCAACACACCTCACCAGTTTCTGATAACACGAAGAGGTGCGTTTTATTCAACAAATTAGTATTTCTTCAAGTGTGGTAGACAAATTTTTTTAAAATGTTGTGCCTTGAAGTATATTTAAGAATCTAGTAAATTTAAAATAAGACAATGTTAATTTTCTATTAAAAAATATTAATTTTAAATTTTTGGATTACATAGCATAGAACGGCGTAATTTCGGCAACTTTTAATTAAAAGCGTTAAGATCATACTCCAAGATTTTTGTGTATGCATACATTTACGAGCAGAAAAAAATTGTTTCTTTATAACCGATCAATGTCGATGCAGTAACGCCTCCCATATAGACAAATATAGATAAGTGGAGGAAACTTCAGTGATCAGGGAACCTGAAAGACTCATTAAGAATGTACTTTCAATATCGGGAAAAGTTTTTATGATCTTATTTAGAATCAAGTATATTCCTAATTTGCTTCAGTGTACCCGCAGATGGAAATGCAACATGAACTATTTTTGTGTGTATGTAAGTATTGTAACTATTGTAACTAAGCAACTATTGTTTTTTGAATTTTCGTTTTTTACTTTCCTAAGATGGATTTGGACGACTTTTATTGAGTATCTTAATGTATTGATCCCAAACCGCCGTTATATTTTATTCTTATTATATTTCATATATTGAATAACTAATTAAAAAAAGAAGGTGTGATGGGTGACAAGAAGGGACTTTACAGCGCTGTCTTTCACCATCTGCCATAGCAACGTTCATAGTTTACATAGGCGTACCATGATGGCAACAACTACTTCATCTTCTGCCTTGTGGAGTTTTACTGCAGCGACCGCTACTCTACTGTATTGAGGAGCCACGACAGCCTCCTTTAGATATAATTGCCTTTATCATTGGAGGAGTCACTAGGATCAGCAGGAGCAAGGCAAGGATTTTATAAAATCAATCATTCTATTATACTTGCAGAATAATTTACGATACAGCCATAAAGGTTGGTCAGTTAGTAATATTCAAAGAAGATAGTGCGCTAAAAGAAAATTGGCATTTCCCCTGGGCAAAAGGCCTCATCATAGGGAGGGAAACCCTAATCTTGGTGGCCGACTAAATAGGTGATTTGTGTTTGTCAAGATCTGTTTGCTCCAGGGTCTGCTAGTCGGATCAAAATAAAAAACACTAGATTATTTAATAAGAATAATAAGTAAGTAATAAGTAACCTCACTGGTAACCGTTTTACAGACCCTAGTGATAATTAAAAATTTTAATATTTTAAAGAGATATGTAAGGACCAGATTTTGTAACATACTAAAACACAATACTTTTTTTTTTTTGGTAAAATATTTATTAAGGCAACCGGGATCACCAGCGAGCTCTTTCTAGTCTTGCTTGCTATTATTTCAGCCCAAAGGGTGCGCCGGTTAGACACTTGTCTAGCTTAATACTTGAAAACAGTTAACAATTAATAATATAATAATTGAACTAAAAACCAATTTAAAGTCGTCTACGGGATCCACCCCTAGGGGATCGTGTTATTAGGTCCCTCGGCTGACGCCTTTTCAGCCTCCATAGCAATGTCCCAGTGGTAAGTCGTTGTGCCAGTCTATTCCTTTGCCCCTGTGGTCTGTTATTTTAACGGCTGGAGTGGTTATTAATCTCATCAAAGACTGTGGGCAGCTTGAGATCTTTGTGCAGTGACGAATGTACCACTCGCATCCGGTGATCAATCTGAGTGTTTTGTTTTGTGCCGTCTGTACTCTTTTGACTTAGCTATCACAAGCTAATATTTGGCACGCATACCTCCAGATCGGCGCGATAATTTGCTTGTAGATGGTCACCTTATTAGACAATGACAGTTTGCTCCTTGTACTTAACAGCCAAAAATGTTTGTTCATTGCATTTCGTATGCGGGTTCTAATGGCGGTTATGTGCTTAGCGAAGGTGAGTCTGCGATCCAATGTAAGACCAAGGTATTTAGTTGAATTGGTCCGTAGGACAGGCCTTCCTTCTGTGTCGATAGCAGGCGGGGCTTTCCTTAATAAGGAAAAACAAACATTGACGGATTTATCGCTATTTATGCCGATGTTGCAACGCTTCACCCTTTGCGCGAACGTTGTGGCAAACTGCTGGATTCCATCAGCCGCAGAAGCTTTGCAGCTTGATCTGTGGGTGATACAGACGTCGTCAGCAAACGTGGCCAGAATGGTAGATGGATTGTCTGGTTGCGGCATAATACTACTGTATAGTACAGGAGCGGCCCCAGGACACTAACCTGTGAGACGCCGGCCTTCGCTTCGCATTTGGCAGAGACGGCCGAATGGAACCGAACCGCGATCTGCCTTCCCTCAAGGGAAGGTGGAAATATGGGGCAGCTAGTCTCTCCTTTATTTTAACTAGTAAACCTGTGTGCCATACTCGGTCGAACGCTTTCTTGATGCCCAAGAAGAGGGCATTGCAGAATTGTTTCCGTTCAAATGCCGTCAGTACTTGCTCAACAAGCCAATGAAGTTGCTCCACCGTACAATGACCAGCTCGGAACCCGAACTGGTGCTCAGGAGTAATCCCCTGAGTGCCAATAATCCTAACAATGCGGGCAGCAATCAGTCTCTCAAACACCTTCGAAATCGAAGGGAGGAGACTGATCGGCCGATAGGACCCGGGGTCCATTGCCGACTGGCCCGGTTTGCGGATCATAGTTATTAATGTGAGCCTCCACTGTGCAGGGAAGCATTGCAATCTCACTATGGCGTTAAACAACAACGCTATGTAGAGATTTGCGTGGCCTGGTAAGGCTTTTATTGTGGCGTTGCAAAGAGTATCGTGGCCAGGTGCTCGGCTGATATTTAAATGACCAATAAGTTCGGATATCTCACTGGGGGCAAAAGGCCTAATAGGCAGGTCCATTTGGAGCGCTTGAGCCAGCCTGGCATGCGTTTCGCTTACTTGCTCCAAACTCGCTAGCTCAAATGGCTGAAAACGTTTAGCCTGGTGCCCAGCAAAAACCTCGGCTTGCTGCAAGTCTGTCCGACACCATGTCCCGTTGCTGTCTAAAAGCGGCGCCTTCATGGTGCACCTCCTTTTAATGGTGCGTGTGGCCTTCCAAAGTCAGTGCGTCGCATCATTATCAGTACCAGTGTTCGTCAGTCTCGCATTGAACCATCCAGCTTTGTGATCTGCCAGTGCAGTTAAAGTTCGCTCTGTGCTCTATTCTACGCTGTTTTGTCCAGGGGGTGTTGAGACCTCATCCACCTTGTGCGTAGGCGTTTTTTTTCACGGATTAGAAGCTATATCGCGTTGGTGATCGGGATACATGATGCTGAGGGCTTCTGAGGCGGAGTGTGTGCTGCCATTTTTGCTGCTATCTTGTCGTTGTTGGTGAAGAATTTAACGGCGTCTTCCAAGTCATCTCCAGAGTTGATCTTAATACCGAGCTGCAGAGATCTCTCAAGTTGTCCTTTGAAGAGTTCAGGGTTGCTTCGCTTGGTTATCAGCTTATCCGACGTCGGGTATGCCATAGCGGCTGAGTCCAGCGTGATTATTAGCGGTAGGTGGTCGGAGCTGAGCTCAAGGACAGATCGTATATCCACGTGGATAACCAGGATGCCCCTTGTCAGGGCAAAAACCAATAGGCCAGGAGAACCTCGTCTGCCAGGCGGATACCGTGTGAGGCCCCCTGTGGCAAGAAAGTTCACCTCAGTGCTCAAGGCGAGATTCGCTAGCGCACGTCCTCTTTGGTTACACCTTCTTGCACCCAAAAGCCAGTGGGACGCGTTCCAGTCACCCGCCACTATATACCTCGGTCAGTTATGGTCCAAAATGTCGGTAAACTCCTCCGTAGTCCATGCAAATCTCGGTGGGCAGTAGACTGCTCCAAACCTAATGCCAAGTACTGTTTGTATGGCTGCAGACGCAAGTTGCACATTGTCGGCAGTAATTGGGGTTAACGGGAAGTGGATTAGGCTGGACTTAACCAGGATAGCTGCTCCTCCTTTCGCGTTGCCACCTCTTGGGTCGTTTCCGGGATAGGCATCGAAGCCGTACAGCCTAGGCGAAGCCTCGGCAGTGAGTCTTGCTAAGCAGCAGTATGTCGATTTCTTCTCGCCGCACCAGACAATCAAGTTCGGGCATTGGCGTTCTTTCATGACGCTGTCGTGCCTGATACTGGTTATGCTCCGTGTTCTGCCTCTTGTTATGTCCACGTAAGAGACACTTCCCCTGGTGATGGCCACCTGGCCGCTGGGGGCAAGTTGGGGCACCGGACGGTCGTTGACTGATCTTCTAGCACCCAAGCCGCGCTTGGGCCTGGAGCGTTGTAGGAATGCCCGGAGCTTCCTGAGTAGTTTTCAGGGTGCTGATGTGGCTATAAAGAGTGCTATGGTGAAGCCCTTTTATGCATATCTTGAATGGCCTATCTTCCCATAGTTGATAGAAGTGGTATTCATAGTGCTTGTAATCAAGCCACTTGACAATAAAGCGGAAGTTGTTGGCGTCGGCCGCGTAAAACCGCATAACTCCACCCATGGAGGCCCGAAACTCAACCTTATTTACGTCCGTAATCGTCCTAGTGCTTTGCATCAGAATATTGACGTCGAAGATGCCTTCCATATCGCTGGGTGGCGGCTTTGGAGGGGCTTTGCCAAAAGTACACCGCAGCTCTGGCTTGTTGGCTAGTGCTTGGCTGATCACTCAATTCTTCAGCATTGTTGACGCTATCCATTTCCGTGGTGAGTTCTGCGAGTAGTTGCACTTTGTTAAAGTCTCCACTGCACTTTTGTTGTTTTTCCGAGTCCAGATTCCCTTGCCGCCGCCATGATTTCGCTATCCTGTGTAATGTCACTTGTATATCCTACATTTACGGTTTTAACTTCTTGGGCTTCTTCGGTCCTAGCATAGTCCGGTTTGTACGTTTTTCGGATTAATCCAGATTTCATCGAAAACTAATCAGGAGAGAGGTTACCAAGATCCTAGCCGAGACTTGACCTTGGATAAAGCTTAATTAGAGCTTATGGGCAAACAGATGTTTTGTTTTCTCTAGCCGGCATGTGAATGCCGGCTCCAATTGCAAAAGTGAAATTAATTTTGAAGTCAATACTTTAAGTCTTTTTGCACTTTGGAAACACTTTTATGTAACTTGTTGTTACACTAGCCACTGTTTTTGCCACTATTGTGGACTTGTCCTTGCTTACTACTATGTGTATTTTAATTATTCCACGAGCGTTGCAAATATGCGTGTGACACCGTCGAATGCCGTTTCCGAATCCAACCAACCTTTATTTTTCAACTTTTTCGGGAGAGTTTAATTCCCTTGACTGAAACTGTCAGCTGTCAGAGTCGAACTACACAATGCTAAAAAACCAATCCAAGAAATTTTAAGAAATTTGAAAAGGAGGCTCCAGTGTGGAAGAATAAGTGTTTTTGATACAAAAATTTATATATATAATTTTTTAATTAAAATATTACAATATAATATTACAATATAATATTAACCAACCGCAGTGGTACCGCCGTTAGTCTGAGCCTGGACTTCCTAAAACCTTTAAATAATATTTAATTACTTTATTAATGAATAATTTATTGATTGGTTATCATAGTGCTAATCGCAACTTTAATTGTTGAGTTCTTGCTGAAAACATGGTAAATTAAGCATTTTTTTCGTCAAATATGTTTTTTGACTAAAGGCTACTAGCCTAAAGAATCAAAAATATCAAATGTCTAATTTTCGATTTCGATAAGAACCATTACCGCACTATCATAAAAAACAAAATTATAAAAAAAAACTTGAAGGTATTCTGAACATACATTCTTAATGTCCTCTTTAGGTAGTTTTAGTATTTTTTAATATTTTAGTCCTACTCATTCTCGTACTCATTAAGGAAAAATTCTCTTGGGGACAATATCCTCATGGAGATGCTTGTATCCCAAAACTCCAAATAAGCAATGTCTGCTCTACGAATATCATTGTGAAACGCCAACGGCGTTTTACGCCGTTGCATAAACTTAAGATAACTCAATTCCTGCATGACAATAATATTGACTTCCTGCCACTGTCAGAAACACATCTCACTTCTAAGTACAACTTTTAAATATTTGGCTTTTTGTTCTACGGAACAAATCATCCAGATGGAAAATCACAGAGCGGAACCGGTATCCTGATTAGGAACCGCATCAAACACCACTAGGATAGCGAGTTTGGAAAAACTACTTGCGGACCACATCCATAAATGTAGAACTAGGAAACGGCAATCTTACCCTCGCAGCGGTATATTGTCCCCCTCATTTCACTGTTTCCGAACAACATTTTCTGTACTTCTTCAACACCCTAGGGGACACTTCATTGCTGCAGGTGACTACAACGCTAAACACACCCACTGGGTATCACGCCTCGTCAACCCTAAAGGGAAACAATTGTATAACGCCATCATAAAACAAACGGAAAGCTTGACTACCTCTCTTCAGGCAGACCATTATACCAGCCTACCGACCCGAACAAAATTCGTGACTTGATCGACTTCGCAATAACTAAAAATATCCCTCGAAACCTTATCAGTGCCGAATCTCTACCGGATCTATCATCTGACCACTCGCCAGTCCTTTTAAATCTCAACCTCCTCTAACGCCCTGAGACTACAATGCAAGCTAACAGATTAACATCAAAGAGAATAAACTTTGTCTAATACAGAAAATACATAAGTTCACACATTGAGCTGAACCCAAGTCTAAACTTTGATGTCGAGATAGAATCAGCGACAAATACCCTGGAGAGAGTCTTAGTTACAGCGGCCAGTATCTCAACACCTCAAGTAGAGAGCGGATGAGAAACGCAGACATCGCCAATCGCAAAGCAAAGATTCAAAATTGCATCACGAAATCTCTCCAATCCAACTTCGCTATATAGAGCAACTTTCGATTTTAGGTAGCAAAAATTTACTGTGGAAAGCTCATCCTAGTTTAGCCACACCGGCAGAAACTATATCACTATTAAGAAATATCACTGGTGGTTGGGTCCGCAGCGATAAAGATAGAGCTACTATATTTGCGATGCATCTTTAACGTGTGTTCCACCCGAACCCTGTTACAATCTCGTTTGTATTACCCACGGTAACAGGCGACGACCGAGCACCTCATGAGCCAATCGCATTTCAAGCGAATAATATATCTAAAATCATCAAGGATAAAATAAATCCAAAAAAGTCCCCAGGATATGATCTCCAAAGATAACTCCAAAGATGATTATCGAGCTTACACACTGTGCTGTATGCACTATTTCCTTGCTTTTCAACGCTATCACAAAACTCGGGTACTATCCAGAAAGATGGAAAAAATCGGTTATAGTAATGATACCAAAGGCATGCAAGGACCACTCAGTTACCTCATCGTACTGCTCCTTAAGCCTATTGTCCTGTCTCTCGAAACTATTTGAAAACTGCCTGATGACCCGACTACCCGCAATCTTATTCTAGCGCATCAGTTCGGTTTTCTAGAGAAAAATGGAACCATTGAACAAGTCAATCGAATAACAACAGAAATACGATCAGATTTCGAAAAACGGGAATATTGCACTGCAATATTTTGGAATGTCTCTCAGGCTTTAGACAGGGCCTGGTTAGAAGGATTAATGTTCAAAATTAAAGCAATGCTTTCCCAAAAAACACACACAAAATCCTGAGGTTGTATCTTTACAACAGAACCTTTGCAGTGAGATGCAACTCTGACATGTCCAACAACCACGATATAAACGCTTGAATTCCCCAAGGAACTGTGCGCCTTTATACAGCAGACATACACACAACCAGACTACTAACAACTTCTACGTTTGCCAACGACACAGCGATCTAAAGTCGATCTAAATGCCCGTTACAAGCGAAAAATCAACTCTCTCACCTAGTGGCCGTGGAGAAGTGGCTATCTGACTGGCGAATCAAAATAAATGAACAACAATGTAGGCAGGTAACATTTACACTCAATCGGCAAGACTGTCCTTCAATCACTTTAAACAACACCGTGATACCAAAAGTAAATGAAGTGACTTATCTCGGAGAGCACCTCGACCGACGGCTCACCTGGCGCAGGCACATCGAAGCCCAAAGAACACACCTTAAGCTTAATGCTGTTAGTCTCCATTGGCTTATCAACTCTCGGTCACCCCTCTGTCTGAACTACATGGTTCTACTCTACAACTCCGTACTAAAACCAATTTGGACGTACGGCTCCCAACTTTGGGGAAGTGGCAAAGGGTGGAGCCCCCTGGTATATTCAAAATGAAAATATGCAAAAAAAACCTTAATATCAGATCCGTCAAAGATGAAATAACCCATCAAAAACAAAATTACATGAGCAAGTTAACGTCACACCCTAACCACATTGCTATGAATGAATACACTGGTTTGCAACCGATCCCAACTTCACCGCAACGACCTTTTGAGCCAGCGCAGGAATTTTATAGGGAAAATGTATAGGGCTTGAGTGAATATTGTCAATATGTTCAGCTGTACCAGAGGTCGCTTTGCTTTCCCTTTGGCGGAGTTGACCAGTTGACGCTTGTTTTTCACACCTGTGCGTTAAGATATGGTGGGCTTCCTATAAAGCTTTAATTTTTTTGAGAAAGTGAGAAAGTTCTCTTATACGGACGAGTTTAATTTACGCTGTGCAAAAATCATCGTATTTCGGTATAAACATGGCTGGATCAATTGGTATCTATGCAGAGCCACATAGTGGTGTTGCGCAATTGTTCGGCTCAGCGATCGGGACGTGTAAAAGAGCGCGAATTCCCAGAATTTTCAAATTGTCTAATTTGGCAATTATTTGGTTGTTGGCGGCCCAGCTGTGTAAACAGCTGTTAGTGCTGCCATCTTACTGCAGAGGACGATCAGGTCAGATCAACAACGCTGCCAGATCTGCTATGGCGCGAATCCATAAAAGTTAAAATTTGAATTGGATTTTGAATTTAGGTTTTTTGAGTGAACCGATTATTAGGCACAAAGGTCGCGGACATATCGATAATCATCCTCTCACCCTTGCGGTGCCTAAGTAGAGGGTTTTGGTGTCCGAGAAGAGGCGGAATAACCTCCATCAGTCAACGCCTAGGAGAAATCCGTGGCCTACGTGGGACCCCGTCTAATCCTTGGTGCTCATCATCTGTAAAGGCCTAACTACTGTCGCTGGATACTACATGGATAGTCCAGCGGGGGGCATTGCCCCCATCGGCGACGACCCATTCAAAAGAAGCTACGGACTGTCGAGGTTCCCCATAAGAGAACACGGAACTACAGGGCAGGGAGTGGGAATCCGAGTGCCGACGGCTGCGATATCCCTCGAATAAAGTGCTGCAAAGGTGGAGAACCTGGCTCCCACTACTGGCCAGAAGAAGACTATGGACCTCATCAGCGTGCCGTCGCGAAAGACCAGAGTGAAATCCCCATCTCGATCGCCACAACGGGCTACGGACCGCGGCGTATAAGAATGAGGACCTGCGGACGTAGTAACCGTGGGTTGGTCACGTTGTCGCATCGTCCAGGACATACGTCTAATAAGATGATTTAGGTACCTGGAATACGGCCACCGGGCTTCTAACTGCAAGTCAACTCGATCGCTCGGACTGCTGTCTACGATGCGGCGAGCGTGGGCATAAGGCAAAGGGCTGCATATCGCCGCTAAGATGCCTGATCTGCAGCAGCGGCGTGAGCAAGAACCATGCGACAGGTGGTTTCGCATGCCCCACCTACAAAGCCAGTACCACAAAAGGAGTTAGTAGCCGCCGTAATGATTAGCATCATCCGACTCAACGTCAACCATTGCGCAGCTGCCCAGAACCTTTTGGCTCAGACAGCGAGGGAGCGCAAGGCGAACGTAGTGCTTCCAAGTGAACCATACCTTCCAGGTGTGGAAAACTCAGGGCTGCTAATTGATGAACTAGGCAAGGCGGCTTTTAAATGTCACACTAGCCTATCTATGGAGGAGTGGGAAACCGTACCAATGGTCGGCATACGCGAAAATAAAAGGAGTATACTTCTACAGCTGCTATGCTCAACCTAGCGACAGCCCGGAGTAATTTGAGGACATGCTTGGAGAGCTTGTTGAACATGCTAGTGGGCGCAGACCACCAGTCATAGTTGGTGACCGCAATGCCTGGGCTACAGATTGGGGCACTCGGACTTTTAATCCACGAGGCCGAGCAGTGATTGATGCCATGAACTTGCTAGACCTTGTATTGCTAAACGACGGTCTCAAACCGACGTTTAATAACGACAGAGGTACGTCTGTCATCGATGTCACCTTTGTTAGCAGAGTCCTAGTGACTAACGCCAACTGGATGGTGCAAGAGGACATAACGCTGAGTGATCATAACCTGATCTAGTTCAGTGTCCGAACGATGAGGCCGATGCCCAGTCAGCGGAGAAGTGCCCTAAGGCCAGTTTGGAACATCAGGAAACTGGATGAAAATAGGTTGTTGGCATACCAGATCGAGCTCATGGAGACCACAAATGGACACGCTGAGACCAAGGTGGCAGCGCTCATGGATATGCTCAAAGCAACGTGCGATGCATTCGGAACCCAAGAGTTCACAAAATTATAAAACGGAGTTGAGGTCTGGGAATATAAATTTTGTAACATTAGTGAGCAACTGAGTATCTGAGTATGTTCTGTTGCAGCGATACTCGTACAATACAAGGGTATTGAAGTCGATTTTTTTTGCACGACTCCCTGCCGTGTTGGTTTAATTTACCACCTTATTTCCGCGGGTAACCGAATGAAGCCAATCTGATAGGTCATGGCGTCATCCTCGGTTAAGGACCAAGGCCTATATAAAACCTCTTCCAATCTTTGGGATTGCGGCACCCAGATGATACGAAACTCCACGTCTAACTTTATCACCATTGAACACGGTTTTTGTTGCGGCAAAAGCTAGCCGTCAAAAGAAAAATTTTTAGGCTTGGTAAGACCGCAACAGCAGTTGTGAGTTTCTTTTTTGAGTTGATTTTGGGCAGTCAGTTTTAATTGGGTTCAAGGTATTACATGAACCAGGGGGAGAAATTTTGGATCATTTCCTCCTTTTTTAGGCTGAGGCAAATAACTAACTAACCGGATTTTGTACGCTTAGAACACTCATTTTATCAACTAACAGTTTCAATTGGGTAATTGGGTCAATTGGGTAATCAAGTAATTCAGATTCAGATAGCGAAGTTGTTCCTTTTAACGTGTACAACTTTTACACATATCCAATAGAGAATGCTAGGATGAGACGCGAAAATTGGCTTGCTACACGATTTTAGAGAACAGACAATATAAAAATCCATGGTAATATAAATTAGGTTTTCCTATCTCCTGAGATCCTTCCTGGTGGGTGGCTCCGGCAGATAGGGTCCACGTGGATAGCTGATCCTGACGTTAGTCAAGCGGATGTCTCCTTACGCAGATTATTGATCTCCTGGTTCTGACGTTAGTCATGCGGAATGTCTGCTTACGCAACTTGTTGGCGGAGGGCGTGGACACTGGCCTTCGGGCTCAGCGTGGATAATTATGTCAATTATGATTTGTTTTACGGCAGGAGCCGGAGCAACTTGATCTTTATTTTATAAGGTGTTCGCTTAGAACTAAATACAAGTGAAAAGAAAAATATGAATCTACCCTAGCCTAAATGCATCACGCCATAAACCCATAGTCCGCAAGCCGACTCGGCATCTACCGTTCAGCGCAAAGCGCTGAACTCAGTTGGGCGCGTCAGCATTGTTTATCCGAAGCTACTTAGTTGCTAGGGTAATTTTAGCATAAACTTATGCTCCGTCAGTTGTTAACTTATACAGTATTAACCAGTAATAATACAGTAAGAACGAAATCAGAGAAAGTTAGTAAGAAAGCGAGAGAGATCGAGAAGATCCAAAACTAAAGAAAAATAAAGCTCAAAGTTAATGCAGACAAGTAACTGGAAGACAAAATAGAAAATAGAGAACAGAATATATTTTTATATGATAATAATTTAATTAATTAATATGTTACAATTAAAATAAATAAATAAAATTAGCTTTTGGCTCACAATCACTGGCGCACAGACAAAAGTTATTGAGAAAGGCACTAGATCTTTTTATTATGCATAAAGAACAGTAATCACATTTTTAGCGGCTTTGTTTAAAAGGAAAAATTACTGTTTAATTTTTCGACTTCTCGTATTTAATACACGGTATTCCCTTTGTCCCGTTAAATATTACTTGTTAGGGTAAGAAATTTTATTGCATATAGTACTTCTAAGTATTGGCGACACAAAATTAAGAAAACGATTAAATACGTCATTAATTTCATTAAAAATGGTCTGACTCTGTCGTATTTTGTTCTGCAGATAAACACAAGTTAATAACACAAATTGTTTGGCATCAAAAAGTTTGTTGTTCTGAATTGTACAGAATATGTAATATGTTGGGGCAGGTATAAGATTTGCAAGAATTGATCTGCGTCGGCAGTTCCAGCAACTATCTGACAAATATCATGCCTACGTTCCTTTGAGTTTCTGAGATCCACGCGATTATGGAGTCACAGAGACAGACAAATATACAAAGCATGGCTATATCGACTAGCCTATCAGAAGTCAGAAGACGACAATAATTCAATGAGTAAACGGACAATTTAGCAATTACCAGAGCAGAACTAGAATTCCATAAAAATTTGATTTTAAACGAAAAGTTTAATTTTACTGGGAGACGTATTTGGGTGGTCCAAACCGGCCACTTCAATTATTTCAAAGAACTATAAACAGTAATGCACTTAAGTGATTTCCATAATGTATCCCAGCTGCGCAGCATCCGTTTTTATACCCTGTACCCATTAAAAATGGGTGAAAAGGGTATCATAATATAGTGCAAATGTATGTAACAGGCAGAAAGAAAGGATCTCCGACCCCATAAAGTATATACTATATATTCTTGATCAGCATCAACAGCCGAGTCGATATAGCCATGCCCGTCTGTCCGTCCGTCCGTCCGTCCGTCCGTCTGTCCGTCTGCCTGTCCGTATCAACGCCTAGATCTTAAAAACTACAAGAGCTACAGACATGTGCCATATATCGTTGGATAGGTAAATACCATACGCAGTACAAGTTTGTTGTTTTATATTGATATCACCCCCCGCTCCTCCGCAAACCGCAAAAACTGCCACGACCACAATTATTAACCAAATGCTATGCATTTGCGTCGGTGCTCATAAAAGCTGTCTAATTTTTAAAATTGAACCAAATCGAATAAGAAACACGGAAGTTATGCCACATGCAAAATCTATGGCAAGGGAAGCAGAAGCGCAGCAAAACACGCATTGCGCGACTCCAACTGCGACGTTGACAGCGAAATGTGTATGGCTTTATGACACACGAAACTTATTTTCCTAACCAAAATCATACCAAATTTATATTGTTATGGTACTCTTTTCTAATAGAATATTGTTTCATTTATTTATTGATATTAAATAAATAAATTGTATTTATTTATTTAATTTACTTTATTTAAACAACAATTTAACAAAGATCTGCTAAATATGAATAAAAATTATAAATATAACTACACTATAACTATTCTAGGAGGTATTCTATGATTTTAAGTTTATTAACATTAAGAGAGTGTTCAGGGGATAGAGTATGTGATAAAAGGTTATAGTTCTAACAAATAGTACGAAAGGGGTCGTGGTCAGCGAAGTTAGATCTGCAAATAGGTAACCATAAGGGTCGGAAGGACCTAGTTTTCCTATTAGGGATGGAAAAATATAGTTGGCTTAGCATGTGTTTAGAATCAACCATGCCATGGATTAGCATGTGTAGAAACATGACCCCAGCACAGGTTCGGCGCTCCTTCAATGCAGGTAACTTTAACAATTTAAGCCTGCAACGGTACGGCGGGAGACGATTATCAGGATCCCAGTTTAGGTTTTTTAGTGAAAATAGCAGAAACTGCTTTTGCACCGACTCAATACTATTCTGGTGAGAGGAGTATTGAGGACTCCAAACACACGAGCAATATTCAAGGATAGGACGAACTATGGTGATATACAAGGATTTGGTGGTGAAAGGATCGTTAAATTCTTTGGACCATCGCTTAATAAAGGCTAACATTCCACTGGCTTTATTCACTGTCACAGAAATGTGATCATTAAACTTAAGTTTATGATCAAAAAGAACTCCAAGATCATTGATTGTGGAAACACGATCAAGGACGTGATTTCCGAGAGAGTAAGATACAATAAGTGGCACACTGGGATGGAATGTCATAAGTTTGCATTTAGAGCAGTTGAAGAACAGAAGATTAATTGAGCCCCACAAATAGAGTTCGTCAAGGTCTAGTTGCAGATGCCTATGCAGGAAATGTTCCGAGAAGAAATAGCATAACTTGACATCATCAGCATACGTTAGCGTAGAAACATAATTAATCACATTGGGAATCACATTGACAAAGAGTATAAACCACAGTGGTTCTAGATCACTACCCTGAGTTACACCCGATGAGACATGGATGACCTTCGACTTGGTAGATTTAAATGGGACGTGCTGGGTTCGATCTGAAAGGTGGAAAACCGCGAGAGTCTCCGTAGCAAGAGCTGATGATTAATTGAATCAAATGCTTTGCTGAAGTCAGTATAAATTACATCAGTTTGCAAGCAATGTTGAAAACCTCGGTAGATTATCGACGAAAATTCAAGTAGATTAGTTGTTGTCGAGCGAAGCTTGACAAAGCCATGCTGTGCATGTGAGATTATGCTCTTGCATGCATGTTGAAGCTGCGATGTGATGAGTTTCTCAAGAAGTTTGGGAATCGCAGAAAGCTTAGCAATGCCGCGGTAGTTCTCAATGGAAGCCTTAGAGCCTTTTTTATAAATTGGTATAAGGTATGATTCATTCCATAATTTAGGTAGGGAAGTTTGCTCCAAAGATAGGTTAAATAGAATAGTAAGAGGCAGGGTGAGAAGATCGGAGCACCTTCAGCTAGGTACGTTGTCCGGGCCTGGTGAAAATGAGATTTTAATTGATGAAAGACCCGTAAACACATCATGATAGTGGAATTTAGAAAGGGAAATGTTATTTATGTAGGGTAAATGATAAAGATAGTTAGAGGAGGGATCAAATGAATTAGATGAGTAGGTTGACTGAAAAAATTACGCAAATAGATTAGCAATGCCGAGATGCGAAGAGTCGGAAGTATTATTATATGAGAGGGAAAGGGGGAAAAGATTGGATTTGCGTTTAGAGTTTACAAAAGAGTAAAAAGAGCTTGGATCGTTGCGGAAATTGAGTTTGCATTTAGAAATATAATTTTTATATAGTTGATTGTTAAGGTCAACAAACTGGTTGCGGATTAGAAGGTATTTAGAAAGATGTATCGAGATTGGAGACTTTAATGACTTTTTGTAAGCTCTAGATTTTCTATTTTTTAGGAGAGAAAAGTGCTTATTAAACCATGGAGGTTTAGACGTTGATGGAGTTAACGTTTCAGGGACAGATTTATTTAAGGCGATATGAATTACTTCATAAAAAGAGTCTGTAGCTTCCTCGATATTGCTGAAACTAGAAAGATAACTGCAGTCAATATTTGTCAGGTGATTTCTTAGGTCACAATAGTTGGTTTTTTTAAAGCATTTTTGACGAGGCTGCTCGCTTTTATGGGGGGGTCTTCAGGAGAGTCAATAATTAGCGAGACTAAGAGTGTTGGGTGGTGAGAGTCCTAAGGAGTAGATAAGGGAGGAAACCTTGCTATTGTGGCAGAGGAGGTAGTATTAGAGAAAATTAGGTCAAGCGACCTGCCACGGGAGTTCCTTATAGGGTTAAGTTGGAAAACGGCAGAGTCGGCTAGACCATCAAGGAAGTCATTTTGGTTAATGGATAAAAGCGAGTTATCCTCATCCGAGTTGATCCATGAAATGAGGGGCAGATTGAAATCCCCCATAACTAGAATGAGATCAGCATCATTAAGCAGGGACAAAACTGATTTTATGGCAGTTATGTGGTGCATATAAATGATTGCATCACTCAGAGGAGGAATGTAGGAACAGGTGATGAAAAGGTTAAGGGACTCAGAATGAATTTTAACGGCTAAAAATTCAATTCCGAAAGGATTAATAATAGTAATACGTTCAACTGTGTAGATGTTGTTTACGGCAATCAGAACGCCACCTCCAAAGGTTGTGCGATCTTCCCGAAAGACAGTGTACTTCGATACTAGGAACAGGTGATGAAAAGGTTAAGGGACTCAGAATGAATTTTAACGGCTAAAAATTCAATTCCGAAAGGATTAGTAATAGGAATACGTTCAACTGTGTAGATGTTGTTTACGGCAATCAGAACGCCACCTCCAAAGGTTGGGCGATCTTCCCGAAAGACAGTGTACTTCGATACCAATGTTGGTACCAATCTAGATGGAAAATACACTTTTTTATAAATTAAAGTGTTCTTTACGAATCTAAAGCGCAGTCTTGGGAACACCGATACTCAATATGGGACCAGCTAGGTATGATATATTGCTGAAGGTCAGTGAAACTATCACAGGGGACCTGACAGTGATTCTGCAGCAAAAAATGGGTCAAAAATACTTTGAAACGGAAAAATGGCAGATTACACCGAAAGATGAGAAGTATTTGTTTTATCGCGCAATCCGCATGCTGCCTGAATGATGGGCGAAAAGAGGAGATCACAAGGGCCGGTATTTTGAGTAACATGTATGTACGAATTTTTAAATAATAAAGACTTTAATAAATCAAAAAAAACTCTACAAAAAGTCTCTACTTGTAATTACGGTTTGAAAGGATCGGTCGCTAAAGGAAACATTTTTATTTAATAAGATAAAGATTTTTTTGAAAAGTAAAAATTGCATTACGTTCAAAGTTTTAAAAGATTTGGGAGTTTAAAGTGCAACCCGGTAAGAACTGATACTCCAGGGAACTGAATGATCTTTCTAACTCAACGAAAGTCAGTAAAATGCACAAGTTCTGTTTGAAAACAAGTCGATCAGTAAAATTTATTTACGTTTTATCTGGTTGTAATCCGCGAAAAGTTTCCGCGGAGAGGTAAATCTTACCATAGAAAAATACATATACATGGTCTGTTCAATGAGTATCGGGACTGGTGTCGTAAATAAAAATGTATTGTAGGTATCTTTACAGTTATTTAATATTCTTCAAAATACATCCCTCCTTTATACACTTAAATTGGCGCTTCTGCCACTCGTCAAAAGCTCTCTGGAAATCGTTTTCCGTAATCGCTTCTGAACTGCCTCTATGGATTCAAATCGATGTCCTTTGAGCTCTCTTTTCATTCGCGGAAATAGGAAAAAGTCATGTGGAGCCAGATCTGGTCTGTAGGGGGGGTGAGGCAAGCAGCTGCAGCAGCTTTTTGTTCTTCGGTCAAGATTTTTGGGAGCAGCTTCGCGGACACTCTCCTCATCGCAAGATCCTCAGTTACAATAGTGTAGACAGTTCCGACTGAAATGTCGTTCTCCTTAATGATAAGGGCAATGGTTAAACGCCTGTCAGAGTTTAAAACTCTTCTCACTTTGGGCACCTGAAAATTTGTTCGAGCTGTCGTTGGGCATCCGTCGCGGTGCTCGTCTTCAACAAGCTTCCGGGCTTCCTTGAACATTTTGTGCCACTCGAAAAATCTTGTACGGCTTATGGGATTATCTCCATAAGCCCGTTAAATGAGTTCAAGGCTCTCCGATGCTAATTTTCCGAGTTTAAAGCAAAACTTCACAGCGTTGAACAACGGTTCAATGGTACTGTCCATTTTAGCGCATAGAACGCGGCCAAAAATATCGCGCCACAAAAATTCACCTCCTGTCTAAACGAATGTAGGTAATCGATTAAAAAAAGGCGCGCTTTATTGGCGGGAGATCCTTCTACCCAGCCGACCAGTCGGACCCCCTATCCCCCGCTTCGTTGAAGCTACAGCGAAGCAGTCCCGATACTTATTGAACAGACCCTGTCAACCTTGTATTAATCGATCGTTTTTCGGTCCTACCGCAAACAGGTAGAGCTGTTCAACAAAAGTTATACGCTTTTATATCCCCAACTATTTCATGATCCCGGTATTGCACAAATTTTGCCGTTAAACAGGTCTAACCTTAAATAAATATCTTCACTAAGCTTATTAGGAACACATAAACTAAGGTTGCATCGGCGCCTCGATTATTTATTTATTTTTTCAACGGCTTTGAATGATTGAATTTTGAAAACTTTTCACATTTGACAATTTTAAACATAGAAACTGGATGAAATAGAAAATTTGCTGCCAACTCTCAATTTTTTTTTGCAGAAAAAGTAAGCTTGCAACAGTGCTTCAGGAAATCCGAGCGCTTTTAGCAGTTAAAAAAAAAAATTTTTATAATAAGGGAATAGTACAAAAAAATGCCCTTTCTATTGCTGATTGATCTTGGAAATTTTAAATAATAGTGCCGACGCCTTCAGTGTGTTCAAACCCTTCCTCTTTATTCATTTCTGCCATGGCGTTGCGCCGCTACGTTTCCTTCAAGTTCGGATTAAAATACACGACGGCGACGGTTAGTTTTTTTTTCATACTTATTGTGTTATTTATTGTATCTTCTCTTATTGTGAGACTAACAATAATTATTCAAATCTTATTATATAGCTTAGATTATTAACAATTTAGAGTAACTGTATTAGTTAGAGACGTCCCTAGGATTTCTTTGCTGGGCTGGAGAATCTCTGCGCTTCAGTCGGCTCTGACTCCAAACTCGCGTAAGCGACTTCGCGAGAGGATTTTCGTGTGCCGCAAGCTTTGCTTTCGGATTTCCTCGTTGACAAGACTCATGTGGGGTCTTTCGCTGCATAGGTACCATGATGCCCCGTGCCCAGTGATAGTTCGCAAAATCATTTCAATGTTGCTTTGCCAGGTTTTAGCCAGGTTTCAGTTAGCACAATAGCATCGAAGTCAAATGAAGAACTGTTAGTATAAAGTAATTTCAGTTTTCCAAGAATACTGCGAACGTGTTGGTAGCAACAAGAAAAAATCTTGTTGCTTAGTTTTTTTAAGTATTAGCTGGACTGGAAGATCGCGTTTCTGTTGGAACACCCGTCAATGACTTTGGTGATTTTACAACGGGTGGGCGGGTAGTTGCGGCGGCAGGCAGGCGTAGTGATGGAGCAGCAGGCTGGCTTGGTGATATGGCTATTGAAGAATTTTCAAGAATTGAACCAGGTGGGAGATTCCTACTGGCAGGTTCTGGAGTATCAACTTTTGCAGGGGGAAGACCGGGTTTGTGAATAGCTAGGATGGGTGGCTGTTTGACAGGAGCATCAACCATAACATTGCTTACTGGCAAATGTGAGGCTGGAGTGGTACACATATTCATATTCTGGTTAGTGTTAGCGATTTTCCGGCGTGGTGATTCGCTTAATAGTTTAAGGCCTAGAAAATAGAAATTCGAGGCTTAGAAACTGCTCATTTAATGTGGGAAATTGTTTCCTAGCTCCCGGAAAACGTTTCGGGTTTGCCGCATAAACGTGCGCATCTCGCCTTCAATCTCACGACAGGCCAAACAGGACTATGTCAAACCGATGCCTATGCCCAAGAGATCACCAAGTCGGCCATAATGACCAACGCCAGCGCATTTCATGTGCGAGCAATTGTCGCATAGCCAGCAAGTTAGATAGGAGTCGCCAGTAATAGCTCCTCCAAAATTTGCATCTCTTTGAGGTACAAACCAAAGACATTTTGGGTAATGAAAAGGGAATGCGCTCAAAAATAGAATGGTCCAGCGAAAGTATGATGAAGAGAGTGATCCAGCGACGATAGCGTGGGAGCGATTTCGGCGAACAGCAGGAGCAGCGTCAATCCAGACGGAGATGAAGAAGCTCCACAAAAGGGGAAGTGCGATAGAGAGCGGTGAGCAGCTTGTAATAATGAAACAAAGCAACTTTGTTGTTGTTGTTTGCGAAACACAGTCTTATCGCGTTTAAAATAAAACGAAGAATATGAGTTTAAAATTAGACTTTCGATTTGTTTTTCAGTTTGTGAACCACTTCGCGAAACAACAGGTTAATTAAATCAGTTCGGAGCTGATAATAGGTTGGTAGATCGTTCGGGAAACGTTTAAAATTACGGAGCGATAATAGGCCGACGTTCATAAGGTTTAACGTTGATGGTTGGCTGTGAGCATGTCTAAGAGTACAGGGTATTTTGCAATCGGGAAACTCAACTGTTGCTACCTTACTTGTTAATAAAGAATTCTTTGGCAGCGGCACTTAGCCGTTCTTGTAAACATCCTAAAGCCTGACCTAAGCAGATTTGTCTGCTTTCTTTGAATCTTTTCCTAATCTTAAGAATTCAAGAGCAAGGCTCTCCTGAAATACAAATATTGTTCAAACACTGAGGCTTCTCCTCAATCTGATTTACATTTGATTTTTAGTCTTAAGCTGATATCCGAATAAAGAAGTTCAATAAAAACCTTCGTTAAATAATTCTTCTTAGCGTTGTCCTTAGTGAACTGACGGGACATTTATTCGACTCAATAAATTACATTATATTACAACTATTTTGCTTGCGCAGTCGGTAGGATACAAAAAGTATCCGAAAATAAACCTTCGAGTGGAAAATAAGTTAAATTTTATAATCCAGTGCTCGAAACTTATACTTAAATAAAAATAAAAAAAGAACAATAAATTAAAGCAACATAATAATACAACACCAAAATTAAAAATTTACAATAAAAAAGGTGTAAGTGAAACTAAAAAACTTAAAAAAAAAATAACATTAAATCCGAAACAAAACAAAAAATAATAATTACATTAAATCCGAAACAAAAAAAAAACATTAAATCCAAACCAAAAAATGAAACACAAATTTTAAAATTTTACAATAAAAATGTAACAACCAGTTATTGCCGCACCCCAAATCGCACCGCTGAGCGACAACAACCTTGCCGAAGCCCGTCGGAAACTTGAAGACATTATGCCATTCAAGGGTGATCCAGAAACCCCTCACACCTTCGCCAGCAGATTGGATTACGTAATTTCGCTCTACCAAACCAATGATGTCCGACAACAGAGGATTCTACTGGGAGCCATCGAAAAGAACTTGGACGGACAGGTTACACGATCTTCGGGACTTCCGAACATCGAAGATTGGCCTACCATCGCGGAATTTAAAACTCAAACACCAAACTACAACCTTCTGGATAACTTCAGGGAGACACCATACAAAGGAAACCTAAGAGCATTCTGCGAAGAAACGGAAAGATGACATCAATTATTTATTTCGAACCTACACCTAGAAGGTAACCAACCGGATTTTCTTATTTATATTCAGGTTATTTAGGACTCTATTAAGATTAATAAGGAAACTACCAATACAATTATATACTATTTTAGCTCACCACGATATTACAGACTTAAGATCCTTAATTACCATTGCACAAAATGAGGGAATTTATGAAGAACACATTAATTTTTAATTTATTAAAAACCCAGAACACCGTAATAAAATCTCAAATTCTAATTAGAAAATCTAATCAGAATTCGAAAGCACATAAATTCAATACAAATGTTCAAACTCAATATCGCCCAAGTTACCCACAATATTCCCAACCCTTCCAACCTATTTTTAATCAATACATGCAACCATTTAGACCTAGCTATACACAGCAGATGACTAACAACCCACCTATGTGGCACGCACCTAATTATTTCAGACCCAACCAATACATAAACACACAACCCATTATTCAAAAAAATCCTTTCCAACAACATCCCAACAAAACCCAAAATCCACAAACAACACATTTTAGAGGAAATACATACCGTCAACTACAACAACCCTCTACATCTAAAAATACTAACTTCCCGATTACTAAACGACTAAGACCATCGGACAGTGAACAAACTAAATGTCTATTGACGAAATGAGATTTCAAGACGGGCATGAATTCGAACAATTTCAACCAAATTATTACGAACAACAGTATTATGACCAAAATTATGGGTTCATTAATGAAGGGCAACAACAGGTCCAACCCGTACAAATTAATAACGAACAAAATCAAAATAATTCTGAACTAAACGAAAATTTTCGGTCAACAGCACCGGATAACACGAATACATAAAAATAGTATACAAAGGTTACACAAATGCCTTCTAGACACAGGATCCACAATTAATATGATCAATGAAAATATATTTTGTCTTCCCATTCAAAATTGTAGATGTGAAGTTTTAACATCAAATGGCCCTATCACCTTAAACGACTTGATTATGTTACCCAGGAAAAGTATTTTCAATAAAAACCGAACCATTTTATGTGCACAGATATTCCAATAATTACGATATGCTAATTGGCAGCAAATTGTTGAAAAATGCACAATCTGTTATTAATTACAAAAATAATACAGTTACCCTTTTTGATCAAACATACAAATTAATTACTTCAGAATCGGAAAGAAACCAAAATTTTTATATCCAAAAGACACCAGAACCAATTGCAAACTCAGATCAGGAATCAATAAAAAAATTAGATTTTTCGCAGTTTCAATTAGATAACCTAAATTAGGAGGAAACTTTAAAGTTAAAAGGCTTATTAAATAAATTTAGAAATCTTGAATATAAGGAAAGACAAATTAAAATTTACAAATACCATTAAACACGTACTAAATACAACACATAACTCCCCAATTTATTCAAACACACGAAAATGAAGTAGAAAACCAAGTACAGGAATTGCTAAATCAGGGGTTAATTAGGGAAAGTTATTCACCATACAATAGTCCTACTTGGGTTCTACCAAAAAAACCGGATGCTTCTGGCATAATGAAGTACAGGGTAGTAATTGATTATAGAAAGCTAAATGAAATAACCATACCTGACAAATATCCAATTTTAAATATGGACGAAATACTTGGCAAACTGGGTAAATGCCAATATTTTACAACAATCGATCTGGCAAAAGGATTTCACCAAATAGAAATGGACGAGGAATCAATTTTTAAAACTGCATTCTCCACCAAAAGCGGTCATTACGAATATCTTCGAATGCCATTTGGCCTTAGGAATGCACCCGCTACTTTTCAAAGGTGCATGAATAATATCCTTTGACCGTTGCTTAACAAGCACTGTTTAGTGTATCTGGATGATATTATAATTAGCAAAACCCATGACCAGCTGCTTAAAAAAAGGAGCAAAGATAGGTACGCAAAAACTTGAGTACATAGAAGCATTCGAAAAACTTAAGGCTTTGATAATTCTAGACTCAATTTTAAAATTACCTGATTTTGAAAAGAAATTGGTTTTAACCACAGACGAAAGTAACTTAGCCCTCGGGGCTGTCCTTTCTCAAAACGGTCATCCTTTATCTTTTATTATTAGTAGAACAATCAATGAACACGAATTAAATTATAGTGCTATCGAAAAAGAATTACCCGCCATAGTTTGGGCCACTAAAACTTTTCGACATTATATACTAGGGCGACAATTTCTTATTGCTAGTGACCATTAACCTCTTAGATGGCTTCATAACTTAAAAGAACCGAATGCTAAGTTAGAAAGATGCAGAGTTAGATTAAGCGAATACCAATTTAAAATCGATTATATTAAAGGGAACGATAATTTAGTTGCTGATGCATTATCAAGAATTAAAATTGAAGAAAATCATCATAGTGTTAAGTTACTCAACAAAGTGCAGAAAAATACAATAGCAACCTTATTCATTAAACAGAAAAACCAATAAATTATTTCAAAAACAAATAATCTTTATTAAATCCGATAAAAATAAAGTAGAGCATTCAAAGGCAGACAGAGACGGAGCTTTCTCCAGTTTAGCTTTGAAGCGATGGCTTGAACAAGAAATCGAATTACAGCTAAATACAGCAAAAAACGGGGTGGCAGACGTCGAAAGATTACACAAAACAAGAAATGAAAAAACTCGTATAATCAATTCATCTGATGATGAGGAAGTAAAATTAAGCAAGATAGAAACAATCCTTTACACATACAACCATAAAATTAAACATGACACTACTGGACAGACACCTACTCAAATTTTCTTATACGCTGGGCATCCAATATTAGACACTAAAAAAATTAAAGAGAAGAAAATAGATAAAATAAATGAAGACAGAGAGGAATTTAATATTGACACTAATTACAGAAAAGGTCCACTACAGAAAGGCAAATTAGAAAATCCACCAACCAAAAATGTTGAACAGACAGGCCCTGACCATTACAAAATCACTAATAGAAATAGAGTTACGCACTACTACAAAACACAATTCAAAAAACAAAAGAAAAATAATCAACTCTCAATTTCACAGGCACCTGGTACCTGAAACCATTATTGCTTATACTGATCACAGCGGTTCATGGACAGCAAATTCAAATTAATAATATTGACACCAACCACGGATATCTTCTTTTTTCTGATAAGCCAGTCCAGATACCATCCTCCTTTGAAAATCATTGCTTAAAAATCGATTTAACTGAAATCGACATCGTGGTTGACTATTTTGAGCAAAGACTACGAACCGATTACCATGCACCCCAGATCAAATTTTTATACAATAAAATGAAAAGAGAACTAACCGGAATAACCCTGCAACATAGAAACAAACGGGGACTTATTAATATTGTGGGCTTAGTTTTGAAATACATATTTGGAACACTAGATGAAAATGATCGAGTCGAAATACAGAAAAAACTTGTCATCAACGCCCATAACTCAGTAAAATTACATGAACTCTACGACGCTATACGATTGATAAATGACGGAATCCAAAAGATACGGAATTATGAAAATAACCACACCATCATTAACAGTCTTTTGTTCGAACTAATGCAGTTTACGGAGTACGTAGAAGATTTGGAAATGGCTATGCAGCTTTCCAGACTTGGACTGCTTAACCCCAAATTACTAAACTATGACAAACTTGAGAATGTGAACAGCCAAAATTATTTAGACATTAAAACTCCACTTGAATTAACTACAATGAAATGAATTATTAATCATATCCGACATACCCATTTACTTTTCACTAATAAACACAATTAAAATAATCCCTTACCCAGACTCCAACGGCTATCAGCTAGATTACACAGACACACAATCATATTTTGAAAAAGAAAGTAAAGTTTATAATGCCGAAAATAAAGAAATAAAAAATGAATCTGTCACCAATATTATTGAACACTTAAAACCAATTTGTTATTTTAAGCCAGTGCACACGAACGAAATAATAAAATACATAGAACCAAACACAATTGTAACCTGGAACTTAACCCAAACCATACTTAACCAAAATTGACAAAATTTAATTAATATTATAAAAATATAAGGAAAAAAAATGATAAGAGTAACGCAATGCAAAATAGAAATCAATAGTATAATTTTAAGTGAAAATCTGTTAAAACTAGAAATAGATTTGACACTACTATACCCACAATTTAATATAACAAAAATAAAAATTGTAAAACACAACGACATTGGTGAGATGATTTCAGAGAACAATATTACACTTTACATACTAATGACTGTAATGATTGTAATAATTTCACTTATTTTGTTGTACTTATATTTAAGGTATGTATCATTTAACCCATTTATGATGCTGTATGCAAAACTTAAAATAAGAAAAAATCAAAATCAAAACACACCACAACAAATAGAACAAATAGAAGAAACTCCATTACCCATACTATATCCATCAATACCAGCCCAAGTATAGGCTTCTCATTAAGGGAAGGAGAGTGACGTATTTGGGTGGTCCAAACCGGCCACTTTAATTATTTCAAAGAACTATAAACAGTAATGCACTTAAGTGATTTCCATAATGTATCCCAGCTGCGCAGCATCCGTTTCTAATAAAGAATTCTTTGGCAGCGGCGCTTAGCCGTTCTTGTAAACATCCTAAAGCCTGACCTAAGCAGATTTGACTGCTCTCTTTGAATCTTTTCCTAATTTTAAGAATCCAAGAGCAAGGCTCTCCCGAAATACAAATATTGTTCAAATACTAAGGCTTCTCCTCAATCCGATTTACATTTGATTTTTAGTCTTAAGCTAATATCCGAATAAAGAAGTTCAATAAAAACCTTCGTTAAATAATTCTTCTCAGCGTTGTCCTTAGTGAACTGACGGGACATTTATTCGACTCAATAAATTACATTATATTACAATTATTTTACTATATATATATAACACACAAAGTAATATACACGTAAGTTTTTAATTTGGCTGTGGAAAAGTTTTTACATTCTCGTGACGAATTTGTGCAAGAAGTTAACTTAAGTGGGATGGACCAAACATGAAAGAAAGAAGTTAACTTCGGGGTTAGAGCAAACGTGGAAGAAAGGCTTAATTGCATGTTTGAATAGCAACTGGAAAAAGCAGAAAATCTATTTAAAAAAAATTGCATGAGTAAATTAACAATAAAAACTTCATTGAAAAGTCTGGATGAAAATTTGTATCTTGTAAACCACAAAATTCCCGATTTAAATCGTTCAAAAGAAAATAAAAAATGAGACCATTTATGTCGCACATCGTCAGAAACATTTATCAGAAAAGAAACCGTAAAGGAGAAATCATACATGTAGAGTTTATTATAGTTTATTTAGAAAGATAACTGGCAACTCCTCTGAAGTGCCAGGGCTGGCAACTCCTCTGAAGTACCAGGACTGGCAACTCCTCTGAAGTGCCAGGACTGGCAACTCCTCTGAAGTGCCAGGACTGGCAACTCCTCTGAAGTGCCAGGACTGGCAACTCCTCTGAAGTGCCAGGACTGGCAACTCTTCTGATATCTTGCATCTTACATTCGGCCCTCCTGACTATCTTCATCTGACCCAGATGATGGTAGCTCCTCATTATCCGCGACAAAACGCCACAACTTCATATTATCGCAACTTGTTGATGTAGTGTTTGGCCCTTCTATGCTCGCTGCTTTTGGGACGTCATATCCCCCGTTTCGCTTAACTTGTACTATTTCATATGGGCCCAGATAACCGCTTGCAAGCTTACGGCCAGTAACAAATTGAGTTCGCTTGATCGCCACTAGGTCGCCTATCTTATACCCATGCTCTGGTCCAACTTTCTTGTCATAATTTCGTTTGTAGATCTTTTGTGCGTGCTCAATGTTTTGTTTCGCAAATTCACGCAGCTTTTGGCGCTCTTCCTCCAGCTTCTTTTTCAGGGTAGCGATACGCGCCTCAAGACGCCGTTTCTCGTCGATAATAAGAGAACCTTTGTTTGCGTTATTTGCAATCTCCTCGGCCAGATCGTCACGTTCCGTTTCGGCAGCACCGAGAGGCCTCTCGGAGCTAGCCAAATCCTCGGTCAGCTGTAATACCTCCGCCTCCAGGGCCTCTACTTTGCGCTCAACCTCCTTGCTCTGTACCTGCACCTCCTCCTTGGCGGCCTTGGCCTCCTCGGCGTCGCGAAGCGCATCCTTGACTTGTGCTTGCAGCCTCTTGGCGTGCGTCCTCTTTTACCTTGTTGTGAATCTTCATTGTTGTCTCAATCTCTTTGAGGTCGCCTTCTAACTTCTTCTTGGCAGCCACGTCAGCAGTTCGCTGTTTGCGCTCCTTGTCCAGTTCATCTTCGAGGTCGCGTAGCTGCTTCACCAGTCCTACTCTTCTCGCAATATTCGACATTGACTGACGCACTACTCCTTGTTCAACCCATTCAATTACTTGTGGCTTTACTGCGTCAGCTTCATCCGTCGATAATCGTGCTGGTGCATGGTGAAATGGCTGCACCACTCTCTCAGGAACTATTGTCAACTCAATCGAGCATTTTTTTGCTGGATTTGGCATCGCTTCATAACTTTTTTGTATCAGCTATTGTAGCGATATTGTAGATTGAAGCATAATCGTGTATGAAACCATTATTTTCCTCATCTCGCAAAAAAAATATATCCATGCTTCCATGCTTCGTACACCATCCGAAATTTGGAAATAAAATCGTCTCCCAGTAGAACGTCTGAATCTATCGACTCATTTGGCACAACTAAAAACTGATGGTTAGTTTTTAATTGGTCGATTGATACTTGGGTATCCAAACATTCCTCAGACTTCATTGATTTGTTTCCAAAACCGCGTAGCATTGTAATTTTTTTGATTACTTTGACCCCTTGCACCCGTTCAACAACATCCTTTCAAATTAAGTTAACATCAGCCCCCGAATCTACAAGGCAATCCACTGCAGTTTTGTTTAATTTAATTTTCTTCAAACGATTTTATTTTGTTACCACTCGAATATTGTCAGTTTTATTTGGGCAGTTACTCGAAATATGTCCTTCTAGGTTGCAACTAAAACAATTGGTAACCGCTGCGCAATCTTTCCGTTTATGCTCCGCTGAGCCACAATTAAAACAATGATATTTTTCACCTTTTTCGATCGCACGTATAGAATTTTGTTCTGGCTTTTTATCATCAATATTCAGTCGATCTTAAATTTCAAACTTTTCTCTCAGTTCTTTGTATGATTGGCAAGGTAACATAGCGTACTCATATTCGTTTTTTTATTTCTAGTCCATTAACGATATAACTGATAACTGCGATTTCCTTCATTTCACCAACGGCAGCAATTTTTTTCATCTGCAGCATATATTCGTGCAAGCCCTCGTCTTTTTTCTTCTTTTTATGTTTTAATTGTTTGTGAATGTCGGCACTGTTAAATTTACAGCCAAATTCTTTAATCAACAAATATTTCTATTCATATTCACACACACTTTCTACTTCCAAGAATATTTTTGCAGATCCGCGTATTTTGCCTCTTGTTTGAACATATTTTTGCTTTTGTGTTAGTTCGTATGCATCCGAATTTTTTTCAAAAATGTCAAACCACTTTCTGATGGGCAAAGATTTTCCATCACAGTCACCAATTATTTGAAAAAATTGTCAACATTAATTATACCCTTGAAAAAGGGTATTATAATTTTGTCCAGAAATGTGTAACGCATTAAAGGAAGCATCTCCGACCCCACAAAGTATATATATTCTTGATCAGCATCAACAGCCGAGTCGATATAGCCATGTCCGTCTGTCCGTCTGTCCGTCTGTTTCTATGCAAAAAATAGACTGTAGTTTTAAAGCTAGCGTTTTGAAATTTTTACCAGATCATTATTTTTGTTGCACGCAGATCAAGTTTAAGAATCGGTCGGATCGGACCACTATATCATATAGCTGCCATACAAACGACCGATATGAAAACAAGTCTTTGTATGGAAAACTTTTTGTTTTCCAAGCTATTGCAACCGAATTCAATATGTATCCATTTGACATAGGCATACATGATTTGTGAAAGTTTGGTTTGGATCAGATCACTATATCATATAGCTGCCATACAAACGACCGATATGAAAACAAGTTTTTGTATGGAAAACTTTTTTGTTCTCCAAGCTATTGCAACCGAATTCAATATGTATCCATTTGACATAGGCATACATGATTTGTGAAAGTTTGGTCCGGATCAGATCACTATATCATATAGCTGCAATACAAACGACCGATATGAAAACAAGTCTTTGTATGAAAATTTTTTTGTTTTCCAACCTATTGCAACCGAATTCAACATTTATTTATTTGACATAGCCATACATGATTTGTAAAAGTTTGATCCGGATCGGATCACTATATCATATAGCTGCCATACAAACGACCGATATGAAAACAAGTCTTTGTATGGAAAACTTTGTTGTTTTCAAGGGTATACCATCTTCGGCAAGCCGAAGATAACTTTTCTTACTTGTTTTTAATTTGTTTTCTCTCTGTTTTTCAACTTGTAATTTCAATGTCAGCAACTGCAGCATCTGATCAACTTTAAATTCCACGGAATTGTCAAAATTTTCTGTTTGACACACTTCTGCTTGTTTATTTTGCGCGCTACTTTTCTTGGTGCCTTTTTTGGCCGGCGTATGTTTCAGAGAAGACTGCATTGTAAACTTTTATACAAGCGTCACTTACGAAAACAAAAATGCTGCTACCGATCAGTTTTCGAAATGTTCAACTTTAGCTATATAATAGAGGGCTGCATGAGACCATTCAAACCATTCAATGAGACAATCGTGTTGAAACGAATGAAGTGAAGTCGGCGCGTTGGCAAATGATCGTGAATTTGTCTTCACTCGTTGCCCGACATCATTTCATTCAATTCAAATGTCACACTCTGAAACGAATGAAGTGAATTCCGAGTAAAGTGAATGGGTGATTCGAATGTCTCGTTTGCGTATTACGCACTGCGTAATAGAGGGCTGCATGAGAGTATTACTGAGTATACTGAGCATACTGAGTAATAGTGTGTGAGTTTCAATAAAACGCAGTTATGCTATGCTGAATTTGTGTTTTTATATTATTATTTATTATTACGTAACTGATAATACATTATATTCTTATCTTATAAATAGCCTTATTTTTAATTTTCAATGTTATTATGTAGAAACATAATTTTATTAATATTTTCTGAATTTAAAGAAATGGCAGAACGTTTGTCTGTTATTAAATTTCGAGCGTCTGAAAATGCTCTTTCAGAGGTATAGTTGCTGGTATACAAAAAATTTTGCAACTGGCTTTATATAAGTTTGGGAACATTTTTTTATGATCGTTCCACCAAGTCAGACAATTAAATCCATCATCAAAAATAATATTAGTATTACTGTAAATATTAATTTCTTGATCGGATTGATCAATGCTATTGCTATCATTACGTATTTCGATGAAGTCATCAAATGTATCATCATGCACTGGTATATTTTCTTTATGTTCCATTTTGAAATTTTCAAATTGAAAATGGGCCAAGAGTTCTTTGCAATTCTCAATAACTTTTTTTTTCTACTTCAGAAAATTGCAGTAACTTATTTGTGGGTGGAAATAGAAATAAAGCAATTTTGTGGAATTTTTTTACATATGGAAGAATTGTTTGAGTTATCTGTTGCAAAAGAGTTGACTTTATATTGGAGACTATGTCACTATCCGACAATTGTGGTTGACAGGCCTTTTTTAATTTGTTGATGTATGGTATTGTGAAATGAATAGTAGGAAATTGGCTGCTTTCAAAATTTTTGGATATATTGGTAAAAGTTTCAAGAACTCGTGTGATACCTGTAAGCTCGTTTATATGAATGCTTTCTATTCTATGTGTTTGGTTTTTTTCTTTTAAAGTGTTTGAAATCTCAATCCCATTTCCCTCTATGGATTTCAATAAAAAGTAAACTGTGTTCCATCGTGTTGGGCACAAGCTTTTCAACGTCGCATTTAAAAAAAAATTTGACCCTGACTTCTTAAAAAACTTAACTAATTTACTGCATTTATCAACCATTTCAGAAAATTGTATAATTTTGTTACCGTTGCCTCTATAATGTTGTGCAATAAATGATTGACGCAGTGAATATGGTCGTATCCTTGGAAAGCCGCAATCATGTTAGTACCTCTATCCGTAACAATCCCAGGCTGGTCTTCATCAAGGTTGCAACCAAAATTTTGTAAAATGTCCATGAGTTTGGTACGAATATTTGCACCTAAAAAAATAAAGAACTAATTATAATTTTGTTGGTGATTTAAAAGCATTCAATTTATATTTTAATTCAATTACCAGTGCAAGATTCTCCTTTCATACACTTTATTGCTAAAAGTCGGTTTACCAAAATGCCCTCTTTTATATAATGTATGGTACAGGACTGATAAGAAAATCTTAAATGATTGTCTGTCCATACGTCACTGGTGACTGCATAGCCAAACAGCTTGAAATTTTCAATGTCTGCTTTAACTGGACCAAAGTGCTCTTGATATAACAATGCCACGTTCCTTGAAATTGATGTCGGATGGGGCAAAAGATTGTCGACATCTACGTTAGCACCGTACGTTGCTCCCTCGTTGATCAAGAACGTTTCAAATTCTTTTAGACCAGTCACCTTAAATGGTCGACAATTCCTTATGACCCATTTTGTAGCAATTGTGGTGGCTTCCTTTTTTGTATCAAAATTAACATTGATTACGTCTTTATTATTTCGGCAGCTTATTATATAGCACTTATGCTTAACTAGATTAGAAGTGTTGCCGGAAAATTTCTGAACACTTTTACAAATCTTGCAGGCCACAAAATCTTTGATCTGCTTTCCATCTGCATCATTAACATGTAAAAAATAATCCCAGACTTTGCTACGACATCTTTTCCCCTTCAGCGAATATACGCCGCTCTCCAATTTCTGCTTGATTACAATCGCCGACTCCTCGATAAACGATGCGTCGCCGGACGTTAGCTATACAAGCGATTTTATTATTTTTCTTACTATTCTATTTTAAATATTTATAATGGACAACACATGGACAATTTAACAAGATCGCAAAATAATTTACATATATATTCATTTTAGACAAATGCTACAATATTATTAAATAAGACGCACACGCACATAATAATACACAAACCCATCGCAAACTTAGACTTACTTCCGCACTGTCCGAACTCATTTTACACAATGACAACACAAAGTATTCTGAATACTCAGAATACTCTGAATACCTACTCAAAATTTATGGGCTTCATTCCGACTTCGAACGAATTTTTTCAATTCATTTCGATCGGGTGCCTAAAAGTCCGAACACATACGAAGTGAATGCAAAGAGAACCCGACCAACAGAATACATGTATTCTGAATACATAGTAAAACGCAAGGGTACTCTAAATGCAAACAAAAGTGAATGGTCTCATGCAGCCCTCTTTTATATAACCACAACTTAACAACTTTCAGGCATATAGTTCACTACTTTAACAACCTTTCGCCAATAATTATGGAATATTAATGTGTGATGTTAAAGAAAGATCGCTCTTCTCTGCTTTCTGCCTTCACCGTCCCGTTCCGAGCTCCAGCTGCCGACCACTGTCTAGTGCCTGGGCTGGCCACTCTTCTCCAGAGCCAGGGCTGGCAACTCCTCTGAAGTGCCAGAGCTGGCAACTCTACTGCTATCTTGCATCTTACATACATATAAATATACACTAGACTATTTTCCCGTTGATATTTATAAACTTTATTATTCGGAATTTATGCCGATTATTTCATTTAATACTACCTTAGAATGTGCTTGGATAGTTTTAACATAGGAATCCGTTTGGATACATTATTTAACTATTATTTATTGGAATTATTGTTACTTATTTTATTTAGATCATTTTTGTTTTCAGTGTTGAGGAGAAATAAAAGTGATCTTGTAGCCATTTTGTTTGCCGTCTGTTCATTTCTGGTTATTCCCGCGTGATCTAGTTTACAAGCTGTAGATGTTTTGTGTATTTCACGTATTTTGCAGCCTGTTGGTTCAATGTTGTTGATATTTTTTATAGTGTAGAGAGTGGAAAGAGAGTCCGCGTATATGATGAATTTTTCTTTGCGAGTTCTACCGCGAAAATTGATGTATAAGTTGGTGTAACGACAGCTTTTAAGACATTGATTTGTTCGTTTATGAAAGTGAGTGTTGTGATGTTGTCCTTTTTGATGCATACTTGAAGGTGAATTTCCCTGTGCGTTATTCGTTTCTTATTTTGTTGAAATTTTATTGGTATATTTTGTTGGGTTTTGTGTCTTTTTTATGTTTTGTAAATTTGTTGGTGGGACTTTTTCTTAAATTGTGTATTTGGTACAAAAAGGATGTTGAATGCTGTTGCTTTGCTTATAATAAGTTGTAGACTGGATGGGATTCGTGGTATTCTTTTGTGTTTAATTTGATTTTTTTTTTTTCTTATATTAACTTTGCTTTTATTTATTGAATCCTCTTAAATAAGAGCTAACAATAAGTTTAAAAATCTTAACTAATACAAATTTTTTCTAAACAGTTGTTTTATTTTTTCAACTGTTCCGATATTAAGCGTTCCTAAAAATTTCTTCGCTGGGTTGGTAGGTCCCTTCGTCGGAGACGGGAACGACTGCTGAGCTGGGTTAGATTTCTCGCTAGGTTCCGAACGTACCACGGTGCCCCAGTGATGGGGCAGAATCTTTGACTGTGCTCGCTGTATGATGTCAATATTGCTGTTGCTGGCGTTGCCACATAGCTGTGCGCCATAGGTCCAGATGGGTTTCAATACTGCATTGTAGAGTAAGACCTTGTGGTCCAGGCTGAGCGGAGAGCCAGCGTTGATGAGCCAGTGTAAGTTGTTGGCTTTGAGCTTAAGATGAATTTTTTTCGCTTCAATGTGCCTGCGCCATGTGAGTCTTCTATCGAGGTGTACTCCTAGGTACGTTACCTCATCCGCTTTCGGAAGTGGTATGTTGTTCAACAAAAGTGGTGGGCAATATTGTCTGTTTAGCGTAAATGTCACGTGCTTGCATTTTTCCTCGTTGACTTTTATTCGCCAGTCAGAGAGCCACTTCTCAGTGTCTATGAGGTGCAATGCCAGCTGTCCTGTAGCTTGGATTGGGGACCTTGAACGGCTAAGGATAGCTGTATCGTCGGCAAACGTGGACACTGTTTGGCGACTATTTGTAGGAATGTCAGCAGTATAGATGAGGTATAAAGTTGGCCCAAAAACGCTGCCTTGGGGGACTCCGGCCTTAATTTCGTGGTCAGTGGAAGTAGCAGTGTTGCACCGCACTGCAAACTTTCCGTCATATACGTATGACTTTAGAAGTTTGTGTGTGCTTTCGGGTAGAGCTGTTTTAACTTTAAACATTAGGCCGTCTAGCCAGACTCTGTCGAATGCTTGGGATATGTCTAAAAATACGGCTGTACAGTATTCTCGATTTTCAAATGCAGTTCTTATCTCCGCTGTTATTCTATTCAGCTGTTCAATGGTTCGTGGCTTTCGCGAAAGCCAAATTGATGGGCTGGGATTATATTGTGGGCTCTCAGGTGTGGATTCAGTCGGATTAGTAGGCATTTTTCGAATAGTTTCGATATACATGAGAGTAAACTTATTGGTCTGTAGGATGAGCGAACTGTGTGGTCCTTACCAGGCTTCGGAATCATTATAATAATCGATCTCTTCCATCGTTGTGGAAAGTAGCCAAGTTTTGTGATGGCATTAAAGAGCTGCGCTATGTACCGAACTGCAGAATGTGGCAGCTCGATGATCATTTCCGGGGTAATAAGGTCGTAGCCGGGGGATTTTTTCGGGCTGAGATTTTCTTTAATTATGTTAGATATTTCTTTTGAACGAAACACAATTGGGGTGTGTTGCTGGATGCAGTTTGCGTTTGAAGTCGGTAACGAAAATGTGCTAGTAGCCTCGTTTGGCGTAAATACATTTTGAAGGTGAGCTGCAAATGTGGTGGCTCTGTCTGCATCACTACGTGCCCAGCCGCCTGAGGAATTCCTTATGGGCAAAACGGTTTCAGTCGGTGGGCAAAGGGTTGGGTGGGCTCTCCACAGTGACTTTTGTTAAATACCTGTTGGTGAAAGTTGCTCTATATATCGGCTCTGAGCGTATTCTTCCTCTTGTTTCAGAGCGTTGGTCAGCTTCCGTGTGGCTATTTTTAGCTTTTGTTTTGCAGATGGTGATCTGGAAGATTGCCATTCTCTACGTAAGCGTCGTTTTGCGTGGACGAGTTGCTCGATTTGTGCGTTAGTCTTATTCGGATTAATTGTTACGTTTGTGGTTTTACGTGTTGCAATACGACCTACTTCCGTAAGAATGGATTCCAGTGTTCCTGTGCAGCTCTCTATATCAGGTTCAGTATTGAGTTTTGGGTTTAGCTCAATGTGTGCACTTATATATTTTGTATACCTTAGTCAGTTCGTTTTGTGCGAAGTCAGTCTGTAAGGTGGTTTTACGTTTTCTGCGTACCGGCTGAGATGAATTAGTACAGGCGAGTGATCAGATGACAGATTTGGTAGACATTCAGCTCTAACCAAACTGTGAGAAATAATAGTATACGGCCGCTAGTGTGAGGTGAGTGGTGTCCTCCAGCTGTATATTGATAGATGTGGCCTGTAGATGAATTTTAGCAAACTCTTTGTAAAAGTGGTGCTTCATTCCTAATTAGAATGCCGGTCCCACCGTGTGCTCTACCATCGGGTTGTACCATAGAAGTTGTAATCTCTTATTTGAAAGTTGTATTTGCTTGTAAGATGAGTCTCCGAAAGAAGCATTACGTCGATATGCTTCTCATGTAGGAATTGAGCTAGCTCAAGTTTGCGCTGTGAGACGCCATTGGCGTTCCACGTAGCTATGCGTAAGGTTGCCATTATTTATTTTGATTGTTGGGAGACAAGCATTTGTATGAATAGGTTTTATTTACGCTTCATGTCTTGAATGGTGGTTCGCATAAATGTCATGAATTCCATCATGCTCTGTTGTAAGGCTTGGATCATAGCTTCAGTTTTCGTTTCTTGCTGCTCAGATGGCCTATAGTTTTGTTGTGTGTCCAATTTTGTTTGTTTTTCATGTGAGGTTTGGGAGTTTTGGGTTGGAGGTGTCATACCTGATTTTAAAACATTTGCAAAACTTATCTTGTTAGTGCTTGTCCAGGGAGCAATACTTGTTGATTTCGAAAAAAGTACTTCTGGATTTGTTTCCGATGGTGTCAGCTTGGCTGTTCCTTGGTGTACCTGTGCCGTGTTCATTCTTTTGTGGAGACGAGTTTTCAGCTCTTTGTAGATTGGACAGCCTCTGTAGTTTTCTGTGTGATTACCCCCAAAGTTACCGCACTTTTTCGCGCTTGCATTTTCTTTATTAGCTTGGCAGTGTGTGGAGACGTGGAGATCTCCACAGACTACACACACTGGGCGAAGTGTGCAATACGATCTCGTATGGCCGTATTCTTGGCAGTTCATACATTGTACAGGAGCGTTACGTTTATGCGGCTCTTCTACTGTAATTCTACTCTAATACGGTGCAGAAGGAGCTGGAGTTTATAAACTGGATGAACCTCGTTTTTTTTTAGGTGCTTGTTTTCTGGTTAAAGCTCAATCTTTAAGAGTGGTTGCGGCTGCCTATTTCTGTTTTTGATATTGTGTACGCTTTTGATGCAAAATCCATTTTCCTTAAGCGCCTCAGCTATCTCTTCGGGCTTTACATCAGGCTCAATGCCCTTCAGTACTACTTGTAGACCCTTGCTACTTTTAAGCTGGTAGGTGTAAAAGCATGTTTTGTTGGCAGTAAGATGGTTTATGTCTTTTCTATAGTTTTCCTCCGTTTTCGTTTGAAGTTTGATTTCATTAATAGTGTCTCTTATGAGAGGTATTATATAAAAGCTATCTTTTCCAATAAGGCCAATCAAAGAATTTACCAAACCGTTTGTGCTCCTCTCGCGGATGTAAATTAGTGGGGGCTGTATTTTCTTTGATTCGTTATCGATGGATTTCAGTGGCACGTCCTCGTTGGTATCTGCCAGCAAAGCGAATCTGTTCTTATTTGCGGGCGCTTCATTGTTGATCGAGGTAGTATTGTCGCGTATATTTTTCGGCTTGTTTTCTGTATCGGAAGTTTTAGGGCTAAGCTTTCGCTTTATTGTAATGTAGCGGTCCAGTCCAGTCTGCGAGGCCGACCCAACTTTTTTGTTTGCGTTTTGTTTTGCTAGGTGTGCAGCAGTGCCGTTTGGCTCTTGGGCTTTTGTTTTTGCATTCGCTGACTCAGTAAAAGCGTGAGCCGGTGCAGCCAATGGCGAAGTAGAGCGGGCTGTCGATATTGCTCCAGTTGTTGTTGTTGCAGATAGCGGAGCTTGTGTCGGAGCTAGAAGTGCGGGAGAGCAAGAGCGCGCTCTTTCTTGATTTGTTGGTACAAGAAGGTTCGTTGGGTTATGGGTTATTGGCCTCACGTTGTCTTCGTTTGCAGGTGTCGTGGAGACATAAGAAAAGTACGCGTTGTTTTGTTGTAATGAGAGCCGACGATCGTCTTGCTCTGGTTGTCGCTGAGCGCGAGTGTCGTTCTGGCTCATTTTTTTTAAATTAATTTGTTTGAAACTATTATTTATACTATTTCAAACGCAGAATATGTATTCGAGCGACGCCCGGAGCGTCTTTTTCGCTTTCAATATATTTATTTGTTTTTTTATTAATAACCATTCACTTCACTAGAATCAATTGATTTTATAGGAGTTTGATGAAAACACGTCTTCACTCATCAGCATACGAATGCCTAATCCAATTTGATTGATTGTTTCTTGTAGAGATGAGCCGGATGTGTTAGTGAATCTTTTAATTTATCTGCCGATGCTCCATTGGAATTTGGTTGTCAAATCAGGAAGTCCAGCTTCTAACAGCAGGTTGTTGATGGGAGAGGTTTGATCGGTTATATTTAAGTAATTTTATTGATGTTTTAATCTGTTCAATCTAGGAGTGTTTAGTGTCAAATACTACAAGTTTGAGTTTTATAGTTATTTTATTATTTTATTTAACAATTTAAAAATTTGACAATAATTTGTTAAATATAAATACAATATAACTTTTCTATGAGGGATAAAATTGATTAACATTTACGGAGAGCTCAGGAGATAAAGTAGTTCAGTAGTAAGTAGGTTATAGTTTTTTCAATTAGCACGAAAGGATCGCGTTCAGCGTGATTGGATCTGCAAGTAGGTAACCATAGGGGTCGGAAGGTGTTTGGAATCAACCATACCATGAATAAGCATGTGTAGAAACATGACCCCAGCATAGGTTCGGCGCTTCTTCAGGTAGCTTCAACAATTTAAGCCTGCAACGGTATGGTGGAAGACGATTATCAGAATCCCCGTTTAAGTTTTTTAGTGCAAATAAGAGAAAGTGCTTTTGCACAGTTTCAATTGTATTTTGGTGGGAGGAGTATTGTGGACTCGAAACGCACGAGCAGTATTTACGGATAGAACTAACTAGGGTGATATATAAGAATCTGGTAGTGAAAGGTTCGTTAAATTATTCTGACCAACGCTTTATAAACTACTATCATTCCTCTGGCTTTATTCACTATCACAGAAATATGATTATTAAACTTAAGTTTATTATCAAAAAGAACTCCAAGATCATTGATTGTGGAAGCACGTTCAAGGACGGGATTTCCGAGAGAGAAAGAGACAATAAGCGGTAGAATGCGATGAAACGTCATAAGTTTGCATTTTAAGGAGTTAAGGAATAAAAGATTTGAACACCACGAATTAAACTCATCTAGGTCTAGTTGCAGATGCCTGTGCAGAAAATGTTCAGAGAAGGAATAGCATAACTTGACATCATCAGCATACGTTAGCGTAGAAACATAATTAATCACATTGGGAATCACATTGACAAAGAGTATAAACAACAGTGGTCCTAGATCACTACCTGTGGGACACCCGATGAGACATGGATGACCTTCGACTTGGTAGTTTTAAATAGAAAACGCTGGGTTCGATTTGAGAGGTAGGAAGCCATCCAAATAAGAATATTTGGTGCTAAACCAATGAGCGAAAGTTTCCGTAGCAGGAGCTGATGACTAACTGAATCAACTCCTTTGCTAATGTCAGTATAAATTACGTCTGTTTGCAAGCGGTACTGAAACCTTCGGTGGATGGGATGTTTTCTTCAAGGATAGGTTAAATACGCTAAGCTAAGAAGATCGGGATGTAGCCAGCTACATTGAGGATGTAGCCAGCTACATTGTCTGGGCCTGGTGAAAATGAGATTTTGATTGATGAAAAAACCGTTAACACATCGTGACAGTGTAATTTAGAAAGATATAACGAGATGTAACAAGGTTCGAGAACTTAGAGACTCTGTAAGCTCTAGATTTCATATTTTTAAGGAGAAAGAGTTGCTTGTTAAACAATGGCGCTTTTAACGTTGATGGTGTCAATATTTCAGGGTCAGATTTATTTAAGGCGTTATGAATTACTTTATGAAAAGGGTCCGTAACAGCATCGATATTACTAAAATTTGAAAGAAAACTCCAGTCAATATTGACGAGACTGCGTGCTATTACTGTGGGCGACTTCAGGAGAGTCGATAATCAGCAAAACAAAAAGTGTTGGATGGTGTGAGCCCTCAGGAGTATATAAGGGACGAGACCTTAATATTGTGGCTGACGAGGTAATATTTAAGAAAATTAGGTCAAGCGACCTGCCACGGGAGTCCCTTACAGGGTTAAGCTGGAAAACGGAAGAGTCGGCTAAGCCATCAAGGAAGTGGCAGCAAGCTATCATCGTCAGAGTGGATCCATGAAAAGAGGGGCAAATTGAAATCACCCATAACTAACACAAGATCATAATCATTTAGCAGAGATAAAACTAATTTAATAGGCATAGGTCTTTTTTTTTTTTTTTGTAACGTTCTTAATTTTAATTTTAAATCTGTCCGAGCGGAAATGGTTTGGGGGTGACATTGACATAAGGGAGGTACATGGAATATATTTTTAAGGAAGTTAACTTAGGTGTCTATTGATGGGGGAGGTCAAGTGGGTGTTGCCTTTTCAGGCGTCTTTGGGATTGGCTATTGTCTAGGATGTTGATGGCCAGGTGGTTGGAGTACTCGTCCCGTCTTTTTGTGTACATTTCGCTGAGACGGGTGATCTTCTCTGCTAGCCATGGAATTCCAAGTTCTTAATGTATGATGGAGTTTTCGTGTTACGGATGGATGTAAAAAACTGTTCTCAGGCATTTGTTTTGGAACCGCTGGATTCTGATGTGGTTTAATGCTGTGGCGGAGGCTAGGAAGGCGGTGTCATCTGCATATGTGGCTACTGTGAGGTTCCGGGAGGAGGTGATGGGAAGGTCTGCTGTGTAGAGTGTGTACTATAAGTTAACTAAGTTAGCCGGACCGATCGTCCGTTCATAAGCTCCGGTCAAATTGCTATCCAACCATTTGCCCGGAAGCTCTTACATAGCCGACAAAGCTCTGCACATTGGCAGGGGACGTACAACCGCCAACCGGTCCTATTTTAGAAGTGACTGCGGCGAGGGATCCCCTGCAGCACATATAAACTAAATAGTTGATGCCTTACCAACAGAATCCACGACACTGAAGCACCTAAGTGAGCACCTATCCCCAAATCTTCAAGCTGCATTTAATAAATAAAAATATTTGAATATTTTTGCGGTTAAATTGCAATCTGGATTTCCATAATAATTAAAACATTTATATGTTTTTGAGAATTTTATTTACGTGCTACTATTATTAAATTAAATTAATATCCTTCGAGAAACTACGTAATATCCTGGCATCTGAGGACGTCATCCTCAGATAACCTGACTACAAAAAAGCGTTTGATCTAACGGCAGACGCTTCGGCCTACGGCATTGGTGCAGTGGTATCCCAAGAGGGACGTCCGATTACAATGGTCTCTAGGACATTGAGCGACAGAGAGCTTAACTATGCTACCAACGAAAGAGAGCAGTTAGCCATAGTCTGGGCACTGGCCAAGTTACGGCACTACCTATATGCGGTCAAAGAAATAAACATCTTTACCGACCACCAACCTTTGAAATTTAGAGTCGGAATCCAATCCGAACACCAAGATTAAGAGATGCAAAGCACGCATGAATGAGTCCGGCGCACAAATTTTGTACAAGACCGGAAAAAACCTCGTTGCAGATGCCCTCTCGAGACAACAACTCAATGTTGTTGAAGACCAGGAACCAAAATAGTGCGCGGCCACGGTACACAGCGAACTTTCGCTTACAAACACGATTGAGTCTACGGACAAACCCGTGAACTGCTTCCAAAACCAAATAATTTTAGAAGAGGCGCGCTCCCATTGGAAACTCACTTTTATACTGTTTGGAAATAAGAGGCGCCACTCGATCAACTTCTCGTGCAAACAAACTTTGCTAGAGGAACTTGCCAACACCATTATCCCTAATGGTGTGAATGCCTTCCACTGCGATCTTCGCACGCTGGCACAAATCCAGGACGAGGTGGTTTGACAATTTCCGGCCACAAAGTTCTGGTATTGTAAAAATAGTGTCACCGACATTTTCGCGGTCGTGGAAAGAAGAGAAATCCTCACCACCGAGCATAACAGAGCTCACAGGTCGGCCCAAGAAAACGTGAAACAGGTACTCTCCGAGTACTACTTCCCCAAGATGACTAAATTGGCGAGCCAGATAGCAGCCAATTGCAAAAGCTTGCGCCACGGCAAAGTATGAACGACATCCGAGAAAACAGAAGCTTTGCGAAACACCAGTCCCGGCCCATGTAGGAGAAATCTTGCATATCGGTATTTTCTCAGCGGATAAGAAATACTTCCTCACCTGCATTGACAAATTTTCGAAATTCGCTAAGGTACAGCCGATTCCGTCAAGAACCATAGAGGATCTGAAAGCACCATTCCTACAACTTATGAATGTTTTCCCCAAAGCCAAGGCCATCTACTGCGACAACGAACCATTGAAATCGCATACGATAGTGGCCATGCTGAAAAACCATTTCGGCGTCAGCATCTCGAATGCACCGCCCCTCCATAGCGTCTCCAACGGACAGGTGGAACGCTTCCATAGCACGTTGATCGAACTTGCAAGATGCCTTAAAATTAACAAAGGCATAAGTGACACGGTGGAGTTAATCTTGCTGGCCACAGCCAGATAAAACAAGTCTATCCACTCTGTCATTAACAAGAAACCGGCCGAGGTCATGCGGGCAGATCCGGACGATCCACAAAGATCCAGGAAAAAACGCCAAAAATTTTACAAGAAACCGAGAAAACGCTTCTCGGCGGAACAGAGTGTTCCAGGTCGACGATAAAGTCCTAGTACAGTCAAACAGGCGACTAGGCAACAAGCTCACTCCCTTATGCAAGGACATTTGGGGACCACAGTCCTAATTAAAGGGAGGGTGGTCCACAAAGACAACCTCAGGTAACCCGAGAAGAGCCCAGTTTCGGTTCCCTTGAGTTTTTTATTTTTTTTTCATTCATAGCCATTTGGCGTAAGTTATCAGTTATTTTTTATTATTTATAGCCACTTGGCATAAGTTTTCATTATTCTTCATCATTCATAGCCACTCAGCACTATTTTTTAACATTTCTTAGTATAATTCAGTTTACATCCTCTATTCACAATAATTGGTGGTGGGCAACTCCATTCCGAATACGTATTAATCAACCACACATATTACAGGTCGTTTCCAACGCTTTTGCTCTGTCTCCTGGCCGTGACCATATCACTGATTAGTCCCAAGCGAATTATATTCCCGTCATCGACAGTAAAGTCTTAGTCTGAGATGAATTCGCCTATGTTAGACACTCGGCTAATCTCTCCGAGTATATACGAGTGGTTGATGAAACCGACAACATGGTCGATATGTTTCCTTAATCCCACATGAAAAAGCTTCTGAGCCTTGATATCGCTCACCTCCGTGACATGCTTAACTCGTTAAGCGTCCATCACAGAGTAGCCAGGAGCCTAGACTTTTTGGGAACTGCGTTGAAAGTTGTCGCAGGGACACCTGACGCTGAAGATTTTGAGAAGATTAAGTTCACTGATGCACGACTAATTGATGCACACAATAGTCAGATTGAGATTAATACAAAAACACAAGTTCGAATCAACGAACTCACCAGCACAGTTAATCAACTTTTTAAAGTTTCTAAAAGTGCACAAAATGACACAGGCCATCTATACGAAATGCACGCAATAGAATCATTGTTATAAAACTACAGAATCTAATGTTAACAATTACACTCGCAAAGCTGAACGTAGTTAGTCCAAGCATATTGGACCATGCAGATTTGGAGAATGTTTGGGTAGAGGAGCCCACCGATACCCCCATAAGGGATATTTTGGCCGTTGCGTCCGTGAAAGTCTTACAATCCCCTAACATGTTGCATTTTGTACTGAAATTCCCCAAGATCAAAATGGCCTGCAACAAGATCACCATTCTACCGGTGGCACACAATGATACGTTGCTAAGGTTAAAGGATATTGTTGTGGCGGAGTGTAACGGAGAAATCCGCACCGTCAAGTACTGCTCCATATCACCCGGCGATACGCAGATACGCGGCAGAGCCATCTACCTGCACTTGTGCGCGTGGATAATGGAACGAAAATCCACATTAGAGCCACGCACCTTATAACATTTTTTGAGAGTGCTATGTTCAATGAGACTGTTTTTAAAAAACCATGACATGGTCCAGAAAAGGGCACCGGGAGTAGCTAACTCTCTTGTCCTGAATATCTCGATGAAACACGAAATCCTGAGCCTCCCATATCTTCACCGCCTGAGTGAACGCAATCTGAAGCAAATCAGGAAATTCGAAGAAGACGTCGACGGATACCGATTCAACCAGATGGCGTTAATTGCAGGAGCAATTTTCTGCGCTCTCATCTGTATCGGCCTAACCTGTCTGCGAGCCACAAGGGCCGGAAGATCCCCGGCCCAGTTGAAGGAAGTTATTGCCCAAATAGGGCAATAGTTAACTAGGAGGAGGAGGGAGTAGTTAACTAAGTTAACCGGACCGATCGTCCGTTCTGGTCAAATTGCTGACCAAGCATTTGGTCGGAAGCTCTTACATAGCCGGCAAAGCTCTGCACATTGGCAGGGGCTGCTATGCAGCTTTTTCTATGTTAGCTTTTAAGTTAGTTCGTTTTAAAACATTATTATATAAAGAGCACCAGCTCATAAAAAAAGACAACTCCGGAAAAAAGCCGTTACATTATTTTATTGAATTAAAACTGACTGAGTCTCTAGGCCAGCAGTTAAGAAGGGTGGTCCCTCTTCCACCATAATCGTCTTATTTCCATAGAGACGTACAACCGCCAACCGGTCCTACTCTAGAAGTGACTGCGGCGAGGGATCCCCTGCAGCACCTATAAACTAAATAATTTGTACAAGGTGGGTCCAAGAACACTGCCTTGAGGTACTCCTACTCTTACGGGCCTTGGCGTGCTGATTGATGATCTGCATCTCACTCGGAATTCTTCTCCCTCTGTGTACGACTTGAGGAAGGCGAAGTGGGAACTTGGAAGATGGGACTTGATTTTGAAAAGGAGTCCAGGATGCAAGACTCTGTCAAGCGCCTGTTTGACATCCAGCATAACGGCGTAGGAGTATTCCTTCTTTTCGAAGTCCTCAAGTATGCTCTCAACAAGCAGGTTTCATTGCTCAGGTGTTCCATGGAAGCGTCTGAAGCCAAACCGATGATCAGGGATCAGTCCGGCCTCGTCCAGTAGTGGCAGTACTCTGCGCAAAAATACTTCCTCAAGTATTTTGGAGGGGATTGCCAGCAAACTAATCGGACGATACGATGCTAGATTGGCTGCAGGTTTTCCAGGCTTGAGGAGGACAATTACTTCCACATTTTCGGGAAGTACCCTAGACGGAGGCAGCTGTTAAAGATGTTGGCCAGCCTTTGGGAACAAATTAGGGGCAACATTTTCAGTGGTGTTGTATCGATTCGGTCAGGACCTTGTGACTTGCAATTTTTTAAGGAGGCGATCTCCTGTGCAATCTCATGTGGTTCGACGGGCTGTATTGGCGGGACAGGAACACTTGGGCTGTCTACGAACCTTATGGTGGCAGATCTCTCTTCGCCAGTGTATCTGTCGAAAGGTGAGAATGCACTGTGTAGATGGTCCGCAAAAGCTTTTAGAATTCTCGCCTGAGCTCTCGTATGAGTAGGACGCGTTTGTTTATCCGGTTCAAAGACTCACACTAAGGTATATAAACAAGTCCACAGTTGTGGGATTATTTTGCCAATCTGCGAGTGCAGAAAGTGCAAACTAAGTGATTTAGTTGAGTGTATCATTTATATCAAATCATCATTTATATTTTGTCGCTGCGCCTGCTCTCTGGTAGCCCGCGTGGCGATCAGATGTCAAAGCTTAAGCTTTAAGCTTGATCAGCCGACATAGCTTTTGTCTGGTCTACAAGTTTAGCCGGTTTTAGAACCTGCTCTGCAAATGTAGTTCTGGCAATTCTTCAACTTTATCAAATAAGCAATTGCTAAAAGATATGGACAATGCATCGCCAAGTAAACCAATTGACTTCGACGCAATGGAGTCAATTGCTGACTTCGGTTCATCAGAAGTGCGCTCTGGTACGCTAGCATACTTACATAATGGCGGGTCACGCGAATGCCCAGCCATCTCCGCCCCATGGGATTTCACAACTTGTACTACCACTAGTACGGCAACTTCAAGTATCTCCACAATGTCATCCCAGTACAATTCAACACCAACACTAAATGGTAGTGTGTGCTCTACTACAATTTGCAAGAGCCAAATCAATGCGACGGTATGCACCTCACCGATCTCCACTGTTCACCTTAGAAGATGGCAAGACGTATCTCATAAAAGAACCGGTTCAGCTCTTTCCCCTAAGGTAACCCGTAAAAAGGCAGTCCCTCATCAGGAGGACAATATCCGCAGAAATCACTTCCAGGATTTAACCGACAACGAAGACATGGAACCCTCTAATTCGCAAGCGCCGATCACTCGTTCCGAAAAGAAGCGTAGAGCCAACCTGAAGCCCGCAAGTATTGATACACCGGTTTCCGGCGCCCCCTCACTAACTCGCCGTCAATCTAAAGTACCAAAAATCACGGCCCCCGCGTGGTTAACTTTCCGGGATTCGCCAAAGAGCTGGACGCACTCATTGGACCCACCTTTTCAATAAAAAGCTTAAATTCAGGTGATTGTGCTATACAGTGCAACTCATCTGACGACTACAGAACTGTGGCCCGATAACTTCCACGATAAGGGTACACATTTTCACCACCACCTGGAGATCGGTCCTGCCGCATTGTCATGCGCAACGTTCATCACGGTGTTCCACCGAAAGTCATTACCGAATGCCTGCAGAAAGAAGGTCACCACGTCCTCCGCATTTACACACCTCATAACAAGATAACGAAACGCCCACTAAACATGGGATTCATCGACCTCAAAAAAGACGAAAGTAACAACCTCGTAAAAAAGATCTCTGCTGTATGCAGACATAAAGTTTGCTTGGAGAAACCGCGAAAACAGACCGAGCCAGTCCAATTCCTCGGGTGCCAGGAATATGGGCACACCAAGGCATACTGCACCCGACATCACATATAGAGGCAAGGCGGTAAGTACCATCCAACTTCTGAATGCAATCTCGGACCGGACGATCCTAAATGCTGCTATCACTGTGGCAACTCTCACGCAGCCAACTTTAAAGGTTGCAAAAAATATCTTCAAATCAATTTAAAAAATAAGCAGCATCAAGATAATTTCATCATCTCCACCAAGTACTGCCCCTACCTTTGGCAAGCAAACTTACGCGAGCGTAGCAAGCATTAATAAAACGGTCGATCAAATCGGTCAGCCCTGTACATCACCAGCTTACAGCCCCCATATTTTTGTTGCCTCGGTCTATTGGCCCCTGCCTACAGGTGGGCGGAGACAGACTTTCTGGCACTTTTCTCCCAACTCAGCAGGAAATACCTTGCTACAGTTGACTGGAAAGCCAAGCATAGGGGGTGGGGCAACCACAGAATGTGTGTCAGAGGCAGCGTTTTGTCATTTGCTCTTGCAGACGAGGGCATTGACATTGTAGCTACAGACCTCACTGAGCTTTCATCTGACCATCTTCCGTTTCTCTTTGAACTGGATGAGTCGGCCCAATACTTTCAGGGAACCCCTAGAACGCTGCCCCCGTATGCAAACGTTGCTCTATTTAAAACACACATCGAGGATAATGTCGCGCTTAATTCGCCTATCAACACTATCGACGAGCTGGAAGCTTATGTCGACTGCTTTGCTTCTACTGTCATTGAGCGTGGACGACGGGCTACTCCATTACCGCGCGTATAAGCCCGAAAACTGTTAGTAGTCCAATACTCAATCCGGAGGCAAGAGCTCTTCTGAACATGAAATGACACCTCAGGAGGCATTTCATAGCAACAAAAGATCCTGCAACTAAGCAGTCCCTCTCAAGTGTCACAAACAGACTGCGTCGGATGCTTGCCAAAAACCGCCAGCTGGCCCTGACAATAGCAGCGACTTCTCAGTATGGAAGCTAGCGAGAGGTATAAAGAGGCAGCCGCTCTGCAAATCGCCCGTTTTGGGACACATTGGCCTGTAGCTGAAAACAGATTGTGACAAAGCGAACGCATTTGCAGAGCATTTGTTTTCCACTTTCACCCCCTTCTGTTTGACGGACGGCTCCCACAGAGAAGAAGTCGCTAGCTTTTTGGATGTGCCTACTCTACCAACCCTTCCCATAAAACATACCACGCCGCAAGAAGTCACTCTGCAATTAGAGGGCCTCAAACAAAACAAGACACCTGGACCCGATGGTATTGACAACCGGGCAGCCAAATACCTTCCTCACAAAGAAGTTATGGCATTAGTAAAAATGTATAATGCTATGCTAAGATTAGGGCACTTCCCTAAGCAATGGAAGCGTGCGAGGATCGTTATGATACCAAAACCCGGAAAAGCTCCAACGCAGATAGACTCCTACCGCCCAATAAGTATACTTCCAACCTTTTCATAGGTCTTTGAACGCATTTGGATGAAGCGATTGATGGATCCGCCGCAGGTATCGGGCTACATACCCCAATATCAATTTGGAAGTCACACGGTTACGCGGAATAAGTCCACCGTCTAGTCCATCGCGTAACGCACGGCCTTGAGTCCAAGCTCTACACTGTGGTAGTCTTCCTCGATGTCAAGCAAGCTTTTGATAACGTATGCCACGAAGGACTCCAATATAATGTTAAGGCTCTTCTTCCAGCACCGCACTATAATATCCTGGGATCCTTCATCACCGATCGGACTTTCGAGGTGGCAGTGAGAGACTCTCGATCGAGAATGCTGGCCATGAACGCAGGAGTTCCTCAAGGAAGTGTACTCGGACCCTTTTTGTATACCCTATACACAGCAGATATGCCAGTTCCGTCCCCCAGTGCTCCCTCGGCTGAGGTACTTCTGGCTACATACGCCGACGACACAGCCATGCTTGCGTCTCACATGTCTCTGCAAACGGCCTCGAATGTAGTACAAGAATGACTGCACGACATTGAAGTCTGGGCAGCCAAGTGGAATACAGCCATCAATTGTGCTAAGTCCGCTTTTGTGACCTTCGCGCTCCGTTCCGGCACCTGGGCTGGCCTAACATTTAACGGTGGGTTAATAGGATACATCAATTCCCACTGTTACCTGGGAGTCCACCTGGAGCGGAAGCTCATCTGGCGGGCCAATTTCACGTGTAATTGTTCGGCTGAGCGAACCAAACCAAAGCAAGTGTGTAAATAAGGTCCAAAATACAATTTCTCATTTTTTTCTTTCTCGATTGCACTATTTGCGGTGGGAGGCCCATCTGTTAAATCAGCCGGTGGAGCTGACAACTCATCGCAGACCAACAGTGCTGCCAGATCTGGTGATCGGGAACTAAATGGACAGAGCAGCAGGGGGCCCTGCCCCCACCGATGATGACCCATTCAGGAGGAGCTACAGCATGTCAAGGTCCCCAACAAAAGGAGGAGGAATTGCGGTGCAGGATCCCGGAACCTCTGCGCCGGCGGTTGTGTTGGAGGATATACCTATTAGCCGCCGCAGTGCTGCAGCGCGGACAACCCGGCCCCTGTAGCCAACAGCGGTAGCAATAGGAGCAACCCGAAGGCAAAGGACGTTATCAGCGTGCCGTCGCACAGGAACGGAAGGAAATCACCAATCGGATCGCCTATAAGGCCCCTACATTTAGCCGCGGGAACCCTTGCGCCGGCAGTTGTGTTGGAGGATATACCGACTAGCCCCCGCAGTGCTGCAGAGCTGGACAACTCAGCGTCGGTAGCCAGCAGCGCTAGCAATACGAACAACCCGAAGAAAAAGGACGTTCTCGCCAGAATGGGAAATAAAATTAACGCGAAAATTAACTATCCGCGTTCGAAATTCGGTGCCATGTCGTCATAGATGACAAGAGCGTACTACTGGAACTCTCGGCTCTCAGTAACAGGGCCATCTAGCTTCATGAAGGCGTCGCTAAAGAGAATCTTTCTACGACCGCTTCTACCCAAACCGAGCCCGAAAAGCCTAGAAAAAAAGCTACACCAGCAAGGGAACTGCCAAAAGGACAGATGCCCAAAGTTCAGGAGCCTAAAGCACAGGCACCCAAGCGCGGCAACTACTCCGCGGTGAGCTCAGAGGGTATACCTAAAGTGAATACGTCCAAGCCCCGCAGCTATGCATCCGTCGCCAAGGAGGCTCGCACTGGAGGCGAGTGGAAAAAAGTGCAGCCAAAACGCCTGAGGAAGAAGCCCGAGGCACTTATATTAAAGAAGACGGGAGAGGCCTCGCATGCGGAAATGCTACGGAAACTGAAAGCGGACCCGAACCTCAGCAAACTGGGCAAACATGTTTGCAAAGTCCGCAGAACTCAGCAAGGGGAACTACTACTGGAAGTAGAGGGAAAAGTCTCAGACAGCGTCCCCAAATTTAAGACCGAGCTGGAAGCAACGCTAAAGGACATGGCTTCGGTACGCACGGGAACTCATAGAGTAGCACCATCCTGCAGTGGATTGGACGAGGCCACGACAGCAGATAAACTCCACAGCTGCCTGGTCTCCCAATTTCAAGGCATTCAGCTGAAACCAGAGGATATCAAAGGACGACGATGAGGGATGGGACTCAGATAGCCTCTGTCCTGATGAACGCGAATGATGCCGCATCATCCAGGACGCGTGGCCCACGAGATGTTACAAGTGCCTGGGCTACGGGCATCGAGCAACGACCTGCAAGGCGATCGATCGATCAGACTGCAGCCTGCGATGCGGCAAACGAGGACACAAGGAAAAGGGATGTGTTGCACCACCAAAGTGCCTATTATGCAGCGACGAAGTGGATAAAAACCACCCGACGGGTTGTTTCGCGTGCCTGATATACAGAGCCAGCCTTAAAGAAGCGAAGTCCCAACATAATGCAGGAGCAAGTTAAGATTATTCAGCTCAATGTTAACCATTGCGCAGCTGCTTAGAGCCTCCTGGCTCAAACTGCGGCGGAGCGCAAGGTAGACATCATGCTTTTAAGCGAACCCTATTACCCTTTCCGTGGCAACTCCACAATGATATTAGACGAGACCGGTAAAGCAGCCATCAAGTTTTGCAGCAACCTGCACATACAGGAATTGGCGGCCTCGCCGATGCGGGGAATAGCATATGCAAAAATAAAAGGAGTGCATTTTTACAGCTGCTACGCCCCCCCTAGCGACACCCCAATCCAGTTCGAGGATATGATGGAGGTGCTGGGCAGCCATGCGAGAGGGCGCGGCCCGAAGATCATCGCGGGTGACTTCAATGCATGGGCAGAAGAATGGGGCAGCAGGCTATCCAATCTCAGAGGCCGAGCAGTTATAAACACAATGCTTATGCTGGACCTGGTACTGCTGAACGACGGCTGCAAACCAACGTTCAACAACGATAGGGGTTCGTCCTATATCGACATCACCTACACCAGCAGAGGGTCAGTGGCTAACGCGAGCTGGACGCTCCACGACGTTGTAACGCTGAGTGACCACGCACTGATTTCCTTCTGCATCCTACCGAAGGGCACGACTGGGAGGCGGCAGAGAAGATCAGTCGGGCAAGCCTGGGACTCAAGGAAGATGGACGAGGATATGCTGGAATACCAAATCGACTCACTTCGGATCAAAAATGGACACGCAGATTCAATGGCGGCCGACCTCATGAAGATGCTTGAGGCAACGTGTGACGCAACCATGCCAAGGAGGAAAAAAGAGCAGCGCAAGCCCCCAGTGTACTGGTGGAGCGCCAACTTAAGCAAGCTACGCTCGGAATGCCTAAGGGCAAGGAGAAGAGCGCAACGAGCCAGAGGCAGCACCCAGCACGCAGAACTCATGGAGGCCTTCAGAAGCAAACGCTCAGAGTTCAAGCACGGCATATTGGCAGCCAAAGCGCGGGCCTATAAGGAACTGCTAGAGACCGTGGATAGAGAGCCATGGGGACTCCCCTACAAACTCGTAGCTAACAAGTTAAGGAAGAGAGAGGCAACTCCAACTGACCCGGATGTTCTGGCTAGCATAGTAGCAGAACTATTCCCAAGGCAGACCACTCTATGGCGGCCAACAGCAGTAGCTCCCCCCCCCTATGACTTCCCGAGCATTACAGACCTCGAAGGTGTGGAGGCAGCCAAGCGAATCAAGCCTACCAAAGCTCCTGGCCTGGATGGAATTCCTGGAGCAGTCGTCAAGGCAGCGGCGGTAACTAGACCCGATATATTCAGGGAAACCTTCCAGCAGTGTCTCTTGGACGGGGTATTTCCGACGAGGTGGAAAAGCCCAAAACTAGTTCTGCTGCCGAAAGGCAAGGGATCAGCACACGCCGCAACTAGCTACCGCCCGCTGTGCCTACTGGACATCGTGGGCAAGCTATTCGAGCGCATCCTATATGCTCGAATAGAGGCAATCACCGAGAGCAGCAACGGCCTAGGTACGCACCAACACGGATTTCGGAAGGGCAGAAGCACTCTGGACGCACTTATGGCGGTGAGAAACATCGCCGAGAACGCTCTCGATGGCGATAGATGGCTGGGTGGCAGGAAGGAGTACTGCGCAATCGTCACGTTGGACGTGAAGAACGCCTTCAACACCGCCAGATGGCCAGTAATCCTCAGCGCCATGCATAGGATGGGTATCCCGGAGTACCTCAGGATCGTCGTTGGAAACTACTTCACGGATCGTGTCCTCTGGTACGACACGGACGCCGGCCCGAGATGCTACAGTGTTTCTGCAGGAGTCCCACAAGGATCTGTGCTTGGACCAATCTTGTGAAACATCATGTATGATGGTATCCTGGGCATCAACAAGCCCTTAGGAGCTGAGCTACATTGCTTTGCGGACGATGTGGCCATAACTGCAGTGGCCAAGACAATAGCAGCCCTCGAAGATAAGTGCAACGCGACAATTACTATGGCCACCGACTGGCTAGGGAAACCGGCCTAACAATTGCGGCACACAAGACCGAGGCTGTCCTATTAAGCAGCAGGAAGAAGGTAGAAAGAATGCTGATCACGGTCAACGGGACACAGGTGGCATCACAAGACTCCTTAAAATACCTGGGAGTAATGATAGACCACAGGCTAGCTTTTAAGGACCATGCTTGCTACGCAAGCAGGAAAGCAGCAATAACGACTGCGTCCCTGTCCAGGCTCATGCCCAATGTAGGAGGCCCAAATTACCCGGCAAGGAAACTACTGGTGGCGGTAGCCAAGGCAACGCTGCTCTATGCTGCACCAATATAGAGCAACGCCACCAAGAAAGGCACTTACTTGAAAGGAGCACGAGCGGCGGTACGGTCTATGGCCCTTAGGCTCATTAGAGGCTTCAGGACCATATCTGGAGACGCAGCACTAGCACTGGCAGGCTTGCCGCCAATCGACCTGGAGATAAAGGCTATTTGCCAGGTCCGAGAAGGTGCTACCCGGATGGAGGCTCACGAGCGACTGATGGGAGAGTGGCAGACCAGATGGATAACATCGCAACGGGGAGGTGAACCTACCAACTCATCCCCGATTTAACGGCGTGGGCCAATTGCCGCCACAAAAAACTGGACTACCACCTCACCCAGTTCCTCCCGGATCATGGTTGCTCTCGGGCATACCTACCCCGGTTCCACCACGTAGAGTCAGCTCAATGCCTCTACTGACCTGATGCTGAGGTAACGCAGAAAAAATACCCAGCGAAACCAGGGATGAAGGACGTGCGCCTCTTGGCCAATTAACAAGGAAAGGAGTACGACCAGGATCCACGTCCTGCTCACCGACGAAATAACTTGACTGGCAGTCCCGGTGAGCTTGTAAAGGACGGAAGAGCATACAGAGGTTTTTGTTATTAGTACGTAGGCATAACTCTACTTGGGGGTTATGAATCGTGCATGCCACCTATGGACGGTAGGTGGTATCTTTGGAAGATTTTAATTTTCCTACCGTAAGGCATAATAAACAAAACAAAAAAAAAAAAAAACAAAAAACCATCCACTTTGTGGGAATATCTTCTTCGCAGGTCTTTTTATGTGCCTCATTCCACAGGTTGTACTGCGGGTCTCCAGGTACCAGCTGCTTAAAGAATCTATGGAAGGCTTAGGATGGATAGCTTTTCCTTTAGTTCATTGGTGGCACGATTAAGTGCTGTCTTGTCCCTGGGGTTACGCGAGGAAAACCAGACTCTTTTGAGGCTCCTTTTTTCAGCCAGAGGGGGATCTGGGTTCAGGGACGTTAACTTGGAGGTATCTGTGTGTTTTCCTGTGAGTCTTCTAGGCAGGTTTTTTCTGAGGATAAAGGAGGAGGAGGATGTTCAGGAGCAAGTTTACTTCGCTGTGGTCGGATAGCAGCTTATCGTAGTTGGAGCATGTTACCTTTGAGTGTCCTATGCCCCTGGAGATAGAGAAGTCCAGCAGATCCGGCTGCTTTGAAGGGTCGGTAGGCCAGTGTATGGGCTCTCCAGTAGAATGGCAGTCCAGATTGCAGGTACTTATGGAGCGTTTCGCCTTGGCGGTTGTTTGTACGGGACCCCCACCAGGAGTGTTTGGCGTTAAAGTCTCCGGCTGCTATAAAGCGAGGTCCAAGTGACTCGAAGATGTCCTAAAGGTAGGTCTCGGTTATCGAGTGTCTGGGTGGGAAGTAAACCGCACCAATGGTAATATCTCCCTGTGGGCTGATAATCCTGGTCACGGCGGACTGTGCCCATTCCTCCTGAAACGCGGGAAGTTCCATGTACTAAATGCCACTCCTGATGAGCAGGGCTGCTCCTCTGCGTGCTCTGCCAGATGGATGGATTACGAGGGCGGGTCAATAAGTCCGGGACTATTTGAATTTTTATTTATTTTTTTTTTATTAATTTCCTTTAAATTACATTCTGTTTTTTTTAAAGAATAACAATGAGTAATGGTTGAAGAAAGGAAAAAAGGTAGCGGCCCTTCCCATTGCAAGGATACTTTACTAGTTTACTAATAATTTAATTCTGTTGGAGTTTTGCTTTTAAATCTTCTCGGTTCCAGCTTTCTCATCGGTATTTGTCTCAGGTTTGGGTTTTGGTGGTTAAGTAGTTGATTTGTGTGTTTTTTGCTGCTTTTTTTTTAATAGTTTCGTTGACTGTCTCTGTGTTTAAATCTTTATGGATATCTTCATTTCTAATATACCATTCGGCATTTGTCATTGTTCTGAGCATTTTCGATTGCGTTCGCTGAATTAGCTGTAAGTGAGATTTACTGGCAGTTCCCCAGATTTCTATTCCATACGTCCATATTGGTTTTATTATCGCCTTGTATATTGCAATTTTGTAATGTAATTTTAGTTTTGAGTGTTTCCCTATTAGCCAGTTAAGTTGTCGAAATTTTTTTTTTATTTTATTTCGTTTTTTTAGAATGTGCTGCTTCCATATCAGTTTTGCGTCAATAGTTAGTCGAAGGTACTTGGCATATGGGCGTAACAATATTTGATTGTCGTTGGTAGTATATTTCTTAGCTTATGCAGCAGTCCTTTGTGCCATACTTTGTCAAATGCTTTAGAAATGTCCAAGTACACAGCATAGCAAAACTTCTTTTTGTCGAAATCGTCTGTTATTTTGTTAATTACTCGATGGACCTGTTGGACAGTCGAGTGCTGCTTCCGAAAGCCGAATTGGTGAGGAGGTATTATATTTTGTTGTTTTAGGGTTGGCTCGATTCTATTTAATAGGACCTTTTTAAATACTTTTGAGAGGACAGGTAATAAAACGATTGGTCTGTACGAACTTACAGTATTGGCGTTTTTATTTGGCTTTGGAATTGCTTTAATTTGGCCTACCTTCCAAGTTATGGGAAAGTATTGCAGTCGAAGGATTCCGTTAAACAGGTTTCTAATATAGATGATTATAGCATCTGGTAGTTCTTTCGGAATTTTTCCTCCGAGTAAGTCATATCCCGGAGGCTTTCTTGTTTCTAATTTGTTTTATGTGCGATTTAATTTCTGCCTTTTTTATAGTTTTAATTGCACAATTTGAGTTGGTGATTTGTGTTGGAAGCTCAGCGTTGCCGTTGTCCATGTCATTGGTAAATGATGTTTTAAAGTGTTCAGCAAGAGTGTCTGCCTTTCCTTTGTTTGATCTCGCCCATGTGTTGTTGTTTCTTTTTATAGGCGGCTTGTGTATAGTTGAGTTCGTCAATTTTTTGGTCGCTTTCCACAGAGAATAATTTGTAGATAAGGAGGTTCCGAGGTTGCTAAGGTAGTATTGTAGCCGGTTATCTTTGTCTGCCTTGAGAATTCTCTTGAGCTCGTATGTTGCTCTATTAAGTTTGTTTTTATCTTCTGGATGTCTAGTCCTTTGCCATATCTTCCTAAGGTTGCGCTTTTGCCTAATTTTGTCTTTAATAAAGGCGGGAGTTTTCTTTGATGCAATCATTTTTATAGATGGTGTCGATTGCGTTGCTGCATATATGATGTTGTCATTTAAATATGCTATTGCGGAGTCCAGTTCGTTGTTTGTCTTTAGAGAGATATTTATTTCCATGTTCTGTTCCAAAATCTCGCGAAACATATTCCAGTTTGTTTTGTAGTTAAATAAAGGGGGGTCATTGTTGTTTTCTTCTACCCCACCATGTAACGTAATTAATATTGGGGAATGGTCGGAGGAGAGGTCTAGGCATGATTTTATTGTTAGGTTATCGCTGTTAGTTATATTTCTTGTAATGCAGAAGTCAATTAAATTCGGTAGTTTATTTGGTGTCAGTTGGCCAGTAAGTCTGTGCTTAGGGCACGGGTATTATTGCTCCTTATTGCTTCATACAGTTGTCTTCCCTTTGCAGTGGTAAGTCTGGACCTCCATGTTTTGTGTTTGGCATTATAGTCACCTCCTGCCAAATACCGATTTCCCAGTGATTTTAGAAAATCGAGGTACTATATTGGTCTTTTGTATTGTTAAATTTAGGTGGGCAATAAACTGCAGATATATTTATTGGACCCGTTGTTTCTGAGGTCGATATAGTAGTAGCCTGTATGTAGTCCTTTTTGAATCCATCGAGCTCTATGCACTTTATGCTTTTTTTAATTATTACTGCAGTACCACCATGGGCCTTGACTATTTGAATGAAACACAGGTTTTTAGATAAAAAGTTATTTTTTTTTTCAACGTAGTCTCCTTTGAGCTCTATACACTTAGCCCAACGTTTCTCCAATTTTTTTATCCCTTCCAAAAAATATGATTTGTCGAGGTCTTCAAAATAGACATTTGTTTGTGAGATGACTTCGTCATTGGAGGCAAATCTTTTTCCGCCAAGCCATTTCTTCAAGTTTGGGAACAAGAAATAGTCACACGGGGCTAGATCGGGTGAATAGGCCGGATGAGGGAGCAATTCGTAGCCCATTTCATGGAATTTTGCCATGGAAACTGCACATGTGTGCACCCGTGCATTGTCCTGGTGGAAAAGAACTTTTTCTTGGCCAAGTGCGGTCGCTTTTTTTTCAATGCCTCATCGAATCGACCCAATAAGTTGATGTTATATTCACCATTGATTGTTTTTCTTCTTTGAAGGTAGTCAATGTGGATAATACCGCGTGCATCCCAAAAAACAGTCGCCATGACTTTATTGGCTGACAAACCCACCTTTGCCTTCTTTGGCGCCGATTCACCCCGAGAAACCCACTGTTTTGACTGCTGTTTGGTCTCCGGTGTGTTGTGGCGGATCCACGTTTCGTCCACGGTTACGAAACGGCGCAAAAACTCGTTCGTATTGCGATTGAACAACGCTAAACATTCCTGCGAAATTGTCACACGGTTGCATTTGTGGTCGATTGTGAGCAAACGCGGCACCCATCTTGCGGAAAGCTTTCTCATAACCAAATGATCATTCAAAATTGAAACCACTGAGCCATGTGAAATGCCTACGGCTTCCACAATCTCTCTCACTTTTAATCGCCGATCGGCTAAAACCATATCGTTGATTTTTTCAATTGTTTCGGATGTGGAAACCTCAACTGGGCGTCCAGAACGTTCGGCATCTTCCGTGCTTGTACGGCCACATCGGAATTCAGTAAACCACTTTTTTACCATGGAAATGGATGGTGCAGAGTCTCCATAATATTTATCAAGCTTGGCCTTGGTTTGCGTAATGGATTTTTTCCTCAAAAAATAATGCTTAATGAGCACACGAAATTCACTTTTTTCCATTTTCTTCTCAGTCAACGCGGTAGTCTGATATTAACGGCTGTCAAAAACAAACTAAATATCGCAGCTTGTTCAATTTTTGACAAGAGTCAACTGACAGATGACTGTTGACGGGAGCAGTGTTACCATTTCAATTAAGAGGCGGGTAATTCAAAAAGTCACGGACTTATTGACCCGCCCTCGTACGATACTAGAAGTACATCGATGATGTCTGTTTGAATGAGATGCTCTGTTCGGCTTTGCTCCTCTGCATACCATATTTGCTCTAGTTGCAAAGTCTTATTTGCATTACTTTCTGTTGGGGAGGGCAGCTATTAATCCTCTCCATCATTTCTTTCATGCGGGCAAACATCGTTTCAATATGGTTGGTTTGTGGGGCTTCGGGTGTTTGGTCGGGTGTGAGGCGTTTGTTGGGGATTCTTTGGCTGTGTCGCTTGGTTTCCTTGAAGTGCATCCCTGTAACTCATACCATTGATGATAGTTGGTATCTGGATGGGAGTTGGTTTGTTGCTACTCACAATGGGTCTGGCTTTAGGAGATTGCTTTGCCTTTGTCTTTGTAGGCAGGGCATCCTTTGAACGACGTAGGGTGATAAGCTTGGCAATGTAAACAGCATGCTTTCTCGTCATCTTTTATTTTGCATGAGGACCACCACATTTCACGCAGCGATGTTACAGGAAGCAGTAACGCTGGGTATGTCCGAACCCTTGGCATCTGAAACATTGTGGAACGTCGTTGAACTTCAGTGGGGGCTCTATGGTGACGACTGACCTGCAAATCCTCTTAATTTTGTAGACCTCGGTGTTGTTGCACGTTGGTTCGAGATTTAAAAAGAAGATCCCCAGCGGTTTTTTTGAATTCCTGGCAATGGGATTGGGCAGATCCCTCAAAGTGCGGACGTGTTTGAGGAGTTCTTCTTTTATTTTTGTCTGGTCCGTAGTGTGGTGAAGTATCTTGATGACCGCCATGTACGCTCTCTCATCCTTTGGTTGAAGGTGGGGTGCCATTTGTTATATGCCACGAGGTGCTGGCGTAGAGCTGTGTGAACTCCTTGTTTGGCATTATTACGCGTACATTGTGGGTTCCCTCCTTTTTGGTACCCACGAGATTCGTTATCATCTTAACTGGAGCGGTAATGTCGGTCACGTCCGGGGTATAGATTGGGGGAAGCTTGAGGGTTTTCGGGGTTGGGTTTGTTTTTTCTGCTATTTTGGATGCCACTGCCTCTGCAGCAGGTTCGGGTTCGTCATCTGTGTTGTCATGTTTGTCGTAGTCTTCTTTGATTTAGAGGAGGCAAATGAGTTATTTGCCAGCTTACTATGCAGGTCTGCGCTGGTGCTAGGCGTGACGTCGGGATCCTCTGCTTGCCTTTTACGCGCGGGCTTGCGCTTGATCTCGACGAAAGTTCCACAAAAAGGGGGAGTGCCAAAAAGAGCGGTGAGCAGATTTTTATAACAAAGCAAAGATTTTTGGTTACTTTGTAGTTGTTAGCGACTCAGAGTTTTATCGCGTTAAAAATAAACGAAGAATATACGTTTAAAGTTAAACTTTTGAAGTGTTTTTCAGTTTGTGGACAACTTTGCGGTACTGCAGATTGATTGGATCAGTTCAGAACTGACAATAAGTAGCTAATTCGTGCGGGAAGCGTTCAAATTACGGAGCGATGTTAAACCGACGTAATTAATGTTCAACGAGTTGCCAGTTATGGTTGTTTTATGTTTATAAATATTGCTAATTTATATTTCTATGTTTGTACAATTTTGTTATTTGCATATGCGTAGGTGAGATGATTCCTCGGTTGATATTTTTGTTACAGTGGTTTGCACCAAGTGTGAATTTTGTTAAATATGTTGTTAATTTGAGAGTCATATCCTGGTTTTGGGTTGAAAATGAGGCAGAGGTCGTTAGCATTGTGCGAGTGCTGAATTTTTTTGGGTGAAGATATGGCTTAATTTGTTCAGAACTATGGGGACAAGTGTTAGAGTTAATGGGGATCCTTGTGGAATTCCGTTGTAAAGTTGCATCTCGTTTGTTGCATCTGTTGTTTACCTTTAAACGAAATCTACGGTTTCTGATGTAGATTTGTATAAAATTGGTTATTTATTAAAATTAATGACCAGATCATAGAAACTGGATCAACTCAATTATCTGTTATATATATAAATATATATATATATATATATATATACATATATATTTTATATACATATGCCTATTTATATTCTACTAGGTTTACCATGCCACACTTCTGATTGCATGCATGATTGTGAGGGATAAAAAAATAAATGAAACTCAGCAGATGTTTAGGAGTTTAATTCCCGAGCATTTGTGGGTATAAAAATTTTTGGTTTTTCCACTATATTGTATATAAATTCAAACCATACAATTCTAAAGACTGACCCTGAGCTTTGTTGATTGTGATTGCACACGCCAATCGAATTGGAAATTGCAATCTTTTTAACTGAAATGGCGCATAGTTTTGGCAGATTAATATTCCGTAAAATTATAATTTGAAGACCGCTTTTCCATTTTATTTTACAGGATTTATCATCCCTGGCATATCCAGCGAATTCAGAAAATCTATAGGATAATTACCGCTTTATTTGGTTCCACGACGGCATTAATTGACTTATATGTAACTTCCTCATTCTGAATACTGGACTGAATGATAGGTCATGACTAAAATTTTCTCCGAGGAATATCAGTGCATTTCCGAAGGGTTCCGAACGATCAAGAGCCTTGAAGGATTTTTTATGTGCATTCATCCCAAACAATCACATTTTTGTTACCATGCCGGATGGTTTAAAAATATTAAATGTGGGAGCATCAATAAGTTGAATATTTAGTGGTAATTTGGAAGCAGAATGAACCGATCGTCCGCCTTGTATCAATTTCGCAGCTATTCCAGATAAAGCGAGTGCCGAGGCTATGTTCGTTGCCAGAATCAATTTGATAAGGAATGTTTTTCCCGTTCCCCCTGGCACATCCAAGAAGAAGAGGCCTCCACCTCTGCTCGTTAAAATTCCCATTATCCGATCGTAAACGGGTTTCTGCTTAACCGTCATCTTAAGATTGTTGGATTGCATAGGACAGGATGTCACAAGTATTGTAGTCCTGTTCCCGGCGCAAATCCACATTGAATAAAGTACGAGTAGCTTGATTTGGTGCTGTAGCTTGATTTATTTGTCATAGCCAAGCACTATCTTCAATCATTATAAATGTTTCGTTGTTAATTTCTTCAGTGCATTCCATATCCTCATATTTTCGGCGTATTTCCTTGCAAAATATTATCAGCCATATGCGATTTTTATCTCTCCCATAATTCTGTTGGGAATGAAGGGAAGCTAGTGGTCAATATTATTGCAAGCAATGCACGAATTTGACTTGCAAGAGCCGTGTTGCATGCATCATTCATCCCACTGTTGTTCGTTCTCCAGTAAATGCAGAGCTTTACATGCACTTCGGAAAGTTGCATGTGTGACACCGTTGACGACTTTTAATTGCTTGAAAGAAGTAAGTCCAGGCACATTAACCAACAGCATGAGAAGAAAGAAACATGTCCTAAGTAAGGTGCACGGTTTAAATCCTGCCAATCGTATTCCATATGTAACAAGAGGGAACTTCTGAATAAAGCCGTGTTCTGGCAAGCATGTCTCTTTGACATAAAGTGAAGAAAGCAGTTAGAGTTGTATCAGGGGGATTAAGTACTCGTTGCTGCACATTTTTACTTGTGAAATAAATATTCCAAATATTCTCCAAATGAAGTGCTCCTTAAATCACAGCGGCGCCAAACATTGCATCTTTCACCGGCGCTGTGATGTCATGCCGATCCATTGACGATTGTCCAAAAAGTTAGAGCAGCTATATCTTCTGCCAAGCTTAATTGCAAATTACATTTTTATTTATATAGATAGAAGAATAGAAATTTATTACCTTGTATTGAATGTTAAATTTTTAGATAAAAGTTCCTCGGCTGGCCTTGGATGCTGATGCGTTCAAATAATTTTTATTGTATAAGTAAAATTGTTTGGGTGTGTGAAAGATTGTGTTGTTTTTTGTAATGCTATTATATGGGTTTTTTTTTTATGATGAGGTGGGAAGATCTTGGTACTTATCTTTGTAACCGTTAATGTTCCATTGAAGTATATTTATTGTCATAATGTTAGGAATGTGTTAAGTATTCACATTTAATTTGTTTTGTTTATTATTATATTATTATTGGAAATTAACAAAGTCACGCTAGCTTTTTATCCCCCTTCTCCAAAATCGGCGATGTCTTGCTTACAATGCAGTATTAGTATACCTTTACTACTTCCTGTGCTTGTAGCTCTTTCACAATTTCTTCGTTGCATACACCGCCCACTGTTTGGAATGTTTTATGTAGATTATTTTTTTCTTTTAACAGACTAATATGGATGTGCAACCCAATTGCCGCCTCGGTGCTTACTATACAGCCTTTTTAAAAATACTTGCAGTTCTAATTTAAATGCAGCGAAAACCCGAGTTCAGTGCCCTGAGCAAACATCAGTAAATGGAATCTGATGGCTCTTACTTGTCGCGAGATCAGCATTATCGTTTATGCCAAGTCGGGTTGCCGACCGATTATTGCAGATTTAGGTTCTTTGTAGTTTATAGCTTATACGGTTTTTGGGCCCCGCTTGTCATTGGCTTTAGATTTAGTTTTACAAACAGCGCATTTGCAATTAATCGCATAATTGAAAGTGTACTTCTCCGGAATATTGTCTTTACTTATATAATTTTATTGTTGCCTAGCGCAAGACATCGGACCAAGGAGGTCCGTCAACGCCCACAACGTAACTGTCATTTAATATGCAAGGCCACACTTACCTTGAAGACTGCTCGTGGGACGAAATAACTGTATTGAATAGTTGGATGCATCTAGGGAGAATGATCATTAAAAAATCCTGCATAACCAATTTGGGAAATCGGAATCTTCTGGAACAATATTTATATAATTTGGATTAATAATTTATATATAACAATATATTATACATATATCTATATATATAAAATTCTGCTGTCACGGTGTTTGTATCCAAACTCCTCTGAAACTACTTGACCGATTTGGATGAAATTTTGAGGGGATATTCTTTAGGCCTGAGAATCGGCTAACATCTATTTTTCGTACCCCTAACCGATAAGGGTTGTCCACCCCTAACATTTTTTTATTTTGTCAAGGTTTTTTTGTTAAAATTTTTTTGTTTTCAATTTTTTTTTCAATGTGGCATTAGAAAATACGTTTAACCCTAAATTTTCACCCTGACATCAACAACCCCTATTTTTTACCGCGAGTGGGTAAACCCTCCAGTTTGTTTGTCCTAGCGAAAAATGGGCGAACCAAGAATATTGTGCACGCCATAGCATTGAGAGAATAAATTTAAATGAATTCAACAAATTATTGTTCAGTGTTATGTTATTTGCACATTTCATTTTCGTGAACAGCGCTCCACGCTTCTCACTCATATACCACATCCTTACATACTTGTAATAATAGTTGTTTTCATCCAAGACAGAGATAAAAATGGTGTTTCTTTATACAGCATGAATTGAATCACGGATAGGTGGGACGAAGTCCACCGGTCAGCTAGTCTATATATATAAAATTCTGCTGTCACGGTGTTTGTATCCAAACTCCTCCGAAACTACTTGACCGATTTGGATGAAATTTGGAGGGGATATTCTGTAGGCCTGAGAATCGGCTAACATCTATTTTTCGTACCCCTATCCGATAAGGGTTCTCCACCGCTAACATTTTTTTATTTTGTCAAGTTTTTTTGTTAAAATTTTTCTGTTTTCAATTTTTTTTTTCAATGTGGCATTAGAAAATACGTTTATCCAGCATTTTAAATGGGTTCCGAGGTGAAAAGATATTGATACCGCGAATCCCTATTATCCCGACAGATGTGCCATGTCCATTTAAACGAATCCAGTTTCCAATTCGATTGGCATTTGCCATGACAATTAAGTCAAATTTATGTGTAATTGACGATTCAGAAAAATGCCGAGAAAACACAAAGGGGTTGATTTGAGCCGGAGTTCAAGCAAATGTCGGACCCAGCGACAGAGAAGAGACCAAAGAACAGAAGAAGAGATCCAGCAAGAAAACATTAATGCCAGTGAGACCATGGCACGAGTGCGTCAAGAAGAAACAGAAGATATACGAGTGGAACGCAATGAAGAAAGAAGATCAGAACAACGACAAATATGCCGTTTCAGAAGTAATAGAAGCAGAACAAATGACCAACAACGCAAACAGGTAAATCGAGCATTTATCTCAAATTCATTCCTGCGTCTGGCATTCCACTACGAGCCCGATATTGAATATTCTGCTCATTCAAAAGTCGCCATTGGTGCTATGGACAAGGAATGCCCGCATTGTCATTCCCTCAAATTCAACAAGGGGCCAGCCGGGATGCCGGGATGCGTTGCGCGTCTGGAAAGGTACAACTACCTCCTATTGAAACACCACCTGAACCATTGAACGGTTTACTTACAGGCACAGATCCAGATTCTAACCTCTTCCTAAAGTCCATTCGAACATTCAATTCATGTTTTCAAATGACATCGTTCGGAGCAACAGAAATCATTAGAAATACTAATGCAAATGGTCAACAATTCAATTCTACATTTAAAATCAGAGGCCAAGTGTATCATAAAATGGGCGCATTGTTGCCCATGCCAACCGAACCACACAAAATTTTGCAGATTTACTTTATGGGCGGCGAGGACTCCAGAAGCGCACTTGACAATCGCGTGAATGCACGTTGTGACTATAATAATCTAGATTCAGATTTTGCCAGACGCATCGTTGGCGAGTTGGACGATCTACTCAATAAGCATAATGAATTGTTGAAAATATTTAAATCACACATGCCCAAATTACAATCCGATAATCACGCTATAGTCATTAATCCTGATGAAACACCAGCTGGACAGCACATTCGTAGTTTCAATGCACCTGTTGTTGACGACGTTGCTGGAATCATGGTTGGCGGTACAGGTGCACGAGAAATTGTTATTCGTAGAAGAAATAATAATCTTGACTTCATTGCTGATACACACCGTTCATATGACGCTCTCCAATATCCGCTAATATTCTGGAAGGGACAAGACGGATATTGCATAAATATTAAACAGCGAGATCCCGTATCAGGTACTTCATTCATCACAAATTTGATCATTACTCATTTGAAAAACAAATTAAATTATTGATTAAACGAAATTATTAGAAATTAATATTTATCAATATATTGTTACAGGAGCAGAAACAAACAGGAACGTTAGCTCGAAGGATTATTATGCGCATCGATTCATGATTAGACGCGGCATGGATAAAGTTATTCTACGATGTCGTGAGCTTTGTCAACAATTCATGGTCGACATATACGCAAAAATAGAGGCTGAACGATTACGATACTTACGCTTTAATCAAGGCAAGCTACGTGCGGAAGAATACATACACTTGCGAGACGCTATTGCCAACAACGCAGACGCCACCGAAATTGGTAACTCCGTCATTCTACCATCATCATTCGTAGGCAGTCCACGGCACATGCAAGAGTATATACAGGATGCTCTGACTTTCGTGCGAGAATATGGACGACCATGTTTATTCATCACGTTCACATATAATCCGAACTGGCCAGAGATTAAAGTTTTGCTATTGCCGGGACAAAATACAATACATCGTCATGACATTACAGCACGTGTATTTAGACAAAAGTTGAAGTCTTTACTAAATTGAATTACTAAATTACATGTATTTGGTCCCACACGTTTCTGGCTGTATTCGGTAAAATGGCAAAAGCGAGGATTACCCCATCCACACATTTTGGTTTGGTTAAACGACAAAATCAGACCGGAAGAAATCAATAATATAATTTCAGCGGAAATTCCAGATCCGTCTACAGACCAATTGCTGTTCGATATTGTTACAGCAAACATGATTCATGGTCCATGCGGTACACTTAATCCTTCATCGCCTTGCATGGAAGATGGAAAATGTACCAAAAATTTCCCGAAAGATTTCACTAACGATACCATTACAAATCTCGAGGGATATCCAATATATCGTAGGAGGAATATCGATAATGGTGGGCGATCATTTATTAAAACCATCAACAACACAGAAATTGACATTGACAATCGTTGGGTGGTGCCATATTCGCCTTTGCTGAGCAAAACATACAATGGTCATATTAATGTTGAATTCTGTAGTTCTGTGAAGAGCATCAAATACATTTGCAAGTATGTCCATAAAGGCAGTGACATGGCCGTGTTTAGAGTGGAAAATACCATTGCCAATGCTCCTCCAGTGAATAAAAACGGTGAAATAACGCTCTACCAAATTGGTCGGTACATCAGCTCCAATGAAGCTGCTTGGCGTATCTTTGGCTTTTCCATTCATGAGCGAGATCCAGCAGTTATTCAGTTAGCCGTACATCTTCAAAATGGTCAGCGTGTATTTTTTACGAACGAAACAGCGATTAATCTTGCGATAAATCCACCAAAAACGACACTCACTGCATATTTTGAATTGTGTAATCGTGCAGATGATTTTGGGGCCTTTGCACGAATATTACTCTATTCACAAGTACCACGCTTTTTCACATGGGCTCAAACAAAAAATTGGAAACCCCGCAAGCCAGTTGATGCATGTCCCAATTTATTCCAATCGAACGCGTTGGGGCGGGTGTTTACAGTCAATCCAAGGCAGACTGAGTGCTTTTACCTTCGACTGTTGTTATCATGGCCCGTTATCGTTCCAAGATATACGAACAGTGGATGGACAATAGTATACAACGTATAAAGATGCATGTCTTGCACTCGGCTTGCTGGAAGACAACAATCAGTGGGAATGTATGCTTGCTGAAACAGCACTGAACTGTACAGCAAAACAAATTCGTCTACTCTTCGCTATAGTGTTGACTACATGTTCCCCATCCCGAGCAGAGATATTGTGGGATAATCACAAAGATTCAATGACTGATGATATATTACATCAACATCGTACACGGTGCAACGATGTAACGATAACATTCAGTGACGCTATGTACAATGAAGCATTGATTGCTATTGAGGATCTTTGTATTATCATTGCCAACTTACCACTCAGTCATTTCGGTATCAATCCACCAAATAGAGCTGCATCAGATTTTATGAACACTGAAATGAATCGTGAACGTCAGTAAAACACTGTAGAAATGGCAGAAATTGTTACGCGGAATGTGCCACTACTGAATGAGGAACAAAGAGTCATTTATGACCGCATTATGATCGCAGTTGCAGCAGGACAAGGTGGGTTCTTCTTTTTGGATGCACCAGGTGGAACACGCAAAACATTCCTCATTTCGCTAATTCTGGCGGAAATACGAGCAAATGATGGCATAGCGTTGGCCGTTGCATCATCGGGCATTGCGGCTACTTTATTAGATGGAGGCAGAACAGCTCATTCAGTATTCAAGCTGCCACTAAATATTCAAAATAACCCTGACGCAGTGTGCAACATAAAAAAACAATCGTCCATGGCCACAGTGCTAAAGCAATGTAAAATAATCATTTGGGATGAATGTACTATGGCGCAAAAACATTCTCTTGCGGCATTGAACAGGACTTTGAAAGATATTAAAAACAACGACAAACTATTTTGCGGCACTATCTTAGTCCTTTACGGGTTTTCAGACAAACACTTCCAGTCATTCCGCGTTCAACATACGCGGATGAGATAAACGCGTGCTTGAAATCATTCCCATTATGGCGTAATGTAGAAAAACTACAACTCAAAGTAAATATGCGCGTTCAAATTCTTCAAGATCCATCCGCTAAGACATTCTTAAACCAACTATTAACTATCGGCGATGGGAAACTTACTACAGATGAAACTGGATGCGTTAAATTACCGACAGATTTCTGCACAATCATTGATCCCAACATGCTCTGATTTAACAAATTTTTCCGGATGTACACACACAGTACATAAATCAGGAGTGGCTTGCAGAAAGAGCAATTTTAGCGGCAAAAAATGCGGACGTTGACGCTTTGAATCTCAAAATACAAGAGTTGTTGCCAGGGAACTTGGTATCATACCAATCTATTGATAGAGTTTGTGTTTTTGAACTCATTGGATTATCCAGGCATGCCACCGCATAATTTAGAATTGAAGGTTGGATCTCCCATCATTTTGCTTCGCAATCTGAACCCGCCACGACTGTGCGACGGTACGCGATTAGTTATTCAAAATTAATGAAAAACGTTATCGAAGCCAGCATTTTAAATGGAAAGTTTCCAGGTGAAATGATATTGATACCGCGAATCCCTATTATCCCGACAGATGTGCCATATCCATTTAAACGGATCCAGTTTCCAATTCAATTGGCATTTGCCATGACAATTAATAAGTCCCAAGGCCAAACGATGTCCGTTTGTGTCTTAGATTTGAGCACACCATGTTTTTCACATGGTCAATTATACGTTGCATGCTCGCGAGTGGGTAAACCCTCCATTCTGTTTGTCCTAGCAAAAAATGGGCTAACCAAGAATATTGTGCACACCATAGCATTGAGAGAATAAATTTAAATGAATTATTGTTCAGTGTTATGTTATTTGCACATTTCATTTTCGTGAACAGCGCTCCACGCCTCTCACTCATATACCACATCCTTACATACTTGCAATAATAGTTGTTTTCATCCTAGACAGAGATAAAAATGGTTTTTGTTTATACAGCATGAATTGAATCACGGATAGGTGGGACGAAGTCCACCGGTCAGCTAGTATATAATATATATGTATATATATGTTTATACCCTTGAAAAAGGGTATTATAATTTCGTCCAGAAATGTGTAACGCATTAAAGGAAGCATCTCCGACCCCACAAAATATATATATTCCTGATCAGCATCAACAGCCGAGTCGATACAGCCATGTCCGTCTGTCCGTCTGTTTCTATGCAAAAAATAGACAGTAGTTTTAAAGCTAGCGTTTTGAAATTTTTACCAGATCATTATTTTTGTTGCACGCAGATCCACTATATCATATAGCTGCCATACAAACGACCGATATGAAAACAAGTAAGGTAGGAGCAGTCGAGTTTTCCGATTGAAAAATACCCTGTACCCTTAGACATGCATTCAATTTATTAATTAAGTATCAATAAATAAATGAAACAATATTCTATTAGAAAAGAGTACCATAACAATATAAATTCGGTATGATTTGGTTATGAAAGTGAGTTTCGTAAAGCCATACACATTTCGCTGTCAACGTCGCAGTCGGCGTCGCGCAATGCGTGGTCGTGGCAGTTTTTTGCTGTTTGCGGGGGAACCGGGGGTGATATCAAAATAAACAAACAAACTTGTACTGCGTATGGTAATTACCTATCCAATGATATATGGCACATGTCTGTAGCTCTTGTAGTTTCTGAGATCGTTGATACGGACAGACGGACGGACGGACAGACGGACGGACGGACGGACGGACGGACGGACGGACGGACGGACGGACGGACGGACGGACGGACGGACAGACGGACATGGCTATATCGACTCGGCTTTTGATGCTGATCAATAATATATATACTTTATGGGGTCGGAGATGCTTCCTTCTGCCTGTTACATACATTTGCACCATATTATGATACCCTTTTCATCCATTTTTAATGGGTACAGGGTATAACAAGTCTTTGTATGGAAAACTTTTTTGTTTTCCAAGCTATTGCAACCGAATTCAACATTTCAGATGTCATTATTGTAACATATCCATACATGATTTTTGAAAGTTTGATCCGGATCGGATCACTATATCATATAGCTGCTATACAAACGACCGATATGAAAACAAGTCTTTGTATGGAAAACTTTTTTGTTTTCAAGGGTATACCATCTTCGGCAAGCCGAAGATAACTTTTCTCACTTGTTTTTTTTTTAACTTTGCTACATATATTGGATCTTCTCAGGAATTATGAGACTAACAAACGACCGAATCAAATCTTGAATTTAAGCGATATTATTAGTCTGGAAAAAAAGGACCTAATGATCAGCGCTGGGTTTACCAGGGTGCTCTAGTGATTGTTCTCAGTATCTTTGATTGGGCAATTTTTCTTAATGTTACTACTGCTGGCACTTCCCCAAAGTTGGGAGCCGTACGTCCAAATTGGTTTGAGTACGGAGTTGTAGAGTAGAACCATGTAGTTCAGACAGAGGGGTGACCGAGAGTTGATAAGCCAGTGGAGACTACTAGCCTTAAGCTTAAGGTGTGTTCTTTTGGCTTCGATTTGCCTGCGCCAAGTGAGCCGTCGGTCGAGGTGCTCTCCGAGATAAGTCACTTCATTTACTTACGGTAGTACGGTGTTGTTTAAAGTGATTATAGGACGGTCTTGCCGATTGAGTGTAAATGTTTCTAATATTTATGTTCGTTTATTTTGATTCGCCAGTCAGATAGCCACTTTTCCACGGTCACTAAGTGAGAAGAGAGTTAATTTGTTGCTTGTACCGGCCATTTAGATCGACTTTAGATCGCTGTGTCGTTGGCAAACGTAGAAGTTGTTAGTAGTCTGGTTGTGCGTATATCTGCTGTATAAAAAACGCACAGTTCCTTGGGGAATTCAAGCGTTTATAGCGTGGTCGTCGGACATGTCAGAGTTGCATCTCACTGCAAAGGTTCTGTTGTAAAGATACGACTTTAGGATTTTATGTGTGTTTTGGGGAAGCATTTATTTAGTTTTGAACATTAATCCTTCTAACCAGGCCCTGTGTAAAGCCTGAGAGACATCCCAAAGTATTGCAGTGCAATATTCCCGTTTTTCGAAATCTGATCGTATTTCTGATGTTATTCGATTGACTTGTTCAATGGTTGCATGTTTTTCTTGAAAACCGAACTGATGCGCTGGAATAAGATTGCGGTTAGTCGCGTCACCAGGCAGTTTTCGAATAGTTTCGAGAGACAGGACAATAGGCTTATAGGCCTGTACGATGAGGTAACTGAGTGGTCCTTGCATGCCTTTGGTATCAATTCCATAACTGATTTTTTCCATCTTTCTGGATAGTGCCCGAGATTTGTGATAGCATTAAAGCTAGAAAATATTGGGTATTAGTATTGGTCAGTATTATTGGGTTGAATCCTTTGCGTTATTTTTATAAAACATATTTTAGAATCAATCGAAATAATATAAAATACTATCATTTCAGAACAAGAGTATCTCTATGACGGATATGTATCTTGATAGTACGGAGTCAAGTGAAAATGTCGGACAAATACATTTTTCTTTGGAATATGACTTTCAAAATACAACTTTAATATTAAAAGTTCTACAAGGAAAAGAACTTCCAGCAAAAGACTTAAGTGGAACTTCTGATCCTTACGTTCGAGTCACTTTACTGCCAGATAAAAAGCACAGATTGGAAACCAAAATAAAACGACGAACCTTAAATCCCCGATGGAATGAAACATTTTATTTCGAAGGATTTCCCATACAAAAACTTCAATCTCGTGTAAGTACAAATTTGAAAGACATGTGGGTATTTATCGAAAAAGAAAATGTGGCAAAATATTGCATAATGAAAGCAAACATTTGGCAATTAAACTACTTTTTGTATTGGCACCATAGAGAAACATTTTATAAAAAAAAATCAAATATTTAAACAACGACCAAAATTCCATGTAATTTTACTATATAATACGCTAGACTTAGCTTGGTTCCTGGCCTGCGCATATGTTTTTTTTATATTCATTTTGCTGGAAAGCTTACATAAAAATTCAAAATATGGAGAAATTAATTCTAATTTTGATGCTTATGTATTATTAATATGCCTTAATATATTTATTTTGTGTTAACTTTTCTCTCCTTAAAAATTCTAAAAAAATATTTATATAAACACAAACGCTATATTTCATTGTCTAAATCTATAACTTTGGGCGGACTCTAAGTTGCTGTAAAATGCCGGATTTGTTAAATATGTAGAAAATATTGGATCTACTTGGTTCCTTATAAAAGGGATTTTGAAAAATGCCTTTAGCTTATACTCCCAAAAACACAAAAGTTATGGCATTCCCGATCGTTCCGTTATATAGCACCTATATAATATAGTCGTCAGATCTGTTTAACATTTTTTTTATTTACATAGATTCATAATAGAAGCTCTGATCAAAGTTCTATCTGTAAAAAGAAAGCATTTTCGTAGAGTTGTCGGATAGATGGTCGGATATTTGAAGTCGTAAACTTTAGAACTGATATACTATTTTGCGTATAAACAGGCAGACTGACATGGTTATTTAGACTTAGAATGTGATTCTGTTCGAGAATATACATATATATATGACACCAGCATCGGAAGTAAAGCGGCATTAATTTGCCGTTGGAGTTATTTAGTAGCAGAATTTTTAAGATTTAATTATAATAAACATCTTATAATAAACATCTTGTGCGAAAACTAACCAAGAGAAGTGAAAGCAGTTTAACTTTGACAGTCGTTGGTACAGTTAATGGTAATTCAAAATTATAAAGTCGTACAGCTTTGGAATTACATTTGGACATTTGGTGGAAACTTACCGTCGTGTAAAAAGTTTCAAAAATACACAAAAGTGGATATACTGCGAATACAGGTAACCGAGTTGATAAAGTGTAATATTGGTCGCCCAAGGTGCTGTCAGTTTGCTAGCTCGTTTAAAAAAGAATGGAAACGACCGTCTCGGTATTGTTTTTAGCGAGTTAAACTCGAATACGATTTCGGAAAAATACCCATTTTAGCTTATCAGTGAGAAAATTGCCAGACTTATTATTTTACGTTTGGATGGCGATTGGTTTCCACCAAATTCCGAACCACCATGTCCGTAGAATATACCGCGTTTGTGACCGCAGATGGCCAATTCGAGTTGCTAACAATGCCTTTCGACCTTAAAAATGCGCCATCTATTTTTCAATCCTCAGTCTTTAATTGGTGATGCTGCTTATTCTATTTTAATTATTTATATGTAATTCAGGAGTTAGGCTTGGAAGGGCCAACAAATTTTGACCGTTTTTACGAAGGCTGGTTTCACCTTTAATCACAATAAATTTTGTTTTCTCAAAACAACGGTTTAGTATCTGGGTTATGAAGTACGAGCGGAAAAGATTTGACCAAGTATACGAAAGATAGCTGCATTAAGCTCTCCGCAAGGGTCACTGGGGACAAAAAAATGAATTGACTTGGCCTTAAATACTCGCAAATTTCTACCTATCTTTTCCTAAATTATTAAACCTTTGTATTCGCTATCATCTGGTAAAGTTTACGTTGCATGGAACTCTGTGCTTAAAGAAATCAGCCTCAAAGTTGTAACGATTCTCAGGAATGAATCTGTTCTGGTAATTTTCGACGTCCCAGAATTCACCGCTGGGGGGCCTACTTACAGTAGTTTAATTTTGATGCTCAGTATAGAGAGGGCAAGCCTATGGCTCATGTCGATTTCCTGTCATGAAATCTCTTTTTACCTACACATGTTTCGACTTAGAGTAAAATTTCCGAAAAACGAGTAAATCTGTCTGAAATTTCAAGTGTTTGGCTTCATGCTGAGCAACGGTTGGGCCACGTGATAGTGAAAATTGTCAATAAATTGGATTTAGAAGAGTTGGCCGCAAACTTGGCCAAAATGTATGATCTATTAAAAGGTTTATTATACCGCAAAGTCCAAAGACGTGGTAAAATAAGTTATTTCTCAGTTGTACCCAGAGCTTTCAAATGTTTTGCAATTAATCATGTTCACGAGTCAAAAATCCATTTAGGGTGGCAAAAGTTTATCAGAATTATTGGTTCGCCAAAATGAACAAGTAGTGCAGTGTTAGTTCATTCGTCCCATTTCATTCCAAAGATGAGAATGCCGTGGCATACGATTAACATAGATATAACGGGTAAATTGAGTGGCAAGAGCATTTGGAAAGAGCATGTCATTGTTTAGATTAATGCTTATACGAAGTTCGTTTAATTATATTACACTTTAACGACAGACGCTGAAAGTTGTGTGGGTGCTATAAAATCTTCCGTATCTTTATTTGGTGTACTGAATCGCATAATCGCCGATCAGGGCAAATATTTCACCAGCTCTAAGTTTTCAGAGTTCTGTGGTTCGCAAAAAATAAATTTTACGTGTTTGCTATTGGAACTAGCCGTGCAAATGGGCAAGTTGAACAGGTAAAATGTATTGTCAGTAGCAGAATGAAATCAACGATCGTGGCAGGACGCACTTGGTGAAGTGCAACTTTCACTAAATTGTAAAATTTGTTGTGCCACTGAGGCAAATCCGTTGGTGGTGGTAATTTGCGAAATGGCTCGATACCTTGGGTTAGTTTCTTCATGTGAGACTGAATATATTTGGCAAACATTAGAGCCCGTGCAACAAAAATATGAATTCAGAAGCCAGTAACAGAAGTCTTGGAGGGTGTCAGGTATATCTTAAAGTCCTTGACAAGTAACCGAACGTACAAGTATTTCCATGAAGATCTAAGAAAATTGCCAGAAGCTGAAATTCTTAATGAGTTAAATAACGCGAACGAGAGTTATACGCATGAAATAGACGATAAATTGTAAGATTATCCGACGTGGTGCGACTGTGAGTTGTGAAAAAGAGTTATTCGTCTAGGTGATACGAAGAGTTATGATAAAGAGTTATCCGGGTAGATCTATTTTCTGTCGGATCTAGGTCCCTTTAATATTTTCATTTCGCATATCATTGAGCCCTTTGTATGATATCAATATTACTGATGGCACTTCCAATAGTTGGGAGCCGTACGTCCAAGTTGGTTTTAGTATGGAATTATGGAGCAGAATCCAGTAGTCCACACAGAGGGATGATCGAGAGTTGATAAGCCAGTGGAGACTACTAGCCTTAAGATTAATATGTGTTCTTTGGGCTTCGATGTGCCTGCACCAGGTAAACCTTCAGTCAAGGTGTACTCCAAGATACGTAACTTAATTTGCTTTCAGGATTACGGTGTTGTGTAAGGTGATTTATGGGCAGTCTTGCCGTTTGAGTTTAAATGTTCCATGCTTACATTTTTGCATCCGAACTATTCTTAGAGCAAAAAGGTGTCGCAAGAGAAATCAATACTACCAATAAAACGAATATGCCATGTCGTTATATGCAAGTCGTTCAGTGGGTCCTACTAACACTTCCACTTGCGTGATTTTGATGTACAAATAAAACACCGAGGTGCTGAAAAGTTGAGACATGTGGTCTAATTGCAACACTAGTTCAACGAAGATTGAGCAATTCAACGATGAGAGGCAACAAACTGGCTGAAACTAAGGTCAATATCGAAATGCCACAGAAAACCTATAAGCAGAACCATGACAAGTGTCGCCGTCAAGAACATGGATATAGCTCGGCGGACTCTTCGCCATTAAGAGGACATAGTTAGTTCGGGAATATTCATTTTATAGATATCAGGAGATATTTTTCAAATAAACATTTTTTTATAAGACAGTGACATCAGTCCATACCGGGGGTCCGGTCGGTGGATTTTAATGGATTTTAGGGGGGTAAATTCTATTGGGGGCCAATAAATAACTTAAAGTGATGAAATGAAGGACAAATCGGACAAAGATTGTTCAATTGTTGTGTTAAGTTTTTATTTACAACTTTTGCTCTTGAAGTAGCAAGAGATGTGAGCGGTTGCATGAGTAGCTGATGAGGCTGACGAGCGCCCTCGGCATATACGGCGTCCCTAACAGCGGATTTGTTACGCATGGAAGATTCATTCCGTAGCTAAAGGCTGCTGAATTTGGAATCAATCGCACAGAGTTGTTCGTTGATTTTACGGAAACCACCGAACAACTATTTAAACCCATTCCTTGTCTGTCTCATAAAGGTTCGCATTTCCTTCTGAACAAGACTACATCCTTTACGTTAAAAATGGAGGCCGGCATTGCAACTAAATCCAAATTTTCGATAATTTATCTATGTGGCAGTTATAAATATAGACGGCTGATCCGTAAAAACTGTTTTTTATGGGTCCAGATACCAAAAAAAATGATTAGTAAATTTCAGTTTCTACTTAAAAAACATTGACGTATAGAATTTACGATCGTTAAGTACACACTTTGTCGTCATTGTCGCTCTCAACAACTATGATTGCTTAGGCAACGTTTGTTTTTTATGTGCCAGTGTACGAGGCATATGTGCCAGTGTACGAGGCATATAAAAAACAAACGTTGCAGTCAATTACACCTTTAGGTCATAAAATACACGTTGGAGAAATTAGTCCGGGAAAAGTCAAGACGAATGCTATTGCCATGTTCCCAAATCCAAATATTGCCGAAATACGACTGTTTCTGGGTCTCACAGAATACTCTTGGACATTTTTTTGGTGGATATGCCATAATCAGAAACCTTGCGTATGATATTAGGGAAAGCACAATCTATTAAATGGGAGCAATCCCAAAAAAGACGCGTTTTTGAAATTCATGGGATGTCATGTCCTTTTATTACCAGTTATCGAGTAGATGATAAACTCGATTCAGTTCGTGTTCTGATGCCAGTCCTGTAGGTTTATCTGGTGTGCTGTGCAGAGCAATGATGGTCAATTAAAGCCCACTCCATATTTCAGTCCAGGAACACATAAGTCCGAGAAAAACTACCATAGACATAGGGTCGAAAGCGTTGCTTATTGTCGAGTCTTTGGAGTGGATCAAGTATTATATCAGCCGAAAAAGATCCGTGTCGTCACCGATTGCAATGCCTTGAAATCGCCAATGGACAAGAAAGAACTTATACCCTGAATTTCTAGATGGTGGTTATGCACACAAGAAAATGACACCGAAATTATATATTGAAACGTACAATGTGCCACGTGGTTGCTTTAAGTTGCGCGTCATTTGAAGGATTTGCATCCGTTACGCAAAAGTCTAGTTTGTTAATCTTTTTGTCTTATCTTACGGATACGTCTGCTCGTGAAATAAAAGTCAAAGATTGTTCTACAACTTTTCAAAATAGATCACTCTTACCTGTAAAAATGTAAAAGATGTTTGTTAATTTCAAAAGTTTTAACTTTACAATCAATGATGCTATCTAAACATGTTTTACGTCGTTTGAAAAGTTTCCATTCGGATTGTTGTTGTGGTTTTAACAAGATACATAAAAAAAGCAGGAGATTCTGCGGTATGTGAGCAGGATTAGTTAAGCTGAGCTAAAATCTAAGTTCGCATTATCCCAGACCGATACTCTCATTAATAAGCTTCTTTCTACCCAGACTCGGCTACACTATAAGATCTGGCTATTTCTTGTTTCGGTGAAGCAAACAGTGTTGAGGGAAACTTCCAGGAAGCGCAGATCAGCGTCAGTTATTTTTGTTCTTTTTGAAAATATATAGGATCTTCAGCATATATATTTAAAAAACAAAATAAAATGGATATATTTAAAACAAAGTCAATATTTGTCGGAGCTAAATCCTTTTGAGATAGTTATTAAAATGTAAAGCACTAAACTTAATAACAGAATAGATAAAATTTACTTTGTTGGATTTAGTGATTATTTTAATAATGCATTGTAGGCAAGTTGGTAGTTGTAATCTTAATGGGTATAAAAAATCTGCTTTGTCGAAATTACTTGGGTGCAATTCAAGCAGCTACATCCTGATCTCTACAAAGGCACTTAAAAACACAAACTTTCAAATGTGTTAACGCTGTTATATTATATTAAAAGCCGAATAAGTCTGCATCTGTATATTCTAGTAAGTCGGTGACGTCCTTTTTAAATGAATACTAAGAGCAAAAACAAAAGAGAAAATAGACATACGCCATAAAAAGTTTCTCGACTGCAGCGACTCGCAGTTACGATCATTGTTAAATCTCAAAATAGCAAAATTCAGCAGCACCTGCTAAAGCTTATCCATTTCATACGATAATTTTCCGAAACATACGAGGGCGGGTCAATAAGTCCGTGACTTTTTAAATTTCCCGCCTCTTAATTGAAATGATAACACTGCTCCTGTCAACAGTCATCTGTCAGTTGACTCTTGTCAAAAATTGAACAAGCTGCGACATTTAGTTTGTTTTTGACAGCCGTTAATATCAGACTACCGCGTTGACTGAGAAGAAAATGGAAAAAAGTGAATTTCGTGTGCTCATTAAGCATTATTTTTTGAGGAAAAAATCCATTACGCAAACCAAGGCCAAGCTTGATAAATATGGAGACTCTGCACCATCCATTTCCATGGTAAAAAAGTGGTTTACTGAATTCCGATGTGGCCGTACAAGCACGGAAGAGATGCCGAACGTTCTGGACGCCCAGTTGAGGTTTCCACATCCGAAACAATTGAAAAAATCCACGATTTTAGCTTATCGGCGATTAAAAGTGAGAGAGATTGTGGAAGCCGTAGGCATTTCACATGGCTCAGTGGTTTCAATTTTGAATGATCATTTGGTTATGAGAAAGCTTTCCGCAAGATGGGTGCCGCGTTTGCTCACAATCGAACACAAATGCAACCGTGTGACAATTTCGCAGGAATGTTTAGCGTTGTTCAATAGCAATACGAACGAGTTTTTGCGCCGTTTCGTAACCGTGGACGAAACGTATATCCACCACAACACACCGGAGACCAAACAGCAGTCAAAACAGTGGGTTTCTCGGGGTGAATCGGCGCCAAAGAAGGCAAAGGTGGGTTTGTCAGCCAAAAAAGTCATGGCGACTGTTTTTTGGGATGCACGCGGTATTATCCACATTGACTACCTTCAAAAAGGAAAAACAATCATTGGTGAATATTACAGCAACTTATTGGGTCGATTCGTTGGGGCATTGAAAAAAAAGCGACCGCACTTGGCCAAGAAAAAAGTTCTTTTCCCCCAGGACAATGCACGGGTGCACACATGTGCAGTTTCCATGGCGAAATTCCATGAATTACGAATTGCTCCCTCATCCGGCCTATTCACCCGATCTAGCCCCGTGTGACTATTTCTTGTTCCCAAACTTGAAGAAATGGGTCGGCGGAAAGAGATTTGCCTCCAATGACGAAGTCATCTCACAAACAAATGTCTATTTTGAAGACCTCGACAAATCATATTTTTTGGAAGGGATAAAAAAATTGGAGAAACGTTGGGCTAAGTGTATAGAGCTCAAAAGAGACTACGTTGAAAAATAAAATAACTTTTTATCTAAAAACCTGTGTTTCATTCAAATAGACACGGACTTATTGACCCGCCCTCGTATTACGCCTGAAGAGAAAGAGTTCTTAACGGAAACGCCGATAAAATTCGATACATGCGGAAAATTAGGAATAAAGCAATACAATTTCGAAAAAAAGAAGGCAAAATGTCAAGAGATATTTGAGCTTGGCGGTGGTATAGTGATAGAAAACAACAAATCCTAAACTATTAATGAAAGCCAGGTGGTCAATTCTTTTTATGTTAACTACAAATTTAAGCAGCACTGACAAGTCTGAATTGAAATTAATTCTCTATTATATATATATGAAAAACAAATAAATTAAATTGATTAAATTGATCAAACTGGGCCATTAGCTTTTATTATGACCTCTGACGGTAAGTTTGAGTTTTCCATTTTGGCTAAAATCACCTCGTCAGTATTTTAACGTGCAATAGCAAAAACATTGGGAGACCTAGCGTGTTAATAATTTTAATTACTAAGAAAGAGGCGAATGAAAGATTAGGAACTGTACTAAATGAAATGTCGGATACAAGTTTTTTATTTTATGCTAAAAGTGGTCCTTCGCAGGTACAAGAAAAGAGTATATGTGTTTCTTCTTCGAGAATGGCGTACTTAAACGCAATAGGTATAGGTATATATACAGGGTGCGTTATGAAAGTAATGCGCATTTTCTAAGAAAAATATATTTGTTGATCCAATAATTACAAATTATTAAAATTCTTCAAAATAGTCCCCTTCTGCGTCAATACACTTGCGGAGACGTGTATGCCACGCCTGGAAAGCACCCTGAAACTCCTCGACAGAAATGCCTTTCAGGAACCTTGTTACGCGAGCTTGGATGTTCTCCACCGACTCCCAGTGTTTTCCCTTTAGCTCTCTCTTCAGTAGGGGGAACAAAAAAAAGTCACACGGAGCTAAGTCAGGGCTGTAAGGAGGCTGGGGCACAACTGAGATCTTCTTCTGGGTCAAGAAGTTGTTGACGACGAAGGCCGTGTGGCTGGGGGCGTTATCGTGGTGGAGCATGAAAACGTCTTTGATGTCTGGCCTGACGCGAACGACTCGGCGTTTCAGTCTCTTGAGTACCTCTTGGTAAAAGGCTCCGTTGACAGTTTGTCCTTGCGGTACAAACTCAAAATGGACGATTCCTCGGACGTCAAAGAAGACAATCAGCATTGTTTAGATACGAGATTTGCTCATGCGCGCCTTCTTGTGTCTGGGAGAAAATTGTGTGTGCCACTCGGAGCTCTGTCGTTTGGATTCTGGATCGTACTCGAACATCCAGGATTCATCCCCAGTTACAGTAAAATTTAAAAAACCTGGATCATTTCTAATCGATTCCTTTATGGCGTACCGCTGTTAAAGCGAACGCTCCATCGCACCGTGACACAACAGAAACAATGACTTCGCTCTACGACACGTCCTACCACTTCTATTGCTCAGAGCGAACTGAGACCGAGCGCGTTGGAAAGGAGAGACTCCGCCCCAAAATTTTCAGACAGGTCCGAGCGTGCTACGACAGGTAGTTACGTGACAATGAAACCATGCGCATTACTTTCATAACGCACCCTGTATAATAGGTATATTCGAAATATATGTAAATTATTTATGTTTTTTTATCCTCCTCGAAAGTGGCAGCCGGCGAGTTGTGCCGAGTAGGTTGTAGCGGAAAGGGGGGCGGTAGCTGTGGCTGAGCGCGTTGCCTGGATCGCTGGATCGGGAACCGGGCTGAAGATTGGAAGAGATGATGATCCCGAGCAGCAATCGTAGTCGGTAGGCTAGCGACTGGCCTCCGTTGTCCAATTTATCAAGATTATGTTGGAAGGGGGACTACCCTTCTTAACTGCTGGCCTAGGGACTAAGTCAGTTCTGATTTAATAAAAGAATATGTAACGGCTGTTGCCGGAGTTCTTCTTATATGAGCTTGTGCTCTTTTCTTGTATGAGGCTTCAAAACGAACTGAAACATAAAAATGATTCTTAAAGCTAACAAAGACTCGGAGCGGCCACGCAAATATGCTGTGCTTGCCGGCTGCGCACGGGTTTCCAGCCCAGCACTTTTACGTTTTTAGTATATATTATGTTTCACACACTGAGCCAACTGTTCTAGTTTGTTGGCTTGTGTTAACTACTCCACCTTCAAGATTACGGCCGTCCTCGGTTGGTCCTTATCCGGCGATCATTCCGTTTAATTGGATTGCAGATCTCCGCGCTCCGATGAACCGTAGACAGGTGATGCCGATACAACAAATCGCTGCTGCGATAAATATTATGCGATGTGAATGATTAGTATCAATTTCTCTCCCGAACTCTTTGATGAACTCCAAGTTACGTTCACTCAGCTGGTGAAGATAGGGGAGACTCAGAATATCTCTGTTGGCGGTGATATTCAATGATGGGGAACTCGCTACCCCTGAAGCTCTTATTTGGGCCTTGTGATTTATGAAAGTGGTGTCATTTATCACGACGCGATCGTTGAAGGTGATGAGATGTGTGCCACGTGGGTAGACTTCTGTTCCATTGTCCACCGTGACCCTGGCTGGCCGGTCATTGATGATGATGATTCCCTCACCCACGCGGGTAAGCGGGTGTAGGTCGCTTGGTTGCGACTCGCAATGCGCTAGGACGCCTGCGTGTAGTTCCCTGGCGCATGAGCTTTCCGTTGATAGTTGGCAAAAGGTAGCCCCCGGTATTGGGGTGCAGTCTTTGATTGTATGGACTTCTTCTCCACACTTTGCTACCATGTTGTCGGTTATCCGCAGCATAACTCCTTTGCAAGTGACTGGGAAAATAGTGACCTTCTTACAAGATAATTTTATTTTGGGGATTTTGATAATAAAGTGTATAATGTTTGAGGATTGTAGTATTTTTACAGACGATGCGGGCATAAGATCCCCTATGGGGGTATCTGTGGGTTCTTTCAGCCAAACTGATTTTAAGTATGCATGATCTAGGATATTTGGACTGACAATATTGTTTTTCACCAGTGTTACAGCCAACATTAAATTCTTAAACTCTATCATTAGTATTCTATTCCTAGCCAGCAGTGTCTCGTATAAATGGCCGGTGTCAATTTGGGTATTTTAATGTGTTTGCAGGATTTGATTTACAGTTGTTGTTAATTGGTTGATTCGACTTTGTATCCTAGTATTAATTTTGATTTGCCTATTGTTTGATTGTGTCAACTGCCACTCTGTGAACCTAATTCTTTCTAGATCGCCGGCATCCGGCGTCCCCGCTACTACCTTTAGCATTGAGCCTAGAAAATCTAAACTCCTTGCGATTCTGTGGTGGACTTTCAACGAATCCAGCGTGTCTCGAAGGTGCGAGGTATCCACTTCTAGCAATTTCCTCATATGAGACTGTGGAAACATCTCGTTCATGCTGCTTGTTTCTTCTATTACGCGCATGTATTCCCAAAGATTTGCCGAGTGGGTCACATACGCGAACTCCTCCCACACCAGGATCTCTCCATCTATGATGGGGATATACCTTGTTTGTGAATAGTTAGTGATGTGCGCTGACACCAATGCCAATGAGAGGAGGATGAAAACTCTGTGGAAATGTATTTTTTTAGTCGCTTTTTCTTGTTCACTGTGGTTTATCTTTTATCCTATCCAATTACTTTTATTCTAAAACTAAAACATCGCGCCTTTGGCGACGGACTTAATGTCACTAAATGGAAGTTTGCCAAACGGCTGGTGATAGGTAGATATAATAAAAAATTTAAAATCAAGCGATAGAGTCATTTTAAGTTGTCTTTGTGGACCACCCTCCCCTCGATGAGGACCGTGGTCCCCAGGTCTGCTTGTATGGCTTTTTCCTCACACAAGGGAGTGAGTTTATTGCCAAGCCTTCTATTAGTTTTGACCAAACGTAACGAGGGTACGTCTTGGGCCCTTTTAATTTTGTCAGCAATACGTTCTTGTGTGTCGTCCGTGTATTCTTGTATTGCGTCGACTAGCATCTTATCGATGACCGAATGGATTGATTTGTTATATCTGATAGTGGCTAACAAGATTATTTCGACGGTATCACTTATCCCCTTGTCAATTTTTAGGCACCTGGCGAGCTCTAGTAGAGTGCTGTGGAAACGCTCCACTTGCCCGTTTGAGACACTGAAGGGGTGGCACATTCGTGATGCTGACGCCGAAATGGTTGTCTAGCATGGCCGTAATCGTGTGCGATTTTAACGATGGCTCGTTGTCGCAGTAAATCACTTTGGCCTTTGGGAAGAAATTCATGACCTGTAACAAGGCCGGTTTCAAATCCTCAATTGTTCTTGACGGCCATGCTGTACGACGTCGAATTTCAAAAACTTGTCAATGCAAGTGAGAAAATATTTTTTATCCGTCGAGAAAATGTCTATGTGTAGCATTTCTCCTACATGAGAGGGAATCGGTGGCTCGCCAATCTCTTGTTTCCTATCATATTTAGCTGTCGCGCATGTTTTGCAGTTTTGGACAATTTCATTGGCCAGTTTGGCCATTTTTGGGAAGTAGAACTCTGTGAGAACCTGTTTCACATTTTCCTGGGCCGACTGGTGGGCCCTATTGTGTTCTGCTAATATGATTTCCTTTCTTTCCTCGACCCCAAAAATGTTTGTAACACGGTTTTTGCAGTGCCAGAATTTTGTAGTCGGGAATCTCCGGACTAAGTCGTCCTGCACCGTTGCTAGCGTGTGCAAGTCGCAATGGAGGGCGTTTACGCCCTTGGGGACTATTGCATCCGCAAGATCATTGAGTAATGACTCCTTGTCGGTGAAGTTGATCGCATGTCGTTTCTTATTTTTAAAGAGAACGAAAGAGCGTTTTAGCTGAAAGCGGGCCTCTTCTAGAATTAGTTGGTTCTGGAAGCAATTTAGGGACTTATCCGTTGTTTCTATGGTGTGAGTGAGGGAAATCTCACTGTGAATGATCGCACCGCATGATTCTGCGTCCTGTTCTTCTATGGCATTAATTTGCTGCCTAGACGGGCATCAGCGACCAAATTTTCTTTTTCCGGTTTATAGACTACCTTCGCACCCGTTCGTCGATGCGACCCTTCCAGCTTTTAATTTTCGCGTTAGGGTTAGAATCTGATACAGAGAATGACAATGGCTGATGGTCGGGGAAGATAGTTATATCTTTCACCGCATATAAATAGTGTCGCAGCTTGGGCAACGCCCAAACGATGGCTAATAATTCCCTTTCATTTGTGGCGTAGTTCATTTCCCTATCCTTTAATGTCCTCGAGATCATTGTAATTAGGACGGTTCTCTTGTGAAAGCACTGCGCTAATACCGTAGGCTGAAGCATACGTCGTTAGATGGAATGGCTTCTTGTAATCCGGGTATCTGAGCATAATATCTTCGGATGCCAAAATGTGGCGCAGTTTTTCGAAAGAATTTTTTTGCGCCTCATTGAATTGTATGTCTGCTTACACTTCCATTTTTGCCCTTTAAGATGTCCGAAATAGGCCTTACTATGGCTGTAAAGTCCTTAATAAAGCATCTGTAATAGCTCGCGAGACCTAGGAATGATCTAACCTCAAATACTGTTTTTGGTTCAGGGAACTCTTTTATGGCCCTGACCTTTTCTGGGTCGGTGGTAGTGTCATCGCTGGTGACTATAAAGCCAAGAAAGTTTACGCTTTTTTAAAAAAAACTTGACTTTTTTACTGAGACTCTCATATTTGCATCGCTTATGGTTTTTAAAACTCAATCCACGTGCTTGACATGAGCATTCTCTATTTCTGAGAAGATTATTACATCATCGACGTAGACATAGCAAGTCTTGCCGATTTGCTCTCTGAGAATGTCATCAATGGCTCTCTGGAAGATGCTGGCAGCATTTCTCAAGCCAAAGGGAAGCCTCTTGAATTCGTACTTTCCTCCGCTCACGGAGAAGGAAGTTTATTTGCGGTCATTTTCCGCTAAGACGCTCTGGTGATACCCGGACTTGAGGTCCATTTTTTTTTTTTTTTTTTTATAACAATCTTAATTTGTATTTAAAATCTGTCCAAGTGGACAATCATTAAATGGTTTGCGGGAGACCTTGACTTAAGGGAGGTACATGGAATGTATATCTTATGAGGTTGACTTAGGTGTCTATTGGTTGGGGAGGTCAAGCGGGTGTTTCCTTTTCAGGCGTCTTGGGGATTGCCTATTATCTGGTGATGGCCAGGTGCTTGGGGTGTTTATCCAGTCTTTTTATGTATCTTCCGCTGAGACGGGTGATCTCCTCTGCTACACATTTAATTCCAAGCTCTTTATGGATTATTGAGTTTTCGTGGTACGGATGGGCGTTCGAAACTATTCTCAGGCATTTATTCTGAAATCGCTGGATTTTGATGCGGTTAGAACAGCTTGCCGTGCCCAACAACTGTATCCCATATGTCCAGATTGGCTTAAGCACTACCTTATAAATAAGAAGCTTGAATTTTACTTTGAGTTTGGACCTCCTTCCCAGGAGCCAATGCATTTGCTTAAGCCGTAGGTTGGCCTGGTTGCGCTTATTAATTAGGTGCGGACGCCATGTGAGCCTGCGGTCCAGTTTCAGCCCTAGATATTTGGGAGTGTTATTAGTTGGGATGGTTTCCCCGTTGAGTGTGACGGGGGGGCATTCTCCCCTGCGTAGTGCGAAGGTTGTTTGTGTAGATTTCTCGGCGTTGACCACGATGTTCCATCGTTTTATCCATAGACCGAGGGCATTCAGTTGCCTCTGGATGATGGCTGATGCTTCCTGGGGATCTGTGGCGGAGGCTAGGAAGGCGGTGTCATCGGCATAAGTGGCTACTGTGAGGTTCCGGGAGGGGGTGATGGGGAGGTCCGCTGTGTAGAGTGTGTATAAGATGGGTCCAAGAACACTGCCTTGTGGTACTCCTGCTGTTATGGGCCTAGGGGTGCTGATTGATGATCCGCATCTCACTCTGAATTCTCTTCCCTCTGTGTATGACTTGAGGAAGGCGAAATGGGAACTTGGGAGGGGGGTTTTAATTTTGAAAAGTAGTCCAGGGTGCCAGACTCCGTCAAACGCCTGTATGACATCATGCATAACGGCGCAGCAGTACTTCTTCTTTTCGAAGGCCTCAAGTATAGTCTCAACAATGCGGTGGCATTGCTCAGGTGTTCCATGAAGGCGTCTGAAGCCAAACTGGTGGTCAGGGATCAGACCGACCTCTTCCAATACAGGCAGTTCTCTACGTAAAAATACTCTTTCAAGTATTTTGGAAAGGATTGCCAGCAAGCTAATCGGTAATACGATGCTAGGTTGTCTTCAGGTTTCCCAGGTTTGAGAAGGACAATTACTTCCGCTCGCTTCCACACTTTCGGGAAATACCCTAGACGGAGGCAGCTGTTAAAGATGTAAGCCAGCCTTTGGGAACAGATTAGGGGCATTATTTTCAGTGATGTTGCATCGATACGGTCAGGACCCGGTGACTTGTCTTTTTTTAGGGAGGCGATCTCCTGCGCAAGCTTCTCTGGTTCGACGGGCTGTATTGGCGGGCCAGGAGCACTTGGGCTGTCTATGAACTTTGTGGTTGCAGCTCTCTCTTCGCCAGTGCATCTGTCGAACGGTGAGAATACACTATGTAGATGATCAGCAAAGGCTTCTGCTCTTTCGACCTCAGTCCGACACCAGGAACCGTCCACTTTTCGCACGGGTGATATCTTCTTCGCAGGTCTTTTTATGTGCCTCGTGATATTCCACAGATTGTTTTGCGGGTCTCCAGGTTCCAGCTCCATAAGGAATCTATGAAACGAGTCCTGCCGTAGGATGGATAGCTTATCCTTCAGTTCCTTGGTGGCACGATTAAGTGCTGACTGGTCCCTGGGGTTGCGCGAGGAAAACCAGACTCTTCTGAGGCGCCTTTTTTTCGGCCACGAGGGCCGCGATTTCCGGAGACCACAAGCGCACGTCTCTTTTAGGTATTCTCGGGGTAGTCGGAGGAGGTGGATTCGCAAACTCAGCGGCATTGTGCATCTCTTTGGTTAGTTTTTCTATGGCCGCATCTATGTTGCTTTGTGGAAAAGAGGGGTATCTGGGTACAGGGAGGAAAGCATCCAAAACATAAACTTGGGGGCATTTGTGTGTTTTCCGGTGAGTCTTCTAGGCGGGGTTTTTCTGAGGACGGGGATGTTTAGGAGCAAGTTTACTGCGCTGTGGTCAGATAGCAGTTTATCATAGCTTGAGCATGTTATCTAAGAGTGTTCTATGCCCTTGGAGACGGCAAAGACCAGTAGCCATCCGGCTTCTTTGAAGGGTCGGTAGGCCAGTGTGTGGGTTCTCCAGTGGAATGGCAGTCCAGACTCTTCCGCTGCAGGTACTTATAGAGCTTTATGCCTTTGGGGTTGTTTGTGCGGGACCCCCACCAGAAGAGTTTGGCGTTAAAGTCTCCGGCTGCTATAAACCGAGGACCGAGGGACTCGAAGAAGTCCTGAAGGTGGGTCTCGGTTATCGAGTGTCTGGGTGGGAAATAAACCGTACCAATGGTGATATCTCCCTGTGGGCTAGAAATCCTGGTCACGGCGCACTGAGCCCATTCCTCCTGAAACGCGGGAAGTTCCGTGTACTGAATGCCACTACTGATGAGCATAGCTGCTCCTCCGCGTGCTCTGCCAGATGGATGGTTGGCATGTAACAGTTCGTACCCGCTAATTTTAAAGTAGGATCTGGGACAAAAGTGGGATTCCGAAACTAGAAGAACATCGATATTGTCTGTTTTGATGAGATGCTCTACTTCAGCTTTGCTCCTCTGCAGACCGTTTGCGTTCCAGAAAACTATGTTAAGGCTTATTTGCATTTCTTTTTGTTGAGGATGGGGGCTATAAACTGCATCATCTGTGAGAACATCTGCGATAACATCTGCGATATCAACTTTTCCATCATCCTCTCAATCGATCGTTCCATGCGGGCAAGCATCGTATCAAACTGGTTGGGTTGTGTGGCTTCGGGAGTGGTATGAGGGGTTTGTTCGTGATTCGTTGGCTATGTCACTTGGTTTCCTAGGAGTACGTCCCTGTAACTTGTACCATTAATGATAGTTGGTATCTGGATGAGAGGTGGTTTGTTGCTACTCTCAACGGGTCTGGCTTTAGGAGACTGATGCGCTTTTGCCTTTTTGTAGGCAGGGCATCCTCTGAACGATGCAGGGTGATCAGCTTAGCAATGTAAACGGCATGCTTTCTGGTCTTTTTTTTTGGTGCATGACCTAGAGTCATGAGAACCACCACATTTCACGCAGCGATGTTCCAGGAAGTAGTAGCGCTGGGTGTGTCCGAAGCCTTGGCATCTGAAACATTGTGGAACGTCGTTGAATTTCAGTGGGGGCTCTATGGTGACGACTGATCTGCAAATCCTCTTTATTTTAAAAACCTCTCTGTTGTTGCTTGCTGGTTCTAGATTGACAAAGATCCCCAGTGGTTGTTTGGATTTCCTGACAATGGCAATGTTCAGATCCTTCACAGTATGGCCGTATTTGTGGAGTTCTTCTTTAATTTCAGTCTGGTCCGTTGTGTGGTGAAGTCCCTTAATGACCGCCCTGCACGCTCTCTCGTCCTTTGGTTGGAAGGTGCGGTGTCTTTTGTTATGTGCCACGAGGTGCTGGCGAAGGGCTGTGTAGGACTCCTTGTCTGGCATCATTACGCGTACGTTATTATTTCTCTCCGTTTTGTAGGAGAAATCCTTTTCGGATCCGACTAAAGTCGATATCATCTTGACAACCGCTGCAATGTCGGTCACGTCTGGGATGTAGATCGGGGGAGGCTTGAGGGTCTTCGGGATCGGGATTGGTTTTTCTTCTGTTTTAGATGCCACTGCCTCTGAGGCAGTTTCGGGTTTGTCATGATCGTCGTCATCTTCTTTGCTTGAGAGGAGGGCAAAGGGGTTGTTTGCCAGCTTGCTGCGCAGAACTGCGCTGGTGCTAGGTGTGACGTTTGGCTTCTCTCCTTGCCTATTACGCGCGGACTTGCGCTTGAGGTCCAGTGTCGTAAAGAATTTGGCCTTGCCCAAGTTGCCCAGTATCATAGAGATATCTTTCTTTTTTTTTTTTATTATGCCTTACGGTAGGAAAATTAAAATCTTCCAAAGATACCACCTACCGTCCATAGGTGGCATGCACGATTCATAACCCCCAAGTAGAGTTATGCCTACGTATGCCTAAAAACAAAAACCTCCGTATGCTCTTCTGCCCTTTACAAGCTCACCGGGACTGCCAGTCAAGTTATTTCGTCGGTGAGCAGGATGTGGAGCCTGGTTGTACTCCCTTCCATGTTATATGGCCTAGAGGCGCACGTCCTTCATCCCTGGTTTCGCTGTGTAGTTTTCCTCCTGCCTCCGTATAGATGTACGTCGCCTGTATTAGCCTTCAGCTCTGTTGGCCATCTCGTCGGCTCGGACCCGCTTCATCATATCCCTGATGATGTTATGTTCCCGCTCCCACGAGTCGCTGTTCTCCATCATGGCCGCGATCAAGCCGCCAGGGCTGAGCAGGGCACCGAACAGCGCCCTTAGCTGCACCCTCTCATCCGTGAACCTGGAGCAGTGCATGAGTACATGCTCTGCTGTTTCCTCAGCATCGGGGCAGTGGAGGCATTGAGCTGCCTCTACGTGGTGGAACCGTAGTAGGTACGCCCGAAAGCAACCATGGTCCGTGAGAAATTGGGTGAGGTGTTAGTCCAGTTTTTTGTGGCGGCAATTGGCCCACGCCGTTAAATCGGGGATGAGTTGGTAGGTCCACCTCCCCGTTGCGATGTTATCCATCTGGTCTGCCACTCTCCCATCAGTCGCTCGTGAGCCTTCAGCCGGGTAGCACCTTCTCGGACCTGGCAAATAGCCTTTATCTCCAGGTCGATTGGCGGCAAGCCTGCCAGTGCTAGTGCTGCGTCTCCAGATATGGTCCTGAAGCCTCTAATGAGCCTAAGGGCCATAGACCGTACCGCCGCTCGTGCTCCTTTCAAGTAAGTGCCTTTCTTGGTGGCGTTGCTCCATATTGGTACAGCATAGAGCAGCGTTGCCTTGGCTACCGCCACCAGTAGTTTCCTTGCCGGATAATTTGGGCCTCCTACATTGGGCATGAGCCTGGACAGGGACGCAGTCGTTATTGCTGCTTTCCTGCTTGCGTAGCTAGCATGGTCCTTAAAAGCTAGCCTGTGGTCTATTACTCCCAGGTATTTTAAGGAGTCTTGTGATGCCACCTGTGTCCCGTTGACCGTGATCAGCATTCTTTCTACCTTCTTCCTGCTGCTTAATAGGACAGCCTCGGTCTTGTGTGCCGCAATTGTTAGGCCGGTTTCCCTAGCCAGTCGGTGGCCATAGTAATTGTCGCGTTGCACTTATCTTCGAGGGCTGCTATTGTCTTGGCCACTGCAGTTATGGCCACATCGTCCGCAAAGCAATGTAGCTCAGCTCCTAAGGGCTTGTTGATGCCCAGGATACCATCATACATGATGTTTCACAAGATTGGTCCAAGCACAGATCCTTGTGGGACTCCTGCAGAAACACTGTAGCATCTCGGGCCGGCGTCCGTGTCGTACCAGAGGACACGATCCGTGAAGTAGTTTCCAACGACGATCCTGAGGTACTCCGGGATACCCATCCTATGCATGGCCCTGAGGATTACTGGCCATCTGGCGGTGTTGAAGGCGTTCTTCACGTCCAACGTGACGAATGCGCAGTACTCCTTCCTTCCACCCAGCCATCTATCGCCATCGAGAGCGTTCTCGGCGATGTTTCTCACCGCCATAAGTGCGTCCAGAGTGCTTCTGCCCTTCCGAAATCCGTGTTGGTGCGTACCTAGGCCGTTGCTGCTCTCGGTGATTGCCTCTATTCGAGCATATAGGATGCGCTCGAATAGCTTGCCCACGATGTCCAGTAGGCACAGCGGGCGGTAGCTAGTTGCGGCGTGTGCTGATCCCTTTCCTTTCGGCAGCAGAACTAGTTTTGGGCTTTTCCACCTCGTCGGAAATACCCCGTCCAAGAGACACTGCTGGAAGGTTTCCCTGAATATATCGGGTCTAGTTACCGCCGCTGCCTTGACGACTGCTCCAGGAATTCCATCCAGGCCAGGAGCTTTGGTGGGCTTGATTCGCTTGGCTGCCTCCACTTCGCATGCTAGCCAGAACATCCGGGTCAGTTAGAGTTGCCTCTCTCTTCCTTAGCTTGTTAGCTACGAGTTTGTAGGGGAGTCCCCATGGCTCTCTATCCACGGTCTCTAGCAGTTCCTTATAGGCCCGCGCTTTGGCTGCCAATATGCCGTGCTTGAACTCTGAGCGTTTGCTTCTGAAGGCCTCCATGAGTTCTGCGTGCTGGGTGCTGCCTCTGGCTCGTTGCGCCCTTCTCCTTGCCCTTAGGCATTCCGAGCGTAGCTTGCTTAAGTTGGCGCTCCACCAGTACACTGGGGGCTTGCGCTGCTCTTTTTTCCTCCTTGGCATGGTTGCATCACACGTTGCCTCAATCATCTTCATGAGGTCGGCCGCCAATAAAACTGCGTGTCCATTTGAGACTCGAAACGAGTCGATTTGGTATGCCAGCGTATCTTCATCGATCTTCCTTGAGTCCCAGGCTTGCCCGACTGATCTTCTCTGCCGCCTCCCAGTCGTGCCCTTCGGTAGGATGCAGAAGGAAATCAGTGCGTGGTCACTCAGCGTTACAACGTCGTGGACCGTCCAGCTCGCGTTCGCCACTAACCCTCTGCTGGTGTAGGTGATGTCGATATAGGACGAACCCATATCGTTGTTGAACGTTGGTTTGCAGCCGTCGTTCAGCAGTACCAGGTCCAACATAAGCATTGTGTTTATAACTGCTCGGCTTCTGAGATTGGATATCCTGCTGCCCCATTCTTCTGCCCATGCATTGAAGTCGCCCGCGATGATCTTCGGGCCGCGCCCTCTCGCATGGCTGCCCAGCACCTCCATCATATCCTCGAACTGGTCTGGGGTGTCGCTAGGGGGGCGTAGCAGCTGTAAAAATGCACTCCTTTTATTTTTGCATATGCTATTCCCCGCATCGGCGAGGCCGCCAATTCCTGTATGTGCAGGTTGCTACAACACTTGATGGCTGCTTTACCGGTCTCGTCCAATATCATTGTGGGGTTGCCTCAGACCGGGTAATAGGGTTCGCTCAAAAGCATGATGTCTACCTTGCGCTCCGCCGCAGTTTGGGCCAGGAGGCTCCGAGCAGCTGCGCAATGGTTAAAATTGAGCTGGACAATCTTAATTTGCTCCTGCATTATGCTGGGACTTTGCTTCTTTAAGGCTGGCTCTGTATGTCGGTCAAGCGAAACAGCCCGTCCGTTGGTTTTTGTCCACTTCGTCGCTGCATAATAGGCACTTTGGTGGTGCAACACATTCCCTTGCCTTGTCCTCGTTTGCCGCATCGTAGGCAGCAGTCTGATCGGTCGATCGCCTTGCAGGTCGTTGCTCGATGCCCGTAGCCCAGGCACTTGTAACATCTCGTGGGCCGGACGTCCTGGATGATGCGGCACCTTGACCACCCCACGGTTACCGTGCCCTTCTTTAAGACCGCGATCGCATCATTCGCGTTCGTCAGGACAGAGGCTATCTGAGTCCCATCCCGCATCCTACGTAGTCCTTTGATATCCTCTGGTTTCAGCTGAATGCCTTGGAATTGGGAGACCAGGCAGCTGTGGAGATCTTCCGCTGTCGTGGCCTCGTCCAATCCACCGCAGGATAGTGCTATTCTATGAGTACCCGTGCGTACCGAAGCCATGTCCTTTAGGGTTGCTTCCAGCTCGGTCTTAAATTTGGGGACGCTATCTGAGACTTTTCCCTCTACATCCAGCAGTAGTTCCCCTTGCTGAGTTCTGCGGACTTTGCGAACATGTTTGCCCAGTTCGCTGAGCTTCGGGTCCGCTTTCAGTTTCCCGAGCATTTCCGCATACGAGGCCTCTCCCGTCTTCTCTAATATAAGTGCCTCCGGCTTCTTCCTCAGGCGTTTAGGCTGCACTTTTTTCCACTCGCCTCCGGTGCTAGCCTCCTTGGCGACGGATGCATAGCTGCGCGGCTTGGGCGCATTTTCTTTGGGCTTAGCTGTACCCTCTGAGCTCACCGCGGGGTAGTTGCCGCGTTTGGGTGCCTGTACTTTAGGCTCCTGAACTTTGGGCATCTGTCCCTTTGGCGGTTCCCTTGCTGGTGTATCCTTTTTTCCAGGCTTTTGGGGCTCGTTTTGGGTTGAAGCGTTCGTAGAAAGATTCTCTTAAGCGCCGCCTTCGTGAAGCTCGATGGCCCTGTTGCTGAGAGCCGAGAGTTCCAGAAGTACGCTCTTGCCCTCTATGACTACATGGCGCCGAATTTCAAACGCGGATAGTATCGCGTTAATTTTGTTTCCCATCCTAGCGAGGATACTCCGCAGATCTTCATTTTTGAATCCCGCGGCGAAGTCCAAAGGCCTTATAGGCGATCCCGTTGGAGATTTTCTTCCTTTTTTATTCGAGGGCACGCTGATGACGTCCTTTGCCTTCGGGTTGCTCGTATTAGTATCGCTGCTGGCTACAGGGGCCGAGTTGTCCAGCTCTGCCGCACTTCGGGGGCTAGTCGGTATATCCTCCAACACAACCGCCACAAGCGCCGGCGCAGGGGTTCCCGCGGCTAGGTCTAAAGGCCCAATAGGCGATCCGATTGGTGATTTCCTTGCTTTCCTGAGCGACGGCACGCTGATGACGTCCTTTGCTTTCTGGTTACTCTTATTGATGGCGCTGCTGGCTGCAGGGGCCGAGTTGTCCAACGCTGTATCACTGCGGCGGCAAGTTGGTATATCCTGCAGCACTACCGCCGGCGCAGGGGTTCCGGCGTCCTGCACCGCGATTCCTCCTCCTTTTGTTGGAGACCTTGACATTCTGGAGCTCCTCCTGAATGGGTCATCCTCGGTGGGGGCGGGGCCCCCCGCTGCTCTGTCCATTTAGTTCCCGATCACCAGATCTGGCAGCACTGTTGGTCTGCGCTGAGTTAACAGCTCCACCGACTGATTAAACAGGTGGGCCTCCCACCGCAAATAGTGCACTCGGAAAAGGAAAAAATGAGAAATTGTATTTCTACCTTTTTAACACACTTGCTTTTGGTTGGTTCGCTCAGTCGAACATTTACACGTCCCCACGGTGTGGCTCTGTGCAATTTAGGTTTGTTCCAGCTGGGCTGTCTCCGTTTTTTATGGTTTTTTCGCGCTGCTTATGTTGAAAACGTCCGTATTGATCAGATAGACAGACAGATAGACAGACAGATAGACAGACAGATGGACAGACAGATAGACAGACAAATAGATAGACAGATAGACAGACAGATAGACAGACAGATAGACAGACTGATAGACAGACAGATAGACAGACAGATAGACAGACAGATAGACAGACAGATAGACAGACAGATAGATAGACAGACAGATAGACAGACAGATAAACAGACAGATAAACAGACAGATAGACAGACAGATAGACAGACAGATAGACAGACAGATAAACAGACAGATAGACAGACAGATAAACAGGCAGATAGACAGACAGATAGACAGACAGATAGACAGAGAGATAGACAGACAGATAGACAGACAGATAGACAGACAGATAGACAGACAGATAGACAGACAGATAGACAGACATATAGACAGACAGATAGACAGACAGATATACAGACAGATAGACAGACAGATAGACAGACAGATAGACAGACAGATAGACAGACAGATAAACAGACAGATAGACAGACAGATAGACAGACAGATAGACAGACAGATAGACAGACAGATAGACAGACAGATAGCCAGACAGAAAGACAGACAGATAGACAGACAGATAGACAGACAGATAGACAGACAGATAGACAGACAGACAGATAGACAGACAGATAGACAGACAGATAAACAGACAGAAAGACAGACAAATAGACAGACAGATAGGCAGACAGATAGAATCTTAAGAGAGAGTCCTCATGGAGATATCTGGCATCCGGTATTTGTCTGGGATAGTTCTTTCGTTTAGTTTACGAAAGTCTATGACTAATCGTCTATTTTGATTGCCGGCCTCGACGGTTCCTTTTTTACCAACCACCCATATTGGGTTGTTATAAGGAGACACCGACTTCTGAATTATACTATTTTTAAGCAGATCTTGGATTTCGTTGTTGACGAAATCTGCTGCCCCCATGGGGTATGGATATAATTTGGCGTAAATGGGCTCTTCGCTAGCCGTCCTAATCGTGGCCACTACCGATGTGTTATATGGCAGGGCCTCGTTGGGATCTGCGAAGGCGTTTTTTCGGCTCTTTATCATTCCCAGAAATGACTTATTCACCAAAGGTGGTGCATCTGCGCACTCCACGTTAGTGAAGATAACGTCGGTGCATTTATGGAATGAAATCTTCTCAACTTCCTTACCCCACTTGAGTTGGGCGAAAGCAAGGCAAAGTGATGCACCGGCCTGTGTTAACAGATCGCCCCGATTATCCCGTCGAATATTGTAAGATCTGGCAGAATGAAAAAAGTCGCTTTTAAATTAAAAATCGAGACGAAGCATTTTTTTGTAACGGTGGTGGTGCCGTGGATTGAGTGAATTTCGAAAGGAGAGTCCACCGGTGGATATCCTTTAGCTCTTTGCGAGGTCGGATGAAATTTTTTGACGCGCCGGTGTCTAAAAGGAAATTCATTGGTACCCCTGCTTCTCTTCGTCTGATGACGGGTTACATTGATTTTCCCCTAAAAAGCCTTCATCGTCGTCTATTTTCGATGTCGCTTTGGAGGCGGCATGGAGATATTACGCAGAATGCGGAAGAAAAGACAGGATTCTGCCGCATTCTGCGTAATGAAGTTAATTTTTTGTTCTTTCCTCACGGCGCCTGTGGTGGCTGGTCTTTTGTTCTGGTAGGCATTTGCCTGGGTGGGCTGCAGCATTTTAGAAAATGAGGGATCGACCTCCATAGGCTCTGGTGTGCCGTTGCCTTTGTAATTTTTGGTACTTTGCGGATCGGCGTGAACCTGTGCCTTATGCTGCCTATTAAAATACGGGTTTTTGGTATTATTAGGTTGTGGGTCATGGTGGTCGTACTTGTCAAGTTGACGACCCTGCGCTTTTGCAGTAGGTTTGCGATCTTTGTCTTCTTGACTTTTTTCAAAACTGGCTGCAAAAACGTACCTCTCGTGGTTAGATTCCACTTCCTGCGCTAAAGCCAGAGCTGACGGCATGTCTTTCGGCTTTGCCGCGAAAAGCACATCAGTGAGGTTGCGTTTAAGTCCCGAGATGAAAATACGCAAGGCGTCCTCTCGGAACTTTTTGCACAATGTTTTTGCCGCCGATGGCTCGTGAGACATATAAGGTTTATCTGTGAGTAGTGTGAGTTTTTCTCGACCTCATCATAATACTTTAACAGGGTCATGTTGTTTCCCTGTCTTAAAGTACTCATGTCCTGTTCAATGACATGCATTGGACGCTTGTCACTGTAAGTGAAATCGAGCCGATTTATAATAGCATCGAAATTCAGTACAGTGCCAAACCAGGATAAAACGTTATTGGCCGCGCCCCTAACTTTGTTCCTAATAATTGTCACTGCCTCGTAATGGCGAGAGGTGCCGTTAAAATCTTTAAATATGCGATACGCAGCAATCGCCGCTTGTCGCCACGAAACATATGATTCCTGTGACCCCGAGAATTCAGGCAAATATTTAACGGCGTCTAAAGTCATGCTACATGGGGAATTATTAGTTACATCTATGGGTGCGTAAGTTCTAATTACGGTGGCCACGGCTGAGGTGGACGTGACATGTGTTGTTGCCAACTTACTATTCCTATACTGTGAGAATCCGGGCTGCATGAGCAGTCCAATTCGCTTAGGTATGCAAAAGCTGCCTGTGTGGGTAGCAGTTGACCAAAGACAAACAACAACAAATAAAGACAAAGACTGCAGCGTCGAATGTCGCGCTTGAATCGAATGGAAACATAAAACAACAATAATAAATGAAAAGCGAACGTATGCGCTGTTATATTCTATTATATGATTTTCGTTTTTATTCACATTGATATGAGACCATGTTTTAGTGTATCTGCTAGATTCATAATTTATTTTATTATTATATTTATTTTTTTTTTAACGTTTCTGTGCAGATAATACATGCATACATACATGTCACCAACTTGTCCATCGATGGTGGCCGTATATGCAATTATTTCATTTTGAGATAAACTACCGCAAGGAAACGTAGATGGGGCATGCAGATTGTTCATTTTGAAATCCAATCTGTATTATGTACAGCCCACATCCCGCTCAAGCGACCGAGGCGCGCTGCCGTTTCTCTTCTTAAATCAATTAGCCTTACAATTTAAATTATCGTATTTTTTTATTTGTATCTCGAGCATATTTCCTTTTACACCTATTCATATTAAATTACTTCTTCAACTCTGGTGTAGTTCCTTTTACACCTTTTCAACTCAAACCCTGGTGTAGTTCCTTTTACACCTTTTCAACTCAAACTCTGGTGTAGTTCCTTTTACTCCTTTTCAACTCAAACTCTGGTGTAGTTCCTTTTACACCCTTTCAGCTCAAACTCTGGTGTAGTTCCTTTTACACCCTTTCAGCTCAAACTCTGGTGTAGTTCCTTTACACCCTTTCAGCTCAAACTCTGGTTTAGTTCCTTTTACACCTTTTTAGCTCGACCCCCGCCATAACAAGTCACATTTGATATGGTGCGGTCATCTTATCACCTCTTGGTCAATCTATGGCAATTTCTTCATTTATTTGTCTGTTTGGCAATGCTCTCAGAAATTCGTGCGAATACTTATACGTTCTTTTGCTCGTCAACGATTTTAACACATACCTATCTCCATCTAGTAGTTCGACTATCTCAAACGGACCTTTAAATTTCGGGTCAAGCTTTGTTTGATGACGCTCTTCACTTTTCAACAAGACACGATCCCCTACGTTAAATTTTACTATTTTCGCCTTGTTTTTGTCAAACCGAGATTTGTCATAACGTGCATTAGCTTCTATGTTTTCCTTTGCTTGTTTCCGCACAGACTCTCTATCAACCACGTTTTCTTCTTCTTCACCTACTGGCAACAGGCCAAAAGGTCTAGCTTCCCTACCAATCAACAATTCAAGCGAACTGACCTTAGTGACTCGGTTGGCTGTACAATTCATTGCCAATTGCACTTCTGTTAATGCATCCTGCCACGACCTCTGACTGGTTTCCACGGCAGTCAACATGCTCTTAAGCGTACTCATTATCCGCTCTACCTGGCCATTCGCCCTACTCGCGCCTGTAGCAATTAGGTGTAAATCAATTTTCTGGGAGGAACAAAATTCACAGAAACTCAAACTTGCAAAGTTACGACCCTGATCCGCTATAATTCGGGTAGGCAAACCAAACAAACACACGACGGCTTTAATAGCTTTAATGGAACTTTCGGTGTCGATATTCAAGGTGTTATGAAAGTAAACAAATTTCGTGAATGCATCTACCAAAACAATAAAGGAGTACGTTATTGTTTTGGTGGATGCATTCACGAAGTCGTTTTTCCCACTCATTTTTGTCTATATGCACTGTGTGCCACGGAATATCTCCTTTAGGAATCGGGTGCATTTCAGCCTGAATTTTTCCAACTGACGGCTTTGCTATTTTACAGGTAATGCAATTTTCGATAAACCTACGAACGTATTTTGCCATATTTTCAAACCAGTAAAATTCATAAACTTTATTCAATCCATCCTAATTCAATCCATCCTAAGTGCATGATAGATTCGTGGACGTGATTAATCACTGCCCATCTAAATGCCCTTGGGATTACTGGCAAACATTTGGTCTTTACCGTTTCTTTGAATCTTTCTGTATAAAATTCCTTTTCTTAATTCGTAGGTTCTATCTAGACTCTCCGGCAATTCATTATTTCTTAACTTAGACGATACGTCGGCTACCTCAGGATCACGTTGTTGTTCAGAAACCAGCCAATTGTCTGTAACCGCGGTTAGCTCAATTCGTTTTTCAACTATTTTGTTTATACATTTACTTTTATTTTCTTTTGTCAGTGGATTTCGTGACAAAAAATCTACGTGAGCCATTCGTTTTCCCTTTGTATATTGGATATCGAAAACAAAGGACTGCAGGAAACCCCACCATCGATGCACCCTCGGTGATAGGTCTGATTTTGTACGACTAGCTTTTAGAGAATTGCAGTCAGTAAATACCACAAACTTTCGTCCCTGAAAATAGTAACGAAAATGTTTAATGGCATTGACAACCGTCATAGTCTCAAGTTTGTACGAGTGATATTTCGATTCAGCTGGTGTAGTACATTTACTGTCACATGGGGCTTTTTGTCAATTTTATGTAGCAATATTGCCCCGTAGCCAATCGAGCTGGCATCCGTGTGTAGCTCTATCGGATATCGAGGGTCGAAGCACCGGTTCCTGGGTAAATACAGATATTATTTTCGATCGAGTTTGTTCATGCTCTATGAGCCAATTGAAATCAGATTTTTTTTTTTAAGTCAGAAAATACAATGGTTTTAAAGATTCGGAAAATGTTGGCACAAACTGCCGAAAGTATGAGGCTAAACCAATAAATTGCCTTAATTGTGATACGTTTGTGGAGGTGGCAGTCCTGTCAATGCTTTTACGTGCGTTAGGGCGGAATTGTCCATTGCTTACTTCAAATCCAAGATACTCTACATTAGTCTTAAGAAACGAACACTTGGTCATATTAAATGAAAATCCAGCCTTGCTCAAGGTTTCTACCACTACCTGCAATCGAACTAAAGCTTCCTCCTTAGTTTCGGCCGCAATTAAAACATCGTCGATATACACGATGGCATATGTGTATGCATGGTTACCAAAGGCGTTAACTATAGCGCGCTGAGACACTGATGGCGCATTTTTTAAACCAAAAGGTATGGTAAAAAATTCGTATTGCCTTTCGGGAGTAACGAAAGCGGTACGCTCTAGCCATATCGATACACGAGAAATAGCTTGCCCCATGTAATCTGGCAATCTGGTCAGCAATAAGTGGTAATTAATATTTATCTGCGACTGTATTCTCATTCAATGCACGGTAATCTACACAAAGACGATCGCTACCATTTTTCTTTTTCACGAGCATCATCTGGGACGAATAATATTAAATTTTAGAAGCTCATTGATTTTGCAACGCACGTGTTCTTTCTCATCCTCGCTTAGCCTGTATGGCCGGCGCTGCACTGTCTTTTGTGGATCTATTAGCCTAATTTCTAATTGCCCTGTTGTTACATGAGTCTGTGGGATTCCCTCTATAAACCAATCTGAATAATGTTTTAGGATGTTTTTCAGTGCCGTCTTATCAGAATTAGTAAGGTCCCCATCAGAATCTAAAAGGTTTTCATAATTAGTTAAAGTTACAATATCAACTCTTTTTGTTTTATAAATACAGAATTTTTCGGCATCTATTGTTACGCCAAAGCCATGGCTTAATATCTCGCGGCCTAACAAAACATCGTATTCCAGATATTTGTCCGCAACTACATGCAACAAAGTCTCTAGACAATATTGTTCAATATTTATATTGGATAGAATTTGCCTTGTACTATTTAATCTGTAGTAATCGTTACAAATGTCATTTAGTTTTACAATATTGTGAAATCGTTTTCCCTTAAACTTATCTGCCACACTCTCTTTTACCAGTGAACATTCAGCTCCGGAGTCGAAGCAAAATGGAACAGACTCACCGGACAGACTTATTATCCCATTTGCCTCTTGTAGGTCCTCTCGTTGCCACTGGTTCGGATTTTTGGACATGCAAAGGCGTAATGTCCCATTTCGTCGCACTTGAAACATTTTACGTTTGACCGATCTTTCATTCCTGAAGAACTGCTCCCATCCTGTGTCCACCCCTTTGAGTTTGGTCTTCTTTCCAGTCGACTGCGGCACTCGGCAATTTTGTGGCCAATCTTTTCACAATAATGGCATTTCATTTGAAACTTAGTCCTCTTCCGCTCTGGGCCAGTTGAATACACATCCTCCTCTGCAGTACGCTTATTAAAAGCGTAGGTCTGTACTTGCTGTTGTAGATCGTTGCGGCTGGTTACGTTGGTAGTGTATACCCAGTGCAACAAGCTGTTGTCGATTTCCTCCAGGCCTTTAGCTTTCCATTTGGACATAAGCGACGTGACGATTCGACTGCCATATGCTGCAAATCCCTCTCCAGATTTCGGACGACCGTTCAATATGTTCATTAAAATTGCTGTTGTCTCTACTCCCACGAAGCGTTGAATAAACAGTTCCCTGAATTGCGTCCAGGTGATGAAACATATTTCCGATAGCGATTTGCGATATTTGTGATGCACCGCCTTCCAGCGCCTTGCTTAATGCTATCACAAGGGCGCCGCCTTCGGGGGTACTGCCAGAAAATATTAGGTCCACCGTTGTACACCAGGCAGAGGCGTCTGCTCCAGCACAATCTGGATTAAATTTTGGCAAAGATACGTTTACTGGCCTTTCATCTGCTACCGGCCTAGGAGTCTGCATGGATTTGATGATGTCCATTAGACTTCTGTTTTGAGCTTCCAGCGTTGCGAGGATGTGGGCCGAATCTTGAAGTCTGGGCGAAGCCGATCCCACTTCTGATGTCGGAGAAGCGTTAATTCTATCATCCATTCTTGCACAATTCTTTAAAAGGCACAGCAAGTTCTGCTCGTCTCAATGCCTTAATGCAAATTTTTCGTGTATGCTTAAGTCTAATTTAATGTCTTTGTTTCTTAACTCAATGATGCCTTTGATCTTCACCCCGACGGACGTGTTTCTAACAAAGCTCCAGTTAATATTGAAGTCTAAGTGCAAAATTCAATCCCAAGTGAAAACCATTATATAAAAGCGAAAAGACGCTAATACATATTTATATGTGTTTTTTACAAAACCCTATATACTCCTGTGAATAAATAAACAAGAAACAAGTGAAAACAATAAACTAAACAAAATATGAGCGCACCCGGCGCTCAAAATCAGAAGCGAGAGCTTCAAGCAAAACAAAACAAAAACAACTCCTACATCTCACTCACCCACATATCAAATCATACAAACAATTATCAAAACTTGCACCCGCAGAGTGATGAAAGAGCGCGATCTTGCTCTCCAGCATTGGAGAGACCCAACAATTACTCTCAGCAACGAAGACCAGAATGCGCGCCAAATTTACCCGCGCGTATACCAACAACAACTTCCGCGATATTAATGAACACACACTCAACTCTCCCGCTCACAGCAGTTACGCTCTCAGCTCTCCCACTCTCAACTCTTCCGCTTTCAACAACCTCAGACACAAATACCACAACTACAGCAACTATAGCAACAACAACTACAGTTTGCTATTCTTCAATGCCGATACGCTCTTCCTCAGCGAATATTAAAACACCCACAACCTTAATACCCGCTCCAACAACAATAAACAAAACTCAATCCTCTCTCCCAAAACAACAAAACTTAAAACGTCACCGAGAAAATCAGTCTCCAAACGGTTCCAAAGATCTTTTAAATGGCAACAAGAAACAGAAGAATAAAACCCAAACCGCCACTCAAAAAACACTCAAAGAGTACCGGCTAGCCGAGCCAAACTCAAGCAACCGCTTTGAGTTACTAGCACAAGATGATGAAGACGAAAACCAAACTGACAATGGGACAAATGCAACCATAAATGCGCAAATGCAAATTGAGCACAAAAAAGCAAACCCCCCCCCCCATATATGTTCAAAATGTTGAAAACATATACGCACTAACTACTGCTTTAAATTCATTGGAAGAAACACGATATGAACCTAAAGCACTGTTAACTAATGAAATAAAAATACAGCTACTAGAAACTACTCACTATCACAACATATTAGGACTATTAAAAGATAAATCGACCAAATACTACACCTTCAGACCAAAAGACCAGAGAGGATTTAAGGTAATCCTTCGTAACGTCCATCATGCTACAGACAAAGATGATATTATAAATGAACTAGCTCAGCAAGGACATGAAGTTATAAATTTACACAACATCCAGCGCTACGACTCCAAACAACCATTGCCTCTATTCTCTATTGAACTCAAAATGAAAGAAAATAATAAAGACATCTATAAAATTGAGCACCTTCTTCATTGCAAAGTAATTTTTGAGCCACCGCGACCAAAGCGAACACTTCCCCAATGTACAAACTGCCAAAAATATGGACATACCAAAAATTACTGCACCAAAGACCCAACTTGTGTAAAATGCGCTGGAAAACACAGCTCATCATCCTGTACTATTAATACAAGATCGGACCGAACAAGTATTAAATGTGCACTATGCAGTGAAAACCACACTGCAAACTATAAAGGTTGTATGGTGTACAAAGCACTACAAATCCAAAAATACCCAACTCTCCGGAAAAAAGAAATACCGGCAACAGAAACAAATCATCAAACGACACAATACAGTACAACAAATAACGTAGAAAGCTTAAAGACGCCAGCTATATCCTATGCCGAAGTCTTAAATAGAAACCAAGTAACTAGCCATCAAACCAACTCAGCAATCCAAACTGCCAGTGTACCTAATATGCAGCCTGCTCCAACTCAACTAAGCCAAACCTCACAAAATGATTTTGACGAACTAAAACAATTGATGAAACAATTAATAGCCCAAATGACAAATATGCTGAACATAGTCACGATTCTAGTATCTAAACTTGACAAATAAACACCTACAACAACAACAACAATCGCCATCTGGAATGCTAACGGACTTTCACGCCATTTACTTGAATTAAAAACATTCTTAAATGAAAAACTAATTGACGTCATGCTCATTTCTGAAACGCACTCAACTGACATACCAAACATACCAAACTATAATATATTCTCTACTAATCACCCGGACGGTAAGGCCCATGGTGGTACTGCAGTAATAATTAAAAAAAGCATAAAGTGCATAGAGCTTAATGGATTCAAAAAGGACTACATACAGGCTACTACCATATCGACCTCAGACACAACGGGTCCAATAAATATATCTGCAGTTTATTGCCCACCTAAATTTAACAACACAAAAGACCAATACCTCGATTTTCTAAAATCACTGGGAAATCGGTATCTGGCAGGAGGTGACTATAATGCCAAACACATAACATGGGGGTCCAGACTTACCACTGCAAAGGGAAGACAACTGTATGAAGCAATAAGAAGCAATAATAGCCATGCCCTAAGCACAGGCGAACCGACTTACTGGCCAACTGACACAAACAAGCTACCGGACTTAATTGACTTCTGTATTACAAGAAATATAAATTGCGATAACCTAACAATAAAATCATGCCTAGACCTCTCCTCCGACCACTCCCCAATATTAATTACACTACATGGTGGAGTAGAAGAAAACAACAATGACCCCCCTTTATTTAACCACAAAACAAATTGGAATATGTTTCGCGAGATTTTGAAACAGAACATGGAAATAAATATCTCTCTAAAGACAAACAACGAACTGGACTCCGCAATAGCATATTTAAATGACAACATCATATATGCAGCAACGCAATCGACACCATCTATAAAAATGACTGTATCAAAGAAAACTCCCGCCTTTATTAAAGAAAAAATCAGACAAAAGCGCAACCTTAGGCAAAGGACTAGGCATCCAGAAGATAAAAACAAACTTAATAAAGCAACAGACGAACTCAAGAGAATTCTCAGGGCAGACAAAGATAACCGGCTACAATACTACCTTAGCAACCTCGGAACCTCCTTAGCGACAAATTATTCTCTGTGGAAAGCGACCAAAAAATTGACGAACTCAACTATACACAAGCCGCCTATAAAAAGAAACAATAACACATGGGCGAGATCAAACAAAGAAAAAGCAGACACTCTGGCTGAACACTTTAAAACATCATTTACAAATGACATGGACAACGGCAACGCTGAGCTTCCAACACAAATCACCAACCCAAATTGTGCAATTAAAACTATAACAAAGGCAGAAATTAAATCGCACATAAAACAAATTAAAAACAAGAAAGCCCCCGGATATGACTTAATCGGAGGAAAAATCCTGAAAGAACTACCAGACGCTATAATCATCTATATTAGAAACCTGTTTAACGGAATCCTTCGACTACAATACTTTCCCATAACTTGGAAGGTAGGCCAAATTAAAGCAATTCCAAAACCAAATAAAAACGCCAATACTGTAAGTTCGTACAGACCAATCACGCTATTACCTGTCCTCTCAAAAGTATTCGAAAAAGTCCTATTAAATAGAATCGAGCCAACCCTAAAACAGAAAAATATAATACCTCCTCACCAATTCGGCTTTCGGAAGCAGCACTCGACTGTCCAACAGGTCCATCGAGTAATTAATAAAATAACAACAGATTTTGACGAAAAGAAGTTTTGCTATGCCGTGTACTTGGACATTGCTAAAGCATTTGACAAAGTATGGCACAAAGGACTGCTGCATAAGCTAAGAAATATACTACCAGACAACCTGTATACCATCCTACAAAGCTATATAACGGACAGATATTTCTATATCAAATATGACAATGAATGCTCAGACGTTATGCCAGTGTCAGCGGGTGTTCCCCAAGGTAGTGTGCTTGGGCCCATCTTACTACCTTGATCAAAAAGTTCCCGGAATCACCACCGTGTGGCACTTTCAGTCACCCGATTTTAGTTCTCTTTTTTTTTTAGGTTGGCACAACCCTCATTGACATTCTATAAAATTTTCAGCTTGATAGTGTGACATTTGTAAAAGTGACGCCGTATTGAGTACATCTACGATTGTGCGTGTTCTCGATTTTGTACTATTTTGAAAATGGAATTGAATTTGCAACAACGAGTTTGTATTAAATTTTGTGTTAAAAACGGTTTCAATGGTGCGACGACATTGAAAATGTTAGAAAAAAGTTTCGGCAACGATACTCTGAAGAAAACAGTCGTCTATCAGTGGCACGAGCGTTTCAGAAGTGGCCGATAAAACCACGTCGTTTTCAGTCAAAAAAGAAGGCGATGCTCACAGTTTTCATGGATTACAAGGGTGTTGTGTATCATGAATTCCTTCCACAAGGCCAGACCGTCAACAAGGAGTATTATTTGGGCGTTATGAGACGTTTGCGTGAAGCGATTCGCCAAAAAAGACCTGATTTGTGGGCAAACAACTCGTGGATCTTGCACCACGATAACGCACCGTCGCACAATGCCATCATTATCCGTGAACATTTGGCTAAAAACGGAACGAATACCATTCAACAACCACCGAATTCTCCTGACTTGGCTCCCTGCGACTTTTTCCTATTCGGTCGACTCAAGAAACCGCTCCGTGGAACACGTTTCAGCACCCGGGATGAAATCATAGAAAAATCGAAGATGGCTTTGATGGCCATACCGCAAATTGAATATGAAAAATGTTTCAAGGATTGGATCAAGCGCTGGCATAAGTGCGTTGCAGTCGATGGGGAGTACTTTTAAGGGGACAATATCGATTTTGATGTATAATCTTGTATTTTCAATTTTCTGAATAAATTCCGGGAACTTTTTGATCAAGGTAGTATACTTGATTTACACCTCCGATATTCCAGAGCCAACTATCCCTGGATCAATGATTGCTACGTTCGCAGATGATACTGTATTAATATCGTCAAGCGCGTGTGAAAAAAACAGCTGCAAGTACGCTACAACAAATCATGACACAAACAGTATCCTGGTTTGAGAGATGGGGCATCGAAATAAATAAAGACAAAACTCAACAAGTAATATACACAAAACGACAACCCAAAAACTTCGCAATTAAAATCAACAACAATCAAATATTGTTACGCCCATATGCCAAGTACCTTGGACTAACTATCGACGCAAAACTGACATGGAAGCAGCACATTCTAAATAAACGAAATGAAATAAAAAACAAATTTCGACAACTTAACTGGCTAATAGGAAAACACTCTAAACTAAAACTACACTGCAAAATTTCAATATACAAGGCGATAATAAAACCAATATGGACGTATGGCATAGAAATCTGGGGAACTGCCAGTAAATCTCACTTACAGCTAATTCAGCGAACGCAATCGAAAATGCTCAGAACAATGACAAATGCCGAATGGTATATTAGAAATGAAGATATACATAAAGATCTAAACATAGAGACAGTCAACGAAACTATTAAAAAAAGCAGCAAAAAACACACAAATCAACTACTTAACCACCAAAACCCAAACCTGAGACAAATACCGATGACAGAGCTGGGACCGAGAAGATTAAAACGTAAAACTCCAACGGAATTAAATCATTAGTAAAATATTAAAATATTAGCGTACCCTTGCAATGGGAAGGGCCGCTACCTTTTTTCCTTTCTTCAACCATTACTCATTGTTATTCTTTATAAAAAACAGAATGTAATTTAAAGGAAATTAATAAATAAAAAAAAAAAAAAAAAAAAAGTTTCTTAACTATGCAGTTTCTTCAGACAACTTTCCAATAGACACTAAGAAATTTTTTATAATCTCAGAGCCATGTACTAAGACTTTATGTACTGAAGCAGGAAGGTAATACCATGGATATTCATTTATTAGTTGTTGTGCGGTTTCTAAAGCATATTTTCCGAATTTTTCTGCATTGATATTGTTATATACAAATCGAAGTTAAAAAAATATAATTAACACAACAGCAAAACTTTTATACAAACAGAAATAAAAAAAAAAAATAAAATACAATAAAATTGAATATTTACATTCACAAATTACGATAACAAAAGCAACATCACAAAAACACAAAAAGAACAGCTGGTTTCAACGCATTTTTATCGTTGAAAAAGAGGGAGGCGGCGTTAGTTTATTGATTAATATAAATCGGTTTGCAACTATTTGCAGCTAGACTTAACAGTTATATTATCTTAGAATATTAACAAATGCACTGGTAATACTCACAATGGGGGGAGCGCGGGGCAATATAATTAAAGCTTTAAGTAAACATAAAAAAGACGCACACAAAAAGGGTTGACGATAAGATTAATTTCACAAGAGAGAATTTGGCAAATTAGCTTATTGTTATTATTCGCATTCAAAGTAAATACCTTTTTTACCTTCACCTTTAAAATCCATTTTAAATAATTAAAATCGGAGCACTTTTCTAGATGTATGATGACTTTGAAGTTGGATTGGGAAGTACAAAATATGCGGAGCTGCCAATTTTGCAACGCAAATGAACACGCGATCACAACTTTGATGGTGATTTTAAAAAGAACTGTTGGATTTATAGAAAAATCAGGTATAGGGCGACAAAGTTTCGACATTTTGGAGCAGAATTGGTTACTTTTTTTGTAAATATATTTCAATAATTTTTTTGATTTATGGCCTATGGGCCCGACCACTGTGCACCAGTGCAACACCGTCCGTGATTGGGATATATTGGGCGTGCGAGTAGTCTGTAACTCTAGCGTTAACTATAGTTGGCGTTTTCAATATAATTCCAACGATCTTGAAAGAAGGCGGAAAGAAGGCGGAAAGAAGGCTGAAGATTTAATCTAATGGGGATCTAAGAAGGATAAGTATTAGTGTTGGGTAAACCTAGTTCAATTTGAGGAATAAGTTCGTTCGTTCGTTTAAAATCAATGAACTAGTTCGTTCATTTAGTTCAATCGATCATTTTTTAAACTTGCTAGTGTGGTGCTCAAAAAAAAAATGTTATGAATTTATTTCATACAATGCTGTCATTTAAAATTAATATTATTTATTCAATTTTTGTCAAAAACACTTATACATAATAACAACAAACAGATAATATAGTAATTTTAATGACTTAATTTGATTTCTGAAAAGAGAATAGAGAAGTTTTTCAATAACACATTTTCAATAACGTATGATAAAATTATGTTTATACCTGTGATCCATCTACATGTTGCTATGTAGGAACATTAGATATTCTACTTTATTGGGTTTTAGTAGCATCCGTCTTTTTCGGATGATTTCCCCATGAAAAGAGGCGTTCGCAAGGAACTGATGTAGCCATAAGGCATAATCGCTTAAGGCTGTAAGAATAAAGATGCGGGTACAACTTCTTTCTTTGTTCCCACCAAACCAAAGGGTCAGCAGTCCTCGGTAAAAATTCCTCTTCGAGGTATTTTTCGATCTCTTTCTCGGCAGAACCGGTAGTGTTTGCAGCCTTTGTCGTGTTCTTGACCTCGCTGTCAAAATCAAACCAAACCGAACTCTGATTGGCTGAATTAGTTTCAAACATAGGTGACTCGAATTCATAATTTTCGCCGTTGAGACGAATTTGAGTTACTTTCCTTTTAAGATTACATACAGCCTTTTCGAATTCTTCTTTGGACTTGAACCAACGACCTTTAAATCGAGGATCTAATATGTTACTCTCTGCGTAGAGTTCGTTACTTTCCAGGTTACTAAAGCATCGCATCATCTCAGCTTTTAGAACTGCAACAAGTGCAGCAACACATTTATTCCTGGGCGTCTTGTTATTTAAACAATTCTGTAACAAAATAGCAAGAACTATAACCTTTGAAAGGGTTACATTCTTTTCTGCCGATATTTCTTCTGTTACCTCCAAGAATGGTTTTAATATAGGCAGTAACTCTTCTACTATCGCCCACTCATTCTGAGATAAGTTTAATTCAGGACGCAAATTTGAAAGTGTTAATACAAGAGTATCTTTCAAAACAACAAGCCTTTCTAGCATTTTAAAAATGGAGTTCCAACGAGTTGACACATCTTGAATCAATTTGAGATCGGGCAAGTTCAATTGGGTTTGAGTTGACTTCAGCTTCTTAAGGCCGAGAGTGCTACGATTGAAAAACTCCACAATGAATTTGACTTTGTTTTGTATAACGCTGATTTTGCGGAGTCCTTTTTGCACAATTAGGTTCAAGCCATGTGCAAAACATGGTATATGTGGCCAATTTCCTGTTTTAATGGCATTGACTATATTTGCAGCATTATCAGAAACCACAGCAGATATTTTGTTCTTTATACTCCATCTTTCTGCTATTTTTTGTAAAAATGCGCACATATTTTGACCACTGTGCTGCTCAACGAATGCCTCGCATGCAATCATATGTGAGCTCATAACAGTTGCCTCACTCTCAATAAAATGAGCTGTAACAGCAATATAACTTTCATTTGCTAGAGAGGTCCAACAATCCGTTGTCAAACAAACTGCAGATGCCAGCTCCATTTTTTCTTTGACGCTACCAACAATTTCGTCCCGAAGCTTCGGAAGAAGCACGTTGGACAGCGTTTTTCGAGTGGGCATCTTGTATCCGGGGCAATTAGACACATCATCTATGAGCTGCTTGAAATCAGGCTCTTCTACAATTCGCAATGCATGATGACCTTTTGCAATCATACGAACTAGTTGCCTATCAATTTTCTTAGTTTTCCCGGCAGGCGGTGGTCGTTGAATGAACGAAGTTATTACATGCTGTTGGGGTCCAATTATCTGAGGAGTCTATGTTAAAAGAAATCAAGAATTTAGTAAGCTTACTTAAATGAATAAATCAAAATATTATGTTTACATTTGCTTCCTGTCGGCTTTCATTGGTTTGGCGCTGTGTTTCCTCCAAAGCTACTGGGTGCTTATTTTTAAGGTGACGCGATAAATTTCCTTGCGATCCACCAGCCACACTAAGCACGGTTTTGCAGTATTTGCATTTTGCACTCTTCTCATCCACTGAATCAAAGAAATTCCAAACTTTGCTATGCTTTCGTTTTGAAGCCATAGATACGCACAAACTTGTAAACCGTAGTTTTAAATGTATGCGAAAATTAATCAGCTTATTCGATAAGCGAATTTTCCAACGAAATGAACTAAGACCGACCTATCGAACTAGGTGTACAACGAACGAACGATCAGGGTAAGAGATCAAAATGAACGACGTGAACTAATGAACTATATTGAACTAAGTGAACTATATTGAACTAAGTGAACTATATTGAACTAAGTGAACTTATTAAACTAGTGAACTATATTGAACTAAGTGAACTATATTGAACTAAGTGAACTTATTGAACTAAGTGAACTATATTGAACTAAGTGAACTATATTGAACTAAGTGAACTATATTGAACTAAATGAACTATATTGAACTAACGAACTATATTGAACTATAAAGACAGACCTAGTTCGTTCGTTCAGTTTGGTGAATAGTTCAATTTAGTTCGTTCGTTCACGAACGACACAACACTAATAAGTATGCTTAAGTATAAGGGTGCATGAACAAAAGTAGATAAATTGCGGAAGATGATAAAATTGAGAGGGATGTTTATCTAAGGTTGTCCTTATGGACCACCCTCCCTCTAATGAGGACAGATGTTCCCATATCTGCTTCTACTCTCTTTTGTGTAGAATGCGGTTTGTTTATTCCCTAGAGGTAAACCTTTTCTCCTACCTCAAAAATTCGGTTTTGTCTAGTAGGGTTACACCTGTCTATGTAAGCCTGTTGCGCTTTTTTGATGCTGTTTTTTATTGCCAGTCTTTGAGCGTTGTCGGCGGAGTGCAAGGCATACTTGGGTTGCTAGCTGGTGACTGAGTGTAACGTTTTATTATACTCTACCGTGGCTCTCATGATGAGCTCGACGGTGCCGTCAACTTTTTTGTCAATTTGAATGCACCTAGCTATTTCCGTTACGATGCTGTGTAACCGCTCCACTTGCCCATTGGAGCTTCTGTCAATGTTTTATTGGTTTTGCAAAAACAAAGTTATCGTCTCCGAATTGAATTATGCCTCGTTATGATGTCTCGTCAATTATGGCCCTAGAAGTTAAAGGCTGTACTACGGCGAACTTTGAGAACTTATCCACACAGGCTAAAAATAACTTTTTATCCGTGGAGTAGATGTCAATTTGTCAGATTTCGCCCGCATATGAGGGAATTGGTGTTACAACTTCTCTAATCGATTCGAACAGAGAGTCTGTATTATCAGATTGGATAATGCGTCAGTTTTTAGTCCCGAAAACTATAAAACTGTGTACAGTGGCTGCGTCAGAATGGGGTTCGTTTTTCAAAGCATTAGTATTTTGTCGGGACAAGGCGTCGGCCTTCAAATTTTCCTTTCCAGGCTTAAAGAACACTTTGGCGTTGTGTTTTTTGATTCATGCTTTCCATTGCTTAATTTTAGTCCGTAAAATTCCGGATCTCTGGATATTACCAGATATTACCATATAGGTAATTTTTTAATTTCCCAATGGTCCCAATGGGCAATTTTCAGATAAATCTGGTGGTACCAGGATTTTAAGTCTAGGCTAGTTCAAAATTTTGCCTTTTCAAAGTTCGTAAGGATCATTGGAATACTCGGCATAGGGTACCGATCAGCAATGGTTCATTCAGTTTTCTGAAATCGATCATCAGCCGTTTTTTTCGTTTCGCGCCTCGTTAGAGTGCGAAAACGCTTGGCGTCTCTCAGCTTTTACTGAATTTGGGACTATTAAGTCATCGATATTTGTAAAGTTCACATTATCGAATTCGTAGTATTTGAGCTGTTCGGATACGTATCCATACCTGATTGCGGTGCTGCTCCTACCTGCGTAAGCAAGTCGAAACCTATTATGGCATCAAACGTAGCTTTTTGAAAAAATTAGTTTTTTTGTCTGGGCCGCAGTCGGCACCAGAGTTTTTGTATAGTTTTTCAGACGCGACCGACCTAAGTCCCTGTCGTAATAGGCGCAAGGATGTTTTATCCGCGAAGGATCAGACTAGTCTAGCCAAAATAAGTTTAAAATTAAGCACTGTGTTGTCGAAACTAGAAGCGCGCGCGGTGGTCCTTTAATTTTTTTTCTAATAATTGTAATGACTTGGAAATGCCCGCTACTGCCCGGATAATTTTCGAGTAATTGAAAAGCATCGGTGGCAGACTGCCTCCATGCCACATATTCATCCTGTATACCAGTAAAATCTGGAATTGACTTCACTGTGTGAAAAGGTGTATCCCACGGTGTTGCTAGCGGTGTTACAGGTACACTCTGGTAAATTTCTACCTCTGGCACTTCTTCACGCAAATTTTTTAACTGCTGATTAACGGCACTAATTTGATCTGCAAATTCGGCCTTTGTTCCCTATATGTGCCTGGGAAACTCTTAAGGCCACTTACTAAACACTAACACTAAACACAATTTATTGAGAGGCCGAATATATTAATTCTACAGAAAGGAATTTGGCTCTGGTATATTAATCATAATTACCAGGTGCTTCGCTTCTTAAAACAAATATTTATTTGGAGGCGGCTGATATTGATTTCTTTTTTTTACGATCGCACTTTATGTAAATTTCATATGTTAAAGCTCTGGGATAGTTAGAGATAGTTAGTTAGGTCGTGCCCCGGTTAGGGCACGAACGATAAAAAGTCATATTCTTATATTTTGACGTTTTAAGAGATTGGTTGAACACCACTTTTGAAAATTGTTAAAATCAGACTGAAGTTTATATTGGGCAAAAGGGGATTTATATTGAAGGCAAAGCCTAATGTCGTCTGCATTCATAAGAACCAGTGAGTTCGTTTGAGCAGGAGTTAAGACGTTGATTAAAAATAATGAAAAGTAACTGCCAAAGATGCTTCCCTTGGGGGTCTCCCGATGTATCTCTACAAGGCGAGAGTATATATCTTTAAAAAAGACACGTTGTTTCTCAAAGCTTAGTAGCTGGAAATCAACTTGAGGAGGTCTGAGGAAAATCCTAGGATACTAAGTTTACTCAAAAGGAGTGAGTGGTTGACAGATTCAAATGCTTTACTGAAGTCCGTATAGATGGAATCTATATTGTTGCCTTGAGTGAAACAAACGGGTGTTTGTTGAATACAAGATAATAATTATTAAAATAGACAAATAATTACATCAATTTCTTTCACACTCGCGTCTGCACGGTACCATATTTATATTGTATTGGCCATATTGGTATTGGCCCCATTATGACCAATACTTTTGAATAAAGAACATAACTTTTGTATAATACAATTTAGAGGAATGGTTAGACACGATGTTTACCAGTTAGTCCAATTGAATTAAAATGGTTGGTTGTTAACCATGCGCATGGGGCTCAAATGAACTTCGGGTTGCAAAAAACTTCAAGCATAACTTAGGAACATTATTTGCCAGGGAATATGAGAATGTAATAGACTTGCGAAATTCTATTCGATCTGTAATAACAGCGGTATCATCGTTTGGGGTACCCAGTCGAATAATTGCTGACTACGGAAGTTTTTTTCCCAGTAATGATTTTTGATGACAGTTACCTGCTTAAATCATTAACTAGCAAGCATACTTACTAGCAAATGCAAATAGGTTGATTTCAGAGCTTGATAGCGGTGTGAAAAAGCGACTTAAGGGGAGAACCTGGTTTAGAACGCTGAAAACTGAAAACGCTGAAAAAATTACAACTTTTTTAATCGTGTGCACAAAACAGAAAAACACTGTTTTGAGAAAATTGAGTTCAAAGTTTTTCCGCCTGCTAATCAGTCTCTTGAGCGCATTGTCCCTCAGAGGCCATTTCTGCGGAACGATTAGGAATTTGACTCTGAAATTTTGTGGAAATATTTCTGAATATATTTCTAATCGAATGAGATAAGTTTTAAAAAATCGATTTTTTTTACCCTCAAAACCAGGTTCCCCCCTTAAAATGATAAGCTTTCATCATTCAGTTAAATGTGGCTTAGTTGTCTTATATATAAAACGAACATTACTGCCAGTAACTGTAGTCATACGAGGGCGGGTCAATAAGTCCGTGACTATTTGAATGAAACACAGGTTTTTAGATAAAAAGTTATTTTATTTTTCAACGTAGTCTCCTTTGAGCTCTATACACTTAGCCCAACGTTTCTCCAATTTTTTTATCCCTTCCAAAAAATATGATTTGTCGAGGTCTTCAAAATAGGCATTTGTTTGTGAGATGACTTCGTCATTGGTGGCAAATCTCTTTCCGCCGAGCCATTTCTTCAAGTTTGGGAACAAGAAATAGTCACACGGGGCTAGATCGGGTGAATAGGCCGGATGAGGGAGCAATTCGTAGCCCATTTCATGGAATTTTGCCATGGAAACTGCACATGTGTGCACCCGTGCATTGTCCTGGTGGAAAAGAACTTTTTTCTTGGCCAAGTGCGGTCGCTTTTTTTTCAATGCCCCATCGAATCGACCCAATAAGTTGCTGTAATATTCACCAATGATTGTTTTTCCTCTTTGAAGGTAGTCAATGTGGATAATACCGCGTGCATCCCAAAAAACAGTCGCCATGACTTTTTTGGCTGACAAACCCACCTTTGCCTTCTTTGGCGCCGATTCACCCCGAGGAACCCACTGTTTTGACTGCTGTTTGGTCTCCGGTGTGTTGTGGTGGATCCACGTTTCGTCCACGGTTACGAAACGGCGCAAAAACTCGTTCGTATTGCGATTGAACAACGCTAAACATTTCTGCGAAATTGTCACACGGTTGCATTTGTGGTCGATTGTGAGCAAACGCGGCACCCATCTTGCGGAAAGCTTTCTCATAACCAAATGATCATTCAAAATTGAAACCACTGAGCCATGTGAAATGCCTACGGCTTCCACAATCTCTCTCACTTTTAATCGCCGATCGGCTAAAACCATATCGTTGATTTTTTCAATTGTTTCGGATGTGGAAACCTCAACTGGGCGTCCAGAACGTTCGGCATCTTCCGTGCTTGTACGGCCACATCGGAATTCAGTAAACCACTTTTTTACCATGGAAATGGATGGTGCAGAGTCTCCATAATATTTATCAAGCTTGGCCTTGGTTTGCGTAATGGATTTTTCCCTCAAAAAATAATGCTTAATGAGCACACGAAATTCACTTTTTTCCATTTTCTTCTCAGTCAACGCGGTAGTCTGATATTAACGGCTGTCAAAAACAAACTAAATGTCGCAGCTTGTTCAATTTTTGACAAGAGTCAACTGACAGATGACTGTTGACGGGAGCAGTGTTACCATTTCAATTAAGAGGCGGGAAATTCAAAAAGTCACGGACTTATTGACCCGCCCTCGTACCTCTACAGTAGAGCCTTCCACAAATATTTACACAAAAATATCAAACGATGACAGTCATGAAGCTGGAACAGCTTAACAGACACACTTGCCGCCCGCAAATATCCAAGAGAAGGTGACCTTCCATGAATAAACTTACGCTGCACATACGAGTAAATCGTGCTCGTAAATAGTTTTTTAGCAGAATCAATCTGGCAACGGCAGTTCTTAGCATAATTGCTCTGTTTTCAGTTCACATGGTTATAATTTAAGATTTCAGCTACCTTTTGGTCTTCTGATTTTGTAATCGATAATCGAAATTTCATTTACCATAACATTTTTCATTATCTCGCCAACGCATAGCGATAAATAAATAATATTTATAATTAACGTAGCTCCTCTAAGACACATTTGCTTTAATTCAATATTTTTAGATTTCTTAACTCAAAACTCCCCAAAATTTTCTAAATAACATATACACAGCTAAAATATTCTATTAAATATTCATATATTTTTATTAAATGGAATCGATTTTTTTAACTAAAACTTGTGTACGAGGTGTGTTCCAAAAATGTCTCGAATTTTGTGTTTTTTCAAAAATGATTTATTTATTCGTGAATATTTATTTGGTCCCATTCAAAGTAATCCCCATGGGATATTATGCACTTGTGCCAACCGTTTTTCCAATCTACAAAGCACGTCAAAAAATCATTTTTTTTTTATCTTGTTCAGCTCCTCCTTCGATGACGTCTTTATCTCGTCAATCGTAGCGTAACGTCGTCCTTTCATGGGCCTCTTTAGTTTAGGGAACAAGAAAAAGTCACAGGGGGCCTGATCTGGATAATACGGTGGCTGCGGCATCATTAGTGTATTGTTTTTGGCCAAAGATTCGCGCACAAGCAACGATGTGTGAACAGGGGCGTTGTCGTGATGCAAAAGCCAATTTTTGTTCTTTTACAAATCCGGGCGATTTTGAACTTGCAGGTAATATTCCTTATTGACCGTTCTACCCTGTGCACATTGGGCTAGCGAGCCGATTTTTCGACGAAAATTAAAGTTTTAAAGCTAGGTTCTTGAAATTTCGTAAATATGATAGTGTCGATGCATATAAAAACATATCCAAGTTTCAGACCGATCTGACCACGCCTTCCCTAGCCGCCCATATGAGATAGGTTTCCTCTTATTCTTAATTGTACGGTAATTAATAATGCTAGTACTCGTTAAATTCAGCAAATGTTTTTAATTAATTTTTTTTAACACATACCTTAATATTAATAACTAAAAAATAACAATGCATTCAATATGACTAAAAATAAGTATTTTACATTTAAAAATGTTCATAAAAGTCGTGTTCTACATCAATATCTATTGAAAACGGATTTTCAGAGTCAGAATCTGAATCACTATCACTATTGTTAGCATCAAAATCGGGAACATTGTTATTATTGTTCATGTTAACAAAATTTAGCAAGTTTAACACAAGTGCTGTATCTTCATCGTTCGATTTTTTGGCCGAAACTGCAGCGGCATGCACAAGAAGAGGTGTGTTGTGACCCTGATTTACAGCTAAATCGGTTGCCAATTTTCTCTTCTGACGGGGACCGGCGTTAATATATTCAATGGGTGGGCGTCCAACTCGTCTTGATGTAGACTTCTTTGGATTTGAAGACAACAATGAACTTACTGTTATAACCATGTTGGACGAAAGCCATTTGGTATGCTTTGTCTTAAATCTGGCCGTATTTCTATTACAATTTACCAAATTCTTTTGTATGTAAAGGTGAAAGCTTCTCACTTTGGTGTTGATTTCATCCTTTTTCTCCGTGCTTAAGTCGAATTCTTTCAGTTCATCATAAATCCGACTCGAAACGGAAGATGCGCTACGATTGTTTTGTATGTAGATATCAAGCAGTTGCTCATAGGCGAACTCAACCACATCTGTAATATTAAGGATTATACACATCGGAGCAAAAAGGAGCAAAAAAGTTTTTCAAAATTTGTTTATATACACTTTCCACTATAATGACACATAATTACTTTTTGGCACAAAAAGAAATAACATATACACAGCTAAAATATTCTATTAAATATTCATATATTTTTAATAAATGGAATCGATTTTTTTAACTAAAACTTGTGTACGAGGTGTGTTCCAAAAATGTCTCGAATTTTGTGTTTTTTCAAAAATGATTTATTTATTCGTGAATATTTATTTGGTCCCATTCAAAGTAATCCCCATGGGATATTATGCACTTGTGCCAACCGTTTTTCCAATCTACAAAGCACTTCAAAAAATCATTTTTTTTTTATCTTGTTCAGCTCCTCCTTCGATGACGTCTTTATCTCGTCAATCGTAGCGTAACGTCGTCCTTTCATGGGCCTCTTTAGTTTAGGGAACAAGAAAAAGTCACAGGGGGCCTGATCTGGATAATACGGTGGCTGCGGCATCATTAGTGTATTGTTTTTGGCCAAAGATTCGCGCACAAGCAACGATGTGTGAACAGGGGCGTTGTCGTGATGCAAAAGCCAATTTTTGTTCTTTTACAAATCCGGGCGATTTTGAACTTGCAGGTAATATTCCTTATTGACCGTTCTACCCTGTGCACATTGGGCTAGCGAGCCGATTTTTCGACGAAAATTAAAGTTTTAAAGCTAGGTTCTTGAAATTTCGTAAATATGATAGTGTCGATGCATATAAAAACATATCCAAGTTTCAGACCGATCTGACCACGCCTTCCCTAGCCGCCCATATGAGATAGGTTTCCTCTTATTCTTAATTGTACGGTAATTAATAATGCTAGTACTCGTTAAATTCAGCAAATGTTTTTAATTAATTTTTTTTAACACATACCTTAATATTAATAACTAAAAAATACCAATGCATTCAATATGACTAAAAATAAGTATTTTACATTTAAAAATGTTCATAAAAGTCGTGTTCTACATCAATATCTATTGAAAACGGATTTTCAGAGTCAGAATCTGAATCACTATCACTATTGTTAGCATCAAAATCGGGAACATTGTTATTATTGTTCATGTTAACAACATTTAGCAAGTTTAACACAAGTGCTGTATCTTCATCGTTCGATTTTTTGGCCGAAACTGCAGCGGCATGCACAAGAAGAGGTGTGTTGTGACCCTGATTTACAGCTAAATCGGTTGCCAATTTTCTCTTCTGACGGGGACCGGCGTTAATATATTCAATGGGTGGGCGTCCAACTCGTCTTGATGTAGACTTCTTTGGATTTGAAGACAACAATGAACTTACTGTTATAACCATGTTGGACGAAAGCCATTTGGTATGCTTTGTCTTAAATCTGGCCGTATTTCTATTACAATTTACCAAATTCTTTTGTATGTAAAGGTGAAAGCTTCTCACTTTGGTGTTGATTTCATCCTTTTTCTCCGTGCTTAAGTCGAATTCTTTCAGTTCATCATAAATCCGACTCGAAACGGAAGATGCGCTACGATTGTTTTGTATGTAGATATCAAGCAGTTGCTCATAGGCGAACTCAACCACATCTGTAATATTAAGGATTATACACATCGGAGCAAAAAGGAGCAAAAAAGTTTTTCAAAATTTGTTTATATACACTTTCCACTATAATGACACATAATTACTTTTTGGCACAAATTGGCACAAAATTAGTTATACTCCACAAAAGACGGGTTAGCAGGTTAGCTTTTTTCTGCTTTTGGACAACACGAATAAACGCACACAAAACACACATTAACAAACATGAACGAAATTTTTTTTAATACAAATATTCTACATAGCTTGGTCCTTCTTTTCCATAATTTTTGTGAAAATTGGTTAAACCACAAAAATTTTGGCACGCTCGCAAGTCAACAAAATTTTTCCTGCGCTTTTTAGTTTCGCACGCATGCAATCAAAGAGCTGACTTAGAGGGCTGCCAAAATATCAGAGATGCATCAAAACAACTAAAATCTTTTGATTCATTTTAGTCGAAGTATATACTATTCAAATTTTATTATTGAAACAGGTTTACTTTCTATGAAAAATTTGAATTTTCGTCGAAAAATCGGCTCGCTGGCCCATAGTGCTGTGGTAAAAACTCATGATGCACCACGCCCCTGCAATCGAAGAAAACTGTCAGAAAAATTTTCACATATGACCGAACTTGGCACGCTTTTTTCGGTCTTGGTTCCTGCGTCGTGAGATAATTGAGCTTTGGTTTCCACGTCATAACTATAAACCCACGATTCGTCACCAGTTATGACCCTCTGGAGTAAATTTGGGTCGTCGCGAACAGAGTCCAACATCTCTTTCGCAATGTTCATGGGATGCTGTTTTTGGTTGCAATTGAGCAATTTTCGTACGAAAAATCGAAGACGATCCAAAACACGTGCAAGCAAAGCAGCTGTCAACAATTAAGTGAACATTTAAAATAGCAGAGCTTGTCGGCATAAGTGACAGACATGAGTACCAACATAACGCCACAAAAAAATCGAAATTCATAATATTTAACCCGCGAAAATTCAAAATTTCCGATAATTTTTTTTGAATTACTAAAAGCCAAACCGGAACTGCAATACAATTTGGTGAGCGGTTTTCCTTTTTCTTTGATTCTGGTTCCTAAAGCTCGTTAATGCAAGAAACAGCGAGAAGCTAGGATGTTAAATTGTAGTTTGTAGTTTTGAGAGGCAATGTTGTCAAGAATAACTTTCAAATTCTGTCCAACGTAAAAATTTCTGAATTTAACTTTGAGTTATTATTTCACGTAGTAAATAAGAGTTGCCTTAAATATGATATGATAATTGGATAATTGATATGATAATTTTTTTCAATTTGCTTTTGGAGTAATTCAAAAAGAAACAGGATCGATATTTATAGAACTCAAACGGTATTTTCGGTAGTTGATGATATTGTTGATATTGAATAAGATTGACTAAATTGGTAGAGACAAATCAAATCTAAACGACATATTGGCCAAATATTTCATGTACTTCATTGATGGTATCCCTAGTAGACGTGTGACCACGGGTACGTTAGAAATCCGTTTGCTAGATAATACAAAAACCGTTCCAAGCGACCATATCGCCTTATCGACAATGAAAGGCAGATAGTAATGGATAAAATTCAACAAATGTTAGAAACAAAGGTAGTAAGACCTAGTAGCTCTCCCTTCGTTAGCCCTGCGCTACTAGTCAAAAAGAAAGACAAATACAGTATCAGACAAATATCCCTTGCCGTTAATGTCAGACCAGATTGATCGACTACGAGGCGGAAAATATTTTTTGCTAGTGGATTTTATCAGGTGCCAATCAACCGCGATTCCCTTGAGAGATCATTTGTTTTTCAGCGTGTCATAGTCCAAGCCTTGGGAAATTTAGTTGATCACCATGCAGTGGTCTACATAGATGATGTTTTAATTGTCTTTAATTCAGAAGGGGATACGTACGAAAGGGAATGTGCTGAGCGCGTTATCGATGTCAGGGTTCCGGGTAAAAAAATGTCAATTTCTGCGTACAAAGATAGAGAACTTGGGTTTGGTTGATCACCATGCAGTGGTCTACATAGATGATGTTTTAATTGTCTTTAATTCAGAAGGGGATACGTACGAAAGGGAATGTGCTGAGCGCGTTATCGATGTCAGGGTTCAGGGTAAAAAAATGTCAATTTCTGCGTACAAAGATAGAGAACTTGGGTTTGGTTATAAAGGGGAGTGAACTGAAGCCCATTGAAAAATCGTTCGTCAAAAAGGAACTTTGTTTTCGGTGTTAAATTGAATTATTTTTCGGAATTTTGTGTTTTGTTATTCCCGCACTTGGGACTTGGTGGATTGCGCATTTTACGGGCCAGGTCGGTCTGCCAAGAGCGGAGTCCCACTGTGTCCGTCGCCCCTTCGCTGCCGTTACTGCTGTGACTAAGTATTTTCATAAACGTTAATTGAACGCCAACCTAGAGTATGGACTGGTAGGGCCCGCCGCGTGCCATCAAGCTCGGCAAAACAATGCCCTGCAAGAAGGCCCTCAAAGCAAGGAAGTGCAGCTCGAGCAGAGACCAGCGAGATCAAGCACAAGCCCCCGCGTAATCACTTAGCACCAGCGCAGCCCTGGCAGCAAGCTGGCAAACAACCCCTTTGCCCTCCTCTCAAGCAAAGAAGATGACGACGAACATGACGAACCCGAAACTGCCTCAGAGGCAGTGACATCTAAAACAGCAGAGAATCCAATCCCGAACCCGAAGACCCTCAAGCCTCCCCCGATCTACATCCCAGACGTGACCGACATTACAGCGGTTGTCAAGATGATAACGACTCTAGTCGAAACCAAAAAGGATTTCTCGTATAAAACGGAGAGAAACAACAACGTACGCGTAATGATGCCAGACAAGGAGTCCTACACAGCCCTTCGCCAGCACCTCGTGGCACATAACAAAAGACACCGCACCTTCCAACCAAAGGACGAGAGAGCGTGCAGGGCGGTCATTAAGGGACTTCACCACACAACGGACCAGACTGAAATTAAAGAAGAACTCCACAAATACGGCCATACTGTAAGGGATCTACACAATCCCATTGGCAGGAAATCCAAACAACCACTGGGGATAGATTTTGTTAATCTAGAACCAGCGAGCAACAACACAGAGGTTTTCAAAATAAAGAGGATTTGCAGGTCAGTCGTCACCGGAGAGCCCCCACTGAAGTTCAACGACGTTCCACAATGTTTCAGATGCCAAGGGCTCGGACACACCCAGCGCTACTGCTTCCTGGAACATCGCTGCGTGAAATGTGGTGGTTCTCACGACTCTAGGTCATGCACCAAAAAAGATGATGAGAAAGCATGCTGTTTACATTGCAAAGCTGATCACCCTGCGTCGCTCAGAGGACGCCCTGCCTACAGAAGCGCAAAGGCGCAGCAATCTCCTAAAGCCAGACCCGTTGAGAGTAGCAACAAACCACCTCTCATCCAGATCCCATTTATCATCAATGGTATGAGTTACAGGGACGTACTTCTAGGAAACCAAGCGACACAGCCAACGAATCCCCAACAAACCCTTCAAACCATTCCCGAAACCCCACAACCCAACCAGCTTGAAACGATGCTTGCCCGCATGGAAGGAACGATTGAGAGGTTAATGGAAAAGTTGATCTCGCAGATGTTCTCACGGATTTTTTTTTTTTTTTTATACCCTTGAAAAGGGTATTATAATTTTGTCCAGAAATGTATAACGCATTAAAGGAAGCATCTCCGACCCCACATATATATTCTTGATCAGCATCAACAGCCGAGTCGATATAGCCATGTCCGTCTGTCCGTCTATCCGTCTATCCGTCTATCCGTCTATCCGTCTATCCGTCTGTCCGTATGTCCGTCTGTTTCTATGCAAAAAATAGACAGTAGTTTTAAAGCTAGCGTTTTGAAATTTTTACCAGATCATTATTTTTGTTCCACGCAGATCAAGTTTAAAAATCGATCCGATCAGACTACTATATCATATAGCTGCCATACAAACGACCGATATGAAAACAAGTCTTTGTATAGAAAACTTGTTTGTTTTCCAACCTATTGCAACCGAATTCAAAATTTATTTATTTAACATAGCCATACACGATTTGTAAAGGTGGGTCCGGATCGGACCACTACATCATATAGCTGCCATACAAACGACCGATATGAAAACAAGTCTTTGTATAGAAAACTTTTTTGTTTTCCAAGCTATTGCAACCGAATTCAACATTTATTCATCTGACATAGCCATACACGATTTGTGAAAGTTGGGTCCGGATCGGACCACTATATCATATAGCTGCCATACAAACGACCGATATGAAAACAAGTCTTTGTATGGAAAACTTTTTTGTTTTCAAGGGTATACCATCTTCGGCAAGCCGAAGATAACTTTTCTCACTTGTTTTTTTTAACATTCTTATTTTGTATTTAAAATGTATCCGAGTGGAGAGTCCTTAAACGGTTTGCGTCTAATGAGGTTGACTTCGGTGTCTATAGAAAGTTGATGGCCAGGTTGGGGTGGTTGTACAGTCTTTTTATGTATCTTTCGCTGAGACGGGTGATCTCCTCTGCTACACACGGAATTCCAAGCTCTTTATGGATTATTGAGTTTTCGTGGTACGGATGGGCGTTAGAAACTGATCTCAGGCATTTATTCTGAAACCGCTGGATTCTGATGCGGTTAGAACAGCTTACCGTGCCCCACAACTGTATCCCATAGGTCCAGATTGGCTTCAGCACTACTTTGTAAATATGCAGTTTAAGTTTTTCTTTGAGCTTGGACTTTCTCCCCAGGAACCAGTGCAGTGCAGTTCTCGCAGATGATGCAGCTTATAGCTCCGTTCCTCAACAGAAAGTATTGCAAATAAGTCTTAATATAGTTTTTTTGGAACGCAAACGGCCTGCAGAGGAGCAAAGCCGAAGTAGAGCATCTCATCAGAACAGACAATATCGGCGTTCTTCTAGTTTGGGAATCCCACTTTTGTCCCAGATTCTACTTTAACATTAGTGGGTACGAACTGTTATATGCCGGTCATACATCTGGCAGAGCACGCGGAGGAGCAGCTATGCTCATCAGGTAAGGCATTCAGTACACGGAACTTCCCGCGTTTCAGGAGGAATGGGCTCAGTAGGCCGTGACTAGGATTTGAAGCCCACAGGAAGATATCACCATTGGTGCGGTTTACCACCCACCCAGACACTCGATAACCGAGACCCACCTTCAGGACTTCTTCCGGTTCCTTGGTCCTCGCTTTATAGCAGCCAGAGACTTTAACACCAAACACTCCTGGTGGGGGTCCCGCACAAACAACCCCAAAGGCATTAAGCTCTATACCTGCAACGGAAGAGTCTGAACTGCCATTCCACTGGAGAACCCACACACTGTCCTACCGACCCTTCAAAGAAGCTGGTTCTGCTGGACTTCGCCGTCTCCAAGGGCATAGGACACTCTAAGATAACATGCTTAAGTTATGATAAGCTGCTATCCGACCACAGCGCAGTAAACTTGCTCCTAAGCATCCCCGTCCTCAGAAGACTCACCGGGAAACACACAAATGCCCCCAAGTTTACGTTCTGGATGCTTTCCTCCCTGTGCCCAGATCCCCCTCTTTTCACGCCAAACAACATAGATGCGGTCATAGAAAAACTATCCAAAGAGATGCACAATGCTGCTGAGTTTGCGAATCCACCACCTCCGACTTCCCTGAGAATACCTAAAAGAGACGTGCACTTGAGCCTCAGAAGAGTCTGGTTTTCCTCGCGGAACCCCAGGGACCAGACAGCACTTAAGCCTTTGCTGATCATCTACATAGTGCATTCTGCCACCACAAGGTTCGTAGACAGCCCAAGTGTTCGAACCACAGGAGATTTCGCAGGAGATCGCCTCCTTAAAAAATGGAAAGTCACAAGGTCCTGACCGAATCGATGCAACAGCACTGAAAATGTTGCCCCTAATATATTCCCAAAGGCTGGCTAACATCTTTAACAGCTGCCTTCGTCTAGGGTACTTCCCGAAAGTGTGGAAGTGTGCTGAAGTAATTGTCCTCCTCAAGCCTGAAAAACCTGAAGCCAATCTAGCCTCGTATCGTCCGATTAGTTTGCTGGCAATCCTCTCTAAAATACTTGAAAGAGTATTTTTGCTCAGAGTACTGCCAGTATTGGGCGAGGCCGGACTGATCCCTGATCACCAGTTTGGCTTAAGCCGCCTCCATGGAACACCTGAGGAATGCCACTAACTTGTTGAGACTATACTTGAGGCCTTCGAAAAGAAGAAGTACTGCTGCGCCGTTATGCTGGATGTCAAACAGGAGTTTGACAGAGTCTGGCACGCTGGACTCCTTTTCAAACTTAAATCTCACCTTTCAAGTTTCCACTTTGCCTTCCTCAAGTCGTACACAGAGGAAAGAGAATTCCGAGTGAGATGCGGATCATCAATCAGCACGCCTAGGCCTATAAGAGCAGAAGTACCTCAAGGCAGTGTTCTTGGATCTTGTACACACTCTTCACAGCCGACCTTCCCATCACCCCCTCTCGGAACCTCACAGTAGCCACATATGCAGATGACACCGCCTTCCTAGCCTCCGCCACAGATCCCCAGGAAGCCATCATACGAAGACAACTGGATGCTCTCGATCCATGGCTGAAACGATGGAACATCGTGGTCAACACGGAGAAATCCTCCCACACAACCTTCGCACTACGCAGGGGGGTTGCCCCCCCGTCACACTCAACGGGAAAACCATCCCACCTAATAACACTCCCAAATATCTAGGGCTGACCCTGGACCGCAGGCCCACATGGCGTCCTCACCTGATCAACAGGCGCAACCAGGCCAACCTATGACTTAAGTAACTGCACTGGCTCCTGGCGAGAAGGTCCAAACTCAGAGAAAGCAGAGGAGATCACCCGTCTCAGCGAAAGATACACAAAAAGACTGGACATCCACCCCAACCACCTGGCCATCAACCTCCAAGATAATAGGCAATCCCCAAGACGCCTGAAAAGGAAACACCCGCTTGATCTCCCCAACCAATAGACACCTAAGTCAACCTCATAAGATATACATTCCATGTACCTCCCTTAAGTCAAGGTCACCCCCAAACCATTTAATGATTGTCCATTCGGACAATTTAGATTTTAAATACAGAATAAGATGGTTAAAAAAAAAAACTGAAGCCCAATACCCGGAAAATCAAAGCTTTATCTCAACTCCCGAAACCATCTTCAATCACACGGATTAAACAGTTTATAAGACTAGCATCATACTTCAGGCAGTTCGTTCCTTGGTTTTCGGAAGTAATGAAACCGCTTTACCAATTAACTTCAAAATCAAATGAATTCAAATGGAAAGAACAGCATCAGGAAATTCGTAAAAAAAAAATCATCAAAGTCTTAACTAGTGATCCAATATTGAGTATTTTCGACTCCAAATTTTCAATAAAGTTACATCCATATGCAAAAAGCAACTGAAAATGGTTATGGCGCTATGTTATTGCATTGCATTGATTACGGCAAATGTACCACGTTAGCTAAATCTAAATATCACTCAAGCTCGAAACATTGGAGGTGTTTAATGCCTTCAAGTTTTATTTAGCCGCCATTATTGAACTGGTAGAAAGTAACCGTGTATAAAGACTACAATTTCCTTACAGCGAGTCGGGACAAGGCGGTATTGACCCCGCGAGTGCATCGATGGTGGTCTATCTATCTTTGAGTTTTAGGTGAAATATTGGAAGGGGAGCCAAATGGTTTATGCTGATTGTTTGTCGAGGAATCCCGTCGCTGTAGTAGCGCAGACAAATACAAGAAAAGTTGTGGAAGTACGAGTTTACTTAGTAACTATCACCCAGAACTGGCTAGTATCCGAACAGCAGCGCGAGGAAAATCTATAAAACACCATGAGTGAATTAAATAGTGACGAACACGTATGAGATAAAAAAAGTCTGTTGCGCCGAATCATTCGAATAAACGGCACGACGCGATGTTTGCCTGTTGTTCCGAGATCGTTTAAATGGTCGGTTTATAACCACATTTAAAAGGCCATAATGCATTTAAGGTAGCGGAAGACACTAGACAAGGTCTACGAGCAGTATTGGTTTGAGAATATAAAAATTGCGTGACATGTAAATTGTCGAAATCAGCGTCAGGCACAACACAACAATAATTACATTCTATACCCAAGGTTGAGATACCTTGGCTTATCATACACGTTGACATAAGTAATAAATAGAGTTGCAAGAAGGACGAAAAGGAAAACGTCATTGTGCAGATTGATGCTTTCACCAAGTATGTCTATTCGTACCACATATGGAACTTAAATTCTGTTAATTGCATACAGTCAGTGAAGTCCGCCATATCGGTATTTGGCGTGATCTATACGTGATAGCAAAAATCGCTAGCAGAGCGAATGTGCAGGTAGAGCGTATGATGAGATTGCTAAAGGGCCTGTTAACAGCGGTAGACACTACCGAACATTCGTAGCAGAAGGCATTGGGCGAAATAAAGTTAGCCATAAACTGCACCGTTAATCGGGTGATTCAACATTGTCCCTTAGAATTGATATTAGGAAAAGAGGATAGGCCCATGGGAATTTTGACTATCAATAAAGAAATACCAATAGATCTAAAGAGAGTTAGAGAAAAGGAAAAAGAAAATATTGATAAGAATGCAATGTATGACAAATCAAGAGTCTAATATAACCGCTGTAACATTTGGAAAATTTTTGGAAAATGTGTCCCACAAATTAAAACGTAATGGGTCGAAATGCAAGATTATGACCTTTTATAGCTTGAGCCCTAACTAGTCTACGTAATTCTGTGCTATTGCCTTAGAAAGATTAACTGAGGTTAACAATCCTGAAAGGACAGTACCTAATGGGAGTTAAATTTTTCGGCCATATTTCCAAATTCTTTAATCTTATCGCTTAATAAAGCACAAGAGCGTGCTTGGATTCATTTAAAAATGGACGAAAGAATTTATAGACTCATAAAACTAAAATTGAATATATATGTCGGAGATGGACTTTCATTAGCGTCGTTCATGTTTTATAATTAGTTGCACTGTCACGCAGCGAGTCGCAATGGTCACTTCTGTTCTTCTCGGAGGGCTATTCGAACTGTTCCTATTTCTTCTTCCTCCTCACCTCTCATTGCGCCACGCTCAGCAGGGATTTTCACTCTCCTTCCCCACAGCGTTCTCATACAGAAACTCTCATACACGCGCTCACTCAATAAAGCGCTCTCTCTCTCTTCTCATTCCCTTTCACCATCATTTATTTCCAATTTATAACCTCAAATCTTATAAGCCAAGTAAATTCCCGACACGGCCTTCCTGACTATAACACGTCCTCGTGTTGCTCAACTCATCATAAACTTCATTGTATTTCTTTGTTCTTCATCTTTCTAATGTATCGCTTGACTCATATCATTCAACTTAACTTTCCGTAGCAAATTTTCTTACACTTCTTGTGTCTTCAAATGTTAGTTTGGCGGGATAAACCTTGTCAATCTCCTCTAGAGTACACGCTCTCTTCCGCACAAACCCAACAATTTGGATATCAACCATATATTTCATCAGAGATTAGCTTAGTAGGATATTCTTCAAGTTAACGCTTAGAGTACAGGCTCTCTTCTACTCAAGCTGAATCGTCTGGCTATCTTACACTAGTCGTCAAATGTCAGTTTAGCAGGCGATACATTTTCCAATTGGAGTACATGCTCCCTTCTGCACAAACTCGACCATTTGGATACCAATCCGCTCTCAACTTATCATCGGATTCTTTTTTTACGTTTTCTTCTCTGTTCCCGTCGTCAAGCTCTTCTATTAACTCACGAGTTTCTCTTTAGCCTTCTCTCTAGTTTTCTCCAGATCTACTGGCATTTCTTCGTTGATGGTCAACATTCATCGGCCTTGCCTCTTTACCCATCAACAATTTTAATAGACTGTGCGGAGTCACCCGATTAGTGGTGCAATTTATGGCCAACTGTATCTCACCCAATGCCTCCTGCCACGAACGTTCGCTAGTCTCTACTGCTGTTAACATCCCTTTAAGTACACTCATCACTCGCTCTACCTGCCCATTTGCTGTTAGCACCAGTTGCTATCACGTGTAAATCCATTTTGTTTGTGTTACAGAACTTGCGAAATTCGCTACATATGAAGCATCGTCCCTGATCCGCTACAATTCTACTGGGGACGCCAATATCGATATGGCGGACTTCACCGCCTGTATGCAACTAATCGAGTCCAAATTGAAGATGTGGTACAAATAGATGTACTTAGTGAAAGCATTAATTTGCATCAATGACATATTCTTTTTCGTCTTTCTTGCCACTCAATTTCCCACTAATGTCAATATGAATGGTATGCCACGGTATCTCTACTTTGGGTATTGGATGTAATTCTATTTGCGTTTTGCCTGACGCTGATTTCGATAATTTACATGTGACGCAATTTTCTACGAATTTCCTAACATATTTTGCCATATTTTCAAACCAGTACTTCTCGTAGACCTTATCTCGTGTGTTCTGCCAACTAATGTGCATTATGGCCTTGTGTATATGATTAACAACGGACCATCTTAACGCCCTCGGAATAACAGGCAAGCATCGCGTCTTGCCATTTCTTTGAATAATACGATGCCACAGACTCTTTCTAATCTCATACGTGTTCGCTAATTCTCTCTGCATCTCGTCACTATTCAACTCGCTCATAATATTCGATATGTTTTCATCGCGCTGCTGCTTGGATACTAGCAAGTTGTGTGTAATAGTTGCCAAGTCAACTCGTACTTCCACAACTTTACTTGTATTTGGTTGTGCTTCTACAGCTACAGGACTCCTTGATAAGCAATCAACATGAGCCATTTGGCTTCCTTTACGATATTCAACGTGGAACTTAAAGAGTTGCATGAATGACCACCATCGATGCACTCGCGGGGTCAATACTGCCTTGTCCTGACTCGCATTAATAGAATTGCAGTCTGTATACACAGTTAACTGTCTATCGGTTAAATAATGACGGAAGTGCTTGATGGCATTAAAGACTGCCAATGTTTCGAGTTCATAAGAGTGGTATTTTAGATTCTGCTAACGTGTTGCATTTGCTATAATACTCGACTATCCTGCGTTTTCCTTCTACTTTGTGCAATAACATAGCGCTATAACCATTTGCGCTCGCATCCGTATGCAATTCAATTGGAAATTTGGGGTCAAAAATGATTAATACTGGATCACTGATCAGGACTTTAATGATTCTTTGACGAATTTCCTCATGTTGTTTCTCCCATTTGAAATCATTTAATTTCGAAGTTAATTGGTACATTGGTTTAAGCACTTCTGAAAATCTAGGGACGAACTGCCTGAAGTAGGATGCTAAACCAATAAACTGTCGTATCTGTGTGATTGAACCTGGTTCTGGGAGTTGAGATAACGCCTGAATTTTTCGCAGATTGGGCTTCAGTTCACCCTCCTTTACAACGAAACCCAAGTATTCTATTTCCTTTCACAGAAATTGACATTTTTTTACATTGAAAGAAAACCGCATTGAATTTACCGTACACGTGTCGACTCTCCTCTCTATGGTTATATTCGCTGTTGGTGGTCTCTTCGCGCACGCCGATGCAATATGTCCAACGTTGCCACATTTGAAACACGTAACTGTAAATCTGCCGCCGCTAAAGCCTGGTCTCGTCTCTTTTCTCTCTTTCCTTTCTTCTGCTCTTCTCTTTCGGCACTCCATTGCCTTGTGTCCGAGTTTACCACAACTATGGCATCTAATCGGTGTTTGCATTTTGTGCCTCTTCTTTTCGGGGCCTTGCTCAATTCCAGCGAATTCGGCATTTCTGACGAACGAGTGGGCTCTGAGTTGTTGTTGTAGCTCCGCACGTGTCTTTACGTTCGTTGTGAAAACCAAATGCAGAAGTCTGGGGTCGATTTGCGATGTAAGTTAACTAAAGTTACACACTTATTGCGTATTCCCGCTTTAACGTAACAGTATCGGAGCTTTCGAGTCAAGATCTAAGCTTTGCATAAGAACTTAGGGAATCTTAAGAGATCGAATTAGTAATAAGCAGTCGAGATTTGGAGATCAGAAGCGTCAGTCATCGCCACGCAGAAATATACAAATTCGCCTCAACAAATGCAGACCGCATTTATTCTAAGATTTATATTATACAAATAAATATTTTTTTTTTTTTTCCAATGTTTTTTTCCTTATTTATTGAATCTTCCCTTTTACTTAAGAGTCTAACAATAAGTTTTCAAATCTTATTCTAAGCTAACTAAATATCATTTTATGAAATGATTCGTGCTGTGTGGCCTAACAAATTTAACGCTGGGCTGGTTGGTCGTTCCGGTGCAGTCGGCTTTGGCTGCATACTTGAGTAAGTTTTCTTGCAAGAGGATTTGGATGTGAGGCTAGTTTTTCGTTATATTTAACTTTTTTCTCAGCTATTGTCTCAATGACAAGTTTTATTTGTAAGTCCCTGTGTATATTCTCGTTCCGAAGATACCATGGAGCTCCAGTAATGATTCTCAGGATCCTAGACTGTGCTCGCTGGACTATGTCGATGTTGCTTCTCGATGCGTTGCCCCATAGCTCGGAGCCATAGGTCCATATGGGTTTTAAGACGGAGTTGTAAAGGAGGACTTTGTACTCCAAGCTTAGGGGAGAGCGGACGTTTATAAGCCAGTGTAGATCCCGTGCTTTTAGTCTGAGGTGCGTCGTCTTGGCCTCTATGTGTTTCCGCCAGGTGAGCCGCTTGTCCAGATGAATGCCTAGGTATGTAACGTTATCGGCTTGTGTCATCAGCGAATGTGGATATCGTTAGCTGGTCGTTTGTTGGGATGTCCGCCGTGTATAGGGTGTATAGAATTGGGCCCAGAACACTTCCTTGAGGCACTCCGGCTTCTATAATACAATCGTTTGAAGTGCTTGAACTGCATCTAACCGCGAACACTCTTTTATATAGATACGACCTTAGAAGCTTATGTATGTTTTGAGGCAGCAGTTTGATTATTTTAAACATAAGTCCATCCAGCCATACTCTATCGAATGCTTGTGCAACGTCTAAGAATAGAGCTGTGCAATATTCACGATGTTCAAAGGCAGTGCGAATTTCTGTTGTGATTCGGCTAACCTGTTCGATGGCTCCGTGTTTTGCCCGAAAACCAAATTGGTGCGATGGGAGTGTGTTGTGTGTTTTGAGGTGGGGTCTGATGCGTAGTAGCAGCACTTTTTCAAATAGCTTGGATAGACAAGTAAGTAAGCTTATTGGCCTGTATGATGATGGCTGTGTTTTGTCTTTCCCAGGCTTAGGGATCATAATGATAACTGATTTCTTCCACTTTTGAGGGAAGTATCCAATTTTAGTAATTGCGTTGAAGAGCAAGCAGATTCGTAGAACTGCACACTTTGGGAGCTCGATGATCATTTTCGGTGTTATTAAGTCGTAGCCAGGCGATTTTCCAGTCTTAAGTTGCTCTTTAATGACTTGCGTTATCTCGCTTGGCCGAAATTCTATAGGATCTTGTGGTGCTAAGTCAGATGCAGTTAAAGGCGGGAGAGTAAATGAGTTAGTGGCTGGATTTGGTTTAAATACTTTTTCAAGATGATCAGCGAAGACTCTTGCTCTGTCCGTGTCACTGCGAGACCAGCTTCCGGTAGAGTTACGGAGGGGTACAACCGTTTCTGTTGGTGCCTGTAGGTTCCTATGGCTTTTCCACAACGAGTTCTTTGTGCCTGTGGGCGTGAGATTCTCAATGTACCTTAGTTGTGCGTCCGCTTCTTCTTTCTTAAGCGCATTGGTAAGTCTGCGAGTAGCTGCTTTGAGTCTACTCTTTGCGCCAGGTGATCTGTGCTCCTGCCACTCTCTTCGAAGTCGTCGTTTTTCAAGGACAAGCAGTTCAGTATCTCTACTTGTTTTGTTGAACTTTGTGCTGCATACATAATTGTCTTGTGGAGTTGACGCTTTTGCTGCTGCAACGAGTATTGATTCTATGTTATCTGTAAGCTGATCAATGTCTTGTTCGGTTTCCAGGGGGCTAGAAGAGCCGGTATGGGAACAAACATATTTTTTGTACCTCGCCCAGTTGGTCCTGTTGCTTGTGAGCCTATGCGGTCGCTCGATGTGTTGTAGCTGGTACAAGAGATGAAAGAGCACCGGACAGTGATCAGTTGAGAGTTCTGGAAGTGCCTCAGCTGTGATCATGGATTGGGGTATCCTTTTTGTGATGGCAAAGTCGATCAAATCTGGAAGCTTCATGGGATCTGCTGGCCAGTATGTAGGCGCTCCCGGGGAAGCATAGTTTAGTTTGCGTTGCGGATTAATGATTGCGTTGTACAGCTGTTTTCCTTTAGGGTTCGCTATCCGAGATCCCCAGTACATGTGCTTGGCATTCCAATCGCCAGCTGCAACAAACCTTTCACCAAACGAGTCAAAAAGTGTTGTGAATTTTTCTTCGGAGATTGTGAAGCGAGGTGGGCAATAGACAGCAGCCAGAGTGAGAGCACCGTTGTGGCATTGGAGGTTTATAGAGGTGCATTGTAAGCAGTCTTCTTGCCAATTACCAAGAAAGTGGTGCTTAATTCGCAATCGTATTAGTATGCCAGTGCTTCCATGGGCCTTGCCATCCGGGTGATTCGTAAAATAAAATTTATATCCTGGTATTTGGAAGTTGTACTTTTCGGTAAGGTGAGTCTCTGAGAGTAGCATGACGTCAATGTTTCTGTCGGCTAAGAACTGAGCGAGTTCTAGCTTGTGCCGCGAAACGCCATTAGCGTTCCAGGTAGCGATTATTAAGGGAGTCATTATCCTGATTTAGAGGAAGCGAGCATTTCAATAAGGATGTTTTGGTTCCTCATAATCTGTTGCATAGTTTCTTGCATGAAGGTCATGAAGTTGTTCATGGTTTGCTGCATCGAAAGCATAAGCGCTTCAAGGTCAATTGGTTGCTGTTGCGTGTTCTGTGTGTTTATTTGGTTGATTTTATGCTGGACGCTGGGGGTGACTGCCGTTGGTACTTGGATCCCTGATTTTAGTACACTTGCAAAGGAAGAGTTTGGTATTGTTCGGTGGCTGGCAGACGAAGGTATGTTAGTTGTAGTCGGTTCCATTTCTTTGTGAATTGTTGGTGTGATACGATTACGAGCTGAGTCCACTCGTTTGTTTAGGCGACTCTTGAGTTCCTTGTAAATAAATATAATTGTCAAAAAGTTCAACCTAAATTGGCGCCCAAACAAATCTAAAACCCACGACATTAAAAGGAGAAACACAACAGCTGGGGCAGACCTACTCAAGCGGAGATTACAATAAAAATTAATAGAAATCACAAGATATTCCAAAACACCAAACAAATTGTAAGTACAACGCCCCTTGATTAATTATTAAAAAATAAAATAAAAAATTGTTCATGCTAATTGTTCAAAAAATAAAATAAAAAATTTGTTCATGCACACGTGAAGGTTATTGAAGGTTATTAAAGGTTATTGACACGTTGATGAGTGAAGGTGACAAAGAGATAGACGACTTAATATCAAGTTGGAATAGAATATTAAAAGGGACTAGACAATTAGAAACCGCAAGCAAAAAAGCGAAATCAGAGAACAGAACTAGTAAAATGGAGTTATCAGCAATCCAACTGAAAGCTATTGTAGAAAGTGCCGTTGCAGGGGCGCTTGCAAGTCAAAAAAATTATTTGACAAACTATTAGAAGCGATTAACAAGCGCAGAGAAAACTTACACTAAAACTTACACAGATGCTTAAATTATACCAGCTGTAGAGTGTGATGAATCTCTAGACATAGTAAAGTCGCTGCCAGACTTCGAGGGCGAAAGCGAAACCTATGTGTCATGGAGAAAAGCGGCTCATGTCGCTTTTAAAGTTTATTAATCATACGAGGGGAGTTCAAAATATTATCAAGCCCTTGGTATTATCCGAAATAAAATTAAAAATTCAGCAAACAACGTGCTAGCTTCGTTCAGCACACCGATGAATTTTAAGGCAATAATTAATCGCCTTGACTTTACATTCGCTGACAAAAGGCCTATCTACCTAATTGAGCAGGAGTTGTCGACGTTGAGACAGGGTGCTATGACGCTCACCGAATTTTATGATGAAGTTGAGAAAAAATTGACCCAATAAAACTATAATGACATGCGATAAACCCTTGGCGATGTCACTCAATGAAAAGTATAGGGCTGACGCATTACGTGTATTTATAACAGGCACAAAGAAGTCATTGACTGATATCCTGTTTGCCAAAGAGCCAAGGACTTACCAACAGCCCTTGCTCTAGCACAGGAGGTTGAGTCAAATCACGAGCGTTATCAATTCACTCTGAACTGTCGGGACAAAGTTCCGAAACTGGAAAAAAATACTAATAGGGATAGAAGCGCTAATATGCAAGACAAAAACCCATATTTTAGTAAGCGTCAGTTTGTGCCCAGTTTTGACAGGAAAGCAGCTCAAATACCAGTCCAGGCACCGACTCAGCTGTTTGATACTGACGTATCTATGCGAACCATTCGATCCAACCAATTTAGACAAGCACCAATTTTGAACCAAGCTAACTTACCCCAACATCAAAATGTTTGGCCAACCCAACAGCAACAACAACATAACCCAAGGCCTGTTCAGGCACAAATTGGCTTTGAACCTATAACAAAAAGACCAAATAGTGGCACTGCCAGGTTTACAGGACCGAAACATCAACGAGTGAACCATTTAGCTCAAGAAGAAGATCTAGAGGAGTCCGATGAAAATGATTATGAACAAGGGGCAACAGCAGCTGTTGAGGATATTGACCACGAACTTACGAATTATGACAACGTGCATTTTTTAGCCACAGGTCCTTGCTACCGTTCATAGAAAGAAAGATAGCAGGGAAAACCATAAAAATCTTAATCAAGACCGGCTTTTCAAAAAACTATATACAGCCCCTCACAGAACTTAAGTACATAACACCGGTACAAAAAGAATTCTCAGTTAAGTCCCTTCATGGTTGCAACACGGTGAAATATAAATGCATTGTTGAACTTTTCAGCAAGACTTCTTCATTCTACCGGACCTCTCAAGCTTTGACGCTATATTAGGATTTGACACATTGACGCAGATGAATGCAACATTGGACTTGCAACATTGGAAAACTCAGTCGAACCAATTCAATTTGTAAAATGCAATAGCGTAAATTTTTCTGATATAAAAGACATCGTAGTACCAAACCAAACCGACAAATTCCACACAATGTTAAAAGACCGATTGGGTGTCTTTGCAGACCCAGGTAAAACACTGCCATTCAACACCAATATAATTGCTACCATACGGACGGAAGATGACCAACCGGTATACTCAAGACTTTATCCATACCCCATGGGCGTAGCAGATTTTGTAAATCAAGAGACGAAAGCGTTGTTAAAAGACGGAATTATTCGACCTTCGCGCTCACCCTACAACAATCCGGCTTGGGTAGTCGACAAAAAGGGTACTGATGAAAAGGGAAATAAGAAAAAAGGATGGTTATAGACTTTCGGAAGCTAAACTCAAAGACAGTGGATGACAAATACCCGGTACCAAATGTTGTATTCATCCTATCAAATTTGAGAAAAGCCAGATTTTTTACCACACTAGATCTGAAGTCCGGATTTCATCAAATATTACTTGCAGAAAATGATAGGGAGAAAACCGCATTCTCGGTTGCACATGGAAAATACGAGTTTTGTAGACTTCCCTTCGGTCTTAAAAATGCGCCCAGTATGTTTCAACGTGCCATAGATGACGTACTCAGGCCCCAAATAGGAAAGTCTTGTTTTGTTTACATTGATGACGTTAATGTTTTTTCCGAACGACTTGAAGACCATCAGAATCATATTTGTTGGATACTTGATAGACTAATTGAAGCCAACATGAGGGTGTCTAAGGAGAAATCGAACTTCTTTAAGGAAAGTGTCGAATATTTGGGATTCATAGTATCCAAAGACGGCATCACAACAAATCCTAAAAAAGTAGAGGCTATCCATAACTATGAAGAACCCACTAATTTGTTCAATATTAGATCCTTTTTAGGGCTAGCAAGCTATTACCGCTGCTTTATAAAGGACTTTGCTTCAATAGCTCGACCTTTGAATAACATCCTCAAGGGGGAAAACGGAAAAGTTTCCGCCACTCGTTCTAAAAAGATACCCATTAATTTCGACGATAAGCAACGCTTTGCATTTCAGAAACTTAAAAATACATTAGTGTCCGAAAATGTAATGCTACTCTACCCAGACTACACAAAGCCTTTCGATTTAACTACGGACGCTTCAGCTCTTGGCCTGGTTTTATCACAAAACGGAAAGCCTATTACAATGATATCTAGATCCTTAAAAGGTGGAGAGCTTGGTTTCGCAACTAACGAACGAGAGCTCCTAGCCATTGTATGGGCTTTAAAGACATTAAAGGACTATCTGTATGGCGCTAAAAATCTGAATATTTACACAGATCACCAACCATTAACGTTTGCCGTGTCAGATAAAAACACAAATGCTAAAATCACAAGGTGGAAAGCATTTATAGATGAGCACAACGCAAAAATTTTGTATAAGCCAGGGAGAGAGAACCATGTTGCAGATGCACTATCCAGGCAGGCCATCCACACTTTAGAAAGCCACCTCCGGTCAGATATGGCAACTATACATAGTGAAATTTCGCTTTCATACACAATCGAAACAGTCGACATGCCGGTCAACTGCTTTAGAAACCAAATAATAATAGAAGAAGGCACAGCGGATAATACTCGCACCTTTATTATATTTGGTAACAAGTCAAGGCACGTAATACAATTCGTAAATAGGGAATTGTTAGTAGGCAGAATTCGTCACGTAGTAAAACAAGATGTAGTGAATGCAATATACTGCGAATTGCCCATACTGGCATTCATCCAGAACAGACTTATAGAAGAGTTCCCAGCAACGACTTTCCGGCATACAAAAAAGCTGGTCACCGACATCTATAACAAAGAGGAACAAAAAGAAATAGTAACCATTGAACACAACAGAGCGCACAGGGCAGCGCAAGAAAATGTTAAACATATTCTGGAAGATTATTTTTTACCAAAAATGTCGCAACTGGCAGCCAGCATAGTAGGTAACTGCCTGGTTTGCCAAAAAGCCAAATATGTACGTCATCCGCAGAAACATGTCCTTGGGAGAACGCCTATTCCTTCACAAATCGGCGAGACATTACATATTGATATTTTTTCTACAGACAGGAGATATTTTTTAACCTGTATAGATAAATTTTCAAAATTTGCGGTCGTTCAACCCATAGGCTCCAGAACGATAGCCGACATAGAGCCTGCAATAATGCAGTTAATGAACCTATATCCAAACTTAAAGACAATATTTTGCGACAATGAGCCATCTATTAATTCTGAGTCAATTAGGGCACTCTTAGCAAATCAGTTCAATGTTCAAGTGGAAAATTCACCACCCTATCATAGTACCTCAAATGGACAGGTCGAAAGGTTTCACATCACACTATTAGAAATATCACGATGCCTAAAATTAGAGAAAGGCATAGTGGATACGGTAAATCTCATACTTCAAGCAACCGTGGAATACAACAAAACAGTACATTCAGTCACCAATAAAAAGCCGATCGACATAATTCATGCAATGCCCCCGGAACTTGCAGAGGAAATCTCAGAAAAAATTCACAGAGCACAAGAAATACAATTAAGAAGAATTAATAGATCAAGATGTGACAGAACTTTCCAGGTCGGGGACACTGTCTTTGTAAAACAAAACAAACCGCTCGGAAATAAACTTACCCCACGCTACAAAGAAGAAAAAATTGAAGCAGACATTGGGACAAGTGTCTTAACAAAGAGGAGGGTAGTACATAAAGATAATTTACGTTAGGATTATTATTTTTATGTACTATCTACTACTAATTAGTGTTAATAATGGCCTTCTTCATCCTATTTTTACATCATAATAAAAAAACCAATTTAATCAACGAGCGTTGTACCTTGTTATATATTATCACTATTATTAACTAACAATTTATTTGCAGTTTATATTTTTTGGAGTCTATAATAATTTAAGCAAAGCGTTAAAGAAAGCTTTTAGATTGAGCTCTCCGCCATCAACTTCTCTATCCAACGTGCCCATTGCGATGAAACTACAGGATCACCATGGCCAACGTCAACGATCACGGATCACCAGGATTCCAATATCAACCGTATAATTCGAAAGGACTGAGGACAGCCTTCATCTTAGTAACGGAGGAGTTAACTGGAGTTACATGCTTATTGCGTATTCCCGCTTTAACGTAACAGTATCGGAGCTTTCGAGTCAAGATCTAAGCTTTGCATAAGAACTTAGGGAATCTTAAGAGATCGAATTAGTAATAAGCAGTCGAGATTTGGAGATCAGAAGCGTCAGTCATCGCCACGCAGAAATATACAAATTCGCCTCAACAAATGCAGACCGCATTTATTCTAAGATTTATATTATACAAATAAATATAATTGTCAAAAACTTCAACCTAAATTTGTATGTGCCAGGACCAATGATACCGCAATCTCTTCGTGCGTCATTTGCTTCCACTTGGTCAGTAAAGTTTTAACCAAACGGCTGGAGTACACCGAAAGGCATTCATATTGATTTGGGCGTCCTTTCAGCATGTTCAGCAACACTGCAGCCGTTGTCTCGTTGCCTTCATAGCGTTCCAAGAACAATTCCTTGAACTGCAGCCAGCTCATTCCAGGAAAACAAATTTGCGAAAGCCACTGCCGAGAAGTGATTTGCTGAGCATCATCACCAAAGATGCGCCTTCTTGAGGATGTTCACACAGAATCATATTAGTCGTTTTGCACCATGCAGCTGCGTCGGCGTCAGCAGCTTAGGGGTTGAATGTCGGTAGAGTCGCGGAAACAGCACGTGCGCCAGGCACCGACACTTTTAATAATTCAGCTATCATTTTATTTTGCCTTTCGACTATCGCGCGTAAACTTTGTTTCGAATTGTTTTGTAGGTGTGGTGATCCCACTTCTGATGTCGGAGATGGACTTTCATTAGCGTCGTTCATGTTTTATAATTAGTTGCACTGTCACGCAGCGAGTCGCAATGGTCACTTCTGTTCTTCTCGGAGGGCTATTCGAACTGTACTTCATCTTCCTGTTTCTTCTTCCTATTTCTTCTTCCTCCTCACCTCTCTTTGCGCCACGCTCAGCAGGGATTTTCACTCTCCTTCCCCACAGCGTTCTCATACAGAAACTCTCATACACGCGCTCACTCAATAAAGCGCTCTCTCTCTCTTCTCATTCCCTTTCATCATCATTTATTTCCAATTTATAACCTCAAATCTTATAAACCAAGTAAATTCCCGACATATATTTTTACTCCGTTCGATAGTGGAGTACGGTTAATACGTACTCCAAATATTGGGTTCTATCAAGACCGCACCGAATCTTTAGTAAAGAATTTCTTTACCTTCGGTCTTTGGAAACTCTACTGCGATACGAATCTCCGTCTTCGTTCTTATCATAACAGACTCTTATTTATTAACTTCTTCTCACTTATTAACCGTAGAACGTGGTTGCGTGTCGTTTTATTACATAATTCTATTAATAATGACAAAGAAAGCCAATATTTAAAATGGATGTATTTAAAATATCAGTCCTCTATTGTTATAAACATATTCCCAGCATAAACTTTATATTTAGACTATAATAGCCTATAAAGCATAAGTTTATTAGCATTTCCTTTTAATTTAATTTAGCAATAATATTATGTATTACGATTTCAATACTTTGTTTTTTCTTTTTATGAATAGGTCTTACACCTGCATGTTTTTGACTACGATCGGTTCTCAAGAGATGACTCCATAGGGGAAGTTTTTTTACCTTTATGTCAGGTGATTATTAATATTACTATTTTCAGTTAAATAAAGAATTATTTTTGAAAATATTTTCAAGGTCGATTTTGCTGGCAAACAGTCTTTTTGGAAAGCCTTAAAACCCCCCGCAAAGGATAAATGTGGAGAACTTCTTTCATCCCTTTGTTATCATCCTTCTAATTCTATTTTAACCTTAACGCTGATCAAAGCCAGAAACCTAAAAGCTAAAGATATTAACGGAAAATCTGGTAAGACCATTTAGAAGTAATGAAACACTAGTGCTTCGTTGATATGTCGTTTAAACCTTCATCAGAGTGCAAACTGTATATGGAATTAATTTCGTTTATATAAACCGGTGTTTGTGAACAAAATGAAATTTTAATTTTGAATCATCTCTAGGCCTTAAGAAACAAACAATTAATTTTCAAATCTTAATCTCCATTAAGTTAAATTATAAAAGTTCGGCATGGATGAAAAATTTGTTCGCTATTGACGTCCTTGTGAATTGTTGTTTTTTCTTAGTTTAAAATGTGTCTTCTTTTCTTCCATGTGCTTTTTTCATGTGAGTCTGCCGTCTAAATGTATACCAGAATTGGTGACTAAATTTAATGCGCCAGTCTACAAGACATACAAGAATACAACAAGAATATTTTTTTGAAACAAATTACTTTTTCGAAACAAAAATATGCATTTCAATTTAAATGATTTATCTGATTACTTTAGTGTCCAATTTTTTAGTGTTTGTGTTCGAAGGCTCTTGTGTAGTATTTGGCGGCAGAGCTCATTATATAAGGTTGTCAAATATCTCCCTTCCGCTTTTTTGTCTTTTGAATTTCGCGGCTATGTACAAAGTGCTACAGAGCTCGTATCTAGCAATACTATACATAATTTGTAAGGTCTTGACATAACCTACAAAACAACGCTATGCATGATTAGTTTGGATATTGCGTTCAACAGTTATAGACGTGTAAACATGGAGTTCACTAACGCCGAAATTCGCGCTATTTTAAAGTTTTCCTTCGTTAAAGGCAAATCCGCTAGAGAAACGTTCCGTGAGATTAATGGTGTTTTGGGGGATGGTACTCTATCACTTCGAACCGCGGAGGAATGGTTTCGATGATTCAGAGCCGGTGAAAACGACACCATGGATAAGCCAGCCGGCGGAAGACCTGTGACGACAAATACCGATCAAATCATGGAATACATCGAGTTAAACCGGCATATGGCATCTCGTGACATCGCCAAGGAGATGGGAGTTAGTCACCAAACCATTTTGAACCATCTGCAGAAGGCTGGATACAAAAAATAGTTTGATGTTTGGGTGCCGCATAATTTGACGCAAACCTTCTGGACCGAATCAACGCCTGCGATATGCTGCTGAACCGGAACGAACTCGACCCATTCTTGAAGCGGATGGTGACTGGCGAAGAAAAATTGATCACATACGACAATATCAAGCGAAAACGGTCGTGGTCGTAGGCCGGTGAATCGTCCCAAACAGTGGCCAAGCCGGGATTGACGGCCAGACCACGCACTTCGTTGATGACTCGTCAGAAGCTACGGGAGCTCGGATGGGAGGTTTTATCGCATCCACCATATAGCCTGGACGTAGCGCCAAGTGATTACCACCTGTTCCTGTCCATTGCGAATGCCCTTGGTGGTGTGAAGTTAAACTCAAAAGAGGCTTGTGAAAAGTGGCTGTCCGAATTCTTCGCAAATAAGGAGGGGGCTTCTACGAGGAAGGTATTATGCAGTTGCCGTCTAGATGGAAACAGATCATCGAACAAAACGGCGCATATTTTATCTAAATCCGATCACTGTAACACTTTTTATAAAGCATTGAATGAAGAGCAAAAAAGCGGAAGGGATATATTTGACAACCTTATATAAGCACCTTTTTTTTAAAGTCGGAATCAGGGGAAATTTTGTGTGCTCGGCTCCCGCTACATAACGTAAAGACCAGCTGCCGCCCCACAGATCAACGCTCACTGCCGTTGATTGAACGTCTTAAATCGCTGGGACAGATCAGCGAGAATAAGATGTAGCGACGATTACGAGAAACAAGAACAACAAACGCTCTGAACGACAGCTAAGGATTGATGATTGTATAGAAAACGAAGTGTGAAGTGAAATAATGCCGTTATAGCCCGAACACAGGGTCTAAAGTGGCATGGCTCTGGAAAATCACCCTTTCCATCAGGATTACATGCAAAAAACGGGTCTAGGAGCTGACCTACAAAATTACTTACGTGGCTAGTTTCGAAACACGCGAAATGAAATTTTTTTTTTTTTTCAATGTTTGGCTTATTTATTGAATCTTCCCTTTTACTTAAGAGTCTAACAATAAGTTTTCAAATCTTATTCTAAGCTAACTAAATATCATTTTATGAAATGATTCGTGCTGTGTGGCCTAACAAATTTAACGCTGGGCTGGTTGGTCGTTCCGGTGCAGTCGGCTTTGGCTGCTTACTCGAATAAGTTTTCTTGCAAGAGGATTTGGATGTGAGGCTAGTTTTTCATTATATTTAACTTTTTTCTCAGCTATTGTCTCAATGACAAGTTTTATTTGTAAGTCCCTGTGTATATTCTCATTCCGAAGATACCATGGAGCTCCAGTAATGATTCTCAGGATCCTAGACTGTGCTCGCTGGACTATATCGATGTTGCTTCTCGATGCGTTGCCCCATAGCTCGGAGCCATAGGTCCATATGGGTTTTAAGACGGAGTTATAAAGGAGGACTTTGTACTCCAAGCTTAGGGGAGAGCGGACGTTTATGAGCCAGTGTAGATCCCGTGCTTTTAGTCTGAGGTGCGTCGTCTTGGCCTCTATGTGTTTCCGCCAGGTGAGCCGCTTGTCCAGATGAATGCCTAGGTATGTAACGTTATCGGCTTGTGTCATCAGCGAATGTGGATATCGTTAGCTGGTCGTTTGTTGGGATGTCCGCCGTGTATAGGGTGTATAGAATTGGGCCCAGAACACTTCCTTGAGGCACTCCGGCTTCTATAATACAATCGTTTGAAGTGCTTGAACTGCATCTAACCGCGAACACTCTTTTATATAGATACGACTTTAGAAGCTTATGTATGTTTTGAGGCAGCAGTTTGATTATTTTAAACATAAGTCCATCCAGCCATACTCTATCGAATGCTTGTGCAACGTCTAAGAATAGAGCTGTGCAATATTCACGATGTTCAAAGGCAGTGCGAATTTCTGTTGTGATTCGGCTAACCTGTTCGATGGCTCCGTGTTTTGCCCGAAAACCAAATTGGTGCGATGGGAGTGTGTTGTGTGTTTTGAGGTGGGGTCTGATGCGTAGTAGCAGCACTTTTTCAAATAGCTTGGATAGACAAGTAAGTAAGCTTATTGGCCTGTATGATGATGGCTGTGTTTTGTCTTTCCCAGGCTTAGGGATCATAATGATAACTGATTTCTTCCACTTTTGAGGGAAGTATCCAATTTTAGTAATTGCGTTGAAGAGCAAGCAGATTCGTAGAACTGCACACTTTGGGAGCTCGATGATCATTTTCGGGGTTATTAAGTCGTAGCCAGGCGATTTTCCAGTCTTAAGTTGCTCATTAATGACTTGCGTTATCTCGTTTGGCCGAAATTCTATAGGATCTTGTGGTGCTAAGTCAGATGCAGTTAAAGGCGGGAGAGTAAATGAGTTAGTGGCTGGATTTGGTTGAAATACTTTTTTAAGATGATCAGCGAAGACTCTTGCTCTGTCCGTGTCACTGCGAGACCAGCTTCCGGTAGAGTTACGGAGGGGTACAACCGTTTCTGTTGGTGCCTGTAGGTTCCTGTGGCTTTTCCACAACGAGTTCTTTGTGCCTGTGGGCGTGAGATTCTCGATGTACCTTAGTTGTGCGTCCACTTCTTCTTTCTTAAGCGCATTGGTAAGTCTGCGAGAAGCTGCTTTTAGTCTACTCTTTGCGCCAGGTGATCTGTGCCCCTGCCACTCTCTTCGAAGTCGTCGTTTTTCAAGGACAAGCAGTTCAGTATCTCTGCTTGTCTTGTTGAACTTTGTGCTGCATACATAATTGTCTTGTGGAGTTGACGCTTTTGCTGCTGCAACGAGTATTGATTCTATGTTATCAGTAAGCTGATCAATGTCTTGCTCGGTTTCCAGGGGGCTAGAAAAGCCGGTATGGGAACAAACATATTTTTTGTACCTCGCCCAGTTGGTCCTGTTGCTTGTGAGTCTATGTGGTCGCTCGATGTGTTGTAGCTGGTACAAGAGATGAAAGAGCACCGGACAGTGATCAGTTGAGAGTTCTGGAAGTGCCTCAGCTGTGATCATGGATTGGGGTATCCTTTTTGTGATGGCAAAGTCGATCAAATCTGGAAGCTTCATGGGATCTGCTGGCCAGTATGTAGGCGCTCCCGGGGAAACATAGTTTAGTTTGCGTTGCGGATTAATGATTGCGTTGTACAGCTGTTTTCCTTTAAGGTTCGCTATCCGAGATCCCCAGTACATGTGCTTGGCATTCCAATCGCCAGCTGCAACAAACCTTTCACCAAACGAGTCAAAAAGTGTTGTGAATTTTTCTTCGGAGATTGTGAAGCGAGGTGGGCAATAGACAGTAGCCAGAGTGAGAGCACCGTTGTGGCATTGGAGGTTTATAGAGGTGCATTGTAAGCATTCTTCTTGCCAATTACCAAGAAAGTGGTGCTTAATTCGCAATCGTATTAGTATGCCAGTGCCTCCATGGGCCTTGCCATCCGGGTGATTCGTAAAATAAAATTTATATCCTGGTATTTGGAAGTTGTACTTTTCGGTAAGGTGAGTCTCTGAGAGTAGCATAACGTCAATGTTTCTGTCGGCTAAGAACTGAGCGAGTTCTAGCTTGTGCCGCGAAACGCCATTAGCGTTCCAGGTAGCGATTATTAAGGGAGTCATTATCCTGATTTAGAAGAAACGAGCATTTCAATAAGGATGTTTTGGTTCCTCATAATCTGTTGCATAGTTTCTTGCATGAAGGTCATGAAGTTGTTCATGCTTTGCTGCATCGAAAGCATGATCGCTTCAAGGCCAATTGGCTGCTGTTGCATGTTCTGTGTGTTTATTTGGTTAATTTTATGCTGGACGCTGGAGGTGACTGCCGTTGGTACTTGGATCCCTGATTTTAGTACACTTGCAAAGGAAGAGTTTGGTATTATTCGGTGGCTGGCAGGCGAAGGTATGTTAGTTGTAGTCGGTTCCATTACTTTGTGAATTGTTGGTGTGATACGATCACGAGCTGAATCCACTCGTTTGTTTAGGCGACTCTTGAGTTTCTTGTAAACAATGCATCCTCGCCAGTTGGCTGTGTGTTTTTCGCCACAGTTGCTGCATAACTTAATTGAACTGTCGTTTTTATTCTTGGGACAGTTTACAGTCCTGTGGGCATCGCTGCAAACGACGCAGATGGATTTTAGGGTGCAGTACGCTTTGGTGTGTCCATATTCATGGCAGCTTGTGCACTGCACAGGTTGCCTGCGCTTGTGTGGCTCTTCTACGGTTATTCTTCGGTGCAGTAAATACTGTAGCTTATATATAGGATGTACGTCATTTTTGTTGTTTTTCTGACTCGATGGCTCCAGTTCGACTTTAAAGAGTGGCTGCGGCTCTTTGTTCCTGTTGAGGATGTTGATCACCGTTTTGGCGTTGAAGTTCTTTTCCTTTAGTGCCGCGATAATTTCGGATGAGGTCACGGATGACTCTATTCCTTTGATGACAACCTGCAATCCTTTGGCACTTTTCAGCTGGTAGGTATAGTAGCTCTTCCCAGCTTCGTCTAGGTACTTGGTCACTGACCGGTGGCTAGACTCATCCTGAGTCTGCACTTTCGTTTCCTGTATGTTGCCCTTAGTAAGAGGTATAACATGGAACTTGTTCTCTCCAATAATTGCAACTAGTTTGTTAACCAGCGCATTTGAGGTTTTCTCACGTACTTATATATTGGTGGCGGCTTTATCTTCTTCTGCTCCTGTTCCTGCTCTTCACAGTCATCCAGTAGTGCAAACCTATTTGAACTTGGCGCGTTGGCGCGATTTATTTTTGGCTGATTACCAGCCTGCTTGTGTTGCGGGCTTAGCTTTCGCTTTATTTGGATGTAGCGATCCAGCCCTATTTGGCAAAGTTTTTTTGTTTTGGTTCTTGTCCGCTTTTGCTTTCAAGAGTCAGTGTGAGTGCTTTTGCATTCGTTGTTGTTGATTCAGCGGAATTGTTCACCGCTGTCGGTATTGAGCATAGAGTTGTTGTTGATGTTGTTGCAGTTGTTGTTGCTAAAGGTGCGGTTGCAGTAGATATCGTGATTAATGTACTGGTAGTTAAAGAACTTGACACCGTTTGGGATGGGGAGAGGGTGAGAGAGACGCTCTCAGTGCGTTTGGGTTCACTTCGTGCAGTCAGAAGCATTGGTGAGCAAGACCGCGATCGTGTGCTTTCTGCAGGTGCTAGGTCATTGACCGGGTGGGTGGTTTGGCACTCGCGGGCGTTAGACACGACGGTGAAGTATGCATTGTTCCGCTGCAAGGAGAGTCGTCGCTCGTCTTGCTCTTTTTGCCGCTGAGCGCACAATTCGCGTTGGCTCATTTTAGAACGATTGATTTGTTTGTTGTCTATTTGTTTTTTTTTTTAGTTTTACTTTATTATTCCACACACAGAAAGTTTTGTAAGATAGCAATTTAACATTGCCAATAGCGTCTCTTGCGAAGTGAAATGGTATGTTGAAAGATGGACCAAATGAGTTCTAGTAGATTTAAGTCAACCAGCAAGTGATACAACAAATGATGCCAATTTGTAGGCGCTTTGGTTAAGGATGGTATAAAAGAAAAGGTAAAAAGGTAAACAGTGATGGAGCAGACATTGTGATTTTGACAGAGGAATTCGTCATAACCCAAATTTGCTAAGAAGGCGGTGTCATCTGCAAATGTGGCTACTGTGATGTTCCGAGAGGGGGTGATGGAATGGTCTGCTGTGTAGAGTGTGTACAAGATCCAAGAACACTGCCTTGAGGTACTCCTGCTCTTATAGGCCTAGGCGTGCTGATTAATGATCCGCATCTCACTCGGAATTCTCTTTCCTCTGTGTACGACTTGAGGAAGGCAAAGTGGGAACTTGGAAGGTGAGATTTAATTTTGAAAAGGAGTCCAGGGTGCCAGACTCTGTCAAACGCCTGTTTGACATCCAGCATAACGGCGCAGCAGTACTTCTTCTTTTCGAAGGCCTCAAGTATAGTCTCAACAAGTTAGTGGCATTCCTCAGGTGTTCCATGGAGGCGGCTTAAGCCAAACTGGTGATCAGGGATCAGTCCGGCCTCGCCCAATACTGGCAGTACTCTGAGCAAAAATACTCTTTCAAGTATTTTAGAGAGGATTGCCAGCAAACTAATCGGGCGATACGAAGCTAGATTCGCTTCAGGTTTTCCAGGCTTGAGGAGGACAATTGCTATTTTTGCTATTGCTATTTTTTAAGGGAGGCAATCTCCTGCGCAATCTCCTCTGGTACGACCGGCTGTATTGGCGGGACAGGAGCATTAGGGCTGTCTAAGAACCTTTTGGTGGCAGCACGCTCTTCTCCAGTGCATCTGTCGAAAGGTGAGAATGCACTGTGTAAATGGTCAGCAAATGCTTCTGCTTTTTCGACCTCAGACCGACACCAGGAACCGTCCACTTTGCGCACGGCTGATATCTTCTTTGCAGATCTTTTTATGTGCCTCGTGACATTCCACAGGTTGTGCTGCGGGTCTCCAGGTTCCAGCTCCTCAAGGAATCTATGAAACGAGTCCTGCCGTAGGATGGATAGCTTGTCCTTCAGTTCCTTGGTGGCACGATTAAGTGCTGTCTGGTCCCTGGGGTTGCGCGCGGAAAACCAGACTCTTCTGAAGCGCTTTTTTTCGGCCACGAAGCCCGCAATTTCAGGAGACCACAAGTGCACGTCTCTTTTAGGTATTCTCAGGGTAGTCGGAGGAGGTGGATTCGCAAACTCAGCAGCATTGTGCATTTCTTTCGAAGCGTCTTCTTCGATGGCCGCATCTGTGTTGCTTGGGTGGGAAAGAGGGGGATCTGTGTTCATGGAGAAAAGCAACCAGAACGTAAACTTGGGGGCATTTGTGTGTTTCCCGGTGAGTCTTCTAGGCAGCGTTTTTCTGAGCACGGGGATGTTTATGTTTCCTGCGCTGTGGTCGGATAGCAGTTTATCGTAGTTTGCGCATGTTCTGAGCATCTTTGATTCTCCTATGCCGTTGGAGACGGCAAGGACCAGTAGCCATCCGGCTTCTTTGAAGGGTCGGTAGGCCTGTGTGTGGGCTCTCCTGTGGAATGGCAGTCCAAACTTTTCCGCTTCAGGTACTTATAGAGCTTTATGCCTTTGTGGTTGTTTGTGCGGGACCCCCACCATCTGATGTTCTTGTGCGAAATTGTTCTCTGGCCAGAATCTGGGAGAACAAATCATCTCCAACATCGGATGAAGAATTATAGTACGTATGCAAGAAACGTAAACTCAAATTCGATTTCTGAATTTGACTCCATAATTAAGCATACCTCTTCCGAGTTGTCTTCCAGAGTGTCACTTTAGGTGATTCCTCCGGCACCAGTAGAGTTGACCCCCCTTAAATCCACTGTTAAGGGTAATCCACCGTCCGGACCCCCGGTACGGATAAATATCCCGGTCTGACCAACCGTAACACCAAAACCCCTGCAGGTGATTCACCCCTCTAAACACATATTTATATCACGGCTGGCCCTGACACCTCAGAGATTGATACCTCGCCATATATCCAAGCCAAATCAAAGGCCGTTTTTAGAGAGGATGACATTTAGAAGTTTTAATATATTTACTCAAGGCTTACGTCATTTTTCAAGATACGTGTACCTTTCCCTAGTACAGTTAACAAAAAGTAATCAAGCCTATGGGATTGTTAATTCGTATGCTGATGCGTGAAGACGTGTTTTAATCAACCTTCGATAAAATCAATTGATTTAAGTGAATTGAATGGTTATTAATATAAAACAAATAAATATATCGAAAGCGAAAAAGACGCTCCGGGCGATGCAACATCGCTCGAATACATATTCTGCGTTTGAAATAGTATAAATAATAGTTTTAAACAAAAAAAAAAAGCACTATGAGCCAGAACGACACTCGCGCTCAGCGATAACGAGAGCAAGACAATCGCCGGCTCTCAACGAAAAAATACGTACTTTTCTTATGTCTCCGCGACACCTGCAAACGAAGACAACGAGCGGCTAATAACCCAGAACCCAACGAACCTTCTTGTACCAACAAATCAAGAAAGAGCGCGCTCTTGCTCTCCCGCACTTCTAGCTCCGACACAAGCTCCGCTATCTGCAACAACAACAACTGGAGCAATATCGACCGCCCGCTCTACTTCGCCATTGGCTGCACCGGCTCACGCTTTTACTGAGTCAGCGAATACAAAAACAAAAGCCCAAGAGCCAAACGGCACTGCCGCACAACTAGCAAAACAAAACGCAAAAAAAAAGTTGGGTTGGCCTCGCAGACTGGACTTGACCGCTACATTACAATAAAGCGGACGCTTAGCCCTAAAACTTCCGATACAGAAAACAAGCCGAAAAATATACGCGACAATACTACCTCGATCAACAATGAAGCGCCCGCAAATAAAAACAGATTCGCTTTGCTGGCAGATACCAACGAGGACGTGCCACTAAATCATTGCGTCAAAAGCGTACACAATATCAAAAACAGAAACAGGCAGCCGCAACCACTCTTTAAGATTGAGCTTGGACCAGAAAACAAGCATCTGAAAAAAACGGGGCTCATCCAATTTAGCTCCAGCTCCTTCTGCACCGTAAGATTACAGTAGAAGAGCCGCATAAACGTAACGCTCCTGTACAATGTATGAACTGCTAAGAATACGGCCATACGAGATCGTATTGCACACTTCGCACAGTGTGTGTAGTTTGTGGAGATCTCCACGTTTCCACACACTGCCAAGCTAATACAGAAAATGCAAACGCGAAAAAGTGCGGTAACTTTGGGGGTAATCACACAGAAAACTACAGAGGCTGTCCAATCTACAAAGAGCTGAAAACCCGTCTCCACAAAAGAATGAACACGGCACAGGTACACCAAGGAACAGCTAAGCTGACACCATCGGAAACAAATTCAGAAGTACTTTTTTCGAAACCAACAAGTATTGCTCCCTGGACTATACCAAGCACTAACAAGATAAGTTTTGAAAACGTTTTAAAATCAGGTATGACGCCTCCAGCCCAAAACTCCCAAACCTCACATGAAAAACACACAAAATTGGACACACAACAAAACTATAGGCCATCTGAGCAGCAAGAAACGAAAACTGAAGCTATGATCCAAGCCTTATAACAGAGCATGATGGAATTCATGACATTTATGCGAACCACCATTCAAGACATGATGCGTAATTAAAACCTATTGATACAAATGCTTGTCTCCCAACAATCAAAATAAATAATGGCTACCTTACGCATAGCTACGTGGAACGCCAGTGGCGTCTCACAGCGCAAACTTGAGCTAGCTCAATTCCTACATGAGAAACATATCGACGTAATGCTTCTTTCGGAGACTCATTTTACAAGCAAATACAATTTCCAAATAAGAGATTACAACTTCTATGGTACAAATCACCCCGATGGTAGAGCACACGGTGGGACCGGAATTCTAATTAGAAACCGTATGAAGCACCACTTTTCAAAGAGTTTGCTGAAATTCATCTACAGGCCACATCTATCAATATACAGCTGGAGGACAACACTCACCTCACACTAGCGACCGTATACTGCCCCCCTCGTTTCACAATATTGGAAGACCAATTCCTGGAATTCTTCCATGCACTAGGACCACACTTCATTGCAGCAGGCGACTACAATGCTAAACATACTCACTGGGGATCGCGCCTTGTTAATCCAAAAGGAAAACAGCTTTAAAGGGCTTTAATTAAAACCACTAATTAACTTGATCATGTTTCTCCTAGGAGTCCCACATACTGGCCATCAGACCTCAATAAGCTGCCTGACTTGATTGACTTCGCAGTCACGAAAAATATTTCTCGCAGTTTGGTTAGAGCTGAATGTCTACCAGATCTGTAATCTGATCACTCGCCTGTACTAATTCATCTCAGCCGGTACGCAGAAAACGTAAAACCACCTTACAGACTGACTTCGCACAAAAGGAACTGGCTAAGGTATAAGAAAAATATATAAGTTCACACATTGAGCTAAACCCAAAACTCAATACTGAACCTGATATAGAGAGCTGCACAGGAACACTGGAATCCATTCTTACGGAAGCAGCTCGAAATGCAACACCTAAAACCACAAACGTTACAATTAATCCGAATAAGACTAACGCACAAATCGAGCAACTCGTCCACGCAAAACGACGCTTACGTAGAGAATGGCAATCTTCCAGATCACCATCTGCAAAACAAAAGCTAAAAATAGCCACACGGAAGCTGACCAACGCTCTGAAACAAGAGGAAGAATACGCTCAGAGCCGATATATAGAGCAACTTTCACCAACAGGTATTTAACATAAGTCACTGTGGAGAGCCCACCCAACCCTTCGCCTACCGACTGAAACCGTTTTGCCCATAAGGAATTCCTCAGGCGGCTGGGCACGTAGTGATGCAGACAGAGCCACCACATTTGCCGCTCACCTACAAAATGTATTTACGCCAAACGAGGCTACTAGCACATTTGCGCTACCGACTTCACACGCAAACTGCAACCAGCAACACACCCCAATTGTGTTTCGTCCAAAAGAAATATCTAACATAATTAAAGAAAATCTCAGCCTGAAAAAATCCCCCGGCTACGATCTTATTACCCCGGAAATGATCTTCCAGCTGCCACATTCTGCAGTTCGCTACTTAACGCAGCACTTTAATGCCACAAAACTTTCCACAACGATGGAAGACATCGATTATCATAATAATTCCGAAGCCTGGTAAGGACCAGTTCCTTCAACCTACAGACCAATAAGTCTACTCTCATGTATATCGAAACTATTCGAAAAATGCCTGCTAATTCAACTGAATCCACACCTGAGAGCCCACAATATAATCCCAGCACATCAATTTGGCTTTCGCGAAAGCCACGGAACCATTGAACAGTTGATCGAATAACAGCGGATATAAGAACTGCATTTGAAAATCGAGAATACTGTACAGCCGTATTTCTAGACGTATCCCAAGCATTCGACAGAGTCTGGCTAGACGGCCTAATGTTTAAAGTTAAAACAGCTCTACCCGAAAGCACACACAAACTTCTAAAGTCATACGTATATGACAGAAAGCTTGCAGTGTGGTGCAACACTGCTACTTCCACAGACCAACGTCCCCCAAGGCAGCGTTCTTGGGCCAACTTTATACCTCATCTATACTGCTGACATTCCTACGAATAGTCGGCTAACAGTGTCCACGTTTGCCGACGATACAGCTATCCTTAGCCGTTCAAGGTTCCCAATCCAAGCTACAGCACAGCTGGCATCGCACCTCATAGACACTGAGAAGTGGCTCTCTGACTGGCGAATAAAAGTAAACGAGGAAAAATGCAAGCACGTGACATTTACCCTGAACAGACAAGATTGCCCACCATTTTTGATGAACAACATACCACTCCCGAAAGCAGATGACGTAACGTACCTAGGAGTACAAATCGATAGAAGACTCACATGGCGCAAGCACATTGAAGCGAAAAAAATTCATCTTAAGCTCAAAGAGAACAACTTACACTGGCTCATCAACGCTGGCTCTCCGCTCAGCCTGGACCACAAGTTCTTACTCTACAATGCAGTACTGAAACCCATTTGGACCTATGGCGCACAGCTATGGGGCAACGCCAGCAACAGCAATATTGACATCATACAGCGAGCACAGTTAAAGAATCTGAGAATCATCACTGGGGCACCGTGGTACGTTCGGAACGAAAACATCCATAGAGATTTAAATATTCCACCAGTCGCCAATGAAATCACAGAGCTTACGAAAAAATATCATGGCAAGCTTTTCTGGCACCCCAACCACCTAGCGAGAAATCTAACCCAGCTCAGCAGTCGTTCCCGTCTCCGACGAAGGGACCTACCAACCCAGCGAAGAACTTTTTAGGGACGCTTAATCTCAGAACAGTTGGAAAAATTTAAAACAACTGTTTAGAACAAATTTGTATTAGTTAAGATTTTTAAACTTATTGTTAGCTCTTATTTAAGAGGATTCAATAAATAAAAGCAGAGTTAATATAAAAAAAAGCCTGTGGGAGTTAAATTCACAAAACCTGAAAACCATGAAGCCTCTTCTTCAAAATCTTCCTCAAAAAAATGAAAACATCTATTACTCTTACCTATCAACATACGGGGCTTCGGAGTAAGATCTCTAAATTGTCAGCAGTTCCAAAACTTTTCGAAAATTTGGTCACACCACATCTGCAACACCTTTGCAGTTCAATTATTTCTCCATGCCAATAAAGCGTCGCTCCACCACCACAAACCTCTTGAAACCTCTGGGTTCCTTTATTATAGATGGCTTCCGTAAAGGCCTTCAAATAGATGTATCTATACGAACTACAGTAAAGCATTTGACTCTGTCAACCACTCAATCCTTTTGATTAAACTTAATATCATATGATTTCCCTCAGACCTCCTCAAGTAGATTTCCAGCTACTAAGCTTTGAGAAACAACGTGTCTTTTTTAAAGATATATACTCTCGCCTTGTAGAGATACATCGGGAGACCCCCAAGGGAAGCATCTTTGGCAGTTACTTTTCATTATTTTTAATCAACGACTTAACTCCTGCTCAAACGAACTCACTGGTTCTTATGAATGCAGACGACATTAGGCTTTGTCTTCAATATAAATCCCCTTTTGCCCAATATAAACTTCAGTCTGATTTGGACAATTTTCAGAAATGGTTCTCTTGAAACTTAGTGAGTCAAAATGTAAGAATACGGTATTTTTATTGTTCTTGGCCTAACAAGGCCACATACTTTCTCTATGGGATTTTCTTTGAAAGATTAACCCAGGTTAACGATATTGGTGTCCTATTAGACTTTAAACTTACATTTTCCAACTATATTTCTACTGTGGTTAATAAAGCCAAGGGTGTGTTTGGCTTCTTTAAACAAAGGTCCAAGAAATTTAATAATCCTTAGATAACTAAAAGCTTATACGTCTCTTTAGTACGTCCAATACCGGAGTACGGGTCATGCGTCTGGAGCCCTCAGTATGGGGTTCATCAAGATCGCATCAAATCTGTTCCAAATAATTTCTTGATGTTTGCTCTTAGGGGACTCAACTGGGATGCACCTCCCTTCTTACTTCAACAAATTCCTTCTAATCAATTTACCATCCCTAACAAATCGTAGAAATTTGCTGGGTGTCGTTCTCCTACATAACCTTATTAATGGTAATGTAGACAGTTAGCATCTACTAACACGACCAACATTTAGCATTCCAAATAGGCGGCCTAGAAATTTTTATCCTCTGTTTCAACATGCATCGCATGCATGTTTGTAACGCTCGTGGGATAATTAAAATTCACTACTATGAGCAAGGACAAGCCCACAATAGTGGCCACAATAGTTCGGCAGATGTTGCCGAAGCAGCAGCAGTAACAGACACAGCAGCAGGGGCAAATCATCAAGTTTGTCTCTGCTCGTCAAGTGCAGCAAGCCTCCAAATAATGCCGCCGCGCATTTAAGTGCGGAACGCCAATGGTGTGTCCACAAAACCGCCCGAACATGACTCACTGCCGAGGGACAGGCGCGCCTAAGCTGTACGGCTTTGATGCCTATCCCGCAAACGGCCCAAGAGATGGCAACGCTAAAAGAGGAGCAGCTATCCTGGTTAAGTCCACCCTAGTCCACTTCCCGCTAACCCCAATTACTACCGACAAGGTGCAACTTGCGCCTGCAGCCTTACAAACAGTACTTGGCACCATTAGATTTGGAGCAGTCTACTTCCCACCGAGATTTGCATGGACTACGGAGGTGTTTACCGACATTTTGGACCATAACTGCCCGAGGTATATTGTGGCGGGTAACTGGAACGTGTTCCTCTGGCTCTGGGGTGCAGGAAAGGCGTGCGCTTCCGAATCTTGGCCAGAGCACTGAGGTGAACTGTCTTGCCACAAGTGGCCCCACGCGGTAGCCGCCTGGCAGACGAGGCTCACATGGCTTCATCGTTTTTTCACTGACAAGGGGCATCCTGGGTATTCACGTTGATATACGGTCTGTCGTTGAGCTCAGCTCTGACCACCTGTCGCTAATAATCACGCTGGACGCAGCCGCTATGGCATACCTGACGACGGAGAGGCTGATAACCAAGCGAAGCAACCTTGAACTCTTCAAAGGACAACTTGAGAGATGCACTGCACTTCGATATTGAGATCAATTCTGGGGATATCCCGATCACCAACGCGATCCAGCTTCTAATCCGTGACAAAGATGTACAAGGTGAATGGGGTCTCGACACCCCCTGGAAAAAGTAGCGTGGAATAGAGCACAGAGCGAACTTCAACGGGCACTGGCGGATCACAAAGCTGGATGGTTTATTACGAGGCTGGCGAACACTGGAATTGATAATGACGCAACGTACTTACTTTGGAAGGCCACACGCACCATCAAAAGGAGGCACCATGAAGGCGCCGCTTCTAGACAGCAACGGGACATGGTGTCGGACGGTCTTGCAGAGGACGGTCTTTTTGCTGGACACCGTGCTGAACGTTTTCAGCCATTTGAGGTAGCGAGCTCGGAGCAAGTAAGCAAGTAACGCATGCCAGGCTGTCCCAATCGCCCCAATGGACATGGCTAATCAGGCCTTTTGCCCCCAGTGAGATATCCGAATCTATTGGTCGTCTAAATATTAGCAGAGCATCTGGCCACGATACTCTTTGCAACACTACACTCAAGGCATTACCAAGTCACGAAATTCTCTACATAGCGTTGTTCTTCAACGCCATAGTGAAGTTCCAATGCTTCCCTGCACAGTAGAGGCTCGCATTAATATCTATGATCCACAAACCGGGCAAGTCGGCAAAGGACCCAACATCCTATCGGCCGATCAGTCTCCTCCCTTCGATTTCGAATATGTTTGAGAGACTGATTGCTGCCTGGATTTTTAGGATTATGAACACTAGGGGGATTACTCCTGAGCACCAGTTTGGGTTCCGAGCTGAACCTTGTACGGTGGAGCAACTTCGCCGGCTTGTTGAGCAAGTATTGACGACATGCTGACCACGTCTGCTGACGAGCCTCTGCTGACGAATCCAGCAGTTTGCAATAACGTATGCACAATGGGCGAAGCGCTGGAACGGCATAAACAGCGATAAATCCGCCAATGTTTGTTTCTCCTTATTAAGGAAAACTCCGCATGCTATCGCCATTTAAGGAAGGCCTGTCCTACAGACTAATTCAACAAAATACCTTGGTCTTACATTGGATCGCAGACTCACCTTCGCCAAGCACATCACCGCCACCAGAACCCGCATACAAAACATTGTGACCGAACATTACTGGTTGCTGAGTAGTAGGAGCAAACTGTCACTGGCCAACAAACTGACAATTTACAAGCAAATTATCGCATTGATCTAGAGGTATGAGTGCCAAATCTGTGGACTAGCTTGCGATAGCCTAATCAAAAGAGTTTAGACGGCCAAAAATAGAACTCTCAGATTGATCACCGGATGCAAGTGGTACATTCGAAACTCGGCATTATACAAAAATCTGAAGCTAGCCAGTCTTTGAGGAGATTAATAACCACTTCAGCCGGTACAATAGCAGACTACAGGGTCACAGGAATAGACCGGCACAAAGACTGGCTAGTGGGACATCGCTAAGAAGTCTGAAGCGGCGTCAGCCGAGGGACCTGATAACACGATCCCCAAGGGGTTGATCCCGTAGACGACTTTAACTTTGTATTTAGTCCAATTGTTATATATATTGTGAATTGTTTGGCCTGAAGTAATAGATAGCCAGGCTATAATGAGGTCCTTAGTGACCCCGATTGGTCTCTTTAGTTTTGTAAATTAGAAAAAGTCACCTGGGGCCAAATCCTGTGAATATTGAAGCATGATTGTGGTGTTGTTTTTGGCCACGAAATATCTTAAAAGCAAAGATGAGTAAGCACAGTATTATAGTGATGATAAAGCTATTATTGGCTTCGTTTTGCTTCACGCAAACGACGCAAAACCACGCTATGGTAATAAAAAAAAACAGTGATGTAAACTTTGTCATTTGATCGAATTTGACGTTATTTTTCGGTTTTGGCTGACCTGGGCTCTTCTATTGAGACGATTTCGATAAGGAGCTTTGGTTTCGATATCGTAATCATACACCAATGATTCATCACCAGTTATGATCCTGTTGACTAAATCTGGGTCGTCATTGACGTCATTCAACAGCTCTTAACCTATGCTCATGCGAGTCAGAAAAAATTGTATGGCACGAGCTAAGCGATATACCAACAACCTCAACAACTTCTATGATAGTGTTAAAATTTTTTTCACAGCTTTAACGGTTTCATCAGTTGTTGACGTTTTTGGGCGTCCAGAGCTAGGTTTGTCATGGGCATCTGACGGTCATCTTGAAAGAGTTTGTACCACTTGTAACCATTTTTACTCACAATAGTTTCACCCAATGGCACCATGTCAATCCGATGATAAGTTGAGAGCGGATTGGTATCCAAATGGTCGAGTTTGTGCAGAAGGGAGCGTGTACTCCAATTGGAAAATGTATCGCCTGCTAAACTGACATTTGACGACTAGTGTAAGATAGCCAGACGATTCAGCTTGAGTAGAAGAGAGCCTGTACTCTAAGCGTTAACTTGAAGAATATCCTACTAAGCTAATCTCTGATGAAATGTATGGTTTATATCCAAATTGTTGGGTTTGTGCGGAAGAGAGCGTGTACTCTAGAGGAGATTGACAAGGTTTATCCCGCCAAACTAACATTTGAAGACACAAGAAGTGTAAGAAAATTTGCTACGGCAAGTTAAGTTGAATGATATGAGTCAAACGATACATTAGAAAGATGAAGAACAAAGAAATACAATGAAGTTTATGATGAGTTGAGCAACACGAGGACGTGTTATAGTCAGGAAGGCCGTGTCGGGAATTTACTTGGCTTATAAGATTTGAGGTTATAAATTGGAAATAAATGATGATGAAAGGGAATGAGAAGAGAGAGAGAGCGCTTTATTGAGTGAGCGCGTGTATGAGAGTTTCTGTATGAGAACGCTGTGGGGAAGGAGAGTGAAAATCCCTGCTGAGCGTGGCGCAATGAGAGGTGAGGAGGAAGAAGAAATAGGAACAATTCGAATAGCCCTCCGAGAAGAACAGAAGTGACCATTGCGACTCGCTGCGTGACAGTGCAACTAATTATAAAACATGAACGACGCTAATGAAAGTCCATCTCCGACATATATATTCAATTTTAGTTTTATGAGTCTATAAATTCTTTCGTCCATTTTTAAATGAATCCAAGCACGCTCTTGTGCTTTATTAAGCGATAAGATTAAAGAATTTGGAAATATGGCCGAAAAATTTAACTCCCATTAGGTACTGTCCTTTCAGGATTGTTAACCTCAGTTAATCTTTCTAAGGCAATAGCACAGAATTACGTAGACTAGTTAGGGCTCAAGCTATAAAAGGTCATAATCTTGCATTTCGACCCATTACGTTTTAATTTGTGGGACACATTTTCCAAAAATTTTCCAAATGTTACAGCGGTTATATTAGACTCTTGATTTGTCATACATTGCATTCTTATCAATATTTTCTTTTTCCTTTTCTCTAACTCTCTTTAGATCTATTGGTATTTCTTTATTGATAGTCAAAATTCCCATGGGCCTATCCTCTTTTCCTAATATCAATTCTAAGGGACAATGTTGAATCACCCGATTAACGGTGCAGTTTATGGCTAACTTTATTTCGCCCAATGCCTTCTGCTACGAATGTTCGGTAGTGTCTACCGCTGTTAACAGGCCCTTTAGCAATCTCATCATACGCTCTACCTGCACATTCGCTCTGCTAGCGATTTTTGCTATCACGTATAGATCACGCCAAATACCGATATGGCGGACTTCACTGACTGTATGCAATTAACAGAATTTAAGTTCCATATGTGGTACGAATAGACATACTTGGTGGAAGCATCAATCTGCACAATGACGTTTTCCTTTTCGTCCTTCTTGCAACTCTATTTATTACTTATGTCAACGTGTATGATAAGCCAAGGTATCTCAACCTTGGGTATAGAATGTAATTATTGTTGTGTTGTGCCTGACGCTGATTTCGACAATTTACATGTCACGCAATTTTTATATTCTCAAACCAATACTGCTCGTAGACCTTGTCTAGTGTCTTCCGCTACCTTAAATGCATTATGGCCTTTTAAATGTGGTTATAAACCGACCATTTAAACGATCTCGGAACAACAGGCAAACATCGCGTCGTGCCGTTTATTCGAATGATTCGGCGCAACAGACTTTTTTTATCTCATACGTGTTCGTCACTATTTAATTCACTCATGGTGTTTTATAGATTTTCCTCGCGCTGCTGTTCGGATACTAGCCAGTTCTGGGTGATAGTTACTAAGTAAACTCGTACTTCCACAACTTTTCTTGTATTTGTCTGCGCTACTACAGCGACGGGATTCCTCGACAAACAATCAGCATAAACCATTTGGCTCCCCTTCCAATATTTCACCTAAAACTCAAAGATAGATAGACCACCATCGATGCACTCGCGGGGTCAATACCGCCTTGTCCCGACTCGCTGTAAGGAAATTGTAGTCTTTATACACGGTTACTTTCTACCAGTTCAATAATGGCGGCAAAATAAAACTTGAAGGCATTAAACACCTCCAATGTTTCGAGCTTGAGTGATATTTAGATTTAGCTAACGTGGTACATTTGCCGTAATCAATGCAATGCAATAACATAGCGCCATAACCATTTTCAGTTGCTTTTTGCATATGGATGTAACTTTATTGAAAATTTGGAGTCGAAAATAATCAATATTGGATCACTAGTTAAGACTTTGATGATTTTTTTTTACGAATTTCCTGATGCTGTTCTTTCCATTTGAATTCATTTGATTTTGAAGTTAATTGGTAAAGCGGTTTCATTACTTCCGAAAACCAAGGAACGAACTGCCTGAAGTATGATGCTAGTCTTATAAACTGTTTAATCCGTGTGATTGAAGATGGTTTCGGGAGTTGAGATAAAGCTTTGATTTTCCGGGTATTGGGCTTCAGTTTTTTTTTTTTAACCATCTTATTCTGTATTTAAAATCTAAATTGTCCGAATGGACAATCATTAAATGGTTTGGGGGTGACCTTGACTTAAGGGAGGTACATGGAATGTATATCTTATGAGGTTGACTTAGGTGTCTATTGGTTGGGGAGATCAAGCGGGTGTTTCCTTTTCAGGCGTCTTGGGGATTGCCTATTATCTTGGAGGTTGATGGCCAGGTGGTTGGGGTGGATGTCCAGTCTTTTTGTGTATCTTTCGCTGAGACGGGTGATCTCCTCTGCTTTCTCTGAGTTTGGACCACCTCCCCAGGAGCCAGTGCAGTTACTTAAGTCATAGGTTGGCCTGGTTGCGCCTGTTGATCAGGTGAGGACGCCATGTGGGCCTGCGGTCCAGGGTCAGCCCTAGATATTTGGGAGTGTTATTAGGTGGGATGGTTTTCCCGTTGAGTGTGACGGGGGGGCAACCCCCCCTGCGTAGTGCGAAGGTTGTGTGGGAGGATTTCTCCGTGTTGACCACGATGTTCCATCGTTTCAGCCATGGATCGAGAGCATCCAGTTGTCTTCGTATGATGGCTTCCTGGGGATCTGTGGCGGAGGCTAGGAAGGCGGTGTCATCTGCATATGTGGCTACTGTGAGGTTCCGAGAGGGGGTGATGGGAAGGTCGGCTGTGAAGAGTGTGTACAAGATCCAAGAACACTGCCTTGAGGTACTTCTGCTCTTATAGGGCTAGGCGTGCTGATTGATGATCCGCATCTCACTCGGAATTCTCTTTCCTCTGTGTACGACTTGAGGAAGGCAAAGTGGAAACTTGAAAGGTGAGATTTAAGTTTGAAAAGGAGTCCAGCGTGCCAGACTCTGTCAAACTCCTGTTTGACATCCAGCATAACGGCGCAGCAGTACTTCTTCTTTTCGAAGGCCTCAAGTATAGTCTCAACAAGTTAGTGGCATTCCTCAGGTGTTCCATGGAGGCGGCTTAAGCCAAACTGGTGATCAGGGATCAGTCCGGCCTCGCCCAATACTGGCAGTACTCTGAGAAAAAATACTCTTTCAAGTATTTTAGAGAGGATTGCCAGCAAACTAATCGGACGATACGAAGCTAGATTCGCTTCAGGTTTTCCAGGCTTGAGGAGGACAATTGCTATTTTTGCTATTGCTATTTTTTAAGGGAGGCAATCTCCTGCGCAATCTCCTCTGGTACGACCGGCTGTATTGGCGGGACAGGAGCATTAGGGCTGTCTAAGAACCTTTTGGTGGCAGCACGCTCTTCTCCAGTGCATCTGTCGAAAGGTGAGAATGCACTGTGTAAATGGTCAGCAAATGCTTCTGCTTTTTCGACCTCAGACCGACACCAGGAACCGTCCACTTTGCGCACGGCTGATATCTTCTTTGCAGATCTTTTTATGTGCCTCGTGACATTCCACAGGTTGTGCTGCGGGTCTCCAGGTTCCAGCTCCTCAAGGAATCTATGAAACGAGTCCTGCCGTAGGATGGATAGCTTGTCCTTCAGTTCCTTGGTGGCACGATTAAGTGCTGTCTGGTCCCTGGGGTTGCGCGCGGAAAACCAGACTCTTCTGAAGCGCTTTTTTTCGGCCACGAAGGCCGCAATTTCAGGAGACCACAAGTGCATGTCTCTTTCAGGTATTCTCAGGGTAGTCGGAGGAGGTGGATTCGCAAACTCAGCAGCATTGTGCATCTCTTTGGTTAGTTTTTCTATGGCCGCATCTATGTTGCTTGGTGTGGAAAGAGGCGGATCTGGGTACAGGGAGGAAAGCATCCAAAACGTAAACTTGGGGGCATTTGTGTGTTTTCCGGTGAGTCTTCTAGGCGGGGTTTTTCTGAGGACGGGGATGTTTAGGAGCAAGTTTACTGCGCTGTGGTCAGATTGAAGTTTATCATAGCTTGAGCATGTTATCTTAGAGTGTCCTATGCCCTTGAAGACGGCGAAGTCCAGCAGATCCGGCTGTTTTGAAGGGTCGGTAGGCCAGTGTGTGGGTTCTCCAGTGGAATGGCAGTCCAGACTCTTCCGCTGCAGGTACTTATAGAGCTTTATGCCTTTGGGGTTGTTTGTGCGGGACCCCCACCAGGAGTGTTTGGCGTTAAAGTCTCCGTCTGCTATAAACCGAGGACCGAGGGACTCGAAGAAGTCCTGAAGGTGGGTCTCGGTTATCGAGTGTCTGGGTGGGAAGTAAACCGCACCAATGGTGATATCTCCCTGTGGGCTAGAAATCCTGGTCACGGCGCACTGAGCCCATTCCTCCTGAAACGCGGTAAGTTCAGTGTACTGAATGCCACTCCTGATGAGCATAGCTGCCCCTCCGCGTGCTCTGCCAGATGGATGGTTGGCATGTAACAGTTCGTACCCGCTAATTTTAAAGTAGGATCTGGGACAAAAGTGGGATTCCGAAACTAGAAGAACATCGATATTGTCTGTTTTGATGAGATGCTCTACTTCGGCTTTGCTCCTCTGCAGGCCGTTTGCGTTCCAAAAAACTATGTTAAGGCTTATTTGCATTAATTTTTGTTGAGGATGGGAGCTATAAGCTGCATCATCTGTGAGAACATCTGCGAAAACATCTGCGATATCAACTTTTCCATCATCCTCTCAATTGATCCTTCCATGCGGGCAAGCATCGTATCAAACTGGTTGGGTTGTGGGGCTTCGGGAGTGGTTTGAAGGGTTTGTTGGGGATTCGTTGGCTGTGTCGCTTGGTTTCCTAGAAGTACGTCCCTGTAACTCATACCATTGATGATAAATGGGATCTGGATGAGAGGTGGTTTGTTGCTACTTTCATCTGGTCTGGCTTTAGGAGATGGCTGCGCTTTTGCCTTTTTGTAGGTAGGGCATCCTCTGAATGACGCAGGATGATCAGCTTGGCAATGTAAGCAGCATGCTTTCTCGTCTTTTTTTTTGGTGCATGACCTAGAGTCATGAGAATCACCACATTTCACGCAGCGATGTTCCAGGAAGCAGTAGCGCTGGGTGTGTCCAAACTCTTGGCATCTAAAACATTGTGGAACGTCGTTGAATTTCAGTGGGGGCTCTATGGTGACGACTGATCTGCAAATCCTCTTTATTTTAAAAACCTCTGTGTTGTTGCTTGCTGGTTCTAGATTGACAAAGAAGATCCCCAGTGGTTGTTTGGATTTCCTGCCAATGGGATTGTGCAGATCCCTCACAGTATGGCCGTATTTGTGGAGTTCTTCTTTGATTTCAGTCTAGTCCGTTGTTTGGTGAAGTCCCTTGATGACCGCCCTGTAAGCTCTCTCGTCCTTTGGTTGGAAGGTGGGGTGCCTTTTGTTATGTGCCACGAGGTGCTGGCGTAGGGCTGTGTAGGACTCCTTGTCTGGCATCATTACGCGTACGTTGTTGTTTCTCTCCGTTTTGTACGAGAAATCCTTTTTGGTACCCACTAGAGTCGTTATCGTCTTGACAAGCGCTGTCGGTCACGTCTGGGATGTAGATCGGGTTCCGACCGACACTACAAATGTAATGTCACATGTAGCGCGATGTCTCAGCTGTTATACAAGTCAGCTATTATATAAATATTTTATTCAGGCAGAAGGAGACTTTTTTGAAGGCGACCATTAAATTTAAAAAAAAAAACAAATAATATTAGTTTTTTATTAGAAGTCCTGGAACTTTTGAATAGCACCTTGTAGAATACAAATAAATTTATAATTATTTTTATAATATATATTATATATATTATTATTATTCTTATTATTACTATTATTATTTAATTGTATCTTAGAAATTAAGTTCAGGAGGTACAATATTTATTGCCAAAGCAGCTGAGTCCTTCAGGCGGTTTTTAGTGTATTATTCGTTTCTCATTGTAGTTGTGTTGTTATGCCGTTATAGTTTTAGTCTGTTTGTGTAATCGGGATTCGAGCCCGGATCGGGCGGCACTGCTCATGCTCTCAACAACCGAGTACGTCCCATTACCGAATTGAACTCTAATTGCCTGCTATCAAAAAAGTTTGATAGTAGAACAAGAAATCAATTCATTCGAAGAAAGTGTGTTAACATACAATAACCGAAGGGTCATGACGTCTTCTATTTACAAAACCAAATCAGCGTATCGCTAATGGTGACAGCACATAAAGAACAATGATGTCAAAAACAAAAAAGTGAGAAAAGCTATCTTCGGCTTGCCGAAGATGGTATACATTTGAAAACAAAAAAATTTTCCATACAAAGACTTGTTTTCATAAAATTTTGGTCTGTTCGGACCACTATATCATATAGCTGACATACAAACGACCGATCGGACCACTATATTATATAGCTGCCATACAAACGACCGGTATACAAACGACCGGTATGGCAGCTATATGATATAGTGGTCCGATCCAGACCAAACTTTCACAAATCATGTATGGCTATGCGAAATAAATAAATGTTTAATTCAGTTGCGATAGCTTGGAGAACAAAAAAGTTTTCCATACAAAGACTTGAAATCTGATTGATTGTTTGTATGGCAGCTATATGATATAGTGGTCCGATCCGATTTTTAAACTTGATCTGCGTGCAACAAAAATAATGATCTGGTAAAAATTTCAAAACGCTAGCTTTAAAACTACTGTCTATTTTTTGCATAGAAATAGACGGACAAACGGACATGGCTATATCGACTCGGCTATTGATGCTGATCAGGAATATATATACTTTGTGGGGTCGGAGATGCTTCCTTTAATGCGTTACACATTTCTGAACAAAATTATAATACCCTTTTCAAGGGTATAAAAATAATAACAGAAATACTAACGGGTTAAGTCAAGTGTCAGTGTTATCCGTCGGATAAAACTAGCCTGGATAAATGGTGTAAATGTTATTAAATTAGATTAAATTAGTAGACGCAGAAGTAGAAGCTGTAGTATGCATACATATTGATCATCTACTGTACCAAGAGTACTTACTGAATACAACGTAACACTTTGTTGCAGTGCTTACATAAACAGAGCTCCGGTCTTTTACCCAAGTGGCCGAAATATGATTCGTTCACAGAAAGTGCAAGAGCCAGCATTCTGTTACACTCTCCGACAACTTGACCGAACTCAATTGTATGCATATACCCTCGCGCTTCAGCTTAAGAGAGCATAATTACATACATAACACATATATACATATAGAATATACATAACAGTCTCTCGCTGCTGGCCAACTGTGGGCAGCGCAGCGATCAGACTTAGGCTTACTTAGAGTTTAAGGAATAATGTAAAATCAGATACAATTAGACCCTGGAAGCGGCACCCTCGCTGCTTCCAAAATCAAATAAAGAATTCAAATCAAAACGCAAGAGAAGCTTCTACATTACATGGCGACCGTGAGGCAGGAGCCTGCAATCTGAAAAAAATTGGAGACTTGGACGGCACAATCCAACAATTGGAAGGATACAGAGAAGGATACAATTGAAAGGAACAATTCGAAGGATACAATTGGTAGGAACAATTGGAAGAATACATTCAAGATAATAATGAGTGAGCAAAAAAAACCAGCTCTACCACACTACTATTGAGGAAATGCCTGCTAATATTGCCGACTGGATTTAAAATTCTGCTGTGCCGCCAAACAACAATTCGACAAGTACGAGTGGCAAACTGTCACTTGTACTAACGATGGAATAGGACAGCAACGTCAACAACAACAACAACAACAAGTGTGAGAGGCAGGAAACAAAACCCTGCAGCAAAGAAAGCCAAATACCACAACTCACTCAGCAAATATAAAAATAATAAATGAAAAACTGACTAAAAATTCACCATCTCCCAAGCCGTTGCCGAAAAAATATGACGTCTGCCCGAACGACTGCACTGGACCATTATACGCCGCAGCATGCAAATTCACATGCTGGAAACTGAAGACCAGTGCAAAGACCAGCACCGGCCCCGCCTGAGCCAATAGGCCCCGGACATCAGCAGCAGTAAGGACAAAAGCGAGAGGGGCACTCCGCCACTTTCGCCAACGAAGGAGCAGGTCAGCGTAGCCAAACCGGCGACGACCAGCTGACGCGGATAACATCATTTTTATCGGATTATTATTATAAAAAATTTAATTATTAAAATAAGAAAATTTGTAAAATTGTGCGGAACCATTTCCGCTCGATTAAAAGTATAGCCCGTAAAGCTATACAAAACAATAGGAAGGAAAAACTTGTTAACGTAAATGTAAAGTAATGCAATAGATAAATTTAATGAAGATACAACAAATAGTTATAAATACAAATTATTTTTGATATAAAGCCCAAAATGGGAATAGTAGACGTTAAGTCAGTGGACTCCACAGCCAATGTCATTAATAAAGTAAAGACAAACAATAATGACTTGGAATTAATACACACACTGTTTATAATAATTGTTGTTATAATGTGCGCAAATTGTTTTTATAAATTATATAAATTACATAATAAATGTTTAAAAAATAAATATATGAGCCAGGCAAATGAGCTGCACAAAATATAAGAAAAAAAAATAAAGCGCACAAAAACAACATATTTAAGTTTGTGGAGTCCAATTAGACTTTAACTTCAGGAAGATAAAATATTGAAATAAGCTAATGACAATTAAATAAAATAAATAAATAAAACTATAAACTAAAAACTAAAAATTTAAATACAGTATGGCTAAACTAAAAGCAATTAGGGAAACAGATAATATAGCATAGGAAGAATTCATATCCATAAAATAATAGAATGGAGTGAATTATATAAAAATTTAAATAGCATAAAAAGTGACTTTGATAAATCGTACAAGTCACTTACACAAAACAGGCCTATTGAAAGAACTCCTGTTAAAAAACATGCAGAGATATTAGTAAATTGCTTTAATGAAGCACGTATACTAATATATAGCCAAAAAGAAAAATTAAATCAAGATCATTATCAAAATTTTTGATCAGACTGCGATCTAACTTGATATCAATTAAACAAAAGTTTAGTTTAGATATATCAATACCAACAATACTGAACACTTCAATTGAAATTGGTAATGAACCAGAATCAATGGAACAAGCTGACACTGACCAAATAGAGTCAGAAGAGCCTAGTACAAATCCTAAAATAGAAGAGGATGATTTAAATAACCTCACTATTCCAGCTGTTTTGATGTCAGATCTGGATACAGATTCTGATACTTCTTCAATCATAACAGAGAATAAACCAAGCAACAATAATACAATGGCACAAACCAATATTGATTTTATCAATACAGAATCTAAGCTTATACCAGTTTTTGATGGCAATGCTGAAAACTTGCAAAGTTTTATTGATGCGTTACAAATAGTGAAGTTAATAAAAGGCGAACACGAACAACTAGCAGTTTCGATTATAAAATCAAGGCTAAAAGGTGTCGCCAGAAATTTAATCGGAAATGAAACAACAATAACTGAAGTCATTTCCAGATTAAAAAATAATGTCAAAGGCGAAACTGTGGAAGTATTATCAGCAAAACTGATGAGCCTACAGCAACGCAACAAAACTGCTAACCAGTATACACTAGAGGTTGAGCAGATGACAAAAATGGTAGAAGGTGCATACATAACAGAAGGTTTACCCCTAGAGTTAGCCAGAAGTTATGCCACTAAGCATGCAGTCAAAGCAATGACTAAAAATTGCACAATCGATAAGGTAAAACTTATCATGCAAGCTGGTACCTTTAATACTATGAATGAGGCCATATCTAAATTTGTAAATTGTTGCACAGAGACAACCGGAAAGCCAAACACTGTCCTATATTACAAAAATAATTCACAGCGCGGCGGAAACCGCGGACGTAGAAATTAAAGAGGCAACTTTCGTAGTCACTATAATAACAATAACAATTACAATACCAAATATAATAATGGACGAGGCCAATATAGAGGAAACTCAAGAGGCCGTGGCAACTCGAATCGAGGCCACAACTATAATAATCCTGGTAATGTCCGAGTAACCAACAATACATCGGATAACTCCTCAATCCCTTTAAATACTCAACAGTAGAAAATGCAAGGGTTCACACCATTAATCTCAGTCAGAATATATTTGTATCATTCAACCATGTGCCTACAGGAAAAGAACTTATCTTTTCAGTAGACACAGGTGCCGACATTTCAATAGTTAAAGAAAATTCTGATGTCTTTCATGGCGTACAACATAATTATATTATAGATATATAAGGAATAAGTCAAGAAGTAACTAAATCCAAAGGGTTAACTTCTATTGAGATACAGACCACTAAGTACATAATCCAACACGATTTTCATATCGTGGATTTAAAATTCGCTATTCCTTGTGATGGCATATTAGGAATCGATTTTATAATACATAATTTATACAATTTATAATAAATACTACTGTCAATTAGACTTCAAGCCATCTGAAGATTGGCTTATAATTAGACCTAATAACTTAAAATTTCCAATTTATGTTCCAATAACATACAGTTCTGGCAACGACTCAATACTTCTGCCAGCAAGATCCCAAGTTATTAGAAAAATAGATATTAATTCAAAAGAAGACAGTGTATTGATTCCAAATCAAGAAAATAAGCATGGTATTTACGTAGAAAGTACCATAACAACATCTAAAAACGCTTTAATACGACTACTCAATACAACAAATAAAGATCAAGTAGTCAGTACAAATAATTTAGCGTATGAATCACTTTCGAACTACGAAGTACTCCAAAATAAACAAGAAAATAGAAAAAAAACTGTATTATCTCAATTAACAAAAAACTTTCCTCCACAATTCAAATCACAGCTTTCAAGCTTATGCACCAAATATAATGATATATTCGGATTGGAATCTGAACCAATAAGCCCAAATAATTTTTATAAACAAAAACTGAGATTAAAAGATAATGAACCAGTGTACATAAAAAATTATAGAAGCACACACAGTCACGTGAACGAAATACAGAAACAAGTTGAAAAATTGATCACCGACGGGATTGTCGAACCATTTGTATCTGAATATAATAGCCCATTATAACTTGTCCCTAAAAAACAATCTCCAGGTTCAGAACAAAAGAAATGGCGATTAGTAATTGACCATCGGCAAATTAATAAAAAATTACTGTCCGATAAATTTCCACTCCCAAGAATTGATGATATTTTGGATCAACTTGGACGAGCAAAATATTTTTCACGCCTTGACTTAATATCAGGATTTCATCAAATTGAACTCGAAAGTAGTTCAAGAGATAAAACGTCATTTTCAACGAGCAATGGCTCGTATCGCTTCACGCGACTAACTTTCGGTATAAAAATAGCGCCTAATTCATTTCAGAGAATGATGACTATATCATTCTCTGGATTAGAACCTTCACAAGCATTCCTTTATATGGATGACTATGGAAGCATATGCTTAAAAACTTAACAGACGTTTTTGAGAAATGTAGGAAATACAATCAAAAGTTGCAGCCAGAAAAATGTTCATTTTTTATGCATGAGGTGACTTTTCTCGGTCATAAATGCACAGATAAAGGAATACTTCCAGATGACAAGAAATATGATGTCATTATGAATTACCCTACGCCGCACAATGCGCTACGCACAGCGCTAGACGTTTCATAGCATTTTGCAATTATTATAGACGTTTCATAAAAAATCTCGCCGAATATTCACGGCACATTACAAGATTATGTAAAAAGAATGTTCCTTTCGAATGGACAGATGAATTCCAAAACACATTCCAATATTTAAAAACAAAACTCATGGAACCTACCTTGCTACAATATCCTGATTTCAGCAACGAATTCTGTATAATTACTGATGCAAGTAAGCAAGCGTGCGGAGCGGTTTTAACTCAAAACCATAACGGACTTCAACTTCCCATTGCATACGCATCAAGAGCTTTCACTAAGGGAGAAAGTAATAAATGTACAACTGAGCAGGAATAAGCTGGAATTCACTGGGCAATATTACATTTTCGACCATATATTTATGGAAAACACTTTACAATCAAAATATATCACAGACCATTAATATACCTATTCTCGATGATTAATCCGAGTTCTAAACTGACACGTATAAGGCTAGAATCAGAAGAGTATGATTTCACAGTTGAATATCTAAAGGGAAAAGACAATCTTGTAGCTGATGCGTTATCAAGAATAACCATTAAAGATCTACAAAATATTACAGGAAATATAATGAAAGTCATTACTAGATAGCAAAATAGACAGAAAATCCGCGCGGATAACAAAGAAATAGAATTGCCTACGCAATCTATAGAGAAAGCTTCGAAGCCCAACGTATTGTATATGAAGTCATAAACAATGACGAAGTACGTAAAGTAGTGACCTTGCATGTAAAACATACGCTATGTTTATTCAAACATGGAAGAAAAATTACTGCAAGATATGATGTTAGCGATTTATATACCAATGGAATCCTAGAGTAAGGTCAATTTTTATAAAGGCTTGAAATGAAAGCCGGTATAAACAAAATCAGACAACTCAAAGTGGCACCGTGGGAAAATATCTTTGAGCATGTTTCAATAGATAATTTCAAACAAATGGGCATTAAGATATTGAATACATCAAGAGTAGCGCTACTCAACCCGGTGACCAATATAGAAAAACAAAAAGAAAAAGAAGCAATACTGTCTAAATTTCATGACGATCCAATACAAGGAGGTCATACAGGCATTACAAAAACCTTGGCCAAGGTCAAAAGACATTATTTTTGGAAAGGTATGACTCGAGATATTACTGAGTACATACGAAAATGTCAAAAATGCCAAAAAGCTAAAATAACAAAGCACAATAAGACCCCATTGATAATAACCAGTACGCCAATAAATGCTTTCGACAGGGTGATAGTAGACACTATTGGTCCACTACCAAAATCAGAGAATGGCAATGAATATGCAGTCACTCTAATATGTGACCTAACTAAATATTTAGTTGCCATACCAGTTCCAAACAAAAACGCGAACACTGTCGCTAAAGCAATTTTTGAATCTTTTATTCTAAAGTACGGTCCAATGAAGACGTTCATTACGGACATGGAAACAGAATATAAGAATTGAATTATAAATGATCTGTGCAAATTTCTAAAAATCGAAAATATAACATCTACGGCACACCACCACCAGACAGTTAGAACAATAGAACGTAGTCATAGAACTTTCAATGAATACATACGCTCATATATATCGGTTGATAAAACTGAATGGGACGTGTGGCTTCAATACTTCGTTTTTTGTTTCAACATGACCCCTTCAATGGCACATAATTACTGTCCATATGAGTTGGTATTTGGTAAAACAAATAATTTACCAAAACAATTTAATAGTATAGATCATATAGAGACATTATATAATATAGATGACTATGCTAAGGAAAGTAAATATAGATTAGAAGTAGCATATAAAAGAGCTAGAATAATGATAGAAGAAAATAAGAAAAATAATAAGATATTATATGATCAGAAAACAAACGATATAGATATATCAGTAGGTGATAAAGTCTTATTAAGAAATGAAACAGGTCATAAGTTAGAATATAAATATACTGGTCCGTATAAAGTAACGGAAATAAGATATAAAAATAACATTATAATATCGACTAATTAAAACAAAAAACAAACGGTAAACCTATCCTTAGGTTAAAAATGTTTATTTCATAATTGTAATTGGTATGGCCATACTAAAAGAAAAATACTTCTATACATTTGAATATTATTTGTAATTTAATATAATCAAAAAAAAAAAAAAAAAAGGTAAACGAAAATATTTTTTCTTCCTTATAAAAAAAAAAAAAAAATTTTGTATCTTTTAAGTAAAATCTTATAAAATAACTTCATTATATTAAGTTATTTTTCAAAGGAGGGAGATGTATGCATACATATTGAATATCTACTGTACCAAGAGTACTTACTAAATACAACGTAACACTTTGTTGCAGTGCTTACATAAACAGAGCTCCGGTCTTTTACCCAAGTGGCCGAAATATGATTCGATCGGCACGTTCTCAGAAAGTGCAAGTGCCAGCATTCTGTTACACTCTCCTACAACTTGACCGAACTCAAGTGTATGCATATACCCTCGCGCTTCAGCTTAAGAGAGCATGATTACATACATAACACATATATACATATAGAATATACATAACAGTCTCTCGCTGCTGGCCAACTGTGGGCAGCGCAGCGATCAGACTTAGGGTTACTAAGAGTTTAAGGAATAATGTAAAATCAGATACAATTAGACCCTGGAAGCGGCACCCTCGCTGCTTCCAAAATCAAATAAAGAATTCAAATCAAAACGCAAGAAGCTTCTACATTAGAAGAAGAGCAGAATTTATCCTTTAAATGTATCATAAGCAACAAGAAGTTGGTAAAACACGAAGGCTGGTTATACTGCATAGATAAACGAGAAACGCCCCTTCACACGCTACATGTTGATCACTTCGGACCATTAGATGACGTTACGAGCACTACAAATACATCTTCGCAATAGCGATGCCTTCTCAAAGTTTGTGTGGCTTTTTTACATTAGATCTACTGCGCAAGTGGAAGTAGTTAAAAAGCTGCAAGATTGGTCTAATGTATTTGGATTTGCAAAACTCATTGTCAGCGACAGAGGATCCGCGTTCGTATCAGCTGCATTTACCGAAGGAACACAATGTTGAACACGCACGCTCAACTACAGGAGTGGTCAGAGGCAACGGGCAAATAGTTCGCGTAAATCGATCTTTTTTGTCAATCATAACAAAGCTTTGCATTGATGACACGTCGAAATGGTTTAAACATGTACCAAAAGTTCGGAGAGCAATTAATTTAAACGTAAATTCAACGAAAAAGACATCAAATTGTGTTTGGCACAAAATTTAACAATAATATCCAAGACCTCATTTTGGAGTATTTGAACGAGGAAATGGTTTCAAGCTGGTAAAGCATAATATAAAGCATGTACAGCAGATCTATAAACTAAATTTCCATAAAAGGCGTAAAGGCCTCATATATCTAAAGGCTCATATCTTATACTCATATTCATATACTCATATACTTAGCTGCAACATATTCCACCACCAAGAAATACAAATGGTAGCCCACATAAAGGCAAGTCACAGTATCAGCATTAAATGTTATATAAAATATCGTCACTAAAAAACCTACAGGCCACAGCCCAACGTATAAACCTAACTAGTGACCCAAGTCATAAGTATATATAATACTACCCTCCACACTAAAATATTATAAAAAGTTATTTGTAAACTTACTGCTGATTTAATACTACCAAAGATTCTAATGCTTAACAAACACAAAGGACGGCAATTGTACATGCAATAGGTACTCCAAGTAAAAAAATACACGTTGTATCCAGAAAGAACTACATACAGATCCGTCCGATTACTCGTCCGATTTATATAAAATTTTAAATTTCTATTTGCAAAAGCTACAATTTATAGCAAATCTGTGAAATTAGTTATATGGCAATAGTTTCGACTTACAGGTATACATGTATATACTGCGAATACGGCTAAAGGATGAAATTTTTTCGTGTCTGCTAGAATCGTATGTATTTCTTTGACGCTGAAGCATGAATGGAACACGCACCAAAGTAGATAAATCTTTTTCAGGGCAACATATCGTCCGTTTTATGTCATGCCAGAAAGATGCCGGATCGATTGCGTCATTCCGGGGGAAGAAAGATTTGGACATATCGTAAAAGATTCACGATGTAGCCACACATTTAAGGGTGCACCACGAAATATCGAGATGGTCTGGGACGTCCAATAACGCAACCAATTTTGTCGATGCGGTCAGAACTAACTTAAGTGAGCCATGGACATTAAACTCTAGTTTATACCTCACCATGCCCCACACTATAGGCAGTTGAAGAAAGCTGCTGTAAAATCAGCAAAATGCCGTCTCTTCGGTATTTCCGACCCACGGAAAACTGGATAGGTCAAATAAATCGCTGGACTCAGGTGGAGGTGGATCCTACTGGAGTTCTCCCTAATGTAGTCGATGCCGATGCCAGCCGATGCTGATTGGACAACTTGTCCAAATCAATGATAACTAACCATGGCGTTTCTGGTCATTAAGATATATGGGCACACACGCAGCAGCTGCGGAAAAATTCAAATACTGCTCATCGTCACCCTGAACATTTAAAATGGATTGAAGTCGGCTAAATAGACGGAACGGAGTCCGAGAAGCAAAATGATGTGCCCCGATACCTACTAAAGGTCGGTAGTTACATCAGCAGCAGGGTACATAAGCAGTGGAATAAAATAAATAAAAAGTGACCAAAGAAAACAAACTACTAACACACTACTTCACAACAATCTTTTTTTTTTTAACATTCTTAATTTGTATTTAAAATCTGTCCAAGTGGACAATCATTAAATGGTTTGGGGGAGACCTTGACTTAAGGGAGGTACAGGGAATGTATATCTTATGAGGTTGACTTAGGTGTCTATTGGTTGGGGAGGTCAAGCGGGTGTTTCCTTTTCAGGCGTCTTGGGGATTGCCTATTATCTAGGAGGGTGATGGCCAGGTGGTTGGGGTGTTTATCCAGTCTTTTTATGTATCTTCCGCTGAGACGGGTGATCTCCTCTGCTACACATCTAATTCCAAGCTCTTTATGGATAATTGAGTTTTCGTGGTACGGATGGGCACGAAACACCAATAACAACACTACTGCACTACAAACTACACTAACAACGACCCGTATCGGCAGCGAGTAAGGTTGACGCTACACTATTTTTTTTTTTGTAAAATATTTATTAAGGCAACCGGGGTCACCAACGACCTCTTTATAGTCTTGCTAGCTATTATTTCAAACCAAAGGGCGCGCCGGCTAGACACTTGCCTAGCTTAAAGTCGTTTACGGGATCGTGTTATTAGGTATGGCACCTGTGTGCCATACTGGCTCGAACGATTCCTTGATATCTAAGAAGAGGGCCTTACAGAATTGTTTCCAGTCAAATGCCGTCAGTAGTTGCTCAACAAGCCGATGAAGTTGCTCCACCGTAGAATGACCAGATCGGAACCCGAACTGGTGCTCAAGAGTAATCCCCTAAGTGTTCATAATTCTAACCATCCTGGCAGCAATCAGTCTCTCAAACATCTTTGAAATCGAAGAGAGGAGACTGATCGGCCGATAGAACCCGGGGTCCATTTCCGGTTTGTGGATCATACTTATTAATGCGGGCCTCCACTGTGCAGGGAAGCATTGCAATCTCACTATGGCGTTGAACAACAACCCTATGTCTACATACATTTGCGTGACTTAGTAATGCCTTTAGTGTGACGTTGCATAAAGGATCGTGGTGCTCTGCTGATATTTAAGCGACCAATAAGTTCGGATATCTCACTGGGGGCAAAAGGCCTGATAGGCAGGTCCATTTAGAGCGCTTGAGCAAGCCTGGCATGCGTTTCGCTTACTTGCTCTGAGCTCGCTAGCTCAAATGGCTTGAAACGTTTAGCAAGGTGCCCAGCAAAAACCTCGGCTTGCTGCAAGTCCGTCCGAAAACATGTCCCGCTGTCTAGAAGCGGCGCCTTCATTGTGTACCTCCTTTTGATGGCGTGTGTGGCCTTCCAAAGTGAGTGCGTCGCGTCATTATCAGTACCAGTATTCGTTAGTCTCACCTTGTCGGCAGTAATTGGGGTTAACGGGAAGTGGACTAGGCTGGACTTAACCAGGCCGTTGCCATCTCTTGGGTCGTTTGCGGGATAGGCATCGAAGCCGCACAGCCTAGGCGTGCATGTCCCTCGGCAGTGAGTCTTGCTAAGCAGCAGTATGTCGAGTTCTTCTCGCCGCACCAAACAAACAAGTTCGGGCAGCTTTGTGGACACACCATTGGCGTTCCATACTAAAATGCGCAGCGGCATTATTTGGAGGCTTGCTGCACTTGACGAGCAGAGAGCAACTTGATAATTTGCCCCTGCTGCTGTCTGTTATGCTGCTGCTTCAGCAACATCAATAATAGGTCAATCAGTTTCTCTTGAATAGAGCGTAGAGTAGTGATGGTATCGTTGACCGTTTTCAGAATTTCCTCTGTTGTGTTGCCGCTTGCCATTGGATGCTGAGCTGGATCGCGGCAACTTCTTGATCGAGTGCGGTTCTTCCATGACGCGGTCGTGCCTGATACTGGTTATGCTCCGTGGTTCTGCCTCTTGTTATGTCCGCGTAAGAGACACTACCCCTGGTGATGGCCACCTGGCCGCTGGGGGCAAGTGGGGCACCGGACGCTCGTTAACTGATCTTCTAGCACCCATGGCGCGCTTGGACCTGGAGCGTTGTAGAAATGCCTGGAACTTGGCACATCCTGAGTAGTTTAGTAGTTTGCAGGGTGGTGCTCCCCACAGTTGTAGCACGTACATAGTTCATTTTGAGGCCAATTGCAGCTACTTGCAGGGTGTTCTCCTGCACATTTTACACAGACGTGGGCTTTTCGGCAGTATTTGGTCGAGTGGCCAAATTGCTGGCATCGGTGACACTGCACAGAAGCTGTTCAACTGCAACCGTCATGTGGCCTTGTTATTTGAAGCAGTGGCAATATTAACGAAGAACATGTTAATCGGTCTCGCTTCGGGGAAGCTTGGCCGCTGCGGCACTGGGCCGTATGTGTGCGTCTAACATCTTGTGGCCAAGCTTTGCCAGCTCTTCATTGATCTGGCTATGAAGAGTGCTATGGTGAAGCCCTTTTATGCATATCCTGAATGGCCTATCTTCCCTCAATTGGTAGCAGTGGTATTCGTCGTCATCAAGCCATTTGACAATAGAGCGGAAGGTGTTGGCGTCGGCCGCGTAAAGGCGCATAACTCCACCCTTGGAGGTCCGAAACTCAACTTTATTTGCGTCAGTGATCGTCCTGATGCTTTGCATCAGAATATTGACGTCGAAGATGCTTTTCATAACGATTGGTGGAGGCTTAGGAGGGGCTTTGCCAACAGTACGCTTTGCCGCAGCTGGCTTGTTGGCTAGTGCGGGGTGATCACTCAATTCTTCAGCGTTGGTCTCGCTATTCATTTCCGTGGTGAGTTCGGCGAGTAGTTGGAATTTGTTAGTGTTACCACTGTACTTATATTGATTTACCGAGTTTTCGTCTAAATGAGCTTTTTTCCTAATTAATTTAGAAGAGGTACCTGGATCCATCCTACGCTTGATCTTTTGGAAGCGCTGCGCAGACTCCAAGGTGGGCGCAGTGGTTTGGTTGCTGGTAGTTGTCATGTCTAAAGGGCCCAGGGCCCTTTGTGCTGGTAGTTGTCATGTCTAAAGGGCCCAGGGCCCTTTGTGCAGAGCCACGTCCAGATTCCCTTGCCGCCGCCATGATTTCGCTATCTTGTGTAATGTCGCTTGTATGTCCTACATTTACGGTTAGCCTAATTTCTTCGGCTTCTTCGGTCCTACCGTAGTCCGCTTTGTACGTTTTTCGGATTAATCCAGATTTCATCGAAGACTAGTCAGGAGACAGGTTTCCAAGATCCTAGCCGAGACTTGAGCTTCGATAAAGCTTAATTAGAGCTTATAGGCAAACAGATGTTTTGTTTTCTCTAGTCGGCATGTGAACTTTTTCGGGAAAGTTTATTATCCCTGACTGGAGTCGACAAAATATCGTAACACTCTCCAAAATTCAAACATTTTTTTGTTCAAAACCACATTTATTTAAATTTTTTTAACGAAAGATTTTTGGAGAGACACAAACGGCGTTCATCTTTCTGCCAGCGGGGTTCGCGCGCAACGCGTTGGAGCCGGAATAACTAAAAGAACGTGGCTGAGATGCAGGCTTCGGAAGACGATTTTTTCACCAAATAATTTTTGTGTCTGGAGGTTGCTCGCATGGCATTGTAATGCCAATTGACCTGCCACGCATGCGCTGCAGATGCGGCAAGGGGGGCCTTATAGTTAGAGATAAGGACATATATAATATAATGGCATCAGTGGAGCTGTGGAACTGGAAAGATTATACACTGAGAGACTTAAGAAGACATAATATTGAACGTCGTTTAAAAGAGAGGAAGCCTAGGTTAGACAACCACATATCAAAATTTGCATGAATCCAATGTGTCCAATACATTTCCTTGAACTTAGCACCCAACTGATCTAGATACAGTATTAAGCTTATTGTTATTATGGCCAATGTAGTTAATGTTATTAATTGGAATATGTTGTTGTGTTTTGTTTCTGTTTGTATAATAATTTTTGGTTTGGTTTTGTTTTGTAATTTTGATGAAAGATAATAGCAAAGTAATGATGATTACAACTTCTTTAATCCAGTTGTTCTTTAATTGCGTTGATGTCGTCTTTGGGGTTTTCCCTGAAATTGTTATCATATTTACTTTTATTAATTTTCTTTTTCTTTTTGAATTTTGATTCGTAATGTATGATTTTTCTTCCTATATTTGTTTCTTCGTGATGCTTTTATTTATTGTGGTTTTCCCATTTCATTGAAAGCTTTCATTATTGCTCTCTTAGTTTCTAGCCAATCTTGGCTATTTACTTCTTTTAGATAAACTTTGAATAATGTTATTTATTTTTTATGTTCCGTTTTTGCTATATTACAAATTTCCTATTAATTTATGTTTAGGATTTCTGATGATCTGGATAATAGAATTTTTCTTTAAACCAATTAGTTGTTTTTTCTTTTCCGGGATGTCTTTTTAATATGGTTTCTTTGAACTCTGCATAAGTGTTTAAATCAATTAATTTTGTTGTTGTTTTTATTGCATTGCTTAATATTGTAAAATCTGGTTTAAAGGACTGTATTTTCCACATAAATATTCTTTTGATTTTTCTTAAGATAGTTCTGTTGTTAATTCTTTATTGAATTTTAATTTTTATTTTGGTAAAATAATAAACTACGTCTGTTGTGCTTTCTTTACATTTTATTAATTCGATTTGTCGACTGTAGTAATTTAAAGTTTTTTCCGTAGATGAGATATAGATCTGATTATCTTCTGGTCCACTATGTATTGTAGCTATTACGCTTAGAGAATTGTTTAAAGTTTCACCTAGCATAGTTTCTTCTATTTTAACTCTGGAGACTCTGCTACATATTTTTCATAGTTTTCATTTCCAGGTAGATATTTAATGATACAATCAAATTCTCTTAATTTAATTTTCCATCTTTGAAGTTTCATCTTGGCTCTTTAATGTTATGTCACCAAACAAGTGGTTTGTGAGCGGTGAGAATTTTGAATTCTCTACCGAAAAGATAAGGTCTAAAATATTTTGTTGCCCATACAATGGCTCACAATTCTTTTTCTATCAAGACCTTCATACTGATCTTTGATTTTGTTATGTTATTTGCGTCTGTTGTTAATGAAAAGGGCTTATCAAAATCCGGATAAATTAATATTGGATCTGAAGTGATAATCACTTTTATTTTTTCGAATGCTTTAATGTAGCTTGGATCTTTGATATTTGTAGTTGATAATTTTTTCGATTTTGATGTCATTGTTTTAACAATGTTTGCAAAATTAGGTATGAATTTTCGATAAGAATCCACATAAAAACTACTATCTCTTTTTGTGTTTTTGGAATTGTGATTTTATAATTGTCCCTAATTTTCTTCGGATTAGGTTTTATACCTTCGGTCGTAATTATGTGACCTAAAAACTTTGTTTCCTATTTTAGTAACTCGCATTTGTCGAGTTGGAGTTTTAAATTTGCTTCACGTAATTTTGTGAAAACTTTATTTAGCGATAAAATATGCTCTTCTAACGAAGTGGAACAAATTATTATATCGTTTAAATAAACCGGACAATCCGTAATAAAATCATCAAAGCAGATTGTTCATACATCTTTTGAATGTTGCTGGAGCACTTTTCAATCCAAATGGCATGCGAGTATATTCGTAGTGACCATGTTTGGTAGAAAAATCTGTTTTTGCAATGGAATTAGTTTCCATTTCAAATTGATGGAAGCCTGTAGCTAAATCAAAATATTTCGAATATTTTTGGAATTGTAAAATTGTCATTAACAGTGATTTCGTTTAGATTGCGAACATGAACCACAAGTCTAAATTTTGGTTTCCCTGATGCGTCACTTTGCTTTGGAACTATCCAAATTGGTGAGCAATAAAATTTTGATTTTCGGACGATTCCTTGTACGATTATCTCACTTACTTGTTTGTTTACTTCCTCGTCTACTGACTGAAGATATTTGTAGGGTTTCTTGTATACAGGATCCTCATGTTTGGTTTGAATAGAGTGTTTTTGTCGTGCTTATAAAGGTCATATTGTCATCTTCACGTTATTGAATACCACTAAATTCATAAAAGACCTTTTTAAGTCTTTCTTTTTCTTCTAAATTTAGGTGTTCGAATCTAAATGCATTTGATGGCGTAATTAGACGATTGATCTTCAGGTGAAGGCAAGCTAGGGCAGGTACCTGCGGTCTCTACTCTATTAATTCTATAACTCTATATAACTCTATAATTAATTCGTCACCACATTCGAATGAAATTTGTTTTCCATTTAGATGGATTGTTTCTTTTGCAAGTTTGTTTTTGCATTGCAATGTCTCTTCGTAATAAGATTTCATAATCTTTTGAAAAATTATGAATGTAGAACTTCTGCTTTTTTGTGCATAGTTCATTGGGTGGCATAATAATGCTTCGTTTTAGTATTATCCATCCATTGATCGTAAATACTTCTATATTTTCTTTTCTTTCTCTTAGTTTGAATATATTATCTTTGATTATTATATATTTTTATGGATGACCCGGTGTCAACCATACCTCTTTAGAATTGATTCCTTAATCTGATTCTGAAGAAGGGGTTTCTTCTGCTTCTGTTTTCGAAACAGTGTGATGAAAATTTAAATCCACCGCTCTGACTTTATCTCTGTCTTTTAACAGGGGGATTAGGATAAACGGAATGTCCAGTAGATGGTAAATTTTGATTTAGTGGTTTTTGAAACCTACCTCTATCTTATTTATTTTTAAAATCATGGTATAACGGGGGATCACTAGTTAGACTTGTCTGGGAAGTAGTGACATTTAAATTTTTATAATGACCCGCGAACGATTGCCCTTTATTTCCCGTATGTTTATTATCCTTCTTTTCTTTAGTTTCCACAATTTTCTCTTCATATAACCCTTCCGTTTGAGTTGCTACTTTTAGTCCTGATGTAGTCGTTAAGTCATGTTTGGCAAGAGTCATAAAAAGTCTATCGGGATGTTTTCTAGAAATTACATCTTTAATTGTTTTTTTCTTGAAGGCTGTGTAATTAATTATTTCTTGTGGGTTTTGCTTTAATGCTAGCTTATTATTTCCAAGGGGCTAACAAGGGCTTTTTGTTCTATTTCTTTGACAAATTTACGTAAGCTTCCATTAAATTTTGTGTTGAAGAGTCTTCTTTGCGGGTCCTCATAAGGAGTGTTGTTTTTGAACTTTTCAATTAAAGTTTTAGGATATTCCAGTTAATAGCTTGGACATTCTGGAATATCCTGAGGGCGTCTTCCTTCAGTTGTACTTCTATAGCTCCGTATAGAATGGCCTTTCGTTCGTCATCCGTTGGATATAATGACAGTATATTGTCGATTCTCCTTATGAACGCACTCAGTGTGTTTGGTGACACATCATAAGCTGTTATGTGGTTTATCTGCCACCAGGTGAATCTCAGACAGCGTTTTGGCTTAAGTCGTCATTTTGATTGATTCTAGGTTTGTTTATATTTTTTCAAAAATAAGTTCTTGTTTATACAGTAGGGTTCGTTGGATTTTAATTTCGCACGAAGCACTGACCGAATTTAATTTTTTTAGTTTTCACGGTATTTTCTTTGAAATCTTTGAAAATTCACGAAACACTGACAAATTGCATTTTTTAGTTATCACAGTATTTTTCGTTGAATTATTTGATTTTCACGAAGTACTGACCGAATTGGTTTTTTAGATATCTAGTTCTTTTGCGGATAACAATGTTTTAATATCACTTCCGTTTTTTTTAGAACTTGATTCACTTCTCGCTTTGCGGATTTTGTGAGTCCTTTTACCGAAGGATATTCTTTTAAGTTGTTATCCTACCGACTGTGCCAATTACAATTCCGGGGTATCTGTCTTTTAAAAAATATAATTTTATTTTGAATAGACCCGAAGACGGGAGATACAGTTGTAGGGACAAATCTTAACTCGAAACTATATCCTAACTTATCTGGCGATCAAGCCTCGGTGCCAAGCTTTTAATTTATTGAACAAATATTATGTAGAGCTTTTACTTTATTGAGTGAATGTTCTAAGTGAACTTTGATAAGCTTTCAGAAAGGAGTGAGTTAATTTTGGGTTATTAAATTTTATCGGGAGTTTTAGGGTTTTTGTCTCCAAAATGTTTATGGCTTTATTTGGTGCCGATATGTCTAGGTGCCGAAATTTGAGTCCTGTAATTTTGTTTTTAAGATTTTTTTTGGGCTGCCGAAACTTGAGTGTTCGTCTCGTTAATTATGGGGACTTGTCAGTGGACGCTTATGTTTATGTCTGATCGGGCATGGGAATTTTTTTGACAGATGCACTTAGGATGCGTGTTTAAATATGATGATCTTGTATTACATTGGGTGATACAATTACAGTGGGTTGCTAAGTTAAAGGAAATGTATTGGACAATGGGATAAATGGAGATTTGGATATATCACTATATATGTATGTGTACCGCAGTGTTTCTGGTGTGTAGAGTGGGGGTGAGTTTAGTACGTAGCGATCAAACGCGTCGGCAAATCGTGGTACAATCCGATAACCATCTACGCAATATTAATGTATGTTTAAGCTGTAAATAGTGCAGTTGTATTTAAATAAAAGAGTCTATGACAAACCTTTTCCGAACTTAATTTTTCCCCAACGTTCAATTTGCTCGTGTGCAAGTTGCAGCAAGGACCCAGAATTTGGATCCTTGACGTTTGATCGAATAATTTCGTAAGGATTAACAATCTTGATGTGAGCATATCTTAATGTCCCACTAGAAACTTAAATTATTACTTTGAAAAAATTGTATTTTTAATTTATTTTCATTTCTTAAGTTTAGGCAGACTAGAAAATATCCAAAAATAGTTAGTAATAATAATTATATTTTATATAATAATAATATTTTTAGATCCTTATGTAAAAGTGTGGCTTCAATTTGGAGATAAAAAGGTGGAAAAGAGAAAAACGCCTATATTTACTTGCACATTAAACCCCGTGTTTAACGAATCGTTTAGTTTTAACGTGCCATGGGAAAAAATAAGAGAATGCTCTTTGGATGTCATGGTAATGGATTTCGACAACATTGGTAGAAATGAATTAATAGGCCGAATATTGTTAGCTGGTAAGAATTGAGAAAATATTCTATTTTAAATTTTAAATACTAACTTACTTTAATTTTTTTAAACTTTTATTTGAAAGGAAAAAATGGGTCTGGAGCTTCGGAAACTAAACACTGGCAGGACATGATCTCGAAACCTAGACAAACTGTAGTACAATGGCATCGCTTGAAACCTGAATAGTTTATTGGCGTAAAAATAATTGTTGAAAAATTCGGTTAGAAATGTATTATAAAATGAAATTGTATGTATGTATTGATTTATACCCGGATGGATACATAGCATTTTATTACACATAAAAATAAATTTAACTTGCACAAAATAAAATTAATAAGCAACCAACTATTGGTAAACATTTAATAGATATAAATGTTCTGGTTAGGGCAAATGTTTTATACAGACTTATATTTAGAATATTACTCGGTAAGGCATTAAGGTTCTTTGGGTTCACTGAAACAGCTGGAAATGGCTGTTCTAATGAATTATGTGGACAATGTTTAGAATAGCTTGAATAGCTTTGTTAAATATAAAAAATTACATTTCGAAACCTAATATATTATAGGTACAAAAAAAAGACCATTCTTGATCGAATTCGAATATATGAACTGAAGTTAAAAAAGATTTAAATAATGTCTTAAAAATTGATATTTATTACCGAACTAAAAAAAACAGATTAAAAAAATTCAAAAATTTAAAACTTGTGTATAAAAAGGTTGAATTGTTAATATTGTTAAAGAAACCCAATAACATGAATTCGTTGAATGCTATCAAATCGAACTGTTGCTTATTTTACAGAAAAAATTTAATTAATTATGAAGGTCAAATTTATGTACATATGTATATGCATATATGTATATGGCATATGGTATGTATATGGTATGGTATATATATAAAAGCATTATGTTGTAAGACATTAGAAAAGACATTAGAAATATTCCATTTAAATGACTAGTTTTCATAGCCGCAGTATCAATTTTAGCAAAAAACTATAATAATTAGCCAACCATTGCCGGAATTAGGAGAGTGGAAATTGGAAGAATTTCAAATAATATATTTACATTAAATACATGGAAACTGAGTTTAAAAAACGAAAATCGAAAATACAGCCCACCTTGATATTACATATTTGTTATATACTTGTTGAAATATTAATAAAATAATTTATTGACATTAGTAGCTGCAAATAAAGTATTTTAAAGTGACCTTACTTCTTTTTTAACTAAGAAAAAAAAGATTTGCATGATATCAATGAACTATGGGGAATTAGACATTTTGTGCCATGACATTTTTCGAAAGGTTGACATTCGTTTTTATGAAAACGCATTATAAATAATTAACATTATGAATAAATTAATACATTTTTCTAAATAATACAAAAGAAAAATAATATATTAACTATATGTGTAATCAACTCCAAATTTCATTAGTTTTAATTTTGGTATGCAGACAAAAAAATATTCTGTACTAGCTTATTTTATTTAATTTCATAGCATAGCCAAAAAAACTCGAAAATATAAATAAAATATAATTTTTCCACCATTTCACCAATCAGAACTCCCAAAAAACGGTTATCTGAGTACTTTGTCCTAATAAGGAGTTCAATTACTATATATATACTATATATAGTATACATACTATGTACTGTTTTACATATATTTGGTTTATCAAAGGTCCAAGGGTCCTTTGGCTCCCTTCCTCATCGCTCTCCTTTCTTCATCCAACTTCTGAATGGCAGTTTCTTGCAAAAATGTCCTCAGACTCCCGATTTTTTTTAACTTCATATCCATATCTTCATAAATAAAGATATCTAAGTATTTAGTAGCGGCGTGCTAATGAGTATCTGCTGGATGTCATCCACATTCTTGTACCAACTGCAGTGATTCTCATGACAGAGTTTCTAAATCATTGGAAAAAAATCCTGTGTATGCGTTCCTGCCCATTAGCCCAATACTGTGGCTATCATTAGTAGCTGTATTTCCTCCTTCCCGCAGTACTCCCTTGACATATTCGCTGTTAATGCAGCCTCTCTATCTAATATTATTCAGGTTTGGTTTTTGAAAAAAGCTGCCTTACGTTTAAGACATTCGATCACTCCTTCGGATAAAATATTAAGGGTTGGGTAAAGCCAGACGAAGGTATCGACTATTTCCAAGATTAAGCTGCAGTGCTTGCCCGTTTCTCTAACGGAATTACCTGATTCACGTGATAACTTCCTAGAGACATATCACCCTTTGGTATCGGAATCAATTATCCTTTTTTGTTCAGCCTTGCTATGTGATATGATACACGGGCCAAGAACATATTCACTACACAGCTGTTCTAACTACTATTAATTTTTTTGGAAGAACGTACTTTCTGTGTAAAATTCATTGAAAAAGGCGTCCTCAAGATTGCGTGTTAGGAACCACATTGTACTCCGTTTCACCGTTAACAAAAAAAAAATTTTAGTCAAAATTAAGACAGTAGCTAAAAATTACCACGAGAGACTATATCAGTGTATATTGTACTGCTACCTTCTTGGCAACTTAATCTAATGAAAGAATTATTTTAAAGTCAGACTAAAGTCGAAGTCAGACTTCACCTAGCCTAGACGTGTGGTTAATCAGCTTCTATGAGCGTTATTTCTAAATCATATCCACAACAAAGCCTTTTAAACCGTTCGTCAACGAACAGCATAACAAAACAAAACAACAAAACGTACCTACAAGGTTCGCCAAACCATGAATGACCCACCATTATTAGAAATAAAAAATTCATTCATACCGTTTGTGGTGGAACAATTTAATTATGTAACAAACTAAGCAACGGATCCATATTAATTAAGATCAAAAACGTTAATCGATCAATGAAACTAATATAATTAACATCACAATAGAGGTAGAAGCCATCAAACACAAAAGCCTCAACTACACAAAGGCGTAATTAACTGTAATGATTTAAGAGACATTCGTGAAATTTATATTCTCGATGAATTAAAAGCCAAAGATGTGTTTGAAGTATATAAATCGGACTCATTACCCTTAAATTCGCATCTCTGGAACTAAAAACACACATATATAATGGATATCAAAGAACCCCAATCAACTTAAACTTCTATCGACTAGCCCACGAAACCGGATACTGCAAAGGACAAAAGCTGTGCCTCACTTGTAACCGTCCAAGCTACAATAAAACCGAAAGTAACGAACAATGCAAAAGCAACTGTTGTATTAACTGCAAAGAAGACAACAAGGCAATGTACCATCACAGCATCTTCGACAGGCAATGCCCATATCATAACTCACATATCAAACAAAAGGAAATACAAGCAATCAAAGGGTATAAGAACGGGTACGATAAAAGGGTCAAAGAAAAAATCGACATAAAACAGGCAAATTTAATGTACAACTAACACTACAACAATAACCAAACGATTTCCAATTTCTGAAAAGAAGTCCTACCTCATACACAGACCTATCTTCCCTAACTTCCCCAACAGCAGAATCAACAACAACTCAACAACATCACCACCAATAAAAACCCTAAAAACCCTAAACCCCTAAAAACCTCTACACAAAACCTCTTAACCTCTAAAAATTTAAAAACATATAACGCTCTACTTAACGCTAGATCTAAAATATCCAATAACAGCATTTCAAAATCCAAATATGAAACAAGATTAACCAAAAAACTAGAAATCCTCTCCAAAGATACGAGCACAGAATCCATAGACGAAGAAATAGGACCAGTCTAACTTAAAGTAAGACAAAATTATGCAAAAATCACTGTTAAAACACACGCATCTAATAAGACAAAATTAACCCCCCAAACCAACTATACTAAGATGATCCTAAAAAGTATTCAATCAAACACAAGCGGCTACACATCCAATTATAGTGAACTTTAAATAATAATACTGCCCTCGCACATTAACAACCCCAATAACGTACCCCTACCGAATTACTTCTCACTAATCTCACATAACTTCAAGTATTTTAACTACTTTGGAGGAACCTCTTTACTTATACAAAAATCTGTCCAATCACAATAAGTAACGCTCTAGTAAATTCGACGCATTTTGTTCCGGAATCGATGCCTTCAAAAAGTTTAATATTATATCAGCGTACACCCCACCCACCAAGACCTTTACATTCTCGGACTTAAATAACGTACCGGACCAACATCCAATAAAACTGATATTAGGTGACTTCCATAGCTGGGATTAAACCTATTCAGATGGAAGCGAATACCTTTAATTTTCCCTTTCCATCAGAATTGTAGTATTCAGTATTTTATCGATAAGATCCCATCCCTAAGTTGTAAAGCTGTTACAAAAACAGGGTGGCATATCGGTTGAATATGGCGGTTGTTGCAAGCCGGCGATCCCTTTATAAGCCAAATACTGGGACACGCTAAGGGCGGTGTGGCACGGCGCGTTGTCGTAATAAAGGAATAAGTAACGAGCGATGTCTGGGCGCACCCTGTTGACTCGTTTTTACAATTTTCGGGTACTTGGTGATAGTAGACTTGTTTTACGGTTTGCCCCAGTGGAAGAAATTCTTAGTGAACGATTTCACGGCTATCAAAAAAGGCAATAATTATCGGGGCGTGGGGAGACAACCATTGTGAGTTTTGACGTTTGGTTTCAGCTCTCATCGCCTGTAATAATTACATAATTAGCGTGGGATCGTTTTCCACTTGTTATAAACAGTCTTTCGCGACGGTCATTCGATTCTGCTTTTGCTCCTTGGAAACGTTTTTTTGCAACTAGTGCAGTCCGATAGGTACTTAGGCTCATCGTCTAAAGGCGCCTTTATCGTAAGAGTAATTTATTATCGTGTAATACATTCTCGTAGATAGCTACAGTCATTAAATACTGTCATAAAAATTACAGACGGATGGGACTCGTAGTTTTGTTTTAACCGCGTATGAAAGCGGCAGGGTCCGCGGATTTTAGAAAAATGGAAAACGATCAATATCGGTCGGTGATTTGATTCTTGTTTCTCGAAGGAAAATCACGCAATGAGGCAGTGTACGGTGACTCTTCTCCTTTGATGGCGATCATCAAAAATTGCATTAACGAATTTTAACGTGGTCGCACGTCGGTTTCTGATGAGCCACGTCCGGGTGCCGCGAAATCGGCTATCACGGAGGATAACGTAACAAAAATTCACCATCTTGTATTGGCAGACCGCCTAATGAAAGTGCGAGAGATAGCTGACGCAGTATGCATTTCAAAGATCGCGTGGGTCATATCTTGCATGAAATTCTGGGCATGAGAAAGCTGTCGGCGCGATGGGTGTCGCGTTTGCTCACTCCGGACACCAAGCGCAACCGTGAGAGTACTTTAAAGCAGTGTTAGACGCTGTTTAAACGCAAACAGATAGATTTTCTTCTTCGTTTCGTGACAGCCGACGAAACATGGATCCATGGAAACATGAACTTCACCCGGCGAACGTGCTCCGAAGAAGGCGAAGACTGTCTCATCGGCTGGAATGGTGATTTCCATCGTTTTCTGGGATTCACAAGGTGTGATCCATATGGACTACACGGAGAAGGGCAAAACGATCACAATATTCTCTAGATTTAGCCCCGTGCGACATCTTCCTGTTTCCAAACTTGAAAAAGTCACTCGCCGGACGGAAATTTCAGTCGAATAGGAGATCTTTGCCACCACGGAGGCACATTTTGCAGACCTCGAGAAAACTTATTTTTCAGACGGGTTAAAGAAATTGGAGCATCGCCGGGTCAAGTGTATCGAGCTAAAAGGAGATCATGTTGAAAAAAAAATCACCACTTTGCCAAAATTTTTGTTTTTCTTTTGTAGACTAAGTATTGTATTTATTGGACCACTCTTGTATAATGGCGTGTTTAAATAGTTTTTATAAGTGCTAGCCTACGCTCATGCAAGAAAGGGAGCATTGCTGCACTGCATAAGTTTGTGTTCGAGAATGAATGAGATAGAAGTAATCGTCGAAGACTACGCGAATTTACTGGTTTCAATTTTGCCGAAAATGACAAGGGATATGGTGCAAAGAAGGAATACGCAGTAGATAATTTGACGCAGGCTGACCTTGTGTCAATATGTAATGTTTTAGGCAAAGGGTACAGAAATCCATTTACAAATTTTCTGGAGCTTAAAGAGGAACAGTTTACTGGCGTCTACCGAAGTCGACGAAGACAAAACAGACGATGAAACAGACGATGAAGCAGAAAACGTTATGTTCCAGACGCCGAACAGAGAAACGAATGCAGAAAGAATTGACGAAAATGTATAAGGAGCAGACGAGTTAAATACCAGGCGAAACGTATTTATAGAATACGACAGAATGTCGACGCCACGCTTTGCGATCAGTTTTCGTGACGTAGAAGAGAGCATACGCAGTTATAATGACACTAACACTATTCCAGTCAAAGTATTGATAGAAGAAGACGAAGTACAGGCGACACTCATGTATTGAAATGACTTCCAGGAGTTTCTGTTTGCAAAAAAGTCACTAAAGGGAATTGCAAAGTTGTTTGTGTTGAGCGAGAGAGGTTTAAACTCGTGTAATTCTCTCAAAATAGCATTTCTAGTCGAATTTAAGTTGAGTGTAAGCAGCAAGCTAGTTCACTTAATTGTTTTAAAATAATGATTGAAAAGGAAAACCAAAGTAAGAAAGACAAGTCAAAGCGCAACAAGAACAGTGTGAAAGGAAAAGACATAAAAAAATCAGAATGTAAGCACAGACGCGGAAAAAGAGGTAAAATGCTACAACTGTGATAAAAAAGGGCATGTTTTCAAAAATTGTCCGAATAAAAAAAGGGCAGAAAGTGTTACAATGTAATCAGTACGGACATATTTCCAAAGCGTGCGCAAAAATTGACAAAAATGAATTAAACGTATGCAGTTTGATTTCTAAAAAAAAATGTACGGCGCTATTCGATACGGGCAGTAAATTCAATAACATACGGGAAGATTTTTCTTGTGATATTGGCAAGCCGAAGCTGGAAAGCTGCTATATTATTCTAATTGGATTCGGTAGTGGTCGCGACTCAAATAAAAAATACCAATTGGACAATTTAAACAAACAATTCTGATTGATGAAGAGGATTTACAAGTATGTCAGATATTTATGTCGTTCCAATCAAATTCCTTGATATGCAATGAACTATCGGAGAACAGTTATGCTTACGCGCAGAGATGGTTTTTAGTTGTAATGGCTTACAAAAACCGAAAAAATAAAATTAATAACAAACAAAATATTCTAAACATTTGTAAAGGGATGGCTTTTCCGAGTGGTGGAGTAATGTTTTATTGGAATGAATAAGAGGATAACATTAAGAAACTAATTTAAATTCTTATTGTAAAAAACTTGGCGTGCTCTCCGTTAGCTCGTGCTTTCGATCTCTTATGTTCTTCCCGCATAAATATTCTTCCTTGCCAAGAACCTGCTCATTACATTCGGCCTCTCCTGACAATCGCAGCGTCCTCGCGAGATTAGTCGTCTGGGTCGTCTTCTTCGTCGTTGTCTTCATCTGACTCATCGGGTGGAAGTTCGCACCAGCGTTTCATCTTATCTGACGAATACACTGATTTATAGTGTCTCTGCTTTCTGTGTGCATGCGGGATATCTTCAACTAGATATCGGTTGTTGTGCAGTACTTTGGATACAATAAAAGGACCTTTGTATCGCGGCTCTAGTTTGCGCGACGTGCCCGTGCTGAACGGCTCGTTCTCGACCAAGACAATGTCTCCAGGATTATAGACAGTTGGCTTGGAATGGATGGCATCGTATCTCTGCTTGGCAGCAGCTCGGTGGTCGTTAACTATAGTCGCAGCATCAGCTCGGAGCTTCTCCAATTCGGCATCAGTCACAATGCCTAGCTCTTGATTTTGGATCACGCTCGTCAGCGTGTTCTTTAGGACATCTCGGGGCTCATAACGATATAGAAGCTGGAATGGGGAGCATTTAGTAGTTCTATTTACCATGGTATTGATGCTCCACTGGATTGATCGCAGCATCTCGTCCCAACGTTTCTCGTTTTCATTTGAAGGCAAAAGCATTGACAAAATAATTCGATTTGTCCGTTCTGCATGACCATTGGCTCTTGGTGTTCTCACGGCGTTGAGTATGTGCTTCATATTGTTTGATTTACAATATTTCTCAAAATCTTTTGAGGTGAATGCGGTCCCTCGATCGGTAACGATACGATCTGAGATTCCAACGTAGCTTGTGACTTCTTGCAGGGCATCTAGCACGTGCTTTGTTGCTGTACTTTTCACTGCTCGAACTATGGTGAACTTCGTAAAGGCGTCGACAAGGACTAGAATAATTCATTTCGCTTTGAACGCTTCGGAAACGGGCCCAGGTGATCCATGTGAACGGTTGAAAAGGGTATCGGCTTGATGTCATCGTAATGATACTGACCTTCTTGGCGTCCTCCTGGCGCTTTATACATTGCGCAGTCGACACAGGACTTAATGTAGCCTTTTACAAAATTACGCATTCGGGGAAACCAAGACAGATTCAAAATCCGACTGATGGTTTTATCTGTGCTCATGTGTCCGGCTTTGTCGTGACATTCGAGGAGAATATGGAATCTCAGCTGCTTCGGCACAACCCATAGCATCTTGCTGTTATATTTTCGAAACAGGCGATCTTGCTCAATCACGTACTCTTCGTTTTCAGATTTCTTCTCGACTTTCATATTCGCAACAATTTTGTGGAGTTTCTCGTCTTGTAACTGTATGGCAAACAACCAGTCAGCTTCATCAATGATTGTTTTAGAGATCTTCAGGGATGCTGTCTCCATCTCATGTTCTTTTTCAACTGGCGCTCTACTTAGCGCGTCAACGTGGCACATCTGTGTTCCTGCTCGATGAACAATATCGATGTCAAACTCTTGGATTCGTAACCACCATCTTGCAATTCGTGGTATCAGCTCTCGTTTTGTCATTGCTGTTTTCAAAGCGTTACAATCAGTGATAACCTTAACCATTTTTCCATAAATGTAGTATTTGAATCGTTCTAATGACTCGACGACGGCTAAAGCTTCTAGCTCGTAACTATGGTAGTTTTTCTCTGGGTTGGAAGTGGCTCGGCTATAGTATGCGATTGGCTTCAGTTGATCTTCATCTTTCTGCATCAAAACTCCCGCTAACCCAACGGCACTTGCATCCGTACGTACTTCATGTTCGGCATCTAGGCGGTAGCTAGTCACAACAGGCTTTGACGTAAGGCATAACTTTAACTTTTCAAAAGCATCGTCTTGTGGCTGTTCCCATTTGAAGTTTTGGTCCTTGCGCAAAAGAATTCGCAATGGCTCTGATATTATTGCATATCCGGGTACGAATTTCTGGAAATATCCAGTGATACCCAAAAACTGTCGAACTTCGGTGATATTCTTTGGCTTTACAAATTCTGCAATGGCTTGAGTTTTGACTTCTCCGGGGCTAATTCCATCTGTGTGTATTTGGTGACCTGGAAATGTGATTGACTGTTTGTATAACTCACATTTATTTCGATTCAAAGATAATCCGCAGTCTCGTAACACTTGTGAAATTCTCTCAAATTTTTCATACATTTCATTAAACGTTTGGCTGCCAATGAGGATATCGTCCATATAATGCATTATGTCGCCTTTCTTCACACGCTTTTGCAACTCTGCCATGAGTCGATTAAATGCAGCAGGTGCATTCTTCAGCCCAAACGGAAGACGTTTAAACTTAAACAATCCATCCGTGGTGATAAATGCAGTGAACTTTCTGCTTTGTGGATCCATTTTGATCTGATAATAGCCGCTATTCAAGTCAAGGGATGAAAAATATGCGAAGCGCTTCGCTTCCTGCAGCCTTTCCTCAATATTCGGTACTGGGAAGTTTTCCTTTCTGATGAGCTTGTTCAGGCGGCGGTAATCAATGCAAAGTCGATCACTACCGTTCGGCTTCTTGATGAGCACCACTGGGCTGGCGTACTCTGACGTGGACGGAGTAATAATGTCTCGTTCCAATAGTTCGTCGACCATCTTGGCGAGAACTTCCTTCTTCGACTCGGAAACTCGATATGGCGCTTGGGAGACTACTTGGCCACTGTCAACAACAATTTGTGCCTGGACGACGTTTGTCTTGCCTAGGCCTTCCAATCCTGTGGAGAAAACGTCGGCAAACTTCTCGAGCAGAGTGCATACTTTGCTTCTTTCTTCTGTGTTCTGAACTTGTTGAACTTGTTACCGGCTGATGAACTGCTCTCTTGACTTTTGTCTCGCTTGGTTCGCATTTCAATAAAAACTCGGCGCATGTAATAACATCTTGTCCCAACAACAAATCTTCCTGCAACAGATTGTCGTCTGCGATGTAAACTTTGGCTGTAACCATTTTTCCAGCGATTTCGATGTCCACAACCATAGCTTTGGTAAGGATACGTGAGCCTCCACATATGCCCATGATTTTTAGGTAGCACTCCTGTCGATCTGCGTTGATCTCGTCCGCAATTGATTGGCGAATTAAACTGGCTTGGCTTCCAGTGTCAATGAAAGCGGTATAATCTTTCGTGTTGATGTAGATTTTTCTTGTAAACAGCTTGTCCTGATTGGATGCGCCCAAACGCATCACCTGTGCGGCTTGGAAAATCTCATCTGTGGCTTGAAACTTATTACATTTGGAGCAACGCGTCTACTTTCTTTCCTTTGGGCATGAATTTGCAAAATTCCCGACATCTCCGCAATTAAAGCATGCTTTAGGTTCTCTTGGCTTTGGTTGCCTAATTTCATTTCATCCAGCTTTACCTCAAAAATACTGGATTTTGGTAGGAACTCTTTCTTGTTGGCATTGGGCCTGCCTCTATTTATAAAATATGACTCGGCAGAGTCGCGAAACTCCTTCATAGTCGAAAAATGAATGGCTGCAATACTGTTTTGCAACTCTTTGTGCTGTAGGCCCGCTCGTACATATCGGATGACTGCTGCTTCACTAAGCTTGAATCGCACTCAAAGTGCTGACATACGGAAACAATACTCCTTTACGGTTTCCTTCGATCGTCTGGTTACATTCGCTATGTTGAAATGAATTTCTGCCTCGTCCGGCTCTGATCCGAATTCTTCTCGGATTGCTGCTGCAAAACTGTTCCATGTTGTGTGTAAAACTTGCGAAGAATCAAGCCACATTTTGGCGGGACCCTTCAGCTTTGTGTATATGGCAAGAAGTACAAATTTTTCGTCCCATTGATACGCATCTACCACTTTGTTGACACGATCGATGAACTGGTTCACTGAGATCGAATTCTCATCTCTAGGGTCATAGTCTGGTAAGGTATCCGCAATTTCCTTAACTGACGCTTGTCTACCATGGCTGATCGCCGCTTGATCTCCAGGGTTACGGTAAATAAACTCATCTATATCAGTCTGATCTTCACGTTGACGCTGCTGCTGTTGTTGATTAGCTGCTGGGATATTGTTGACAAACTGGGCCATCAGGCTTGTCAGTGTCGTCATCTGTTCTTGTAGCTGTGCAATCGCAGCCGCCTGTGCTGCGAATGATTCTTCATTTTGGCTCATAATTCCAGCTGCTTGTGGCAAATCCACGTCTTCTGAATTTTCGTGTTCCACTAGTCTCTGAACTAGTTCCGCTCTGGAGCCTGCAACTCCCAAGTTCCTCTCTCTGAGCAGATACCGTAACTGGTATGCCTTCAGCTCCGATATCTTGACCATCTTCTCCAAAAATGATCGCCACTCTTCGAAAACCTTGCCTGCTTTCCTATGTACGCACAACCACAATCGTTTGCACGCACAATCTTGCACCCACGAGCACCTCTGTATGCCCATCTGCAAGCGAGATCGCTATATTACCACAATTCTCGTGAATTTCACAACGCCGCTACACATACACACAAGCTTTTTGCATGTACACCTCCAGATTCCTAAGTAGTCCGCTTTGAATCCATCAGCCACGTAGAAAGGATGCCTTATCCGTAATTTGTAAATTCTGTCAACTAGACCTTTGGACCTTTGAACAATTAGACCTATCCCATTACGAACTTCCCACGCCGACGATTTCTCTGCCGCTTCTGCTTTTTCGTGTATCTCTGTTTGTGCCTCATAAACATTGCCAACTCGAATTATCCCACTTCTGAACTGTAAAGGGATGGCTTTTCCGAGTGGTGGAGTAATGTTTTATTGGAATGAATAAGAGGGTAACATTAAGAAACTAATTTAAATTCTGATTCGTGCCTTTCGATCTCTTCTCTTCTTCTTATATATATCGGTATCGATAAAATACCGAATAACTATCGCTTATATCGGTTCCTGCATAAATATTCTTCCTTGCCAAGAACCCAAGAACACATTTGTGTTGAAGTAAACAATGAGCTCTTTGACATTAACGAGGCTCCGAGCGAAAATGCTAAGCAAGGTATGAACCAGTCAAAACAAAAACAACAATTGTAGAAATGCGTATTGTGGTAAATGATGAATCGCCTATTTTTTCACGTCCACGCCGACTAGCTTTTACGGATCTAGAGCAGGAATTTTGCGAATCTACACGTCAGATACAACAACCTTTAGAAATTTGGTGCGTCGTTTTACTGCCTGGAATGTGAGTTCTGGCACCATCAGCTCCGCGAGGAGAAACCTTACAGGCTGGTGCTGAAGAACCTACATTCAACAGTTCCTAAGGAAGAAATTGAGCGCTGTTTTACAGATAAGGCTTTGTGGTTTTAAATATCTACTGGCCAAGGAAGCATAAATGGCAAGAAATACCAATTGATGAAAACAAAGACGAAGAAGCCATCATTTTGAAAACGAGGCAAAATTTGTTTTTTTGTTAACCTCAAGCCAACTTCCAATGTAGCCGAGTCACTTAAAGTGAATCAAATTGGAAGGCACAGGATAACGGTGGAGAAGGCTACTCGAAGCAAAAACATAGCTCAATGTTACAACTGCAAAAATTTTGGCCACACCAGCAATTGTTGCTCCAAAATGCCAAGTTGTGGAAATTGTACGGGACGGCATCCTACCAACTTAAAAAAATGCGAGGCCCAGCTTAACAAACAGCACACATGCGCAAAATGCATGGAGAATCATCCTGCCAGTTTCAAAAGCTGCAAAGTCAGAATGCAGTTAACCAAAAAATTAAAGCTAGAAATTTGATTTTCCAACCTCAACAATAATGATGAGTATCAAAGGCGCCGCGCAGAAGTAACGCACACCCCGACTGTCAGAAACGGATGTTCCTATGCTGACATGATAAGGACCCGTACTCAAAACAAGTCCAGCGTTCCAGCTAAACAAAAGTCGACTGTAAGTGGCGAGGAATACAGCTCTAACAAGAAATATCCTTCTGTAAAGAAGTCTATCCAGGATATTAAGGATAGATTAGATCACTTATTTAGACTAATCACTGAAACGATCGAAGCTAACAAAGCTATCCGAGAAATAGTCCAAGTACTGATACCAAAAAAATGATAGCCTCTACCTTAAAACTAGGACTATGGAACGCAAGAGGAATTGTTCAGAAAAATGAAGAACTTAGACTTTTTCTTATTGCTTACTCCATAGATATCATGCTAGTTACAGAGATTCATATGCGTCCGGGACTAAAAGTATACCTCCCAGGCTATGACCAATACTACGAACCACCCAAGTAACAACGCCAGGGAAGGGTCAGCAATCTTTATTAAAACTCTAATCAGCCACAGACAAAATGAGCCAATAATGCGAACTAACTCCCAGTTAACCAGCCTCGCTGTACCAACGAGTAGTGGTATCTTCAAAATAGACTCTTTGTATCTTCCTCCCAACGAGCCCTGGACCAAAAACTAATTCTACCAAATACTAATCGCATGGGGCCCTAAGAATATAGAAGGAGGCGATTACAATGCAAAGCGCCAATGGTGGGGCAACCTTATGGCATGCAGTCGAGAAAACGGCTACATGAGAACGGCTTGAAGATGCGGTAGAGATCTTCATGGACAAAATACAGTTGGCCGCGACACTTGCTGCCCCAAGAAGTATAAATGTACCCATCCTGAATAGACACAATATGCTTCCACAAAATGCTTTGGACCTCATACGACTAAAACCTGATGCATCGACCAACTATTCGTTGTGGAAACTGACGACCTGAGCATTAAAAGACAGGTTATCCCAAAGGCTCCCATCACGAATCCTACTGGTGGTTGGTGCATCTCAAGCCAGGAAAAGGCAGACGTCTTTGCAAACAGCTTAGAGGATAGATTTAACTCTTTCAACTTCCCTTCGGCAGAAACGAGAGGCAGGGTGCATATAATCTTAGAACAACCTTTCCAAATGTAGCCCCCCACAAATGCTGTCACGTTGGGAGGAGTAAAAATGCAGATAAAAAACTCATTGCGTTGAAAAGCGTGCATAAATGATTTACAGCACAGCTCGGTAGTTCTATGATCATTTTTGGAGTAATTCTATCGTGACCCGGTGCTTTGTTCGGCTTTAATTGCTCTTTGATTATTTGGTTAATTTCGCTTGATCGGAATTTCAGGGGCGTAGTGTATCTTATGTCAGAGCTTGAGAATTCCGGAAGCTCAAATAAATTGGTCGCAGGATTTGGTTGGATGACTTCTTAGAGGTGTGTCGCAAACACGTTCGTCTTTTCGGAGTCACTTCTAGCCCATCTTCCTGTAAGACTTCGGATAGGGCTGTCTGTTTCAACAGGGGCACTGTGACTGAGCGCTTTCCGAAGAGGGTTTTTGGCACATGTTAGAGAGAGTTGTTCGATGTATTGGTGATGTGCAAGATTTTCTTCTTGTTTCAGTACTCTAGAGAGTTTTTGAGTTGCAGCTTTTAATTTATCTTTGCTTGCTGGTGATCTGTTTTTTGCCACTCTCGTCGTAAATGTCTTTTTTCTAAAAGAAGGTGTTGAAATTGCCTATTTGTACGGTACTGATGTACTACTTTTGGTTTCATTTGAGGTGTAGATACGCGTGCAGCAGTGGTGAGAATAAATTCAAAGGCATTTACAGAATTATCAATGTCAGCCTCGTGGTGCAGTGTTGGGCTTAGCTCAATGTGTGAGCTTATATATTTTTTATAGCGAAGCCAGTTTGTTTGGTTGGATGTAATAATATCAGGCCGATTCAACGTTGGTGGTTGTTCGAACAGTTGAAGAAGGATAGGAGAGTGGTCCGAGGACAAGTCAGCTATTGCTTCTATCCGCGTTAGTTGTTTTGGTATGTTTCGGGTGCTTTCAGCTGGCCAATATGTAGGCCTACCCGGAGATATGAAGTCAAGTTTATTCGATCTTGTGATTAAAGCTTTGTATAATTGCCTTCCTTTTCGGTTTGTAAGACGGGAGCCCCAGCGCGTGTGTTTGGAATTATAATCGCCAGCTGATATGAAATGGGCACCTAGTTGGTTGAAATATTCCATGAAGTCTTCTTCCGAAATAGAAAACCGTGGTGGGCAGTATATTGAGGCAATGCTAAGACTGCCGAAAGACACTTTAATACTTATTGACGTAGCTTGCAAGTAATTGGTTGCGAATGGCTGCAATTGATGGTGCTTGATGCGTCTCTTGATAAGGATGCCTGTTCCCCCATGAGCTTTGTCGTCTTGATGATTCGTTGAGTAAAAAGTGTACTCACTAAGAAAGAAGTTATTTTAATTTGTGAGATTAACATTATATCAATGTCGTGTTCCTTTTGGAATTGAATAAGTTCGTTTTTGTGCTGTGAAATGCCATAAGCATTCCAGAAACATATCTTTAAAATATCCATTTATGGTTTGGAGTGTTGGGATGCAAGCATTTCCATGAGTATGTTCTGATTTCGCATGAGGTCTTGTATTGTAGATGGCATAAACTGCATAAATTCTATCATGCTTTTATGAAGTGAACTAATTAGTGATTTAATTCCAGTTGATGGCTGTTCTAAGATGTGGTGTTTCTCTGATGTTGATTGGGCAGCTGGTGTTAGGGAAATTGCCAACTTAGAAGCTGGCTTTACTATGCCTGTCAAGGCATTTGCAAATGATACTCCTGGAATTGTGCATACAGGTTCAAAGGAGGACCTAGTTGCTTTTGTGAAAAAGACTCCCGGTGTTGATTGAGATGGAGTTACAGAGTTCTGTTTCGGGGAATGGTTGCTTAGAAACGCGAGGTCTTTGTAGACTGGACACCCTCTGAAGTTTGCTGTGTGGTTTCCACCACAGTTACCGCATTTCCTTAGATTAGGGTCGTTTTTATTATTTGGACAGATGCCAGAGTCGTGCAAGTCTCCGCAGCCTACGCACACTGGGCGTAGTGTACAGTAGGTTTTAGTGTGTCCATACTCCTGGCAATTCGTGTATTGTACAGGAGCATTACGCTTATGTGGCTCCTCCACTGATATTCTGCGGTGCAGTAGATACTGGAGTTTATAGATCGGATGGACGGAATTTTTGTTTTTGGGTTTGTTTTCGGGGCTTAATTCCACTTTGAAAAGAGGCGGTGGTATCTTAGCTCTATTAATAATATTGATAGCCGATTTCACCTTAAATCCTTTCTCTTGTAGGGCAGAGATGATTTCTGCAGTTGACACAGTTGGTTCCATGCCTTTGATTACCACTTGAAGACCCTTACTGCTCTTTAAAGGGAACGATAATTTAGTTGCTGATGCATTATCAAGATTTAGCATTGAAGAAAATCATCATAGTGAAGTTACTTATCAAAGTGCAGAAGAAGACAACAGCAACCTTATTCATTTAACAGAAAAGCCAATAAATTATTTAAAAAAAAAAATAATTTTTATTACTGGGTAATGTCCACCAAATTCTCAAAAAACAAGGCTTTTTTATGATTTTTTTAAATGACATTTATGATGTAAGGTATACAAAAAATGTATCATTGGATTAGGCAACTCTTTAAGAATTGAAACAAATTTTTTATTGTTATTACAAAATGGCGGCTGTGCAGCGATTGCCATGAACCGCTTTTTTTAAAGTTCTTCCACGGTGAGCAATGGAAATCGTGTCCAACTCCACCTTTAACATGAGTTTCGCTAGTGAAGTACACATGATTATATTTTTTGAATTTTTTTTTGTAAAATGGCGACGACTTGAAAAAAAAAATAAAAATTAAAATAAAGTATAGCATTCAATAATAACTCCATTACCACAATTCAATGTGATGTAATGGCCCTCGAAAGGGCCGAACTAATTTTTCTTGATCATTTTATTCATAGAAACATTATCATTTATATTGAGAGCGATGTAGATTTTGAATTATTCGAAGAGCACACAGAGAAATTATTAATACCACCAACACGAAAGTAAATCGCAGTCTCTTCCAATTAAAGAACGTTGGTTCATACGCCGAATTGAAAGAAATTATACTTCAATCACATGAAAAACTTGTACATCCAGGTATACAGAAAATGACAAAATTATTTAAAGAAAAACACTTCTTTCCAAATAGCTAACTACTAATTCAGAATTTCATAAACGAATGCAACATATGCAATTTGGCTAAAACAGAACATAGTAACACCAAAATACCTTTTAAAATCACACCTAACCCTGAACATTTCCGCGAAAAATTTGTGGTGGATATTTATTCATCTGGGGGAAAGCATTTCATCAGTTGCATTGACATTTATTCTAAATTCGCTACACTTGAGCAAATTATAGCAAACGACTGGATAGTATGCAAAAACGCAATAACATACTTTTTAAATCAGTTAGGCAAACCCTAATTACTAAAGGAAGATAGAGACGGAGCTTTCTCCAGTTTAGCTTTGAAGCGATGGCTTTTCCTCGATGTCCGGGAGGCGTTTGACCGTGTGTGGCATCCTGGTCTGCTACTGAAAATCAAGAATACCCTGCCTTCCCCTTACTACTGTTTCCTGGCGTCGTACCTTAGGAATATGAGAGACCGCAAATCTCAAATCGGTTGCACTGTGCGCTCTCAACGGAGTATAATGCGGCTGTACCTAGAGCTGGAGTATCCCAGGGAAGCGTCCTAGGCCCGTATAGCCATGACATGCCGCGCCCGGCTGACAGTCTCTACGGAATGTCAATGTTGGCCACATTTGGTGACGACGTGTGCATCACGTATAGGTCCAGGTGCGACCAGGAGCACCCCCACGGTATCCAGATCTACGCAATCAGATTTGCCGACTGGGCTAGGAGGTAGAATATTGGAATAAATGGCAACAAGTCCACGAAAGTTTGCTACACCCTTAAACGGAGAACGCCACCAGCAGTGCTCATTGACGACAGGTTGGAACAGGTTGACTCAGCCAAATACCTGGGAGTCATACTCGGCCGTCGGCTCACTTTCTCGAAGCAAGTGAGAGAAATGAGAATACGCATACGGGCCGCGGCGTCAAGGCACTACTGGCTCATGGCTCATGTAGCAAACTGTCGCTGAGAAATAAGGTTGACTATCTACTAGTGTTGTGTCGTTCGTGAACGAACGAACTAAATTGAACTATTCACCAAACTGAACGAACGAACTAGGTTTGTCTTTATAGTTCAATATAGTTCGTTAGTTCAATATAGTTCACTTAGTTCAATATAGTTCACTTAGTTCAATATAGTTCACTTAGTTCAATAAGTTCACTTAGTTCAATATAGTTCACTTAGTTCAATATAGTTCACTTAGTTCAATATAGTTCACTTAGTTCAATAAGTTCACTTAGTTCAATATAGTTCACTTAGTTCAATATAGTTCACTAGTTTAATAAGTTCACTTAGTTCAATATAGTTCACTTAGTTCAATATAGTTCACTTAGTTCAATATAGTTCATTAGTTCACGTCGTTCATTTTGATCTCTTACCCTGATCGTTCGTTCGTTGTACACCTAGTTCGATAGGTCGGTCTTAGTTCATTTCGTTGGAAAATTCGCTTATCGAATAAGCTGATTAATTTTCGCATACATTTAAAACTACGGTTTACAAGTTTGTGCGTATCTATGGCTTCAAAACGAAAGCATAGCAAAGTTTGGAATTTCTTTGATTCAGTGGATGAGAAGAGTGCAAAATGCAAATACTGCAAAACCGTGCTTAGTGTGGCTGGTGGATCGCAAGGAAATTTATCGCGTCACCTTAAAAATAAGCACCCAGTAGCTTTGGAGGAAACACAGCGCCAAACCAATGAAAGCCGACAGGAAGCAAATGTAAACATAATATTTTGATTTATTCATTTAAGTAAGCTTACTAAATTCTTGATTTCTTTTAACATAGACTCCTCAGATAATTGGACCCCAACAGCATGTAATAACTTCGTTCATTCAACGACCACCGCCTGCCGGGAAAACTAAGAAAATTGATAGGCAACTAGTTCGTATGATTGCAAAAGGTCATCATGCATTGCGAATTGTAGAAGAGCCTGATTTCAAGCAGCTCATAGATGATGTGTCTAATTGCCCCGGATACAAGATGCCCACTCGAAAAACGCTGTCCAACGTGCTTCTTCCGAAGCTTCGGGACGAAATTGTTGGTAGCGTCAAAGAAAAAATGGAGCTGGCATCTGCAGTTTGTTTGACAACGGATTGTTGGACCTCTCTAGCAAATGAAAGTTATATTGCTGTTACAGCTCATTATTGAGAGTGAGGCAACTGTTATGAGCTCACATATGATTGCATGCGAGGCATTCGTTGAGCAGCACAGTGGTCAAAATATGTGCGCATTTTTACAAAAAATAGCAGAAAGATGGAGTATAAAGAACAAAATATCTGCTGTGGTTTCTGATAATGCTGCAAATATAGTCAATGCCATTAAAACAGGAAATTGGCCACATATACCATGTTTTGCACATGGCTTGAACCTAATTGTGCAAAAAGGACTCCGCGAAATCAGCGTTATACAAAACAAAGTCAAATTCATTGTGGAGTTTTTCAATCGTAGCACTCTCGGCCTTAAGAAGCTGAAGTCAACTCAAACCCAATTGAACTTGCCCGATCTCAAATTGATTCAAGATGTGTCAACTCGTTGGAACTCCATTTTTAAAATGCTAGAAAGGCTTGTTGTTTTGAAAGATACTCTTGTATTAACACTTTCAAATTTGCGTCCTGAATTAAACTTATCTCAGAATGAGTGGGCGATAGTAGAAGAGTTACTGCCTATATTAAAACCATTCTTGGAGGTAACAGAAGAAATATCGGCAGAAAAGAATGTAACCCTTTCAAAGGTTATAGTTCTTGCTATTTTGTTACAGAATTCTTTAAATAACAAGACGCCCAAGAATAAATGTGTTGCTGCACTTGTTGCAGTTCTAAAAGCTGAGATGATGCGATGCTTTAGTAACCTGGAAAGTAACGAACTCTACGCAGAGAGTAACATATTAGATCCTCGATTTAAAGGTCGTTGGTTCAAGTCCAAAGAAGAATTCGAAAAGGCTGTATGTAATCTTAAAAGGAAAGTAACTCAAATTCGTCTCAACGGCGAAAATTATGAATTCGAGTCACCTATGTTTGAAACTTATTCAGCCAATCAGAGTTCGGTTTGGTTTGATTTTGACAGCGAGGTCAAGAACACGACAAAGGCTGCAAACACTACCGGTTCTGCCGAGAAAGAGATCGAAAAATACCTCGAAGAGGAATTTTTACCGAAGACTGCTGACCCTTTGGTTTGGTGGGAACAAAGAAAGAAGTTGTACCCGCATCTTTATTCTTACAGCCTTAAGCGATTATGCCTTATGGCTACATCAGTTCCTTGCGAACGCCTCTTTTCAAGTGCTGGGGAAATCATCCGAAAAAGACGGATGCTACTAAAACCCAATAAAGTAGAATATCTAATGTTCCTACATAGCAACATGTAGATGGATCACAGGTATAAACATAATTTTATCATATGTTATTGAAAATGTGTTATTGAAAAACTTCTCTATTCTCTTTTCAGAAATCAAATTAAGTCATTAAAATTACTATATTATCTGTTTGTTGTTATTATGTATAAGTGTTTTTGACAAAAATTGAATAAATAATATTAATTTTAAATGACAGCATTGTATGAAATAAATTCATAACATTTTTTTTGAGCACCACACTAGCAAGTTTAAAAAATGATCGAATGAACTAAATGAACGAACTAGTTCATTGATTTTAAACGAACGAACGAACTTATTCCTCAAATTGAACTAGGTTTACCCAACACTACTACAGACCAATAAGTCTACTCTCATGTATATCGAAACTATTCGAAAAATGCCTGCTAATCCGACTGAATCCACACCTGAGAGCCCACAATATAATCTAAGCCTATCAATTTGGCTTTCGCGAAAGCCACGAACCATTGAACAGCTGAATAGAATAACAGCGGAGATAAGAACTGCATTTGAAAATCGAGAATACTGTACAGCCGTATTTCTAGACGTATCCCAAGCATTCGACAGAGTCTGGCTAGACGGCCTAATGTTTAAAGTTAAAACATCTCTACCCGAAAGCACACACAAACTTCTAAAGTCATACGAATATGACAGAAAGTTTGCAGTGCGGTGCAACACTGCTACTTCCACTGACCACGAAATTAAGGCCGGAGTCCCCCAAGGCAGCGTTCTTGGGCCAACTTTATACCTCATCTATACCGCTGACATTCCTACAAATAGTCGGCTTACAGTGTCCACGTTTGCCGACGATACAGCTATCCTTAGCCGTTCAAGGTCCCCAATCCAAGCTACAGCACAGCTGGCATTGCACCTCATAGCCACTGAGAAGTGGCTCTCTGACTGGCGAATAAAAGTATTATTGCTATTATTGCTAATATTGGTTTCCATTAATAATTAATTTAATTTTGAATTTTCAGGCGTATGAACGAATAAAAATCTAAGCGCAATGAATTATTACGCGTATCATATGATAATTCGTGCACATGAGGAGAATGTTATTCTGAAGTGCCGTCGGCTATTCCATCAATTCGCTGTCGACATGTATGACAAAGTCGAAACCGAACGTTTAGCGTTCATCCGATTCAATCAGGCAAAGCTACGCTCTGAGGCCCATATATACACTTGCGTGATGCTATTCATTCAGATGGAAATGTTTAGAATATTAAACGTCTGGCGATTCTCCTATCATCTTATATCGGAAGCCCACGCCACATGTACGAATACGCTCAAGACGCTATAACGTTCGTGCGAAATTTTGGAACTCCGAATTTATTTATGATGAATATCCATTTTATCGTCGGCGTTTAAATTAAGACAATTTTCGAACTATCAAAGCGAATGTTCAAAATCAAGAGATCTTTTTTTTAATCTTTTTATTTATTTATTGTATCTTCTCTTGGTATGTAGAGACTAACAATAAGGCCCTAGGTCTTGGCGTCTGGGCAGGTGAATCATTACCTTGTAGGCGCGTGTGAATATTCACTTCTATAAGTGATTTGGCCAATTGATTTGGATGCGTTGCAAGTCGCTTTAGGTATTTAGCCTTCTGCTGGACAATTTCAGTTTTTACATCTGGAATCCGTAGGTCCTGGATGTACCAAGGCGCACCAGTTATTGTTCGCAGGATTTTTGATTGTGCTCGTTGTATTAGTTCAATGTTGCTGTTGCATGCATTGCCCCATAGTTGACATCCATATGACCATATTGGTTTTATAACTGTGTTGTATAACAGCACCTTGTAGTCCAAACTTAGTGGAGAGCGTGAGTTGATAAGCCAGTGAAACCTAATGGCGATGACGGAGAGCAAGAGTGCGCTCTGTGGTCTTGAGAGGGCTTGAGCGTTTCCGTAGAATCGAATGAGAAATACGCGTTGTTTTTGATTGCAGAGAGCCGACGCTCGTCTTGTTTACATTGACGTTGCTCTCGAATTTCGTTTTGCATTTTTACATTTTGTGTGTTCATATTTTACTAAATACAATTCGTATAAATTAAAATGGGTATTGATTGATACTTTTTTTTAATTTCACTTAATTACACTGATTTTGTGATTTATTTATTAGTTGATATAATCAACTTGGAAGTGGGAGAGCAGCACGAAACACGTCTGCACTCGCCGAATGCTACTTTCTCAAGAGATTGATATCGGAAATTAATTCATTGTACCATATTGCCCGCTGCTATCACGAATTTTCAAAACACATGCAATTATTTGTGCAGGTACGTCACAAAAGGTAGCGACATGGCTGTGTTTGGTATTGCGTCGGAAAAGGCGAATGACGAATTCAGGAACTTCCAAATGGGCAGATACGTCGGTACTAATGAATCACTGTTGCGATTATTGTCATTTGAAATTCATGAAATATATCCCACAGTTATACATTTAGCAGTTCATTTTGAAAATGGCCAACGTGTTTACTTTACTGAGGCTAATTCGGAACAACGAGCTGAAAGACCACCATCGACAACAATGACTAGCTTTTTTGCAATGTGTTAAGCAGATCCATTCGCAGCGACGCTGATGTACATTGAAACGCCCAAGTATTACAATTGGAATCAATCAACAAAGAAATTCCAACGTCGCAAACTAGGAATTCCAGTTCCAGATTGGCCACAGGTGTTTTCCATGTATATTGTATATACGCATGTATACTGTTCATTCTAGAAATGATGAATGTTTTTTATTTGCGACTGCTGTTGGTGTACGAGGAATATACGAGGACCAAAATCATTTGCGCATTTAAAAACTGTGAATGGCCACCAATGCCAAACATATCGAAAAGCATGTCAACTATTGGGTTTGCTGAAGAACGATTCTCATTGGGATTTAACACTTGCGGATTCAGTTGTTTTATCAAATGCGTACCAAATACGAACGCTGTTCGCAATTATCATCACCACATGTTTTCCTTCACAACCAATTTAGTTATATAACATTTGTTACAAAGACGACATATGTGAAGATGTCTTGCATCGCTTGCGCACTCAAACGAATAATCCTGACATCCAAATAACCGATGAAATCTACAATTAAGGATTGATTCTGATTGAGGATCAATGCTTCACTATTCCAAACAAGCTACTGATTGAAGTAGGAATGATTGCGCCAAATCGATTGATGAATTAAAGAATTAAATCGAGAGCTGCTGCTTGAAATAATGTGCCGTTGCTGAATGAACAGCGACTCTTCTAGATGGCGGTCGTACTACTGTCAGTTGACACTCAATTTAAACACAATTAATACTCCAACATGCAATATTTCCCGACCCAGTGCAATGAGAAAATTGTTGGTGCAATGCAAGCTCATTGTTTGGGAGGAGTGCACAATGTAACATAAGAAATCACTTAATACACTTAACTTCACACTGAAGAATCTTCGGCGAAATAACAACATGTTTGGCGGCTTGATGATAACGATGCCATGAGAAAGGATACCGGATCGTCGTCAAGGGTCTTCACCAAACCACCTCCATCGACTTCATCAAAGAAGAACTTTGTGCCTAAGGTCACGTCGTGAGCGATGTGCACATTTAACATCAAAAGGGTTTGTAGGTCAGTTGTTACAGTGCAGTGGATTTTAATGCTTCGAACATAGTCAACGATATTGCAAGCTGTAAGCAAGATGCGTGGAATGTGGCCGACACGACGCCAATAGCGAGGAAGAAGCAGCTAAATGAGTCCACTGCGGCGGCCCCCACCCTGCATCCTACCAAGGATGCCCCGCCCACAAAAAAGCCGAGGCTACAATAGCACCGAAAGAGCCACGTTCAACGATGCACAAGAATGGACGACAATTTTAACCAATCAGCAACACCAGTAACCGAAGCTATGCCGACACCTTCAAAGCAGACTCCGCTGCGGCGCAACAAAAACCAGAGACTTTAGCGGAACATAAGTCCCTAAACAACCAAAAAACAGCCGTTATCTCCCGGATGCAGGATATGTTTGAGAGAATGATGGAAAAGATGTTCAAGCAGATGACAGTGATGATCCACTCCATCCTTACAAAGGTCTGCAAATAGGCCTGCGTTAAATCTTCTGGAACGCTAACGGCCTTTTTAAAAGCAGAGCAGAGGTGAAACATTTTGTCCACACAAATAACATTGATATTCTTTTAATCTCGGAGATCCACTTTACCATCAGATCCTATCTCCGCCTACACGAATACGCCACAGCACGCCAAAGCGTTCGACAGAGTCTGGCAAGCAGGGCTCCTGCAAAAAGTTAGCAACAACCTGCCGCAACCGCATTTTGCCCTTCTACGCTGCTACCTTGGTGGCTGGACCTTCTCAGTCAGAAGCGGCGAAGCTTAATCGGCAATAAAGAACATTAATGCCGGAGTGCCACATGGAAGTGTACTAGGCCCAATTCTGTACAGGCTATCCACAGCCGACATTCCAGTCATTTCAAACGAGCGCCTAATAGTAGCCACCTTCGCTGACGACATCGCATTTCTTGCAACTGCAGCATCTTAAATAACAGCCTCAGAAATTATTCAGACTCAGTTGGACGCCATCGAGCTTGGCTGTGTAGATGGAATATCACAATCAACAAATCCACAGAGTCCACATTCACTTTGCGCAGAGGTGATCTAACACCAGTCCATCTAACGCCAAAATACCTTAAAAATGACTCTCAATAGATGTCTAACCTGACGCCCCCACATCCTACGCAAAAGGAAACAAGCCGAAGAGAGACTCAAACATTACCACTGGTTGATTGGCAGGCGTTCAAAGTTAAAAGCCAGGCTTAAGCTTTTGGCATACAAGTCCATAATAAAACCGATATGGACATACGGAATACAACCTTGGGTTACTGCCAGCCTCTCGAACTGCAGAACTATCCAATGATCCCAAAACAAGGCCCTTAGACTGGTCTCTGAAGCACACCGCAACCACGACAACAAAACTAGTCACGAGGAAATGGGCGATCTTATAGAGAGCCCTGGAAGAACAAGGAGAGTCAGAAATAACTGTAACGTTTGACGATTGTAACGAGCAGGTTCTTGGCAAGGAAGAATATTTATGCAGGAACCGATATAAGCGATAGTTACTCGGTATTCTATCGATACCGATATATATAAGAAGAAGAGAAGAGATCGAAAGGCACGAGCGAACGGAGAGCACGGCAAGTTTTATACTATCAGAATTAAATCAGTTTCTTAATGTTATCCTCTTATTCATTCCAATAAAACATTACTCCACCACTCGGAAAAGCCATCCCTTTACACGATATTATAGGCTTTGAATTGTTAACACAGGCCAGGGTAAAAATTAAATTGAAATGAGCTGAGAACACTCTGAAACATCAGGGCATTTCCGAAAAACTTCAGTATCGAAGGTGTTAGCCATTCGTACGCTTATGCGTGAAGACGTGCTATCATCGAGTTCCTAAGAAATAAATTGATTCTAGTGAAGTGAATGGTTATTAATAAAAAACAAATAAATATATTGAAAGCGAAAAAGACGCTCCGGGCGATGCACCATCGCTCGAATACATATTCTGCGTTTGAAATAGTTAAATAATAGTTTCAAACAAATTAATTAAAAAAATGGCACTATGAGCCAGAACGACACTCGCGCTCAGCGGCAACGAGAGCAAGACGATCGCCGGCTCTCATTACAACGAAACAACGCGTACTTTTCTTATGTCGCCGCGACACCTGCAAACGAAGACAACGAGCGGCCAATAACCCATAACCCAACAAACCTTCTTGTACCAACAAATCAAGAAAGAGCGCGCTCTTGCTCTCCCGCACTTCTAGCTCCGACACAAGCTCCGCTATCTGCAACAACAACAACTGGAGCAATATCGACAGCCCGCTCTACTTCGCCATTGGCTGCACCCGGTCACGCTTTTACTGAGTCAGCGAATACAAAAACAAAAGCCCAAGAGCCAAACGGCACTGCTGCACAACTAGCAAAACAAAACGCAAACAAAAAAGTTGGGTCGGCCTCGCAGACTGGAATGGACCGCTACATTACAATAAAGCGAAAGCTTAGCCCTAAAACTTCCGATACAGAAAACAAGCCGAAAAATATACGCGACATTACTACCTCGATCAACAATGAAGCGCCCGCAAATAAAAACAGATTCGCTTTGCTGGCAGATACCAACGAGGACGTGCCACTGAAATCCATCGATAAGGAACCAAAGAAAATAAAGCCTCCCCCAATTTACATCCGCGAGAATAGCACAAACGGTTTGGTAAATTCTTTAATTGGCCTTATTGGAAAAGATAGCTTTTATATAGTACCCCTCATAAGAGGTACTATAAATGAAATCAAACTTCAAACGAAAACGGAAAAGGATAACGGATTTTGCGTCAAAAGCGTACAATACAAGCACTAACAAGATAAGTTTTGCAAACGTTTTAAAATCAGGTATGACACCTCCAACCCAAAACTCCCAAACCTCACATGAAGCAAACATCTTACCAGCAAGAAACGAAAACTGAAGCTATGATCTATTCCTTACAACAGAGCATGATGGAATTCATGACGTTTATGCGGACCACCATTGAACACATGACGCGTAATCAAAACCTATTGATACAAATGCTTGTCTCCCAACAATCAAAATAAATAATGGCTACCTTACGCATAGCTACGTGGAACGCCAATGGCGTCTCACAGCGCAAACTTGAGCTAGCTCAATTTCTACATGTGAAGCATATCGACGTAATGCTTCTTTCGGAGACTCATTTTACAAGCAAATACAATTTCCAAATAAGAGATTACAACTTCTATGGTACAAATCACCCCGATGGTAGAGCACACGGTGGGACCGGAATTCTAATTAGAAACCGTATGAAGCACCACTTTTCAAAGAGTTTGCTGAAATTCATCTACAGGCCACATCTATCAATATACAGCTGGAGGACAACACTCACCTCACACTAGCGACCGTATACTGCCCCCCTCGTTTCACAATATTGGAAGACCAATTCCTGGATTTCTTCCATGCACTAGGACCACACTTCATTGCAGCAGGCGACTACAATGCTAAACATACTCACTGGGGATCGCGACTTGTGAATCCAAAAAGAAAACAGCTTTATAAGGCTTTAATTAAAGCCACTAATAAACTTGACCATGTTTTCCCTAGGAGTCCCACATACTGGCCATCAGACCTCAATAAGCTGATTGATTAATAAGATTGACTTCGCAGTCACGAAAAATATTTCTCGCAGTTTCGTTAGAGCTGAATGTTTACCAGATCTGTCATCTGATCACTCGCCTGTACTAATTCATCTCAGCCGGTATGCAGAAAACGTAAAACCACCTTACAGACTGACTTCGCACAAAACGAACTGGCTAAGGTATAAAAAATATATAAGTTCACACATTGAGCTAAACCCAAAACTCAATACTGAACCTGATATAGAGAGCTGCACAGGAACACTGGAATCCATTCTTACGGAAGCAGCTCGAAATGCAACACCTAAAACCACAAACGTTACAATTAATCCGAATAAGACTAACGCACAAATCGAGCAACTCGTCCACGCAAAATGACGCTTTCGTAGAGAATGGCAATCCTCCAGATCACCATCTGCAAAACAAAAGCTAAAAATAGCCACACGAAAGCTGACCAACGCTCTGAAACAAGAGGCGCTTACCGACTGAAACCGTTTTGCCCATAAGGAATGCCTCAGGCGGCTGGGCACGTAGTGATGCAGACAGAGCCACCACATTTGCCGCTCACCTACAAAATGTATTTGCGCCAAACGAGGCTTCTAGCACATTTCCGCTACCGACTTCAAACGAAAACTGCAACCAGCAACACACCCCAATTGTGTTTCGTTCAAAAGAAATATCTAATAAAATTAATGAAAACCTCAGCCCAAAAAAATCCCCCGGCTACGACCTTATTACCCCGGAAGTGATCATTAAGCTGCCACATTCTGCAGTTAGCTACCTAACGCAGCTCTTTAATGATCACAAAATCACAAAACTTGGCTTCTTTCCAGAACGATGGAAGAGATCGATTATTATAATGATTCCGAAGCCTGGTAAGGACCACACAGTTCCCTCATCCTACAGACCAATAAGTCTACTCTCATTTATATCGAAACTATTTGAAAAATGCCTGCTAATCCGACTGAATCCACACCTGAGAGCCCACAATATAATCTAAGCCTATCAATTTGGCTTTCGCGAAAGCCACGAACCATTGAACAGCTGAATAGAATAACAGCGGAGATAAGAACTGCATTTGAAAATCGAGAATACTGTACAGCCGTATTTCTAGACGTATCCCAAGCATTCGACAGAGTCTGGCTAGACGGCCTAATGTTTAAAGTTAAAACATCTCTACCCGAAAGCACACACAAACTTCTAAAGTCATACGAATATGACAGAAAGTTTGCAGTGCGGTGCAACACTGCTACTTCCACTGACCACGAAATTAAGGCCGGAGTCCCCCAAGGCAGCGTTCTTGGGCCAACTTTATACCTCATCTATACCGCTGACATTCCTACAAATAGTCGGCTTACAGTGTCCACGTTTGCCGACGATACAGCTATCCTTAGCCGTTCAAGGTCCCCAATCCAAGCTACAGCACAGCTGGCATTACACCTCATAGCCACTGAGAAGTGGCTCTCTGACTGGCGAATAAAAGTAAACGAGGAAAATTGGAAGCACGTGACATTTACGCTGAACAGACAAGATTTCCCACCACTTTTGTTGAACAACATACCACTCCCGAAAGCAGATGAGGTAACGTACCTAGGAGTACACCTCGACAGAAGACTCACATGGCGCAGGCACATTGAAGCGAAAAAAATTCATCTTAAGCTCAAAGAGAACAACTTACACTGGCTCATCAACGCTGGCTCTCCACTCAGCCTGGACCACAAGGTCTTACTCTACAATGCAGTATTGAAACCCTTTAGGACCTAACAGAACACTTTGATTGCTGGATGCAAAGAAGCTCTGCAAATTTGGAGAAGTAGTGGACTGTATCAATTTATTGGACCAATTCCAAAGAAATAATACTGTCCACTACTTCTCCAAATCCAAATTGTTATCACCACGGTGAAGTAGTGTATTGTGACGTCACCTGAATGTGAAGCAATTGTGAATGCTCGTACAATTTCGAGACTTGGTGTAGTCATGCGAAACAATTTAAACACAGTTTCTGCTAGACATTTGCAGGAATTTCAACACATCTATTTTTTTTTTTTCGCGCGGGTCCCTCTGCATAACGTACAGTAATGGAGTATAAGTCATTGCAGTCAGAACATAAAACCCTGAAAGTCTCATGCTGGGTCGGAAAATTTGAGTTTAGTATCTAATAGGATACCAAGATCGTTAACCTGGGTTAATTTTTCTAAGGAGATCCCATAGAGAAAGTGTGTCGCCTGGTTAGGGTTCCAGCGATAGAAAAACATTAGTTTACATTTGACATTGAAGTTTTAAGAGATTGGTTTTTTTTTTTTTTTTTTTTTTTTATTTATATAAAATTGTATTTATTTACAGTGCAGTGTACTGTTACTGTTTGTAGCAACTTATACTGCAGGGTATCATAATTTCTATTGAGTATTAACATATTTAAATACTTAAACCTAATTAATTAGGGAGCCTGGAGGCATGAATTAATTTTATGAATTAATTTATAAATCTTCTTGGCAGATCTGTTGGGTGAATGCGCAGGAGCCTCCTTCTCGCCCTCAGTCCCAAGACACGTCTCCTCAAGAGATTGGTGGAACACCACTTTTGAAAATTGTCCAAATCTGACTGAAGTTTATATTGGGCAGAAGGGGATTTGTATTGAAGACAAAGCTTAACGTCATCTGCATACGTAAGAACCAGAGAGTTCATTATGGCAGGGGGTAGGTCGTTAATAAAGATAGTGAAAAGTAGTGGCCCAAGATGGCTTCCTTGGACTCCCATCGGGGACTCCCGATGTAGCACTAACAAGACGAGAGTGTACATCCTTAAAAAGAACAAGTTGGGTTCTCCCAGCTAAGTAGCTGGAAATCCACGTGAGAAGGGGTGAGGGAAATCCTAGAATACTAAGTTTACTCAAAAGGAGAGAGTGGTTGACAGAGTCAAATGCTTTACTAAAATCAGTGTAGATGACATCTGTTTAAAGGCCTTTACGGAAGCCATCTATAATAAAAGAGGTCAGCTCCAAGAGGTTTGTGGTGGTGGAGCGACGCTTTATAAAACCATGCTGGCATGGAGAAGTAAGTGAACTGCAGAGATGTTGAAGATGTGGTGTTACCAATTTTTCAAAAAGGTTTGGAATTGCTGACAATTTAGAGATTCCTCTATAGTTTGTAGCATCCGATTTTTTTCCTTTTTTTTGTAAGGGAATTATGAACGATTCCCTCCACATTTGGGAAAAAATCGAAGTTTCCAGAGACAAAGAGAAAAGTTTAAGAAGGGGTCTGCACAATGGCTTAGCGCAGTTTTTCAGTACACAGCCAGGAACACCATCAGGACCTGGCGAATAGACTGATTTCACCCTCAGAAGATCCGATAACACAGTGCTTTCGGAGAAAGTTGGTCTGAAAATATGATTAGCTGATTGAATGTTAAATGAATAAGGCTGATCCATAATTGTAGGAAATGAGTACGTTGTTTGAAAGAAAGTTGCGAATAGATCGTCAATACCCTGATCAGTAGTCGCAGATACATTTTCAAACGAAATTAGGGGGGGAGAAGATACCTGCTTACGCTTAGTGTTAACAAAATTATAAAACTGCTTCGGATCCTGAGTAAACTGGATCCGACAGCGGTATATATAATTCCTATAACATTCAGCGTTATGCACGGTGAAATTTGACCGAGCTACTAAGTATCTTGAGAAAGTTACATTACAGCCAGTTTTCTTATGTCTCTTAAGAAGTCTGTTTTTAATGTATTTTAAGTTTATAAGGCTCCATGTAAACCAAGGAGAGTCGGTCGAGGCGGATGGATACTTCCATGGCACGCAAGAGTCGAAGAAAGCGTTAAGCGTTTTGTAGAATGTTTCTAAAGCGATATTAATATCGGTGCATTCCTAGAGATCGGACCAATCAAATAAAGAAATTAAATTGCTTAGTCTCTGAAAATCAGCCTTACGAAAGCAGCGAGTTTTATGAACTCCATGGCGAGACTGAAGGTTGCTAGCAGTAAGGGTTTCAATCGAAACCTCAAGCGTTGGGTGGTAAGGATCTTCTGGGAGCGAAAGTGGCATGACTCTGGAAACGGTTATTCCATCAGGGTCAGAAAGGAAACATAGATCAAGAAGCCGACCTAACGAATTCCTTACGTGCTTTATTTGATAGACATATATGTCGAACATATCCTCAGTAAAATCATGGTGTGTTGAGAGAGATAAAGATGGTGAATTCTCGATGTTTGACCAGAGATGTTCAGTGAATTAAATTAGAAACCAGCTGAATGGCAGATAAGTGGTGCCAGTATGTAGGCCGTTCTGAAGAAGGTGGTAGGTATGAGCATGTGATGAACAGTGATTGAAGCGACATAGTGATTTTCACACATAAGAATTTAAGATCACCAAGATTCGGTAACTTAACCTCTTCAGAAGCGAAGTCGTAGTGGTCTGTTCCGTCTGTAAGTGGTGTACCTGTCAGGGAAAATTTCGCAGCTAAAAATCTCCGTCTTTAACTAGGTCTCTGCTAAGACTACAATCTGGGATGCAAAAGATGAACTATCAGAATACAGTTTAGGGAGCTTACTCCAAAGCCCCCTAGTATTTTGATAGGTAAGAGTGATAGATATTGTTAGTTTTTTGAGGATCAAGGTTTAGGTACGGAAGACGAAGATGGTACAGGGTTTTTAGGCTTTGGGAGTTTAAAGCCCACAGGCTTATTAACTTTTTTTTAACTGTACCCGTTCTTGTACGAACATCAGCTGGGCGAACATATTGTATCGAACATCGGCAAAGGTACACGTATCTTAAAAGATGACGTAAGCCTCAAGTAAGTACATTTAAATTTTTTAATGTCCTCCACTCTAACAACGGCCTTAGATTTGGCTTGGATATAAGCCGAGATATCAATCTCTGAGGTGTCAGGGGCCAGCCGTGAAATAAATATATGTTTAGAGGGGAGAATCACCTGTAAGGGCTTTGGTGTTACGGTTGGTAAGACCTCGACATCAGTCCGTACCGGGGGTCCGGACGGTGGTTTACCCTTAGCAGTGGATTTATAGCGGTTTTTTTGCGCTTTGGGGATTCATTTAGTAGCAGTAGGCTGCTGAATTGTTTTTAGTTTGCCGCATGAACGTTCGCCGTTGAACCGCGCGACATCGACTGCAGCAAAAAAGGAAACCAGCGTTTCTAGAGATTGCATCAGAAACTGAGGCGGTGAAACCGGCACATTTCGTATGCACTACATTTTCACGCAGCCAACAGGGGATGCTACGCTGGGAGGCGGAAATCGGCATATTGCACGATTTTATAGCGCAGATGCTATAAAATTCCATTATAAAAAATTTTTATGGTAAAAACTAGAAATATAAGATACATAAGAAATATGTAAACAACGAATAATTAATATTAGGCAAACTAGTAGCCTTGAACCACTGTACTTGTTAATAAGAGCACTTGTTAATAAGAGGTAATGGGAAAATAAGAGCGCAAACTAGGAGAGACAGTTATTGCAAAAGTAGAAATTGCAGTAAACGTAAGAAAACCGAATAGAAATAAATAGGGACAGTACCTTACTTGGGTAAATAATAAAATAACTTAAACACAGCAAATACGGTACCGCGCAGACGCGAGTGCGAATGGAAACGTTTAAAGTGTAAGATTTGAATAATTAATTTCTCAACAAACGCCGGTTTGTCTTTTGCAAGAAAATAATAAAATCGAATGATCGCAAGAAAAAAAACGTCCGTTCGCTATGAAGGTGAAGTGAAATGGAACATATTTTTTGCAGGATTGCGGCTTGGCGATGTATTGGATTGGATGCGGTTAGGAGGAACGTCTCTCTTTGGTTTTAAAACTTGAGTTTGTGCGGAAAGAAGTTTAATGTGTTTTAAGGCTTCGAGAGTGCGCTATCTTTTAAGGAGAAGGAATTTTGCCCAGGGAACAATATCTGTGTTGCCTTGTAGTGACTGTTCCAAGATAGAGAGACAGAGCGATAAGGTGAGTTTTGGCAACTTGTAGGAGCACAGGAAAACTAAAAGGCAATCAAAATTCTCAGTTTTCACTTTAGAGGTTTCGAACGCAGTCAAACAGCTCTGAAGTGCTCTTCAGTGCTCTGAAGCCGCTTGATTGCTGCGCCCATTTCGTAACAAATCGTCGGGAGATCAAATAACAGGCGTTTGTTCTCAAAACGCTGAGTCAAATTAGCCGATACAGACTCGAAAGCGTCATTGGTAAGCGAAGATTTGTATACGATCTCGAGCTTCACCATTTCTCTTGGAATTGATGTGAAAGAGTTTTTCAACCTCAGTCAGCCTTGGATTGGAGATATATGTAGATGACTGCAAAAAGGTCACCGAACGTGGGCCACGGTTAATAATCTCCGCTGAAGACCTCAGTATCGAACAGAGGCAGCCGACACCCGCAGGATGTTAGGGGTTGTATTGGCTGCCGTGCTCTTAGGGTTGTGGCCTCAATTTGTTCACTCAGCTGAGCAGCACAGCCTTCGTAGACAGAGTAACATTAGTCATACTTGGAATGCATGTAAATTGCCGGAGACCCGCAATGGTGTAGGAAGTGGATGCAAAAATGGAACCGGCAATAAACGGATCATAAACGAATACATATAAAAATTTAACGAGCTTTGGACTTATCTGTAACCCGGCTCGAAGGATCAATGTCTGGAGGAGCGTGTTTTATTTCCAGTTGATGTTCCAGTTAAGTTGGCTGATGTAGAAAGAGAGCGGTTTGAATCCCAGTTGATTTTTCAGATAAGCAGAAACCTCATTAAAAAAAATTCATGGACGTTGTTGTTGGTAAACATTTATTATTTCAAAGTGCAAAGAAAGAGAATTTTTTATTTTGTGTAACGTTCTTTTATTAATTTAAAATCTGTCCGACAATTATTAAATGGGTTGGCTGAGACATTCACATAAGGGAGGAGTTTTAATGGAGTTACCTTAGTTGTCTATTAATGGAGGTGGTCAAGCGGGGGTTTCCTCTTCAGGCGTCTTAGGGATTGGCTATTGTCTAGGTGGTTGATGTCCAGGTGGTTGGGATGACTCTCCAGTCTTTTTGTGTACCTTTCGCCGCGATGGGAGATGTCCACTGCTACCCAGTTAATTCAAAGTTCTCTATGTATGATGGAGTTTTCGTGGTACGGATGGGCGTTGGAAATTCTTAGCTATTTGTTTTAAAACCGCAGGATTCTTATGTGGTTTAATACGCTTGCCATTGCCACCAGCTGTATACCATAGGTCCAGATTGGCTTTAGGATTGCTTTGTAAATAAGCATTTTGTATTTTTTCTTGAGTTTGGACCTTCTCGCTATGAGCCAGTCGATGGGGTGATTTCCCCGTTTAGTGTGACGGGGAGTCTTTCTACCCTGCGTAATGCGAAGTTTGTGTGGAAGGATTCCTCCGCGTTGAAAATGATGTTCCATCTTTTCAGCCATGAATGGAGGGCATGCAGTTGTCTCTGGATGATGGCTGATGCTTCCTGGCGATTTGTGTTTTCGGCATATGTGGCTACTCTTAGGTTCCGGGAGTGGGTGATGGGAAGGTCTGCTTTGTAGAGTGTGTACAAGATGGGTCCAAGAACGCCGCCTTGAGGTACTCCGGCTCTTATGGGCCTAGGCGTACTGGTTGATAATCCGCATCTCACATGGAATTCTCTTCCCTCTGTGTACGACTTAAGGAAGGCAAAGTGGGAATTGGGAGGTGGGACTTAATTTTAAAAAGGAGTTCAGGGTGCCAGACTCTATCAATCGCCTCTTTGACATCCAGCATAACGGCGCAGCAGTACTCCTTCTTAAGGAAGAAAATGATTGGCAAAGATGGGCAAGGTACAAGTCATCCGAAAAATATCGACAGTGATCGATAAAAAATACTGACCATTCAATTAGAGCAATATTGAAACATCTGATACTGGACCAATAATTTCACCTGAACAGACACAATCATTAGGAGAAAAATTAAATGGGTATGGGTATGGGTATGGGTATTTCGGACTTTGTAAAGACCGAAGTCAAACAAATGCTGAAAGACTGCATTATTAGGCCGTCGAGGTCACCCTACAACAGCCCAACTTGGGTTTTGGATAAAAATGCGACTGACGCCCACGGTAACCCAAACAAGAGGTTGGTCATAGATTTTAGGAAATTGAATGAGCGAACCATCCAAAACCTTTACCCAATGCCCAGTATTCCCATAATTCTAGCGAACCTGCCTAACAGATGCTAACATGAGAGTAAGCCAGGAAAAGACTACGTTTTTCAAAGAAAGCTGAGAATATCTCGGTTTTATAGTAAGAACGGAAAAAAATCCGATCCAGAAAAAGTAAGAGCCATAGAGGAATACGCTGAACCGAAAAGCATTTATAGTGTTAGATCGTTTCAAGTAATCCTAGGCAAGCTACTATAGGATCTTTATCAAGGACTTTGTCTCTAAGGCTCGTCCAATACTGAAAGGAGAAAATGGCTTAGTGAGTAGGCACATGTCACGCAACATTTTCGCAACCGACAAATTGTCCGATTGCTTTACCCAATCGCATATGCGCAAGTTACTAGAGGTTAATACAGACCATCTCAAAATTTTTCTGTCCTCAAGTTTGGATTTCTGAGGGACAGACTTGAAGGTAGTGGCGGGTATACCTGATGCCACAGATTTCTTGAAGATCATGATGACAGAGGCTCACCTAGTGGAGTCAAATTCTAGGCAAATAGCTATAAATTCAGATACACAAAAACAAAAACAAAGCTAACTGACACCATTAATAATATTATCAAATTCCGAAAAAAAGGATTTGGTTGCATGCAAGAAATAGAATGTTAGCCACAGAGATTCACACAGAGGGGTAGTTAACAACTAAGCAATATCTTACGACTCGATCGTTCACCTGACTGCTAACTCGATCATGCTGTTGTTGTCAGACCCAGGCTGCCATCTCGATCATGGCGGAGTTGTCAAACTTAGGCTTCCAACTCTGCCATATACTCGGTCATCCTGCTCCTCGTCAACTGACCGAGGTGACAACAGATCTTTATTAAATTGTACAAACTTCCATAGCTTCATATTCGCCGCACAGCGGCAGTTTTTTTTTACCTTATACCGGACATTTCGTTTGACTTTGACCACCATTTCTTGTTCCAACATAGATGCAAGCTTGTCAGTGATCTAACTCATCATTTTGGTTTTTGGCCATTACCTCTTACCACTCCAGTCAGGATTTTCCTAACCATATGCCTCAAAAGCATTCGAAGTGAAAGCGCTTCCTCTGTAGCTTATTATTCACCAAGGCAAACCAAAAACGGTAGATCATTTCCCCAGCTTCTGAATAACCTCTTCGGCACCTGTAGATTTCGTTGGGTAGAGCCATACAAATTTAGAGAATCCATCCACCAAACCAGTATAAACTTGTATTGTTTTGTCGTAGAGTCCCTCGGACCTAAATGATCCAAATGCAAAGTGTGCGGACACCTCCAATTTAAAACAAAAAAGGTAGCAGCAGGGAAGGCAAGGGAAGCAGAAGCGCAGCAAAACACGCATTGCGCGACGCCGACTGCGACGTTGACAGCGAAATGTGTATGGCTTTATGACACACGAAACTTATTTTCATAACCAAAATCATACCAAATTTATATTGTTATGGTACTCTTTTCTAATAAAATATTGTTTCATTTATTTATTGATATTAAATAAATAAATTGTAAGCATGTCTAAGGGTACAGGGTATTTTGCAATCGGGAAACTCGACTGCTGCTACCTTACTTGTTACTATTATTTTTCACTCAGACAGGTTCAACCTCCAAATATGATATTTTATTATTAATAGTTTGGTTATAATCATAGGTATTTAAATTATAATAGGTGTATAGGTTAGACTGCATACAATTATGAGTGACTTCAAGACTACGGATAGGATCTGCTGAACTTCTGCGTACGTACACGACGGCTGACTCGCGACGCACTTCCATCTTGACTTTTAAACGACTCGACTTTTTTCTGACCTCTTTACGACTCGACCATTCACCACTGACTGCTAACTCGATCATGCTGGTGTTGTCAAACCCAGGCTGCCAACTCTGCCATATGCCGCCTGCTTACATACATGTAGGTTACCTAATGTTTACCAGACAAAATAATGATCGAATGTCTAAAACCCAGCAACGGCCAAATCGCTGACACTACACTTGACCGGATGCTCGTGCATAGCAGGCAAACAGAGTACCTTTGCGTCGCCGCTGGAATTTCCTACTTATGTTAGCTTTAACAAAAAGAATGATGTTCCGTTCACTTTTGATATTCAAAGAATAATAAGTACAAGCTCCATTTAAACTTAACTTCGCAATTACCGTTAAATTGACTTATTATTTATACCTTGACTGAGTCTCTAGGCCAGCAGGTTAAGAAGGGCAGTTACCCTCCCAACGCAGTATTCCTAAATTGGACAACGGAGGCCAAAGTCTTCCCAGATTTCACCCTACAAGCTAAAATATAAACAATTGTACAAATTAGGGACGACGTAGAGTGCAACGAGCCCCTGGATGCAGTTAAATTTGCACCCGAATTTTAAGGGACACCAGAGGCGAATGTCTCTTGGAGGCAAGCGGCTGCTGCCACATACCACATTTTCGCGGGAATATGAGGAAGAATTATTATTAGGAGCAAAGTTAGGGGCCCCGCTGCCGTCCTTCCCTCGTTTGGAACTGTTTTGAATTTCGCTGCAAGTATATGCCACCTGGATTTCACGTATAGCTAGAAACCGATGCATGTCAGAGAACAGGAGCAGGGCACGCTCATTTAAGGTGGCTTAATCTTATTACAATATTACGATGCGGTGGAGAAAAAACTCACACTACTGACCAACATTGTTAATATGTTACATGAAGCAGGTATAGCAAAAGTGCTGTGTGACAAGTTCCGTGGGGACGTTTTCAGGGTACGCATATCAGGCTTGTAGCATAATCTCACAGACATACTCTTCTCGGCAAAACCAAAAGGCTTGCCATCAGCCTCAAGCCACGAAAGATACCTATTCGTGAATACATTACGCAAAAATTTTATTCGACCATATACTTTCGCAAATTAAACGAATAGACTATATCCTAGGCCTAGGCCTAACAAAGCCAAAATTAGTTTGACTCTAGATTTTAAGTCTGGTTATCATTAAATTATTCTTGCAGAGCACGACCGCGGGAACACATCGTTTTCAGTATAAAGTGAAAAATACGAGTTTGTAGAGGGTAATAGGGTTCATCGTCAGCTAAAGTGGTACGAAAACAGATCCATAAAAATTCATGGCCTTAACAATTTCCTTTTATTTTTTTTTTATTTAGCGTCGGAATCAGTTCAGAGCATTCTTTTTTTTTTTTTTTTTTTTTTTATTAATTTCCTTTATATTACATTCTGTTTTTTTTAAAGAATAACAATGAGTAATGGTTGAAGAAAGGAAAAAAGGTAGCGGCCCTTCCCATTGCAAGGGTACGCTAATATTTTAATATTTTACTAATGATTTAATTCCGTTGGAGTTTTACGTTTTAATCTTCTCGGTCCCAGCTCTCTCATCGGTATTTGTCTCAGGTTTGGGTTTTGGTGGTTAAGTAGTTGATTTGTGTGTTTTTTGCTGCTTTTTTTTAATAGTTTCGTTGACTGTCTCTATGTTTAAATCTTTATGGATATCTTCATTTCTAATATACCATTCGGCATTTGTCATTGTTCTGAGCATTTTCGATTGCGTTCGCTGAACTAGCTGTAAGTGAGATTTACTGGCAGTTTCCCAGATTTCTATTTCATACGTCCATATTGGTTTTATTATCGCCTTGTATATTGCAATTTTGTAATGTAATTTTAGTTTAGAGTGTTTTCCTATTAGCCAGTTAAGTTGTCGAAATTTGTTTTTTATTTCATTTCGTTTATTTAGAATGTGCTGCTTCCATGTCAGTTTTGCGTCAAGTTTTTGGGTTGTCGTTTTGTGTATATTACTTGTTGAGTTTTGTCTTTATTTATTTCGATGCCCCATCTCTCAAACCAGGATACTGTTTGTGTCATGATTTGTTGTAGTGTACTTGCGGCTGTTTTTTTCACACGCGCTTGACGACATTAACACAGTATCATCTGCGAACGTAGCAATCATTGATCCAGGGATAGTTGGCGCTGGAATATCGGAGGTGTAAATCAGGTATAAGATGGGCCCAAGCACACTACCTTGGGGAACACCTGCACACACTGGCATAACATCTGAGCATTCATTGTCATATTTGATGTAGAAATATCTGTCCGTTATATAGCTTTGTAGGATGGTATATAGGTTGTCTGGTAGTATATTTCTTAGCTTATGCAGCAGTCCTTTGTGTCATACTTTGTCAAATGCTTTAGCAATGTCCAAGTATACAGCATAGCAAAACTTCTTTTTGTCAAAATCTTCTGTTATTTTATTAATTACTCGATGGACCTGTTGGACAGTCGAGTGCTGCTTCCGGAAGCCGAATTGGTGACGAGGTATTATATTTTTCTGTTTTAGGGTTGGCTCGATTCTATTTAATAGGACTTTTTCGAATACTTTTGAGAGGACAGGTAATAGCGTGATTGGTCTGTACGAACTTACAGTATTGGCGTTTTTATTTGGTTTTGGAATTGCTTTAATTTGGCCTACCTTCCAAGTTATGGGAAAGTATTGTAGTCGAAGGATTCCGTTAAACAGGTTTCTAATATAGATGATTATAGCGTCTGGTAGTTCTTTCAGGATTTTTCCTCCGATTAAGTCATATCCGGGGGCTTTCTTGTTTTTAATTTGTTTTATGTGCGATTTAATTTCTGCCTTTGTTATAGTTTTAATTGTACAATTTGGGTTGGTGATTTGTGTTGGAAGCTCAGCGTTGCCGTTGTCCATGTCATTTGTAAATGATGTTCTAAAGTGTTCAGCAAGAGTGTCTGCTTTTTCTTTGTTTGATCTCGCCCATGTGTTGTTGTTTCTTTTTATAGGCGGCTTGTGTATAGTTGAGTTCGTCAATTTTTTGGTCGCTTTCCACAGAGAATAATTTGTAGATAAGGAGGTTCCGAGGTTGCTAAGGTAGTATTGTAGCCGGTTATCTTTGTCTGCCCTGAGAATTCTCTTGAGTTCGTCTGTTGCTCTATTAAGTTTGTTTTTATCTTCTGGATGCCTAGTCCTTTGCCATATCTTCCTAAAGAAAATAAAGGCGGGAGTTTTCTTTGATGCAATCATTTTTATAGATGGTGTCGATTGCGTTGCTGCATATATGATGTTGTCATTTAAATATGCTATTGCGGAGTCCAGTTCGTTGTTTGTCTTTAGAGAGATATTTATTTCCATGTTCTGTTCCAAAATCTCGCGAAACATATTCCAGTTTGTTTTGTGGTTAAATAAAGAGGGGTCATTGTTGTTTTCTTCTACTCCACCATGTAGCGTAATTAATATTGGGGAGTGGTCGGAGGAGAGGTCTAGTCATGATTTTATTGTTAGGTTATCGCAAGTTATATTTCTTGTAATGCAGAAGTCAATTAAGTCCGGTAGTTTGTTTATGTCAGTTGGCCAGTAAGTCGGCTCACCTGTGCTTAGGGCACAGGTCACCTCCTGCCAAATACCGATTTCCCAGTGATTTTAGAAAATCGAGGTATTGATCTTTTGTATTGTTAAATTTAGGTGGGCAATAAACTGCAGATATATTTATTGGACCCGTTGTGTCTGAGGTCGATATAGTAGTAGCCTGTATGTAGTCCTTTTTGAATCCATCAAGCTCTATGCACTTTATGCTTTTTTTAATTATTACTGCAGTACCACCATGGGCCTTACCGTCCGGGTGATTAGTAGAGAATATATTATAGTTAGGTATGCTTATATGGGTTTTCTCAGTTGAGTGTGTTTCAGAAATGAGCATGACGTCAATTAGCTTTTCATTTAAGAATGTTTTTAGTTCAAGTAAATGGCGTGAAAGTCCGTTAGCATTCCAGATGGCGATTGTTAGGTGTTTATTTGTCAATTTTAGATACTAGAATCGTGACTATGTTCAGCATATTTGTCATTTGGGCTATTAATTGTTTCATCAATTGTTTTAGTTCGTCAAAATCATTTTGTGCGGTTTGGCTTAATTGAGTTGGAGCAGGCTGTATATCAGGTACACTGGCAGTTTGGATTGCTGAGTTGGTTTGATGGCTAGTTACTTGGTTTCTATTTAATACTTCGGCATAGGATATAGCTGGCGTCTTTAAGTTTGCTACGTTATTTGTTGTACTGTATTGTGTCGTTTGATGATTTGTTTCTGTTTCCGGTATTTCTTTTTTCCGGAGAGTTGGGTATTTTTGGTTTTGCAGTGCTTTGTACACCATACAACCTTTATAGTTTGCAGTGTGGTTTTCACTGCATAGTGCACATTTAATACTTGTTCGGTCCGATCTTGTATTAATAGTACAGGATGATGAGCTGTGTTTTCCAGCGCATTTTACACAAGTTGGGTCTTTGGTGCAGTAATTTTTAGTATGTCCATATTTTTGGCAGTTTGTACATTGGGGAAGTGTTCGCTTTGGTCGCGGTGGCTCAAAAATTACTTTGCAATGAAGAAGGTGCTCAATTTTATAGATGTATTTATTATTTTCTTTCATTTTGAGTTCAATGGAGAATAGAGGCAATGGTTGTTTGGTGTCGTAGCGCTGGATGTTGTGTAAATTTATAACTTCATGTCCTTGCTGGGCTAGTTCATTTATAATATCGTCTTTGTCTGTAGCATGATGGACGTTACGAAGGATTACCTTAAATCCCCTCTGGTCTTTTGGTCTGAAGGTGTAGTATTTGGTCGATTTATCTTTTAATAGTCCTAATATGTTGTGATAGTGAGTAGTTTCTAGTGGCTGTATTTTTATTTCATTAGTTGACAGTGCTTTAAGTTCATATCGTGTTTCTTCCAATGAATTTAAAGCAGTAGTTATGTTTTCAACATTTTGAACATATATGGTGGGGGGGGGGGGGGGGGTTTGCTTTTTTGTGCCCAATTTGTGTTTGCTTATTTATAGTTGCATTTATCCCATTGTCAGTTTGGTTTTCGTCTTCATCATCTTGTGCTAGTAACTCAAAGCGGTTGCTTGAGTTCGGCTCGGCTAGCCAGTACTCTTTGAGTGTTTTTTGAGTAGCGGTTTGAGCTTTATTCTTCTGTTTCTTGTTGCCATTTAAAAGATCTTTGGAACCGTTTGGAGACTGATTTTCTCGGTGACGTTTTAAGTTTTGTCGTTTTGGGAGAGTTTTGTTTATTGTTGTTGGAGCGGGTATTGAGGTTGTGGGTGTTTTAATATTCGTTGAGGAAGAGCGTATCGGCATTGAAGCATAGCAAACTGTAGTTGTTGTTGCTATAGTTGCTGTAGTTGTGGTATTTGTGTCTGAGGTTGTTGAAAGCGGAAGAGTTGAGAGTGGGAGAGCTGAGAGCGTAACTGCTGTGAGCGGGAGAGTTGAGTGTGTGTTCATTAATATCGCGGGAGTTGTTGATGGTATACGCGCGGGTAAATTTGGCGCGCATTCTGGTCTTCGTTGCTGGGAGTAGTTGTTGGGTCACTCCAATGCTGGAGAGCAAGATCGCGCTCTTTCATCACTCTGCGGGTGCAAGTTTTGATAACTGTTTGTATGATTTGATATGTGGGTGAGTGAGATGTAGGAGTTGTTTTTGTTTTGTTTTGCTTGAAGCTCTCGCTTCTGATTTTGAGCGCCGGGTGCGCTCATATTTTGTTTAGTTTATTGTTTTCACTTGTTTCTTGTTTATTTATTCACAGGAGTATATAGGGTTTTTTAAAACACATATAAATATGTATTAGCGTCTTTTCGCTTTTATATAATGGTTTTCACTTGGGATTGAATTTTGCACTTAGACTTCAATATTAACTGGAGCTTTGTTAAAAACACGTCCGTCGGGGTTGAGCATTCTGTCAGAGCATTCTGAATGCAACCAGACGAGGGAAATGGAGGACTATATTTTGCTACATAAGCACTTACCTAATTTACATTTAACAGTTTGGCGGGGAATTTAGAAACTTACGATATTATGCGGTTAGAAAGATCCTCTTCAGACGTCGGAGGCAGAGAGCATTGGCGAGATCACTTGCCTGAGAGTTTGGGTGTGTTTGCCAATTTCTCCGCGTATCAGCTGCTATGGAGGTTTATCTGATCACCAATCATAGTAATCCGGAGATCCCTTGGGATAGCGTGGTTGGAGATGTACCAAGGGAGCCCGGGTGCAAGCCGAGCAGCACGTGTCTGGACAGTTTTCAGCCTGTCAAGCTGGTGTTTAGAGGCCGTTCCCCATACTTGGATGGCATAGGTCCAAGTACCTTGAATACGCAAGGTCCAGTAGACAAAGATCAAGAAACATTTAAGTGCAGCTCTTCGGAGAACAGCGACACGCATTCTAGAAACGGCTCAAGATCTTGGTATCTGATAATGTTATGCTTAGGTACCTTGACTATAATAAGGCATTTGATCTTAGTACAGATGCCTCAGTCTACGGCTTTCCCAAAAAAGGCGTCCTATTACAATGATCTCAAGGACATTAAAGGACAGAAAAGTGAACTATGCCACGAATGAACGGAACAGTCAGCTACAGTATGGGCACTGGCTAAACTACAGCTCTACCGGTACGCGGCTAAAGATATTAACATTTTTACCGACCATCAGTCTTTGACGTTTGCGGTTTCAGAATCCAATCCAAATCCAAAAATAAAGAGATGGAAAGGGCACATCGACGACGTCGGTGCACCCGTCTTCTATAAGCCTGGCAAAGTGAATTTGGTCGCTGACTAGTAATCCACACAACAGCTCAATGCAATGGAGGAGCAAGGGGTGCAGCCCTTGGCCATAATCCACATCGAACAGACCCTCACTTATGCAATAGAAACCAAACCTAAACACGCCTAAAGTTTCTCGTCGATGCCTTGTCGACGAAATAGTTCCTAACGGCGTAAACGCCTACTATTTCGATTTACACACGCTAGCAATGGTGTCTTGAGATTTTGATGGATACGGACGTGTTCAACATACGCAGCGCGAAAAAATCATAAAGACGGAGACAGCCCTGAGTGTAACGCTGAGTGACCACGCACTGATTTCCTTCTGCATCCTATCGAAGGGCACGACTTGGAGGCGACAGAGAAGATCAGTCGGGCCAGCCTGGGACTCGAGGAAGATGGACGAAGATATGCTGGCATACCAAATCGACTCGCTTCGGATCTCAAATGGACACGCAGATTCAATGGCGACCGACCTCATGAAGATGCTTGAGGCAACGTGTGATGCAACCATGCCAAGGAGGAAAAAAGAGCAGCGCAAGCCCCCCATGTACTGATGGAGCGCCAACTTAAGCAAGCTATGCTCGGAATGCCTAAGGGCAAGGAGAAGGGCACAACGAACCAGAGGCAGCACCCAGCACGCAGAACTCATGGAGGCTTTTAGGTGCACACGCTCTGAGTTTAAGCACGGCATATTGTCTGCCAAAGCGCGGGACTATAAAGAACTACTAGATACCGTGGATAGAGATCCCTGGGGACTTGCCTACAAACTCGTAGCTAACAAGCTAAGGAGAGAGAGGCAATTCCAACTGACCCTGATGTCCGCTAGCATTGTAGCAGAACTATTCCCAAGGCAATTCACTCTATGGCAGCAAACAGCAGTAGCTCCCTACCCCTATGACTTCCCGAGCATTACAGACCTCGAAGTTGTGGAGGCAGCCAAGCGAATCAAGCCAAACAAAGCTCCTGGCCTGGATAGAAATCCTGGAGCAGTCGTCAGGGCAGCGCCGTTAGCTAGCCCTGATATATTCAGGGAAACCTTCCAGCAGTGTTTCTTGAACGGGGTCTTTCCGACGAGGTGGAAAAGTCAGAAACTAGTTCTGCTGCCGAAAGGCAAGGGATCAGCACACGCCGCAACTAGCTACCGCCCGCTGCGCCTACTGGACATCGTGGGCAAGCTATTCGAGCGCATCCTATATGCTCGAATAGAGGCAATCACCGAGGGCAGCAACGGCCTAGGTACGCAGCAGCACGGATTTCGGAAGGGCAGGAGCACTCTGGACGCACTTATTTTTTTTTTTTTTTTTTATTAATTTCCTTTAAATTACATTCTGTTTTTTATAAAGAATAACAATGAGTAATGGTTGAAGAAAGGAAAAAAGGTAGCGGCCCTTCCCATTGCAAGGGTACGCTAATATTTTAATATTTTACTAATGATTTAATTCCGTTGGAGTTTTACGTTTTAATCTTCTCGGTCCCAGCTCTCTCATCGGTATTTGCCTCAGGTTTGGGTTTTGGTGGTTAAGTAGTTGATTTGTGTGTTTTTTGCTGCTTTTTTTTAATAGTTTCGTTGACTGTCTCTATGTTTAGATCTTTATGTATATCTTCATTTCTAATATACCATTCGGCATTTGTCATTGTTCTTAGCATTTTCGATTGCGTTCGCTGGATTAGCTGTAAGTGAGATTTACTGGCAGTTCCCCAGATTTCTATGCCATACGTCCATATGGTTTTATTATCGCCTTGTATATTGAAATTTTGCAGTGTAGTTTTAGTTTAGAGTGTTTTCCTATTAGCCAGTTAAGTTGTCGAAATTTGTTTTTTATTTCATTTCGTTTATTTAGAATGTGCTGCTTCCATGTCAGTTTTGCGTCAATAGTTAGTCCAAGGTACTTGGCATATGGGCGTAACAATATTTGATTGTTGTTGATTTTAATTGCGAAGTTTTTGGGTTGTCGTTTTGTGTATATTACTTGTTGAGTTTTGTCTTTATTTATTTCGATGCCCCATCTCTCAAACCAGGATACTGTTTGTGTCATGATTTGTTGTAGCATACTTGCAGCTGTTTTTTCACACGCGCTTGACGACATTAATACAGTATCATCTGCGAACGTAGCAATCATTGATCCAGGGATAGTTGGCTCTGGAATATCGGAGGTGTAAATCAAGTATAAAATGGGCCCAAGCACACTACCTTGGGGAACACCCGCTGACACTGGCATAATATCTGAGCATTCATTGTCATATTTGATATAGAAATATCTGTCCGTTATATAGCTTTGTAGGATGGTATACAGGTTGTCTGGTAGTATATTTCTTAGCTTATGCAGCAGTCCTTTGTGTCATACTTTGTCAAATGCTTTAGCAATGTCCAAGTACACGGCATAGCAAAACTTCTTTTCGTCAAAATCTGTTGTTATTTTATTAATTACTCGATGGACCTGTTGGACAGTCGAGTGCTGCTTCCGGAAGCCGAATTGGTGACGAGGTATTATATTTTTCTGTTTTAGGGTTGGCTCGATTCTATTTAATAGGACTTTTTCGAATACTTTTGAGAGGACAGGTAATAGCGTGATTGGTCTGTACGAACTTACAGTATTGGCGTTTTTATTTGGTTTTGGAATTGCTTTAATTTGGCCTACCTTCCAAGTTATGGGAAAGTATTGTAGTCGAAGGATTCCGTTAAACAGGTTTCTAATATAGATGATTATAGCGTCTGGTAGTTCTTTCAGGATTTTTCCTCCGATTAAGTCATATCCGGGGGCTTTCTTGTTTTTAATTTGTTTTATGTGCGATTTAATTTCTGCCTTTGTTATAGTTTTAATTGCACAATTTGGGTTGGTGACTTGTGTTGGAAGCTCAGCGTTGCCGTTGTCCATGTCATTTGTAAATGATGTTTTAAAGTGTTCAGGCAGAGTGTCTGCTTTTTCTTTGTTTGATCCTCGCCCATGTGTTATTGTTTCTTTTTATAGGCGGCTTGTGTATAGTTGAGTTCGTCAATTTTTTGGTCGCTTTCCACAGAGAATAATTTGTAGACAAGGAGGTTCCGAGGTTGCTAAGGTAGTATTGTAGCCGGTTATCTTTGTCTGCCCTGAGAATTCTCTTGACTTCGTCTGTTGCTCTATTAAGTTTGTTTTTATCTTCTGGATGCCTAGTCCTTTGCCATATCTTCCTAAGGTTACGCTTTTGCCTAATTTTGTCTTTAATAAAGGCGGGAGTTTTCTTTGATGCAATCATTTTTATAGATGGTGTCGATTGCGTTGCTGCATATATGATGTTGTCATTTAAATATGCTATTGCGGAGTCCAGTTCGTTGTTTGTCTTTAGAGAGATATTTATTTCCATGTTCTGTTCCAAAATCTCGCGAAACATATTCCAGTTTGTTTTGTGGTTAAATAAAGGGGGGTCATTGTTGTTTTCTTCTACCCCACCATGTAACGTAATTAATATTGGGGAATGGTCGGAGGAGAGGTCTAGGCATGTTTTTATTGTTAGGTTATCGCTGTTAGTTATATTTCTTGTAATGCAGAAGTCAATTAAATTCGGTAGTTTGTTTTGTGTCAGTTGGCCAGTAAGTCGGCTCGCCTGTGCTTAGGGCACGGCTATTATTGCTCCTTATTGCTTCATACAGTTGTCTTCCCTTTGCAGTGGTAAGTCTGGACGCACTTATGGCGGTGAGAAACGTCGCCGAGAACGCTCTCGATGGTGATAGATGGCTGGGTGGAAGGAAGGAGTACTGCGCAATCATCACGTTGGACGTGAAGAACGCCTTCAACACCGCCACGCATAGGATGGGTATTTTGGAGTACCTCAGGATCGTCGTTGGAAGCCACTTCACGGATCGTGTCCTCTGGTTCGACACGGACGCTGACCCGAGATGCTACAGTGTTTCTGCAGGAGTCCCACAAGGATCTGTGCTTGGACCAATCCTGTGGAACATCATGTATGATGGAATCCTGGGCATCAACAAGCCCTTAGGAGCTGAGCTACATTGCTTTGCGGACGATGTGGCAATAACTGTAGTGGCCAAGACAATAGCAGTCCTCGAAGAGAAGTGCAACACGACAATTACTATGGCCACCGACTGGCTAGAGAAAGCCGGCTTAACAATTGCGGCGCACAAGACCGAGGCTGTCCTATTAAGCAGCAGGAAGAAGGTGGAAAGAATGCTGATCACGGTCAACGGGACACAGGTGGCATCACAAGACTCCTTAAAATACCTGGGAGTAATGAAAGACCACAGGCTAGCTTTTAAGGATCATGCTAGCTACGCAAGCAGGAAAGCAGCAATAACAACTGCGTCCTTGTCCAGGCTCATGCCCAATGTAGGAGGTCCAAATTACCCGGCAAGGAAACTACTGGTGGCGGTAGCCAAGGCAACGCTGCTCTATGCTGCACCAATATGGAGCAACGCCACCAAGAAAGGCACTTACTTGAAAGGAGCACGAGCGACGGTACGGTCTATGGCCCTTAGGCTCATTAGAGGCTTCAGGACCATATCTGGAGACGCAGCACTAGCACTGGCAGGCTTGCCGCCAATCGACCTTGAGATAAAGGCTATTTGTCAGGTCCGAGAAGGTGCTACCCGGCTGGAGGCTCACGAGCAACTGATGGGAGAGTGGCAGAGCAGATGGATAACATCGCAACGGGGGTGGTGGTCCTACCAACTCATCCCCGATTTAACGGTGTGGACCAATTGCCGCCACAAAAAACTGGACTACCACCTTACCCAGTTCCTCATGGTTCATGGTTGCTTTCGGGCATACCTACTCCGGTTCCACCACGTAGAGGCAGCTCAATGCCTCCACTGCACCGATGCTGAGGAAACAGCAGAGCATGTACTCATGCACTGCTCCAGGTTCACGGAGGAGAGGGTGCAGCTAAGGGCGCTGATCGGTGCCCCGCTCAGCCCTGGCGGCTTGATCGCGGCCATGATGGAGAACAGCGACTCGTGGGAGCGGGGACATAACATCATCAGGGATATGATGAAGCGGGTCCGAGCTGACGAGATGACCAACAGAGCTGAAGGCTAATACAGGCGACGTACATCTATACGGAGGCAGGAGGAAAACTACCCAGCGAAACCAGGGATGAAGGACGTGCGCCTCTAGGCCAAATAACAAGGAAGGGAGTACAACCAGGCTCCACATCCTGCTCACCGACGAAATAACTTGGCTGGTTATCCCGGTGAGCTTGTAAAGGACGGAAGAGCATACGGAGATTTTTGTTTTAAGTAGGTATAACTCTACTTGGGGGGTTTTGAATCGTGCATGCCACCTATGGACGGTAGGTGGTATCTTTGGAAGATTTTAATTTTCCTACCGTAAGGCATAATCAAAAAAAAACAAGTGAGAAAAGTTATCTTCGGCTTGCCGAAGATGTTATACCCTTGAAAACAAAAAAGTTTTCCATACAAAGACTTGTTTTCATATCGGTCACTTGTATGGCAGCTATATGATATAGTGATCCGATCCGGATCAAACTTTAAAAAATCATATACGGCTATGTCAAATGAAAAAATGTTGAATTCGGTTGCAATAGCTTGAAAAACAAAAAAGTTTTCTATACAAAGACTGGTTTTCATATCGGTCGTTTGTATGGCAGCTATATGATATAGTGGTCCGATCCGACCGATTCTTAAACTTCATGTGCGTGCAACAAAAATAATGATTTGGTAAAAATTTCAAAACGCTAGCTTTAAAGCTACTGTCTATTTTTCGCATAAAAACAGACGGACAGACGGACATGGCTATATCGACTCGGCTGTTGATGCTGATCAAGAATATATATACTTTGTGGGGTCGGAGATGCTTCCTTTAATGCGTTACACATATCTGGACAATATTATAATACCCTTTTTCAAGGGTATAAAAAAACGCTAGCAATGGTACAGGACTTCCTGGTCCGAAGATTCCCCGCCAAACAGTTCTTGCATTGCAAAAACCGTGTCAGCGATATTTTTGGAGTTGGAGAATGAACAGAAATCATAACAGCGGAACACATAGGGCCCACAGATCGGCGCAAGAAAATGTGAAGCAAGTTTTCACAGAATACTCCTTCTCAAAAAAGGGCAAACTGGCGAAAGGAATAATCCAAAACTGTAGGACATGCGCGAAGGCCAAAACTCGATAGGCATCCGAAGAAACAGAAGATCGGTAAGACACCGATTCCTTCTCAGGTGGGAAAAGTGCGTCACGTATACATTTTTTGAGATAGGAGTGTAACGGAAAAATCCATGCAATTAAAAACTGTTCGATGACACCAGGAGTCACCTTCTGTCAACTGGCAGTGGAGAGATCATGCGCAAGGGAGCTACATACAAGTGGTGGGGGCTATTAACTAATGTTAACTGGACAAAATAATTCCATTCGACCGGATGCTCGTGCTTAGCAGGCAAACAGCACTTTTGTGTGGCCGCCATGAATTTCTAACTTATGTTAGCCTTAACCCAAATAATGATGTTCATTTCACATTTGATATTCAAAGAATAAAAAGTACAAGCTCCATTCAAACTTAGCTTCACAACCGTTGTTAAATTGGCGTATCATTTATACCTTGACTAAGTCTCTAGGCCAGCAGGTTAATAAGGGCAGGTACCCTTCCAACATAATCCTACTTCGCGCGGCTGCATAACGTACAGCCCACCTCCCGACCAACCGACCGAGGGGCGCTGCCGTTTATCGTACGGCTCGGATCGCGTGGATAGACCCGAGAGAATGAAGCTTAGAAAAGATTACGATGAAAAAGTAGAGTTAGTTTGTTGCTCTAAGAGGTAGGTGAGAATAGAGGATTTGTTATAAGTCGACGTGCAGAGTGAAGTAATGGAGTATAAGTCATTGTAGTCAGAACATAAAACCCTGAAAGGCTCATGCTGGGCATATGTAGATCTACAACAACTTAGGAACAGGGGACTAAAATTTCTAGTACGTCTATTTGGAATGTTAAATATTAGTCGTATTAGTAGATGCTGGCTGTCTACATTACCATTAATAAGGTTATGAAGGAAAACGACACCCAGCATCTTTCTACGATTGGTTAGGGAAGGTAAATTAATTAGAAGGAGTCTGTTAGAATAAGATGGGAGGTAAAGATTTGCATCCCAGTTGAGTCCCCTAGGAGCAAACATCAAAAAAATTTTTCTGAACGGATTCAATGCGATCTTGTTGAGCCCCATACTGAAGGCTCCAGACGTACGTGACCCGTACTACAGTTTTGGACGTACTAAAGACCATCTTTTAATGAAGTCAAGCACACCCTTGGCTTTATTAACCAGCGTAGAAATATGGTCGGAAAATTTAAGTTTAGTATCTAATAGGACACTAAGATCGTTAACCTGGGTTAATCTATCTAAGGAGATCCCATAGAGAAAGTATGTCGCCTGGTTAGGGCACGAGCGATAGAAAGACATAAGTTTACATTTTAACCCATTAAGTTTTAAGAGATTGGTGGAACACCACTTTTGAAAATTGTCCAAATCTGACTGAAGTTTATATTGGGCAGAAGGGGATTTGTATTGAAGACAAAGCCTAACGTCGTCTGCATACATAAGAATCAGAGAGTTCGTTATGGCAGGGGGTAGGTCGTAAATAAAGATAGTGAAAAATAGTGGCCCAAGATGGCTTCCTTCTGGGGACATCCTTTCACATTTGGGGAAAAATCGAAGTTTCCAGAGACAAAGAGAAAAGTTTAAGAAGGGGTCTGCACAATGGCTTAGCGCAGTTTTTCAGTACACAGCCAGGAACACCATCAGGACCTGGCGAATAGACTGATTTCACCCTCAGAAGATCCGATAACACAGTGCTTTCGGAGAAAGTTGGTCTGAAAATATGATTAGCTGATTGAATGTTAAATGAATAAGGCTGATCCATAATTGTAGGAAATGAGTACGTTGTTTGAAAGAAAGTTGCGAATAGATCGTCAATACCCTGATCAGTAGTCGCAGATACATTTTCAAACGAAATTAGGGGGGGAGAAGATACCTGCTTACGCTTAGTGTTAACAAAATTATAAAACTGCTTCGGATCCTGAGTAAACTGGATCCGACAGCGGTATATATAATTCCTATAACATTCAGCGTTATGCACGGTGAAATTTGACCGAGCTACTAAGTATCTTGAGAAAGTTACATTACAGCCAGTTTTCTTATGTCTCTTAAGAAGTCTGTTTTTAATGTATTTTAAGTTTATAAGGCTCCATGTAAACCAAGGAGAGTCGGTCGAGGCGGATGGATACTTCCATGGCACGCAAGAGTCGAAGAAAGCGTTAAGCGTTTTGTAGAATGTTTCTAAAGCGATATTAATATCGGTGCATTCCTAGAGATCGGACCAATCAAATAAAGAAATTAAATTGCTTAGTCTCTGAAAATCAGCCTTACGAAAGCAGCGAGTTTTATGAACTCCATGGCGAGACTGAAGGTTGCTAGCAGTAAGGGTTTCAATCGACACCTCAAGCGTTGGGTGGTAAGTTTTTCTGGGGATGAAAAAGGCATGGCTCTGGAAACGCTTATTCCATCTGCATCAAAAACGAAACATAGAACTAGAAGCCGACCAAACGAATTCCTTACGTGCTTTATTTGATAGACGTATATATCGAATACCCTCAGTAAAATCATCGTGTGTTGAGAAAACTAAAGATGGTGAATTCTCGATGTTTGACCAGATAAGTTTATTTTTGTTTTTTTTTTTTAATATTAACTCTGCTTTTTTTTATTGGATCCTCTTAAATAAGAACTAACAATAAGTTTAAAAGTCTTAACTAATACAAATTTGTTCTAAACAGTTGGTTTAATTTTTTTTTTTGCAACTGTTCCGAGATTAAGCGTCCCTAAAAATTTCTTCGCTGGGTTGGTAGGTCCCTTTGTCGGAGACGGGAACGACTGCTGAGCTCGCTAGGTGGTTGGGGTGCGAGGAAAGCTTGCCATGATATTTTTTCGTAAGCTCTGTGATTTCATTGGTGACTGGTGGAATATTTAAATCTCTATGGATGTTTTCGTTCCGAACGTATCACGGTGCCCCAGTGATGATTCTCAGATTCTTTAACTGTGCTCGCTTTATGATGTCAATATTGCTGTTGCTGGCGTTGCCCCATAGCTGTGCGCTGTGTAGAGTAAGAACTTGTGGTCCAGGCTGAGGGGAGAGCCAGCGTTGATGAGCCAGTGTAAGTTGTTCTCTTTGAGCTGAAGATGAATTTTTTTCGCTTCAATGTGCCTGCGCCATGTGAGTCTTCTGTCGAGGTGTACTCCTAGGTACGTTACCTCATCTGCTTTCGGGAGTGGTATGTTGTTCATCAAAAGTGATGGGCAATCTTGTCTGTTTAGCGTAAATGTCACGTGCTTGCATTTTTCCTCATTTACTTTTATTCGCCATTCAGAGAGCCACTTCCCATTGTCTATGAGGTGCAATGCCAGCTGTGCTGTAGCTTGGATTGGGGACCTTGAACGGCTAAGGATAGCTGTATCGTCGGCAAACGTGGACACTGTAAGCCGACTATTTGTAGGAATGTCAGCGGTATAGATGAGGTATAAAGTTGGCCCAAGAACGCTGCCTTGGGGGACTCCGGCCTTAATTTCGTGGTCAGTGGAAGTAGCAGTGTTGCACCGCACTGCAAACTTTCTGTCATATACGTATGACTTTAGAAGTTTGTGTGTGTTTTCGGGTAGAGCTGTTTGAACTTTAAACATTAGGCCGTCTAGCCAGACTCTGTCGAATGCTTGGGATACGTCTAGAAATACGGCTGTACAGTATTCTCGATTTTCAAATGCAGTTCTTATCTCCGCTGTTATTCTATTCAGCTGTTCAATGGTTCGTGGCTTTCGCGAAAGCCAAATTGATAGGCTTAGATTATATTGTGGGCTCTCAGGTGTGGATTCAGTCGGATTAGCAGGCATTTTTCGAATAGTTTCGATATACATGAGAGTAGACTTATTGGTCTGTAGGATGAGGGAACTGTGTGGTCCTTACCAGGCTTCGGAATCATTATAATAATCGATCTCTTCCATCGTTGTGGAAAGAAGCCAAGTTTTGTGATGTCATTAAAGAGCTGCGTTAGGTAGCTAACTGCAGAATGTGGCAGCTCGATGATCATTTCCGGGGTAATAAGGTCGTAGCCGGGACTCTCTCTTGAGATTCTGATCAATACGGACGTGATCAACATAAGCAGCGCGAAAAAACCATAAAAAACGGAGACAGCCCAGCTGGAACAAACCTAAATTGCTCAGAGCCACACCGTGGGAACGCGTAAATGTTCGACTGAGCGAACCAACCAGAAGCAAGTATGTTAAAAAGGTAGAAAAACAATTTCTCATTTTTTCCTTTTCCGAGTGCACTATTTGCGGTGGGAGGCCCACCTGTTAAATGAGCCGGTGGAGCTGTCAACTCGTCGCAGACCAACAGTGCTGCCAGATCTGGTGATCAGGAACTAAATGGACAGAGCAGCGGGGGGACCCGCGCCCACCGAGGATGACGCCATCAGCGTGCCGTCGCTCAGGAAAGCAAGGATATCACCAATCGGATCGCCTAATGGGCCTTTAGACCTAGCCGCGGGAACCCCTACGCCGGCGGTTGTGGCGGTTGTGTTGGAGGATATACTGACTAGCCCCCGAAGTGCGGCAGAGCTGGACAACTCGGCCCCTGTAGCCAGCAGCGATACTAATACGAGCAACCCGAAGGCAAAGGATGTCATCAGCGTGCCCTCGAATAAAAAAGGAAGAAAATCTCCAACGGGATCGCCTATAAGGCCTTTGGACTTCGCCGCGGGATTCAAAAATGAAGATCTGCGGAGTATCCTCGCTAGGATGGGAAACAAAATTAACGCGATACTATCCGCGTTCGAAATTTGGTGTCATGTTATCATAGAGGACAAGAGCGTACTTCTGGAACTCTTGGCTCTCAGCAACAGGGCCATCGAGCTTCACGAAGGCGGCGCTACAGAGAATCTTTCTACGAACGCTTCAACCCAAAACGAGCCCCAAAAGCCTGGAAAAAAGGATACACCAGCAAGGGAACCGCCAAAGGGACAGATGCCCAAAGTTCAGGAGCCTAAAGTACAGGCACCCAAACGCGGCAACTACCCCGCGGTGAGCTCAGAGGGTACAGCTAAGCCCAAAGAAAATGCGCCCAAGCCGCGCAGCTATGCATCCGTCGCCAAGGAGGCTAGCACCGGAGGCGAGTGGAAAAAAGTGCAGCCTAAACGCCTGAGGAAGAAGCCGGAGGCACTTATATTAGAGAAGACGGGAGAGGCCTCGTATGCGGAAATGCTCGGGAAACTGAAAGCGGACCCGAAGCTCAGCGAACTGGGCAAACATGTTCGCAAAGTCCGCAGAACTCAGCAAGGGGAACTACTGCTGGATGTAGAGGGAAAAGTCTCAGACAGCGTCCCCAAATTTAAGACCGAGCTGGAAGCAACGCTAAAGGACATGGCTTCGGTACGCACGGGAACTCAAAGAATAGCACTATCCTGCGGTGGATTGGACGAGGCCACGACAGCGGAAGATCTCCACAGCTGCCTGGTCTCCCAATACCAAGGCATTCAGCTGAAACCAGAGGACTACGTAGGATGCGGGATGGGACTCAGATAGCCTCTGTCCTGATGACCGCGAATGATGCGATCGCGGTCTTAAAGAAGGGCACGGTAACCGTGGGGTGGTCAAGGTGCCGCATCATCCAGGACGTCCGGCCCACGAGATGTTACAAGTGCCTGGGCTACGGGCATCGAGCAACGTCCTGCAAGGCGATCGACCAATCAGACTGCTGCCTGCGATGCGGCGAACGAGGACACAAGCCAAGGGGATGTGTTGCACCACAAAAGTGCCTATTATGCATCGACGCAGTGGATAAAAACCACCCGACGGGCTGTTTCGCGTGCCCGACATACAGAGCCAGCCTTCAAGAAGCGAAGTCCCAGCATAATGCAGGAGCAAATTAAGTTTATTCAGCTCAATGTTAACCATTGCGCAGCTGCTCAGAGCCTCCTGGCTCAAACTGCGGCGGAGCGCAAGGTAGACATCATGCTCCTGAGCGAACCCTATTACCCGTTTCGAGGCAACCCCACAATGATATTGGACGAGACCGGTAAAGCAGCGATCAAGTGTTACAGCAACCTGCACATACAGGAATTGGCGGCCTCGCCGATGCGCGGAATAGCATATGCAAAAATAAAAGGAGTGCATTTTTACAGCTGCTACGCCTCCCCCTAGCGACACCCCAGACCAGTTCGAGGATATGATGGAGGTGCTGGGCAGCCATGCGCGAGGACGCGGCCCGAAGATCATCGCGGGCGACTTCAATGCATGGGCAGAAGAATGGGGCAGCAGGATATCCAATCTCAGAGGCCGAGCAGTTATAAACACAATGCTTATGTTGGACCTGGTACTGCTGAACGACGGCTGCAAAGCAACGTTCAACAACGATAGGGGTTCGTCCTATATCGACATCACCTACACCAGCAGAGGGTTAGTGGAGCTAACGCGAGCTGGACGGTCCACGACGTTGTAACGTTGAGTGACCACGCACTGATTTCCTTCTGCATCCTACCGAAGGGCACGACTGGGGGGCGGCAGAGAAGATCAATCGGGCAAGCCTGGGACTCGAGGAAAATGGACGAGGATATGCTGGCATACCAAATCGACTTACTTCGGATCACAAATGGACACGCAGATTCAATGGCGGCCTTTTTGACCTCATGAAGATGCTTGAGGCAACGTGTGACGCAACCACTATCTTGCCAAGGAGGAAAAAGAGCAGCGCAAGCCCCCAGTGTACTGGTGGAGCGCCAACTTAAGCAAGCTACGCTCGGAATGCCTAAGAGGCAAGGAGAAGGGCGCAACGAGCCAGAGGCAGCACCCAGCACGCAGAACTCATGGAGGCCTTCAGAAGCAAACGCTGAGAGTTTAAGCACGGCATATTGGCTGCCAAAGCGCGAGTTACCACCCCACCCCCTAAACCTCCACGCCTCTAGCATTGTCCACAAGTAACCCGGCCAGCCGAATGCTGAGGAGGCACAAAAATCTATGATTATGTATACATTAAGAACCCATGTACACCTAAAACGAAGCCACTTATATATAAGGAAAACTTGAGTAACCCAGAGCTAGAGGAGACTTCTCCGACACAATAAACTTCACTCTGGTTTTACACTTAGAAGAGCTCAGTCGCATTTTTATTCGTCATTTTTGAACAACTCCACATTTGGTAAACTCCATCAGCCTCACCCAGGACACCTTTGATAACTCCATCAGCTTCCCCCTCTGGACACGATTGATATCTGGCGCAGTCGGTAGGATACACTACACTACACCTAACCATAATCACTTACTTGTAAGTAGGAAAATGTGAGAAACGAAACAAAGCATACTTAAATGTCGACCAGTGACTAGTGACTATAAAGAAATCCGTATAAATTAAAGTTAGTTGTGATACGCCAAATGAAAGACACCCACAAATCTAAATCCCAACCCGCCGCGATGACATGGAATCACCTTGTCGTCGGTTTGCTCTTACCCCATTAGACACATCTTAGTTTTCACCTGATAAATGCAAGTGTGAATGCTGCCATGGTGACATGGAATCAAACGATGATAATCATGTCACCGGTACGCATACACCCTGGTAACGGCATCAAAAAAAAAAAAAAAAATAAAATAAAAAAAATACATATATATACCCATGTGCTTGTGCATATGTACTCTGAATTTTTAATAACACCCTCCCTCCCCACCCCACCAAAAAAAAAAAATAAAAAAAAAAAAAATAATATATTTTTTTTTTTTTCTTCCTTACTACTTATATAATAAAAACAACAACAACACCCCCCCCCCCCCCCCCCCCCCCCCCCCCCCCCCCCCCCCCCCCCCCCCCCCCCCCCCCCCCCCCCCCCCCCCCCCCCCCCCCCCCCCCCCCCTCCCCCCCCCCCCCCCCCCCCCCCCCCCCCGGGTTTTCCTTTATGCGGGTTGCTGGGATTCCTCGGATTGCACTCAGAGCAGCGTCCCGTTGCTCGTGTTCGGCACTATGCGGGCCGACCGAGGGCTCAACGCTCGTGGCGCGGGAACCGCGTGGCACTTGCAGAGGAGGACCGGAGCCCAGCGGATCAGACTTAACTTCAACTAACCAAAACTAATAAAGGAAAACCACAAGCTAATACTTGCCGTGGAACAACACATAATTTGAACCTGATAAAGTATAGGAAAAGGACGCACAAGCAAACACACACAAAAATAAGTAAATACACACGAAATTCAAAATACACATCCATACCCAAGAAGAAATATACCCGTTACATTAAAAAATACCTTAAAATAAGTACACCACCTACCTTTAAGACACACTATTTACATACTTACACACACACTTAAATAAGAACATAATTTACATTTGAGACACATTTTAGGCATACCCACACACTTTCTTGAAGAAAAAAAAACTTGTTCATTGTTTTCTGATCACATTCCGGGTAATTTAAACTCTAATGTCAAAGAAACTTTTCTACAAATTTAGGAAGACTACACGTTCAGTTGTCGGGGCTTCATCAACCACTAATAGGCTTCCTCACCCTACTAGACGATCTGACCCTCTCCTTCCGATTTCAGAAGAACCCATGGCAACACCTTGCCAAAACCCTACAATGGACTCAAGCAATAATTCTGGCCGTCCCACCCCAACTCCCTTAACACCCACTGTCGGTGGAATTAGCTCGGTAATCTTGACGACATTCAAGCCTAAAGACATTTTGGCTTTCGTTGAGCATTTGCCAACTTTTGACGGCATTCCCCGTCAATTAGATAGGTTCATTACCAGCGCGGAGGAAATTCTAATGCTCATCCAAGGAGCAGATCAAACGCCATACGGCTTACTTACTCTGAGGACCATTAGGAACAAAATTATTGATAAAGCCGACGAAGCCTTAGAGCTCGCAAATACTCCCCTGGTTTGGGACGAGATAAAGAACAATCTCATCCGCCTCTATTCGAGTAAAAAAAGCGAAGCCATCTTGTTAAGCGAACTTAACACATTTTCTGACAACCATAGTTTAGGGCAACTGTTCTTTGGTATATCAAAGGTGAGAAGCCAACTCTTCTCTATACTTAAAAACAGTGAGCACAACAACACCGTTATAGACGCCACGAAAGTTGACTATAACGAATTGTGTCTCAACGCTTTTATCACAGGCTTGAGAGAGCCCCTCAAGACATTCGTCAGGCTAAAGTCCCCTTCTACTCTCGAACAGGCATACGAGCAATGCCAAATAGAACAGACCTTATATAGGGCACAACACCATCGGTAAAATAGACCAGAGCAGAGATCCAATTACTCAGATGGTAGAAATCAACGAAATAATAACGGCAATAACAACCGCAACGGACGAAACGACCGAAACGACCGTAGAGGACCGTACTCTAATTCCAACCAGAACAGATCATCTAACTCGTACAACCGTACGCCCCGATCCGGTAATAACGATACCCAAGCCAGTACATCAAACCCCTTCCGATCATCGCCGCATAGTCTGAACAATATAGAGGAGGAACCTCAACCCAACCCGAATTTTCGGCAACCTGCCTCGGGAAGTTAACCGGGTACATAAGTCCGGCCACGCATAGTTCTTCTCTCCCTTTCATTAAAATCAAACTACCCCATACAAACCCTCTGAAATTCCTGATCGACACAGGCTCCACACACTCCTTTATCGATCCAAAATACGTTGATTCTCAAAACTGTGTGACCTTACAAACGCCTATAACACTCAAAACGGCCCTAAATAATTTTACAATCTACCAACATGTATCTATACCATTCCCACCCGAATTTCAAATCACGGGCGAAATGATCCTCCTTCCTTTCAAATTCCACTCCTACTTTGATGGTCTGATAGGAATGGACTTATTATCCTACTTAAAAATAGAAATAGATTTGCCTAACTTAAAACTAAAAACCTCAACTACCACTATTCCCTTATGGACCCATAGCAACTTAACTTCGAACGTGTTTAACATCTCTGGGCACACGAAAGCTGTTTTGCCACTACCAGTGAAAACCAAACAAGGAGATTTCTACATTAACCCAATTTCAATCAATGATGATTTAATAATATCAGACGGTATTTATAGCTCCCAAAACAACACTGCCAATTTCGTTATCACAAACTATAGCGATGAAGATCAGTTGTTGTATCTCGAAAGCCCGATAGAAGGTATGCCATACTCCACAGTCGATAGCGTCGAACTTTTCAACATCACCTCAGTTTCCCCACAACCCTAAGACACCGCAACATCCTTCCAACCCCTAATACCGAGAACCTATCCCCTGAAGAGAAGCAGGGGCTACTTTCACTTTGCAAGAAGTATTTAGATATCTTCTACAAAGAAGGAAACCCATTTACCTTCACCAATAAGGTTACACACGCCATAAAAACTATAGACGATACCCCCTTCATACAAAATTCTATAGGTACCCCTACATCCACAAAGAGGAAGTTGCAAAAAAGCAAATAGAATCAATGCTAGACCAAGACTATCATCAAATCTAGCTATTCCCCGTGGAGCGCCCCCCCCCCCCCCCCCGCCCCCCCCCCCCCCCCCCCCCCCCCCTATGTTTGAGTTCGTTCCCAAAAAAATTACTACTACGGCGAGAAACAAAAATGGCGTCTTGTCATCGACTATAGGAAACTCAATGAAAAAACTATATCTGATAGGTACCCCATACCTAACATTGCAGACATCTTAGACAGACTGGGCAAAGCCAGATACTTTTCTACACTCGATCTTGCAAGTGGATTTCACCAGATAGAAATGAACCCTGATGACATACCCAAAGCTGCATTTACAGGAGGTCATTACGAGTTCGTCAGGATGCCGTTTGGCCTCAAAAATGCTCAGCCACCTTCCAAAGGGTGATGGACAATATTTTTGGGGACCTCATCGGAACCATCTGCCTAGTCTATCTGGACGATATAATAATTTTCTCAACTTCTCTACAAGAGCACCTTACACACTTAAAAACCATTTTCGAAAGACTTAGACCATCTGCTAACTTTAAAGTACAACTAACCAAGTCCAACTTCCTCAGGAAGGAGACGGAATTCCTTGGCCACATCGTTTCACAAGAAGGTGTTAAACCTAACCCCAATAAGATCGAAGCCATTAAAAACTTCCCATGTCCTCACAGTAAAAAAACAATTAAGTCCTTTCTCGGCTTGTTAGACTATTATAGGAAATTCATTAGGGATTTTGCAAAACTTACCCAACCCATGACGAATAAGTTAAAAGACAACAATAAGTCGATTATAATAGATGACGACTTTAGGGAAGCCTTCGAGTCATGTAAAACCCTACTTTCTAATGACCCAATCCTCCAATACCCAGACTTTACTAAACCTTTTACATTAACCACGGACGCAAGCAATTTCGCAATAGGAGCTGTCTTATCACAGGGTCCCGTAAACAATGATAAACCCGTATGTTTTGCTAGCAGAACCTTGTCAACTGCGGAAACAAACTATTCCACAATTGAGAAGGAGATGCTGGCTATTATATGGGCGGTGCAATACTTCAGACCCTACCTCTTTGGCAAGAGATTTACCATAGTCACCGACCATAAACCATTGACTTGGTTAATGAACTTCAAACAACCCAATTCTAAGATAATTCGGTGGAGACTTCAGCTTCAAGAGTACGATTTTGAAGTTGTCTATAAAAAGGGGTCTCAAAATGTAATTGCTGATGCCCTCAGCCGATCAGAGACCTCTATCATCCATTCTGAAGTATTACCGACTCCCCAAACCGTTTGCCCTATTTCGGAAAAACCCCTTAATGATTTTAATTTCCAGCTCCTTTTTAAAATAGCCCCGAATATAAACTATATCACGCTGACCCCGTTTAAACATAAACTTAGGAGGGAATTCTCTAGACCCGACTTTCAATATAATGACATGGTTACCATTCTTAGACAGTCACTTAAACCAAACAAAACATGCGCAGCATTTGCCCCCGATCACGTATTTCTAATAGTGGAAAAAGTCTACCAGACCTATTTCTCTGCCAACAGTGCATTCAAACTTGTTAGATGTTTGAGTTTACTCCCCGAAATAACTGATAATACGGAAATCGAGAAATCTATAACCGACTATCATCGACAACAGTAATCATCGTGGTGTAGATGAGACATATTTCCACTTAAAAAGGCAACAATTTTTCCCCCATATGAAGGAGAAAATTACTCGGATGATCAGAGAATGTGAAACATGTTTGAAATTAAAATACGATAGACAACCTCAAAAGACTTCGTATCAAATACCCGAAATACCCTCAAAACCGTTGGACATTTTACATATAGACATCTACACGATTAACAAAAACTACAACCTTACCATTATTGACAAATTCTCCAAATTATCCTATAGCTAATAGGAACTGTATTAACGTAGTTAAAGCGTTAAAACATTTTATCTCCCAATTTGGTATCCCCAAAAAGATAGTCTATGACCAGGGAGCAGAATTCGCTAGCGACATGTTCAACAAATTCTGTACTCAATTTAATATTGATCTACATGTTACGTCTTTTCAACAATCTTCCAGTAACTCTCCCGTTGAACGGCTACACTCAACATTAACTGAAATCTACAGAATAGTACTTGATGCTAGGAAACAGCAGAAACTCAATAGCGAACATGACGAGATAATGTCCGAAGTTCTAATTACTTATAATAACGCAATTCATTCCGCGACTAAACATACTCCCTTCGAACTATTTAATGGACGCACCCATATATTCGATCAAACAATCAAGTTCAATAATGAACATGACTACTTGACAAAATTAAATGAATTCAGAGAAAAATTGTACCCCATCGTTACAGAAAAACTTTCAAACGACATAACTAAGAGAACCCTTAAATTAAATGAAACTAGAACAGACCCTATAACCCTTGAACCCGACACTCTAATCCTTAGGAAGGAAAACAGACGGAACAAAATTACCCCTAGGTTTTCCATCCACAAAGTTAAACACGACAAAGGCCTTCTAGAAACTTCTAGAACTTCTAGAAATCTTCTAGAAATCAAAAATTACACAAGTCAAAGATTCGAAAGATAGTCCTGAAAAATTCACCTTGGGTCGAAAAGCCATCTCTGTCCGTTACCTAAACCCGTTTCCACCCCAATAGCCAGATTAGAACTAGGTAACGACAGATACTAACGACTACTAACGACAGATAACCGAAGATAACTATAAACATAATTCCCAAGTTCATCTCAAATGAACAGGAAATAGATAAAATAAAAAAGATATTGGAAAAAAAATATTACGAAGAAAATGTATACAACTTCCTACAAATTAACACGCTAAGCTACGAACAAAAAATAATTTGTAATATTAAAATACCAATATTTAAACAGCCTGGTTATACCCTCGCAAGACTAGTTCCATTACCCATAAATAACACTTATTTTATAATTACCCCAAACTACTTAGCCTGTAATACTAATAATAAGAAATATCATATGACACGGAGATGCCCTAAACTAGATGACACATTCTGGTGCGACGAGGATTTTTTTTTTTATCGACACACCTGGACACTCTATACTCTGCTCGGACTGCTAGCATCCTTAGCAATAATCTCATGGCTGCACCGACGAACGAAGCACATCGTCCATGTCCATGAAGATCATCGGCTGCCGATCTACGCACCGTCCATACCTTCGCTATGGCCGTCGCTTCGAACTGGGGAGGGAGGAGTTACCACCCCACCCCCTAAACCTCCACGCCTCTAGCATTGTCCACAAGTAACCCGGCCAGCCGAATGCTGAGGAGGCACAAAAATCTATGATTATGTATACATTAAGAACCCATGTACACCAAAAACGAAGCCACTTATATATAAGGAAAACTTGAGTAACCCAGAGCTAGAGGAGACTTCTCCGACACAATAAACTTCACTCTGGTTTTACACTTAGAAGAGCTCAGTTGCATTTTTATTCGTCATTTTTGAACAACTCCACACTTGGTAAACTCCATCAGCCTCACCCAGGACACCTTTGACAACTCCATCAGCTTCCCCCTCTGGACACGATTGATATCTCGCGGGCCTATAAGGAACTGCTAGAGACCGTGGATAGAGAGCCCTGGGGACTCGCCTACAAACTCGTAGCTAACAAGCTAAGGAAGAGAGAGGCAACTCCAACTGACCCGGATGTTCTGGCTAGCATAGTAGCAGAACTATTCCCAAGGCAGACCACTCTATGGCGGCCAACAGCAGTAGAAAAGCCAAAAACTAGTTCTGCTGCCGAAAGGCAAGGGATCAGCACACGCCGCAACTAGCTACCGCCCGCTGTGCCTACTGGACATCGTGGGCAAGCTATTCGAGCGCATCCTATATGCTCGAATAGAGGCAATCACCGAGGGCAGCAACGGCCTAGGTACGCAGCAGCACGGATTTCGGAAGGGCAGGAGCACTCTGGACGCACTTATGGCGGTGAGAAACATCGCCGAGAACGCTCTCGATGGCGATAGATGGCTGGGTGGAAGGAAGGAGTACTGCGCAATTGTCACGTTGGACGTGAAGAACGCCTTCAACACCGCCACATGGCCAGTAATCCTCAGCGCCATGCATAGGATGGGTATCCCGGAGTACCTCAGGATCGTCGTTGGAAGCTACTTCACGGATCGTGTCCTCTGGTACGACACGGACGCCGGCCCGAGATGCTACAGTGTTTCTGCAGGAGTCCCACAAGGATCTGTGCTTGGACCAATCCTGTGGAATATCATGTATGATGGAATCCTGGGCATCAACAAGCCCTTAGGAGCTGAGCTACATTGCTTTGCGGACGATGTGGCAATAACTGTAGTGGCCAAGACAATAGCAGTCCTCGAAGAGAAGTGCAACACGACAATTACTATGGCCACCGACTGGCTAGAGAAAGCCGGCTTAACAATTGCGGCGCACAAGACCGAGGCTGTTCTATTAAGCAGCAGGAAGAAGGTGGAAAGAATGCTGATCACGGTCAACGGGACACAGGTGGCATCACAAGACTCCTTAAAATACCTGGGAGTAATGATAGACCACAGGCTAGCTTTTAAGGATCATGCTAGCTACGCAAGCAGGAAAGCAGCAATAACAACTGCGTCCTTGTCCAGGCTCATGCCCAATGTAGGAGGTCCAAATTACCCGGCAAGGAAACTACTGGTGGCGGTAGCCAAGGCAACGCTGCTCTATGCTGCACCAATATGGAGCAACGCCACCAAGAAAGGCACTTACTTGAAAGGAGCACGAGCGGCGGTACGGTCTATGGCCCTTAGGCTCATTAGAGGCTTCAGGACCATATCTGGAGACGCAGCACTAGCACTGGCAGGCTTGCCGCCAATCGACCTTGAGATAAAGGCTATTTGTCAGGTCCGAGAAGGTGCTACCCGGCTGGAGGCTCACGAGCGACTGATGGGAGAGTGGCAGAGTAGATGGATAACATCGCAACGGGGGAGGTGGACCTACCAACACATCCCCGTTTCAACGGCGTGGGCCAACTGCCACCACAAAAAACTGGACTACCACCTCACCCAGTTCCTCACGGACCATGGTTGCTTTCGGGCGTACCTACTCCGGTTCCACCACGTAGAGGCAGCTCAATGCCTCCACTGCCCCGATGCTGAGGAAACAGCAGAGCATGTACTCAAGCACTGCTCCAGGTTCACGGATGAGAGGGTGCAGCTAAGGGCGCTGTTCGGTGCCCTGCTCAGCCCTGGCGGCTTGATCGCGGCCATGATGGAGAACAGCGACTCGTGGGAGCGGGAACATAACATCATCAGGGATATGATGAAGCGGGTCCGAGCCGACGAGATGGCCAACAGAGCTGAAGGCTAATACAGGCGACGTACATCTATACGGAGGCAGGAGGAAAACTACCCAGCGAAACCAGGGATGAAGGACGTGCGCCTCTAGGCCATATAACAAGGAAGGGAGTACAACCAGGCTCCACATCCTGCTCACCGACGAAATAACTTGACTGGCAGTCCCGGTGAGCTTGTAAAGAACAGAAGAGCATACGGAGGTTTTTGTTTTTAGTACGTAGGCATAATCTATACTAGGAGGGTTATGAATCGTGCATGCCACCTATGGACGGTAGGTGGTATCTTTGAAAGATTTTAATTTTCCTACCGTAAGGCATAATAAAAAATAAAAAAAGTCGTAGCCGGGCGATTTTTTCGGCCTGAGATTTTCATTAATTATATTAGATATTTCGTTTGGACGAAACACAATTGGGGTGTGTTGCTGGTTGCAGTTTTCGTTTGATTTCGGTAGCGGAAATGTGCTAGAAGCCTCGTTTGGCGCAAATACATTTTGTAGGTGAGCGGCAAATGTGGTGGCTCTGTCTGCATCACTACGTGCCCAGCCGCCTGAGGAATTCCTTATGGGGAAAACGGTTTCAGTCGGCGGGCGAAGGGTTGGGTGGGCTTTCCACAGTGACTTATGTTTAATACCTGTTGGTGAAAGTTGCTCTATATATCGGTTTTGAGCGTATTCTTCCTCTTGTTTCAGAGCGTTGGTCAGCTTCCGTGTGGCTATTTTTAGCTTTTGTTTTGCAGATGGTGATCTGGAAGATTGCCATTCTCTACGTAAGCGTCGTTTTGCGTGGACGAGTTGCTCGATTTGTGCGTTAGTCTTATTCGGATTAATTGTAACCTTTGTGGTTTGAGGTGTTGCATTTTGAGCTGCTTCCGTAAGAATGGATTCCAGTGTACCTGTGCAGCTCTCTATATCAGGTTCAGTATTGAGTTTTGGGCTTAGCTCAATGTGTAAACTTAAATATTTTTTATACCTTAGCCAGTTCGTTTTGTGCGAAGTCAGTCTGTAAGGTGGTTTTACATTTTCTGCGTACCGGCTGAGATGAATTAGTACAGGACAAAAGACCAGAGAAGTTTAGGTAAATTAAAGTCCTCTAGAGTCACTAGCAGGTCACTGTCGGACATGCGATTAGAAACCAGCTAAATGCCAGGTCTCTGTGAAGACTAAAATTTGGGATGCAAAAGATGAACTATCAGAACGCAGTTTAGGGAGCTTACTCTGTAGCCCCCTCGTATTTTGATAGGTAAGAGTGATAGATGTTGTTAGTTTGTTGAGGATGAAGGTTTAGGTACGGAAGACGAAGACGGTACAGGGTTTTTAGGTTTTGGGAGTTTAACTACCACAGGCTTATTAAGTTTTTTTTAAGTGTACTCGGCTAATGTTCTTGAACGAATATGTTGTCCGGCCAGTTAGTATATTTAAAATTTCTAATATCCTCTACAACGGCCTTAGATTTGGCTTGGATATATGGCGAGATACCACTCTCTGAGGTGTCAGGGGGAAGCCGTGAAATAAATATGTGTTTAGAGGGGAGAATCATCTGTAGGGGTATTGTGTTACGGTTGTTAAGATCGCGACATCAGTCCGTACCGGGGGTCCGGACGGTGGTTTACCCTTAGCAGTGGATTTTAAGGGGGTCGACTCTACTCGTGCCAGAGGAATCACCTGAAGTGATGCCCTGGATGGTAATTTAGACGAGTTATGCTCAACTATGGAGTCAAATTCAGAACCCGTATTTGTGTTTCCAACTCCTGCTCTTGGGTTGGTAAGAGTTATGAGCGGCTGCATGGTCGTCAGTGATATCAGTGCATACGGATTCCCTAATAGCGGTTTTTTACGCTACTTTTACGACTACTAATCTCCAACTACGACTGCAGCGAGTGATTAGCATCTTTAAGCATCAGCCCACATCGCAGTTCTGTGACAGTGAAGAAAGCAACGCGGTTAGCCACGACTATTACCCTTTGCATCAACAAACTACTAGTCACGTAAGCACAACCGTCGGCGAGAAGTCGTCGGTTAGGACTTGGACTATACGTAAGAGCGGCCACCGACGACTTCTTACCGGCGTCTATTTCTAACGGAAATAAATAATTTTATATATCTTAATATATAAAATATACATATATATTATATACATATATAAAATATACATATATATTATATACATATAATAAATGTGCATATTATTATATAATAAATATATATATATTTATTTTTTATATATACACTGTAAAAATATTTAATAAAAAATAGTCTTTTAACCATAATTGATATATATCACTGAATTGTGTATAAAATAAAAATCATAATTGTGATACTATCTAAATTTTATTAAGTTTTTAAATACATATAAGGCAATCAAAAGATACACTTCTACTTACATACATACTTGTAGTTACGGTTACCCTTAAAATAATATTGCATTCTTGTTTTACATAAATATCTGGGGAAAAAATGTTTCAAATCTTTTGGCCATCTCCCCTTTTCGTCTTCAAATTTCAAAACTTAATTTATTTTAAATTGACTAGTTTACATCCCACAGACGTTTTTTATTAATAATTTTCAAAACACACAAATAAGGTATATGTAGAGCAATGGAGTATTTAAAAACAGGATCTTTTTTAATTTAAAAAAACTTTTGGTGTCCTTGTTTAAATTTTTAATGCTTTTTATTTTACTTACACTTTTCACCAATATTTCGGAGCCCATTTATTTAACTAAAAACATATTTGCTTGTTTTAATCTTAATTATTTAAACTTCAGATATAATAATCTTTTGTATTTTTATTTAAATTATCTTATTTTTAAAAATTTGACTAGAAGCAAAGGTCTATTTTGGTTTATATTTTCAAAATCCATTTACAGGAGCTTCAGCTTATTCATCTACTATATCTACATACATACAACGTGTTGGACTCAGAAGTCCAATATCAATACCTTTATTGAAAACCAAGCCCTAGAGTTTAACCTGTAACGAAAGTTCAATTTTAAAATTTTAAAATATTTCAAAGAGTTAAAAAAAATATACAAACAAGAAGGAAAATTCGGGCCCAAAGCTATATGTAGTGTACATATACCGTTGTAATTTTATTACGATTTCTATTCTTAAGAGGATTAATCCAATTGGGGGGTTGAAACCTCATTTAATTTTTTTGTAATTATAAATTTTATGTTCTCGATGATTGATGTTCTCGAAAATATTGAATGCCACTTTTTAACGAAGTTAAGATTTTGATCAAATGGTTATAAAATAATAAACAGATATTCCATAATCCATCAAAATATTAAATATAGTATATAGAAAACAAATTAGTATCGTTAAACGTATCGATTAATTCCCCAACAAACGCGTGTAAAAAAACTTTAAGAGTTTTAATTATTTATCGTACGAAACTACAATACTTCTGCAGATATGTTCCTATATGAAAGGCATACTTCAAGTCGGTAGGTTTAAAACAGAAGGAAGAATTATATAAAGTATTATAGGGTTCAAGCTGTGTCACTAAAATTAATTTTTATACGCTCTATGTAGTAGTACAGGGTGCGGCAGCATAACTTTCCTTTTTAAAATGCGCGCCATTCAGTTGATGTCATAGCGGAGCGCTTGTGGTCCCGTTCAAGAGGGGCTACTGCAAAGTTTTGTCCCGACACGGTTCAGTCGCCATCATGCGTTGGAATAGTGAGGAGCGTGCCTTTGCCGTTGAGGCCTACTTTTTAAGCGGATGTTCGGTTATTACAACACTTCGCTTCGAATCGCTTTGATTTAGCCCCGTCGGCTCCCGTCCCAGACCGCAAATCAATTGTTACATGGTTCACTACATTCAGGTAAACTGCAAGTGCAACAAAAGGAAGAACTGGAGTCCCTCGACCCGTTAGATCACCTGAGAACATTGAAGCAGTGAGAGCGTCAAAATTGCGATCTCCACGGCGTTCTGCGCGCAAACACGCATCTGCCCTTGGACTATCCGATCGTTCTGTGAGAAAAATTCTTCATGATGATCTTCAATTTCATCCGTATACGATGGCGATAGGGCAGGAACTTTTAGAACGTGACTTAAATTCTCGGATGAACGCGTGTGAGCTTCTTCTTGATGTCATTCCAGAGGGTACTATTGTTTTTTTTAGTGATGAAACACCGATCTGTCCCCTTGTAATTTTTTTCAATGGGGTTTTTTGAAATCCCGTGTTTATGTGAACCGTCCAATAACCCTACAAGATTTGAAAACCAACATGCAATAAGAAATTGCCAACATAACACCTGCTATGCTAACAAGAGTCACGACAAACGCCAAAAATCGGTTTACGCAATGTATGGAGAATGGGGGACGTCACCTATCAGATTTCATCTTCAAAAAATATAAATAAAAACTTTAAACATGCACCTACATTATAAAAATAAATAAATATTTTCTGATGCCTACAATAGTTTTCATTGAGTTCTGAAAAAAGGAAATTATGCTGTCACACCCTGTATAAAAAAGATGGTTACATTGACGAAAAGCATTGCGTCGTCCTCCCCTTCTTGTCCCTTTAAAGGAACCCTATGATAACGTAGTGATTCTGACCCCAAAAAGTATATGTATGCTTGATCAGCATCGGTCGACCTATCCATGCCCGTGTGCCCGTATAAACGCATGAATTATAGGACATAGAAATAAAATATTTCGCGGGTAGACCCGTGTAGTTTGCCGAACTTTTGTGACAAAAAATTTAAATTTTTTATAGTTAAAAAAAAGTTTTACTCCGAGCTATATTAAAAGATCTACCGATTGGCGAACACTTCGCCCCCGAACGTATATAACAACAACAATAAAGAATTATCGTTACAACCACCTTTGCAGCGCCCCTGCCCATCTGTCACGTCCACTGTCCCCCGCCTTCAACTAACAGTTCTACAAGCGAATCAAAATACATCATATTTACTCGTCCTGATAACAACTTTTTACTTGTAAATCCGTTTTTGATGGTAAAAAAGGTAGTTGACTCCGCCGGCAGCCGAAGAATGTGATAAAACAAAATAAACGAAATTAAAGTCCGAAAAATATTGACAAAAGATAAATATAACAAATTATCTGAGACTGGATTAATTATTCTAACCTTTGAAACAATCACCTTACCCAAAAAATTATGGATTGGATACGAAGTCCCCAAGTAGTCAGACCATACATCCCCCTCCGATATGGTGCTACAACTTCCTCAGATTCGGACATACGACAAAAATTTAAAAAACCCCAAAGTATACTCCAACTACGACAAGACAGAACACATTGTTAATAATGAAACATGCACCAACGCACCTACTTGCATCAACTGCGAATACAAAGATGACGAATCCAAAACCACAATGCAATGGATAGAACCTCTCCTTTATCAAGCGAAAAGAACTGACTGCCATCATAAGTCTACAAAACTTCGACTACAAAAAGGCCCGATGGCAGACGATTTCAACAGAATGGAACACATTCGATGACCTTTGCGGAGATGATAATTTCCCCATCTTCATCAACATATTTACCCACGACCATACCACCAACGAAAAATGCCACTCTTCAAATTAAAGGAAGCTAACTGGGATAAATTTCTAATTCACACTCACAACATCAACCCACTATACCCTCCTTTGACTAACATCAATAAAGAAGCATTAACAAAATAATCATCGAAAGCCGCCAACCATACAATATCAAAAACTTTATTAAATAGATACACACACAAAGTTCCTTGGTGGAACAAAAACTTATCAGACCTACAACCAAAATAAACACAACAACTGGCATGAAAAATACTTTAAAGACGCATTTTACCAATAAGGTATGCATTCCACAATTAACCAAATGACCAAAAATATGCCCAACGGACCAAAAATAATAACGTACATCAAACTGAAGTTTCATGAATGAAAAACAGAAAAATAACAGAACAAATAGGAAAAAATAATTTACCCATCTTCCTCCTCGATAACGGCATACCACAAGGATCTCCAATATAACGTACAGGCCACGTCCCACCCAACAGGCTCGTAGATCCGAGAGATTAAAGTGTAGAACACGGTACGACGAATTGGTGAGAATTGAGGGTTTGATAGAAGAGAAAGTACAACTTAAAGTAGTGCCAACGAGGCCGTTATAGTGAGAATACATTTCACTAAAAGACTCATGTTGGGTATATGTTGTCAACAACATCTTAGGAATAAAGGACTAAACTTTCTAGAGCGTCTAAAAGGAATGTTACATTTTAGGCATATAGACCCTGGCTAGCTGAATTACCATTTATACGGTTATGTAAAAAAACGACACCCAACATCTTTTTACGACTTGTTAGAGATAGTAAATTAATTTGTAAGAGTCTGCTAAAATAAATATGGAAGTGTAGTTTTGTATGACCCGTACTCCAGTATCGGACGGATTTAACATAATTATAAGCTTTTAGTTTATATAACTATAAGGGTTATTTAATTCCTTAGACCATCTTTTAATTAACACAAGCACACCTTGGCTTATCCTTATTAATCAACGTGAAAAATGTAAATCATTAACCTGAGGTAATCTTTTCAAGGAAATCTTATAGAGACAGTAAGAGGCCTGGTTAGTGCTCGAGTGATAAAAAGGTATATGCATACATTTTGATCCATTAAGTTTTAAGAGATTGGTAGAACACCATTTTTTGCCATTGTCAAAATCGGACTAAAGTTTACATTGGGAACAAAGTTTAACAACGTCTGCAAACATAAGCACCAGAGAGATTGTAAGAGCAGGGGCTAAGTTATTCATAAATTCCTTATGAAAGTCCCGATGTAGCTCTGACAAAGAGGGACTGTGCATCTTTAAAAGGGTCTTTCAGCTAAGTAGCTAGAAATACAAATGAGGAGGTGTGGAAATCCCAAAAAATAGAGCTTACTCAATAGGAGTGAGTGATTAACAGAGTCAAATGCTCTTCTGGGGTCAGTGTAGATAATATCTGTTCGTAGGTCATTTTGGAAGCCATCTCTAATAAAGGACGTCAGCTTCAAGATTTTTGTTGTGTTGGAACAGCGCTGTATAAAAACTTGTTGCAAGGGAGTAATAATGGAACTGTTGTAGATGTGGCGTGGGCGATTTTTCAAAAAACTTTGGAATTGCGGACGACATACGTCAACGATTTTTAGTAAATGATCAAATTAAAAAATAAACAAGTGAGAAAAGTTATCTTCGGCTTGCCGAAGATGGTATACCCTTGCAGATCTTTACAAAGTTGCAATAAGTACTTGTGTAAAAATCAGAAGTCTTTTCAAAATTATTGGTATGGCTATGTCAAATGAATAAATGTTGAATTCGGTTGCAATAGGTTGGAAAACAAAAAAATTTTCCATACAAAGACTTGTTTTCATATCGGTCGTTTGTATGGCAGCTATATGATACAGTGGTCCGATCCAGATCAAACTTTTAATCATGAATGACTATGTCAAATGAAAAAATGTTGAATTCGGTTGCAATAGCTTGAAAAACAAAAAAGTTTTCTATACAAAGACTGGTTTTCATATCGGTCGTTTGTATGGCAGCTATATGATATAGTGGTCCGATCCGACCGATTCTTAAACTTCATGTGCGTGCAACAAAAATAATGATTTGGTAAAAATTTCAAAACGCTAGCTTTAAAGCTACTGTCTATTTTTCGCATAAAAACAGACGGACAGACGGACATGGCTATATCGACTCGGCTGTTGATGCTGATCAAGAATATATATACTTTGTGGGGTCGGAGATGCTTCCTTTAATGCGTTACATATTTCTGGACAAAATTATAATACCCTTTTTCAAGTGTATAAAAAATAGAAATCAATAATATAACGTGCAATCGACAAATGTCAACTGCTTAACATATCATAGGAAACGAGCCAGCTGAGAAAACAGCAAAATTGGCAGAAAAATGCACACACAACAAAAGTGTAAAATACATTAACAAACTTGTTGTTCAAGCATTTAACATGTGCATTGATAAAAAGATAAAAATGAATAAAAAGGGATCGAAACAACAACCAATAATAAACAATGTGTATTAGGACCGATCCCTTCAAGAATAAATACACTGGATAAGGTCACAACTAGATAATACATAATGCATTTTTATGACTGATATATATATAAATAGTAGATATCAATTCAAGAACCGAATTGTAAGATTTTTGTCTTTCTTCAGATGTTGATGTATGTATATGAATAAAACAGTTTCCAAACTCCGCCTGGAACCCTCGAACCTTACACACAATCGTCTGTTACTATACGACCTCGACCCCAAACACGCAACTGACCCCTCTGTGAATTTGCGGACCCCTTAACATGGAACATATCCTGGAACTACACCCAACAATACAAGCCAAGCAAACATCCTAAAAAGTCTAAAGCTATTGATTACCTGAGAAATCCTTCTAGGATAATATTAAAACTATAACGAGTTTTTTAAAAGAAAAAAATATGTAGCATCTAGCTTTATCACTATGTTAGTTTAGTTTTGTAAACTACTCACATACATATATACAATTATTGTATTCAAGATGTTACAATTGATATGAGAACTATAATACAAATACCGTATATACCGTATACAAAGAACAAATTTTGAGTTATATTGAACACCACATAATTCATAATTCTTATATCTATATCTATACTGAATTTAAAATTTGAACGCCATCTTGCCGAATATAACAACTAAGAACTCTACAGTTTTACAAAAAGATTATTATTAAATTTAAAAATTATCAAATCTTGTTAAAAAGTTGATTCATACCTTTATTTCATCCATATATGTTGGGTTGATGATATCGTCAATACAAATGAGGGTGTCTACTTCATGTACATCATGGCGATAGCTTGCTGGCCACTGCATATTGTCATTAGAATCTTGGTCGTGTTCAGTCAAACAATCTGTACATTTTTCATCCGTCTTCAATGCTTTTTCAAGAACTGACATCTTTATAATTTGGTGGTTGTCAATTGATTTTTGTTTCACCCTTACCAAGTTCTTAATGAGTTTAGTACGTGACTGTGAGCATATGAGACTATTTGCGCGGTGATGGCTGCAATCTAAAGCGTTGCAACCAACATCGGCGGATGATATCGATTGTAACAGTTCTGTTTTTATGCTTGATCTTGTTGAGATTGTATGAATATTATGCTGTCACAACATTTCACCGCGGTGGTCAGTGCTTTCTCCATGATTAGCAGTTTCGTCTAAATCAAAATCGTGACTTTCCAACTCCAGCTCCATATCAGCCTCATCATTAAACGTTCCAAGGGGCGATATAGCTGTTGTGTGAAGGCTTGAATAATTCTCATGCGATAAGCTATTGCCTAAAGAGTGATTATTGCTAGTGGTCAAGCATGGTGTTTGACTAAGGCTGTGAATTTGGTCTTCGTCCTGACTATCCTGATCTTGTTGCCGGCTTTGCATTAAATGAGTGGAGTTATTTGGGTCATCGTCACGCCATTTATCCATCGATCTTCTACGCGCATTCATAAAGAAATTTCCTACCGTAGTTGGCTCTAAACCTAGCTGCCGGGCTATAGTGACTTGCATTTCCTTTGATGGTCTTTTGGTCTCCTTAAAATTATAGGCATTGATTAAGAATAGTTAAGAAATATAGTAGGTACTAAACTTACTTTAAAAATGGCTTGTAAAGTTCGTCGCTGGAGATCTGTGAAAACTAAACGTGGCTTTTTTGGTTGTGTTATTTGCTCGATTTGCGCTTCTTCCTTTCGCCGACAATTCGCGCTGTTGAGGGAGATATTACAGCCAGGGGTTGTTAATGCGGTAGTTAAAGATCCGTCCAGTACATCTGCAGTTTTTTATGATACAATTTTAATAGTTAAAGTTAGCCAATATTTAGATTTAAATGTCTTTACCGTTTGGAGAAATCGTTGGTCCAATATTGCAGTCTATCACGGTCATAGTCGATGTGGAGCCAGGAGATACTGCCGTTGGTCCAGAGGAACCGCTTAAAGACGTTCCAGACACCATCTGCGCTCGTTGAGGAATTTGAGCGGCAGCCATCCGGAGAGCGGACATGCGCTGAAATTCTGGCTCCTGAAGCCATTTGTACATTCTGCGGAAAGTTTCGCGGCCAGATTTTAACTTGGACCATGGTTTTGGATTTCGGAGTAGATCTGACAGAGTACCTTGTGAGCGACATAAGACGCGTTGTGCGAAAATTGCCTGTGGTATACTGTATCTCTTTAGTTCGGCGGAGATACGCTGGGCCAGTTCTTTCGTATTGATCTCGTCCATGTCATTGGAAACAGAAGATCGGCTAATCCCTCCACTAGCAACAGATACATGCTTGGGAGAAGTGGAGGCAATCAGTTTCGCCTGTGGTTCCTGCTGCACACCTCTGAAACCATTTAAAGAAACTGAATTGGGCTGTTGATTCTTGCCACTACCCAAGTTTAAAGATGCAATGCTATGTGAGCTGGACAGTTCTGATGAAGTATTAACTTCTTGAGACTTTGATAAAAAATACTGTGGTTTCTGAGCGCGGCTACTTTTATGTACTTCTGCAGTGGGTGGTGTTGGTGTTAAGGACACAACTACCGACAAACTTGACATTGAATTATTAATGTTTGGTAAATTCACAACCGATGTAGGTGAATGGAGTGGCAGCGACAATACGGATCCACCTGAGACTGAGTGTGGACTCAGGGTAGGACTGTGTTGTAATCCAATCGTAGAGCTGGTGGATGAAGTCGTACCCATCATCAACTCATGGTCTTGATGGTTTCCACTGTATGGCGTTTCATAATGTCCTACTAAAACATTTTCGCCTATAACTCTATTTGGTGACATGCAAATACCTTGCTTTGGTAATGTAACTGGCAGTAGTTGAATTCTATGGCATTGGTCATGGTTTTGCTTGTCTCTATTGATATGACCATGCTCACGAACCTGCCCATCGTCATGACCGACTTGCGTCGTAGAACTTTTCTTATGGCCATTAACACTTAACTGAAGATGAGTTGAGTTTGATTGCGTTGTGAGTAACACACGTCCTGAAGCATTGTCAGCGTGCATGTCACAGGAAACTACCATCCCAGAGAGACCATTCGAAGGTGAAGTAGAATAATTGTGAGGTGGTGAAGAAATCAGGGACGATAACTTCTCATAAGAAGAAAATGGTGATTGAGCTTCGGTTAATACACCTAAGCCAAGATGATTATTGCCTATAGGAATGGAAAGGCCAGGTACAGAGGTACAATCATTATCGCCGCACCCAGAAGTAGTACCATTGCTACTAACGCATGTATTATCACCGGATAAATTGTTAGTTTCCGTGCCATGACCCACTTCTCCTCTATTGTTAGCGTCAACATCTCCTCGAGAAATATGTCCTGAATATGCAAATTTTTCGGACATTGTAGATATAGGAGGTAAAGGTTGAATAGGAGTTAAAGTGGCATATGAAGTTGGGCTAAAGTCAGGTGGTGATAAACGATCATTCACTGAAGTAAGTGTCTGATACGAACTGTGGTCTATAACAGGGCTAAGTAACTGCACACGCTCTCCCGAATCTCGCTCCTCATCATCTTCATCCTCTCTATCGGCATCCGCGTCATCATCAATGTCTCTATGGACTTCTCCATGCACATTTTTTTCAGTTTCTTGCGCTTGAACAATAACCGATAACACCTCACCGTGCATACTACTTAGCGCTAAATCCATCTCAGTTGATCTGTGAAGTTGTCTTTGGTGCGTTTCGGCATTAATTTGATGATGTAAGTGGAGTCTATGCGGACCATGCGATGGCTGTTGCTGTCCCAGAAGCTGTTCGTGGTGTGCATTTAAGGTAACCTCGTCATCGTCGCTGCCGCCTCCGTCAGAAGACAAGCCTATGTCATCGACTTCAACCCCAAGATTTGTATTAACGTTAGTTGAATCTAATTGAACTCGATTAAAAGTATTCGACCGCTCCGGTCCTCTCTCGTTAATAATAACAAACTTATGCCCCTCCTTCATTTGAGGCAGTACAGCCTGCGACATTGTTTCTACAGTCAGTGAGTCTAAGCTTATGTCTGAAGCAACAAAATCTACAGGGCTGCTATTAATTATCCGTGAATTACATTCCTGCTCCTGACATTCTGGAAGTAGCCCCAATGGCAAAGTTAAGGCTCTCGGATTGTTTCGCGAAACCGTTTGATAAGCTGCCTGTTCATTTTGTTGGCCCAAGTCGACAATGACCATATCAACGGAATCTCGCCTAGAGCCACAACTTGAGGCGTTTTTTCTATCAACACTTAAAATTTCCGCCGAAGGAGAGGCGCTAAAATTTGGCATTGACATTTCATGTGTTTCGCCAAGATTAGAGCCTCCTTCTGACTGATTAAGAAGTTGTGAATGACGCTGACATTGTAGTTCTGATTTATTTCCAACAGTGATAAACTCAGTGGCATTGTTAACCAGTGTCTGATCATATATTTGACGGTTGACTATTTCATTTAAGGAGTCCATTCCTTGCAAAAGTGAAGTGCTCCGTTATTTTTAAACGTTTCTGTAAGGGAAGAATTCAAAATATTATAAAATGTATACAAAAAATAAAATTGTACTATTTTATAACTGTGTTATATAACTGGTTAGACTCCTAAAAGGTAAAGCACCAAATTCAAAAAAAAAAGAATTCCAATAATGCTTCAAATATTCCCTTCTGTCTTAATATACAATTTTAAATCATACAATCATATACAATATTACATATTTTTTTTAATATAAGTAATATACATCTCATCTTCATATATGTCTAAAAATTGAAAGTTTTGATTTTCAATGGGCTCATATGTGGTCAAATAATTAAATAAACAATTACATTTTTATGATTTAGAAATCGAAGTTCTTGGTTTCGATCATTTGTTTTAAATTAAATTAAAATATTTTCGTTTGCTCAGGGCAATGCATATCGTTGCCATCGACGCCGACGTTAAGGGTTGCTTTCCTCGTCAAGACAACACGCATAGGAATATACACAGACAAGTAGCATACACATAATAATATACTTACATACAAACACAAGAGGCATGGTGTTAGGTTTTCGTGCACTTCGTAAAAACTTCAAATTTCTATTTTAAGTGCATTCTGAATTTCGTCCATGCGGTTATGATAAGGGATTAAACTATTCACTGCTATTATGGTCGCTGGGTGGCTGATATCTTCTTGGCAGTTATAAAAACGCATACACAGTTTCTTAAAAGACGGAGATGAAAAAAATTTTTTATATAAATATACAAAAACGACTATTTTATAGATAATAAGATAGCTCCAAAATCTTGTTAGCTCCAACGGAACTTTTTTAATTTTTTTTTTTTTTCTTTTTTAATTTCAAATAAAACCTTTTCTTGGAAAAAATTCTCGAAGCATGTAAATGTATACACATACACATATATACATATGAACACATGCACAAGCATATGGGTGTTTTTCCGAAACTTTTTTATTTGTCCACCGCAATCCATTAAGTTTCAGCCGTACGCGAATTACACCTAATTCCAACTGAACGTGACCAAACCTAACTTAACGGAATGGAAATAAAATTAACAGCCACTACACACCACCATATTTCTGGGGGTTGTGAAAAACGGATACTATATAAAACATACGCTCCACTACTCCACCCCTAAACGCAGAGCATGCGCAACTCAAACGGCCTCTAGGCCAAAAGATATTTAGACCAATTCTTAACGATATTTAAAATGTAGTCCTTTCCATTCGATATTCTTGTTTTCCATTCGTATTTTTAGACCAACAAAATAATAAAAATTTTTAAATTTATGCCAAAATAAATTTACCTATTTACATACTATATATAACATAATAATATAACATAAATACTACTAATTAAAATTTAAACATTTTTAAATTTTTATTTCAGTTTCTTTATTTGCTCATTTGTTATCTAAATATTAATATACAAGACCAACAAATTTAATCATTTCTACGTAAAAAATAATTCTAATTTTCTACATCCAGATTCTAAAATACTAGTAAAAATAAAGGCTTAGCTGTTAACTTTCGCAGCACAACATTATCCTTCATTATTTGGTTTGCCCAATTCATTGCAGCGACGAACGAGCATTTGCCTCCTGAAGACCGGCATCCCGACGGCACAAACCTCCTCCTGCACTTCCACTCCTGCATGGAAGAGTGATTATTATTGCAGAATTTCTGGGGAATGAGCTTCGGCGTATGGAAAAGAACACGGTAAACCGGTACAGAAGCATGTTAAGGATTCTTGAAAGTTTCTACAACATTTTTAATGATATCGCGTATTACAGACCGGTTGATACGCCGCCAGCTGCTGAGATCCGGGGTCTGCATGATGCTTATTTTCATCCAGAAAATAACATTGAAGGAGGTCCAGCGGGGTGCAGAGTGCGGATTATGGCACCCGATGAAGAACCAGACCGCTCTTACCAATACCACCTGGCCAAAACCAAAATCTAAGCTCGATAGATCCGTATGTCCCAAAAAAGAAAAGAATATTGTCAAAAATAAACATATGTATTTGCTGCTGTTGTTGTTGTATTATTTAAAAATTAGAAACTCTAAATATATAAAATAAAAAATATTAATTTTTTTAATGATTAAATATTTAAAAAATATAAACGGTTTAAATATATAAATTTTATATGCATATATACATTTCCGCATTTATATTTACATACAATTTATATTTTTATTCGATTTTTATGCAACAAATATTTTTCTTTAAATTATTAAGGGTTTCGTTTTCTGGATCACAAAAAAATTGTAAAAACTTTGAGAGGCTATAAATTTGACCCTATATGGTCGACCACTGTATATTATGTCGCAAAAGAAACAATACTATAAAAAAATATGAAAATGGTGGCGCCACCTGGTAGGCATAAGCATTTCAAGGAACATCTTTTACTGGTATGTAAAAATTGTTACGACAGTCTTATAAGAGGAGGAATGATAGTCAATTTAACATTAAAACTTGGAAACTTTGGTAGAAATATAGCACTGTGAACTAAGAGCATAAAAACAAACAAAAATTTTATATGAATTTATATATTGGAAAAAATAAAAGTTTTTAAGAGTGATCTTTGGTGGCCCTTCCTCTTTCTTCATAGAAAATTAAAAATAAATCTCGATGCTACTATCTTTGTTTGTAATAGCAGACATTCTGTTAAAATAGCTACAAAAAATTTCGTTTTTATTTAATAACTTCTTAAACGCTGTTCAAAAAACAACGTTATATGAAACAAGTAAGAAAAGTAATCTTCGGCTTGCCGAAGATGGTATACCCTTGAAAACAAAAAAGTTTTCCATACAAAGACTTGTTTTCATATGGGTCGTTTGTATGGCACCTATATGATATAGTAGTTCGATCCGACCGATTCGTAAACTTGATCTGCATGCAACAAAAATAATGATCTGGTAGAAATTTTAAAACGCTAGCTTTAAAACTACTGTCTATTTTTTGCATAGAAACAGACGGACAGACGGACCTGGCTATATCGACTCGGCTGTTGATGCTGATCAAGAATATATATACTTTGTGGGGTCGGAGATGCTTCTTTTAATGCGTTACACATTTCTGGACAAAATTATAATACCCTTTTTCAGGGTATAAGAACTTCGAAATTGAAGATCTTAAATAAGGACTCATTTTATTGCATTATGTAGCATTATACACAAAGTGGGGAAATGCCATCTACGGTGCAGAATGTTAATATATTCTATTTACATGTTTATTTACAATAACTTTTTATTATATATGAATAGCTCTAAACTCGGTTGTTGAGAGCATGAGCGGGGCCGCCCTGTCCAGGTTCGAATTCCGCTTACACAAACCGACTAGAACAAAAACGGCACAACAACACAACAGCAATGAGAAACAAACAATACACTTAAACTAATAAATAATAATAAAAAAAATATTGCTCCGTTAGCATGAATAGTTCGTAATAATCACCGATAATTAACATCTCGGCAATTATGATTTACCCTATACAACTCTAAATTAACATCAGCAGTTCGTAATATCGAAGCTAAAAATAATTTGGTCAAAATTTTTGATAATTAAACATAATCAAAATAAAATTCTAAAATTTCCTAATTTTGAAATATTAATAGGTGCTGGAAGATCTACTAGAGCTTTTTTAGCAAATTTTTTAATAGGGGATGTGAAAATCGTAAAGGTTAGTTCATTAAATTAAAATATTATTCGTAAAAGTTCTTTAAATAAAGTAGTAATTTTTACAACTACAATTAAAATAATTAACAAATAATTTATTAATAACATTTTAATACAATTTCTTGGAAAATTATATAATTTATTTGATGATAAAGAAGTTTTTATACCCTGTACCCATTAAAAATGGGTGAAAAGGGTATCATAATATGGTGCAAATGTATGTAACAGGCAGAAGGAAGCATCTCCGACCTCATAAAGTACATATATATATTATTGATCTGCATCAACAGCCGAGTCGATATAGCCATGTCCGTCTGTCCGTCCGTCTGTCCGCCTGTCTGTCCGTCTGTCTGTCCGTATCAACGCCTAGATCTCAGAAACTACAAGAGCTACAGACATGTGCCATATATCCTTGGATAGGTAATTACCATACGCAGTACAAGTTTGTTGTTTTATTTTGATATCACCCCCCGTGCCCCCGCAAACCGCAAAAAACTGCCACGACCACGCTCCCCCGCAAACCGCAAAAAACTGCCACGCCCACAATTATTAACCTAATGCTATGCAATTCGGCATATGCGTTGGTGCTTTTAAAAGCTATCTATTTTCTAAATTTGAACCAAATCGGATAAGAAACACAGTTATGCCACATGCAAAATCTATGGCAAGGGAAGCAGAAGCGCAGCAAAACACGCATTGCGCGACGCCGACTGCGACGTTGACAGCGAATTATGTATGGCTTTATGACACACGAAACTTATTTTCATAACCAAAATCATACAAAATTTATATTTTTATGGTACTCTTTTCTAATAAAATATTGTTTCATTTATTTATTGATATTAAATAAATAAATTGTAAGCATGTCTAAGGGTACAGGGTATTTTGCAATCGGGAAACTCGATTGCTGCTACCTTACTTGTTTTTGTTGTAACGTTCTTATTTATAATTTAAAATCTGTCCGAGTGGACAATCATTAAATGGTTTTGGGGTGACATTGACATACACGTAAAGGAGGTGCATGCAATGTATTTTAACCGGAGTTAACTTAGGTGTCTTTTGATGGGGGATGTCAAGCGGGTGTTTCCTCTTCAGGCGTCTTTGGTATTGGTTATCGGAAGTTTATGGCCAGGTGGTTGGGGTGCTTGTCCAGTCTTTTTGTGTACCTTTCCCTGAGACGGGAGATCTCCTCTGCTATCTATGGAATTCAAAGTTCTGTATGTATGATGAAGGTTTCGTGGTATGGATGGGCGTTGGAAACTGTTCTCTGTCATTTGGATCACCGCTGGATTCTGATGCGGTTTGAACAGCTTGCCGTACCCCACAACTGTATCCCATAGGTCCACATTGGCTTCATGATGGCTTTGTATATACAAACTGCTTATATAAGCAGTTTGAGTTTTTCTCTGGGCTTGGACCTTCTCTTTAGGAGCCAGTGCAGTTGCTTCAATCATAAGTCAGTTTGGTTGCGCTTGTTGATCAGGTGAGGGCGCCATGTGAGCCTGCGGTCCCGGGCAGTCCTAGATATTTGGGAGTGTTATTCGTTGGTATGGTTTCCCCATTGTGTGTGACGGGGGGGGGGGGGGCATTCTCCCCTGCGTAGTGCCATGGTTGTGTGGGGGGATTTCTCCACGTTGACCACGATGTTCCATCGTTTCAGCCATGGATCGAGGGCATCCAGTTGTCTTTGTATGATGGCTGATGCTTCCTGGGGATCTGTGGCGGAGGCTAGGAAGGCGGTATCATCGGCATATGTGGCTACTGTGAGGTTCCGGGAGGGGGTGATGGGAAGGTCCGCTGTGTAGAGTGTGTACAAGATGGGCCCAAGAACACTGCCTTGAGGTTCTTCTGCTCTTATGGGCCTAGGCGTTCTGGTTGATGATTCGCATCTCACTCGGAATCCTCTTCCCATTGTGTACGACTTGAGGAAGGCGAAGTGGGAACTTGATTTTGAAAAGGAGTGCCAGACTCTGTCAAACGCCTGTTTGAGATCCAGCATAACGGCGCAGCAGTACTCCTTCTTTTCGAAGGCCTCAAGTATGCTCTCAACAAGCCGTTGGCATTGCTCAGGTGTTCCATGGAAGCGTCCGAAGCCAAACCGGTGATCAGGGATGAGGCCGGCCTCGTCCAATAATTTCAGTACTCTACGCAAAAATACTCTTTCAAGTATTTTAAAGAGGATTGGATGATGGAAAAATTGATCTCGCAGATGTTATCGCAGATGTTCTCGCAGATGATGCAGTTTATACCTCCGTTCCTCAACAGAAAGTAATGCAAATAAGTCTTAATTAGTTTTAGTTAATTAATTTAATTTGTTAGCTAATTAATTAAATTAATTTAATTAAAATTAATTGAAAACATCAATATTGTCTGTTTTGATGAGATGCTCTACTTCGGCTTTTCTCCTCTGCAGGCCGTATGCGTTCGAAAACTAACTAATATTAATTATAATAATTTTAATTAATTTTAATTTTCAGATCCTCTATGGTTCTAGACGGAATCGGCTGTACCATAGCGAATTTCGAAAATTTGTCAATGCAGGTGAGGAAGTTTTTCTTATCCGTTGAGAAAATATCAATATGCAATATTTCTCCTAGATGGACCGGGATTGGTGTTTCGCCGAGCTTCTGCTTTCTCGGCTGTCATTCATACTTTGCCGTGGCGCAAGTTTTTGCAATTGGCAATCTTGCAATCTTGCTCGCCAATTTGGTAATTTTTGGGAAGTAGTACTCGGAGAGTACTTGCTTCACGTTTTCTTGGGTCGACCTGTGAGCTCTGTTATGCTCGGTGGTGAGGATTTCTCTTCTTTCTACGACCGTGAAAATGTAGGTGACACTATTTTTACAATACCAGAATTTTGTGGCCGGAAATTATCAAACCACTTCGTCCTGGTTTTGTGCCAGCGTGTGAAGATCACAGTGAAAGGCATTTTTACCATTAGGGATAATGGTGTTGGCAAGTTCCTCTAGCAAAGTTTGTTTGCACGAGAAGTTGATCGAGTGGCGCCTCTTATTCCCAAACAGTATAAAAGTGCGTTTCCAAGGGGATCGCGCCTCTTCTAAAATTATTTGGTTCTGGAAGCAATTCACGGGTTTGTCCGTGGACTCGATCGTGTGTGTAAGCAAAAGTTCGCTGTGAACCGTGGCCGCGCACGAGTCTGGTTCCTGATATTGTCTCGAGAGGGCATCTGCAACGAGGTTATTTTTTCCGGGTTTGTAAAAAATTCGTGCGCCGGACTCATCGATGCGTGCTTTCCATCTCTTAATCTTGGTGTTCGGATTGGATTCCGACTCTAAATTTCAAAGGTTGGTGGTCGGTAAAGATGTTTATTTCTTTGACCGCATATAGGTAGTGCCGTAACTTGGCCAGTGCCCAGACTATGGCTAACTGCTCTCTTTCGTTGGTAGCATAGTTAAGCTCTCTGTCGCTCAATGTCCTAGAGATCATTGTAATCGGACGCCCCTCTTGGGACAGCACTGCGCAAATGCCGTAGGCCGAAGCATCTGTCGTTAGATCAAACGCTTTTTTGTAGTCAGGGTATCTGAGGATGACGTCCTTAGATGCCAGTATATTACGCAGTTTATCGAAGGCACGTTGTGGCGCTTCGGAAAATTGTACCTGGATATTCCGTGACCTGTGTCGGCTAACACTTCCATTTTCACCCTTCAGTATGTCTGAAATGGGCCTCGCTATTGATGCGAAATCTTTGATGAAGCATCGATAGTAGCTAGCTATGCCCAAGAATGACCTTACCTCAAATACGTTTTTGGGCTCTGGAAATTCTTTTATGGCCTTGACCTTTTCTGGGTCAGTCGCCGCTCCATTGTTGGTGACGATGAACCCTAGGAAGCTCACGCTTTTCTTAAAAAACGCGACTTTTCTGCCGATATCCTCATGTTGGCATCATATAGGCTCTTTAACGCAATCTACGTGCTTAACATGGGAATTTTCATCTTCTGAAAAGATGATGACGTCATCGACATAAATGTAGCAGAACTTGCCGACTTGCTCTCGCAGAATATCGTCAATTGTTCTCTGGAAGATGCTTGTAGCATTTCTGAGTCCGAATGGAAGTCTTCGGAAATCATACTTTCCTCCGTTCACTGAAAATAACGTCTTCTCACGGTCGCGTTCAGCGAAAAGCCAAAGTCTGAAGTCTGGCTATCAGACTTCAAATCGAGTGTCGTGAAGTATTTGGCTTCTCCGAGGTTTCCCAATATCATTGAGATATTTGGCATAAGGGTATCTGTCTGGTACCGTTCTTTCGTTAAGTTGGCAGAAGTCCAGTACCAAACGCATTTTTTTATTGCCCGTTTCGTCGGTGCCCTTTTTGTCTACGACCTGGATAATGCCATTTTTAAGCAGTTCCTGAATTTCGCCGTTGACGAAATCAGCTGCTCCCATGGGATATGGGTACAATTTGGCATATATGGGCTCCTCGTGAATTGTCCGGATGGTGGCTACCACCAACGTATTGTAAGGAAAAGCCTCATTTGGATCAGCAAAAGCTTTTTTTCTACTCTCGAGCATTTTTAAAAAAGCACCGTTAATTAACGCCGGTTCGTCCGAGCAATCTACGTTGGTAAAGTTGACATCGGGTCAAGTGTGAAATCAATGTTCTTTACTACGGAGCCTCATTTAAGCTGACCGGAACCTAGGCACAACGACGCGCCGTCCTGTTTCAACAGGTCTAGGCCAACGATCGCGTCGAAGGAAGTCAAATCTGGTAAAAATGGATACAAAACATTTTTTAGTGATTGTGGTCACCCCATGGATCAAATGGATTTCAAATGGGGACTCGACCGGGCGGACGCCTTTCAACTCCTTAAATGGTCGGATGAAATTTTTTGACGCACCCGTGTCAACCAAGAGTTTCATGTCGATCCCTGCTACTCTTCGTCTGATAACGGGTAGCAGGGATTTTCCCCTAAACAATTAATATCATCTGAGTCATACTCTAGGATGGAATCATCGTCGATCCTTCCCGCTGCAGTGGATGCTGCGGCGGCATAAGCCGTGTCCGAACTATCCGAGGCCTGAGCAACATGGTTGAATCTTTGCCTTTTAGGAGGGGCCATGCGGCCAGACGCGGCCGGCTTCAATTTCGGGAAAGCCGGGGCGTAGAATGGTTGCGTTTTGGACAATGACGGTTCAACGTCCATAGCTTCCGGTGTGCTTCCTCGAACCACCCTGTCGCTTCGTGGAGCAGAGTGCACTTGTGCCCTGTGCCGCCTAGAAAAGTGGGGGTTCTTCCCGGCAGTTCCCTGCGAGTTGGCTTGTGGAGGGGCCTGTTGGAACTCCTGCACTGATACTGTCTACGGTCCCTATCTTCCTGGCTTCTTGCAAACGAAGTTGCGAAAGTGTACCTTTCATGGTTGAATTCCACTTCCTGCGCCAGGGCGAGCGCTAATGGCATGTCTTCCGGCTTTGCCGCAAATAGCACATCCGTGAGGTCGCGCCTGAGTCCTGAGACGAAAACGCGCAAGGCGTCATCCCGGAACTTCTCGCACAAAACCGTTGCTGCCGACGCTTCGTATGACATAGTCACCTTATTGGTGAGCAAGGTGAGTTTTTTCTCAACCTCATCATAATACAGAAGCAGCGTGAGGCTTCCCTGTCTAAGGGTGCCTAGCACTTGCTCGATAACGTGTATCGGCCGTTTGTCACTGTACGTGAAATCGAGACGATTTATGATCGCATCGAAATTCAGCACAGTTCCAAAAGATGATAAAACCGCATCAGCAGGGCCTTTGACCTTGCTCCTGGTGATGACTACCGCCTGTAGCATCAGTAGTAAGTAACCTTGCGACATAACTCCTAAACATGTAATACGCCGCCTGTCGCCAGGAGACATATGTCTCATGTGTCCCCATAAATTCTGGAAGACATTTTACAGCGTCCAATGTTTCATTGCCCTGGATCACTCAATTTTTACCGGGAGGTAAACCTTGATCGGAGGCGTTGCTACCTGGGCGGGGTTAACCTGTACCGCCGCAACTCGGTTGGACAGCTCTTCAATAATTGGCGCAGTTCGTTTTCTCTGCGATGGCTTTCTGCAGCTTGTTCTTGCAGTGCCTGAATAACGGTTTTTATATGTTCCGCTTCGGAAGGCATTTTATTGGTTGTGGGTGTGTTAACATAAGCACTTCTCAGTGCAGAATTTGTTGTCGCCCCTACGCCTTCGGATTCCGAGTCACTGGCGTATTGTTTTGAATTCCTATACTGTCGGAATGAATTGCTCATGAAGAGCTCAGTATATAAACACTCAAGCCGTCTTGCCCATGGGGTACACTAGTACGGCGAGGGGTCGAGGGGGCTGAGTCGGCGTTCTAATAACATTGGCCAAGGGCTCGTTGAGCGGAGCCGTTGCTTCATCAAGCAACGATAAGGTGAGGGGCTCGCGGGGATCGGGCATCCGCCAAGCCAAACGAATATATGAATGACAAAAAAACATAACAGCAAAGACAAAGAGATATATATATATACTTACGTAGTTATTAATTTGGTCGAATAAATGATCCGTCAATAACGAGGACAAAGATCAACGCTGAACCGACTTTAAATTGAAAACACGAATAATTCCGGTGAATGTCTTTATTTAAGAAATGTCAGCTTAAGACTAAAAATCAAATGTACATTGGGTTGAGGAGAAGCCTCGGTATTTTAACAATATTTGTATTTCGGGAGAGCCTTGCTCTTGGATTCTTAAGATTAGGAAAAGATTCAAAGAGAGCAGTCAAATCTGCTTAGGTCAGGCTTTAGGATGTTTACAAGAATGGCTAAGTGCGGCTGCGAAAGAATTCTTTATTGGAAACGGATGCTGCGCAGCTGCGATACATTATGGAAATCACTTAAGTGCATTACTGTTTATAGTTCTATGAAATAATTGAAGTGGCCGGTTTGGACCACCCAAATACGTCACTCCCCTTCCCTTAAAGAGAAGCCTATACTTGGGCTGGGATTGATGGATATAGTATGGGAAATGGAGTTTCTTCTATTTCTATTTGTTGTGGTGTGTTTTGATTTTGATTTTTTCTTATTTTAAGTTTTGCATACAGCATCATGAATGGGTTAAGTGTTACATATCTTAAATATAAGTACAACAAAATAAGTGCATGTATTACAATGGCCATTAGAATGTAAAGTGTAATATTGTTCTTTGAAATCATTTCAACAATGTCGTCGTGTTTTACAATTTTTATTTTTGTTATATTAAGTGGTGCGTATAGTGGTGTCAAATCTATTTCTGGTTTTAACAGATTTTCACTTAAAATTATACTATTGATTTCTATTTTACATTGCGTTACTCTTATCATTTTGTTTCCTTCTATTTTTATATTATTAATTGAATTTTGACAATTTTGGTTAAGAATGGTTTGGGTTAAGTTCCAGGTTACAATTGTGTATGGTTCTATGTATTTTATTATTTCGCTCGGGTCCACTGGCTTAAAATTACCAATTGGTTTTAAGTGTTTAATAATGTTGGTGACACATTCATTTTTTATTTCTTTATTTTCGGCATGATAAACTTTATTTTCTTTTTCAAAATATGATTGTGAGTCTGTGTAATCTAGCTGATAACCGTTGGAATCTGGGTAAGGGATTATTTTAATTGTGTTTATTAGTGAAAAGTAAATGGGTATGTGGGATATAATTAATAATTGGTTATCATTGTAGTTAATCCAAGTGGATGTTTTAATGTTTAAAATATTTTGGCTGTTGACATTCTCAAGTTAATCATAGTTTAGTAATTTGGGGTTAAGCAGTCCAAGTCTGGAAAGCTGCATAGCCATTTCCAAATCTTCTACGTACTCCGTAAACTGCATTAGTTCGAACAAAAGACTGTTAATGATGGTGTGGTTTTTTTCATAGTGTTGTATCTTTTGCATTCCGTCATTTATCGATTGTATAGCGTCGTTGTAATTTTACTGAGTTATGGGCGTTGTTGTCAAGTTTTTCCTGTATTTCGACTCTATCATTTTCATCTAGTGTTCCAAATAGGTATTTAAAAACTGAGCCCACAATGTTAATAAGTCCCCGTTTGTTTCTATGTTTCAGGGTTATTCCGGCTAGTTCTCTTTTAAATTTATTGTGTAAAAATTTGATCTGGGGTGCATGGTAATCGAAACGTAATCTTTGTTCAAAATAGTCAACCACGATGTCTATTTCAGTTAAATTGATTTTCAAGCAATGATGTTCAAAGGAGGATGGTATCTGGACTGGCTTATCAGAAAAAAAGAGATATCCGTGGTTGGTGTCAATATTATTAATTTGAATTTGCTGTCCATGAACCGCTGTGATCAGGATCAGCAATAATGTTATCAGGTACCAGGTGCCTGTGAAATTGAGAGTTGATTATTTTTCTTTTGTTTTTTGAATTGTGTTTTGTAGTAGTGCGTAACGCTATTTCTATTAGTGATTTTGTAATGGTCAGGGTCTGTCTGTTCTACATTTTTGGTTGATTTAAATGGATTTTCTAATTTGCCTTTCTGTAGTGGACCTTTTCTGTAATTAGTGTGAATATTAAATTCCTGTCGGTCTTCATTTATTTTATCTATTTTCTTCTCTTTAATTTTTTGAGTGTCTTATATTGGATGCCCAGCGTATAAGAAGATTTGAGCAGGTGTCTGTCCTGTAGTGTCATGTTTAATTTTATGGTTGTATGTGTAAAGGATTGTTTCTATCTTGCTTAATTTTACTTCTTCGTCATCAGATGAATTGATTATACGAATTTTCTCATTTATTGTTTTGTGCAATCTTTCGACGTCTGCCACCCCGTTTTTTACTGTATTGAGCTGTAATTCGATTTCTTCTTCTTCAAGCCATCGCTTCAAAGCTAAACTGGAGAAAGCTTCGTCTCTGTCTGCCTTAAGTAATTTGGGTTTACCAAATTGATTGAAAATACGCATTAATGCGTTTCTGCATTCTATCCAGTCCTTAGTTTTAATTTGCTCAAGTGTAGCGAATTTAGAATAAATATCAATGCAACTGATGTAATGTTTTCCCTCAGATGAATAAATATCTACCACATATTTTTCTCGGCAATGATCCGGTTTAGGCGTGATTTTTTAAGGCATTTTGGTGTTTCGGTGTTCTGTTTTTGCTAAGTTACAAACTTGACATTCGTTAATTATATTTTGAATGAGGAGTTGGCTATTTGAGAAGTAGTATGTTTCGCTGAAAAGTTTTACAGTTTTCTGTATTCCGGGGTGTAAGAGTTTTTCATGTGTGTTTAGAATTAGTTCTTTAAAATTTGCGTACGTGGGAATGTTTTTTAGTAAGATGAGGCTTCGGAAAATTTTTTTATGTCTTGGATTCATTGTCTCCTTATATGCTTTTTGAATTACTTCGAAATCTGCATCGCTTTCGATGTAAAGAGCGCTGTTTTTTGAACAGAAATAATCGAGTAGATATCGTTTGGCTATTTCGGGGGTCATTTCTTCATAAGAAAGGTGTATAATTTGTTTTTTGAAGTAAGTTTCTATTTCTGTACTATTGGGACCTTTAGTAAAGATGATTTGCCTTTTATATTGATTAATAGCTTTCTCTGATAGTCCGATCAAATTGTTACTGTCCTCTTCGGCACTATGTTGTGTAGATTCACCAAAAAATGTTTGTTCTATCTTTATTCTAGAAAGTGCGTCTGCTACGTAATTTTCTTTTCCTTTTATATATTTTATGTCGAAGTCATATTCCGAAAGTCTAATTTTCCATCTTGTTAATTTTGAATTAGGTTCTTTTAGTTTGTGTAGCCAGCACAAGGGTTGATGGTCAGAAGCTACTTCGAAATGTCGTCCTAACAGATAGTGTCGGAAGGTTTAAGTGTCCCAAACTATTGCTAATAATTCTTTTTCTATGGCGCTATAATTGACTTCATCTTCGTTTAATGTTCTGCTGATGTAGCTAACAAGGTGTCCGTCTTGTGATAGAACAGCTCCTAAAGCTACATTGCTGGCATCTGTTGTTAATGTAAATTTCCTCTCGAAATTCGGTATTTTTAGGATCGCGTCTTCAGAGATTAATAATTTTAACCTTTGGAATGCTTCCAAGTATTCTGAACTGTTTATATCTATTGTTGCTCCTTTCTTTAGGCACTTGGTCAGGGGTTTGGCAATGTCAGAAAAGTTAGGTATAAATTTCCTATAATACCCTGTGAGTCCTAGGAAGGCTTTAATTTCTTTCGTTTTTCTTGGTAATGGATACTTTACTATAGCTTTTATTTTATCCGGGTTTGGTTTAATCCCGTCTTTAGTGATAACATGTCCTAAGAAAATTGTCTCTTATTTAAAGAATTCACATTTGTTTAGTTGTAATTTTAAATATGCCTGTGATAATTTTTCGAAAACAGCCTGTAAGGCTTGAAGATGTTCTTCTAAAGATGTGGAGAAAACTATGATGTCGTCTAGGTATACTAGACAACATTCATTTAAAAGCGGACGGAGTAAATTATTCATACATCGTTGAAATGTAGCGGGGGCATTTTTAAGCCCAAATGGCATTCGCGTGTACTCGTAGTGTCCATATTTTGTAGAGAAGACAGTTTTGGCTATTGACTCTGAGTCCATTTCTATTTGATTAAAGCCCTTTGCAAGATCTATTGTTGTGAAATAATTTGACCTCCCTAGTTTCCTAATATTTCATCTATGTTTGGTATGGGGTATCTGTCATTTATTGCTATTTCGTTCAATTTCCTATAGTCTATTACGATACGGAGCTTCTGCTGTCCAGAAGCATCTAGCTTTTTAGGTACCACCCAAATGGGGCTACAGTACGGTGAATTACTTTCTCGGATAATACCCTGTTCTAGCATGTCTTGGATCTGTTTTTCTACCTCCTTTTCATATGTCTGTTGGAAACTATAAACTTTAGAGTAGACGGGGATATTGTTTGTGGTGTTGATAACATGTTTTTCTTGGTTTGTGAACGTGAGCGTGTCACCTTCGTGAAATTGAATGTCTTGGTATTTTATCAGTAGGTTAATTAATTTTTTTTTTCTTCTAAGTTAATGTGTTCTAGTCGGAACAAGTTTTCCTGAAGTGTTGAGGTTTCTAAATAGGTGGGGTCTTGTGGAAATGAAGGGTCCATTTGGATATGATTCTGTTCTGTAATGTTATTACTGTCTTTTATCTTGTATATTTTGTTAAATAGGGTAGCAGTTTTCTTTTTATAATCGATTATTGCTTTGGCTTCGGACAACAATTTGCGTCCAATCAGCATGTCATAATGATCCGAGAACTGGTGGATCAAGAACTCTTGGGCAATAGGGAAGTAGTTATTAGGTGGTATGTTCGTAAGTGTGTTAATAAATAATGGGCCATTACTAGTGTGTATTAGATGATTGGTTTCTTGTATTGGCGTTTGAAAAATATTTCGCGTGAGCATATTTATCGTAGATCCTGTATCAATTAGACATTTCAATTCAGTATTATTATGTTTTATTATTATATATTGGCTTGATCCGGGGCTACTAGCCGAAAATTTCTGCTTGTTCAAGGTCATCTGATTCGTTGTCATTTGTTGTTGGTATTTCCTCTTCTGTTGTCTCCGAATTGTCGTAGTTCTGTTCAGGGGGACACTGACTTGATTCTGGTGTATAGTTCAATTGGTAGGGATAAGGCTGGGGTTGAAAATATTCTGGATAGCAGGGATAATAGCAGTTATAATTATAAGGATTTTCAGGTGGATAAGACGTTACTTGCTGGTATCTTAGCTCTTCTATGCTCATTTTAGACTGTCCACTGTCTGATGGTCTCTGTCTTTTTATTGGGTTATTGGTTTGTACGTTTCTGTTTTGAGGATATGTTGTGGGCATGTTAGTGTGGCTAGGTCCAAATCGGTTTTGGTCAAAAATATTTTGTCTGTTAAAAGCTGGGTTTGGTCTGGGTACTTTTGACATGGGTATGTTAGATTGTGGGTAAATGGGCATACCTGGGCATATGAGAATGTGCTTGGTGATAGGGATGATAGACGTTATTATAGAATGGTTGTAAGGGTACAAAGGGTCTAATTTGGTTATTCATTTGTCTATTTTGGGGGTTGGTTGTTATTTTGTTTGAAATTGAAGTTGGCTTTATATTATCTTTACTTGAGGTTGGTGCCTCATAAAGACCTTTTTCTTGTAATATATTTATTAGTGATCTTAGGTTTGGAATATTACAGTTAACTATTCTGAGATAAATGTGGCTTGGAAGTTTTTGAATTAGATTTTCGATGCTAGTTTGTATTAATCTAGTATAGAGAATGGTTTCGTTAGTATTACTTTCTGGTTCTAATTTACTTATAAGTATCTGTCGTTTTCTTTCGGCTTCTTCGGGGAAATGTCGAATGTTACCTCGATATTGTATGTTCCTGAATTCTTCCAGAAGTTGGTGGTTCGGTGCTTGGGGCTTGTAGTTAAGTATAAGCTGAGTCCTGAGTTCGCTCCAGCTGCTGAGGTTGGTTACTCCGAAGGTGCGGATAACATCGCCACTGATGTTACGTTCGATGTGTCCAAAGATTATTATCTTTTGTCTTTCATCTGTGGTCTGATACAGAGCCAAGATGAAGTGGACGCGACTGATGAAAGTGTACAAAGTGTTAGGATCTCCGTTGAAAACCTCGATAGCGTGTATTTGTCTTTCTACTTGAATCATGTTCGAGTCAGACAATTCTATTTGTGCTGGTGCTGCTACGGTCATCGTGGTTTGTTGGTTTGAATTTTGATTAGTGTTTATGTATTTGAAGTTGGTTTAAGTATTTACTTGTTGTAGTTAAGTTTATTTAATTTTCACTTATTTTCGCTGTTATTATTATTATTCGCTTATTTTTAGTTAAGTTTATTTGGTTTTCACTTAGTTTAACTGTTATTATTGTAGTTCACTTAGTTGTAGTTACGTTTATTTAGTGTTGCGCACTTAGCTATTTCACTTTGTTTCGAGTAACCTTTTGTGGATTTACTACTCAGTGAATTCAAAGGCGTCTTCTTAAAATTTGATATAACCGACACTTGATTTACCGACGCGAGATATTGAAGTTGTAGTTCTTTAGCGGATGATACACAGAGAATTGAATATGTTTAATATCGCATCAACTAGTATCATCCTACCGACTGCGCCACTTATGTAGTTATTAATTTGGTCGAATAAATGATCCGTCAAAAACGAGGACAAAGATCAACGCTGAACCGACTTTAAATTGAAAACACGAATAATTCCGGTGAATGTCTTTATTTAAGAAATGTCAGCTTAAGACTAAAAATCAAATGTACATTGGGTTGAGGAGAAGCCTTAGTATTTTAACAATATTTGTATTTCGGGAGAGCCTTGCTCTTGGATTCTTAAGATTAGGAAAAGATTCAAAGAGAGCAGTCAAATCTGCTTAGGTCAGGCTTTAGGATGTTTACAAGAATGGCTAAGTGCGGCTGCGAAAGAATTCTTTATTGGAAACGGATGCTGCGCAGCTGCGATACATTATGGAAATCACTTAAGTGCATTACTGTTTATAGTTCTATGAAATAATTGAAGTGGCCGGTTTGGACCACCCAAATACGTCACTATATATATATATTTTTTTTTTTTAATTTTATTTCTTTATTTATTGAATCTTCTCTTGATATATAGTTTTCTTTTTTTTTTTTTTATAACATTCTTAATTTGTATTTAAAATCTGTCCAAGTGGACAATCATTAAATGGTTTGGGGGGACCTTGACTTAAGGGAGGTACATGGAATGTATATCTTATGAGGTTGACTTAGGTGTCTATTGTTTGGGGAGATCAAGCGGGTGTTTCCTTTTCAGGCGTCTTGGGGATTGCCTATTATCTAGGAGGTTGATGGCCAGGTGGTTAGGGTGGTTATCCAGTCTTTTTATGTATCTTCCGCTGAGACGGGTGATCTCCTCTGTTACACATCTAATTCCAAGCTCTTTATGGATTATTGAGTTTTCGTGGTACGGATGGGCGTTCGAAACTATTCTCAGGCATTTATTTTGAAATCGCTGTATTTTGATGCGGTTCGAACAGCTTGCCGTGCCCCACAACTGTATCCCATATGTCCAGATTGGCTTAAGCACTACCTTATAAATAAGAAGCTTGAATTTTACTTTGAGTTTGGACCTCCTTCCCAGGAGCCAATGCAGTTGCTTGAGCCGTAGGTTGGCCTGGTTGCGCTTATTGATTAGGTGCGGACGCCATGTGAGCCTGCGGTCCAGTGTCAGCCCTAGATATTTGGGAGTGTTATTAGTTGGGATGGTTTCCCCGTTGAGTGTGACGGGGCGGCATTCTCCCCTGCGTAGTGCGAAGGTTGTTTGTGTAGATTTCTCGGCGTTCACCACGATGTTCCATCGTTTCATCCATGGACCGAGGGCATTCAGTTGCCTCTGGATGATGGCTGAAGCTTCCAGAGGATCTGTGGCGGAGGCTAGGAAGGCGGTGTCATCGGCATAAGTGGCTACTGTGAGGTTCCTGGAGGGGGTGATGGGGAGGTCCGCTGTGTAGAGTGTGTATAAGATGGGTCCAAGAACACTGCCTTGTGGTACTCCTGCTCTTATGGGCCTAGGGGTGCTGATTGATGATCCGCATCTCACTCTGAATTCTCTTCCCTCTGTGTATGATTTGAGGAAGGCGAAATGGGAACTTGGGAGGTGGGTTTTAATTTTAAAAAGTAGTCCAGGGTGCCAGACTCTGTCAAACGCCTGTTTGACATCAAGCATAACGGCGCAGCCTTCTTTTCGAAGGCCTCAAGTATAGACTCAACAATCCGGTGGCATTGCTCAGGTGTTCCGTGAAGGCGTCTGAAGCCAAACTGGTGGTCAGGGATCAGACCGGCCTCCTCCAATACCGGCATTACTCTACGTAAGAATACTCTTTCGAGTATTTTTGAAAGGATTGCCAGCAAGCTAATCGGTCGATATGATGCTAGGTTGTCTTCAGGTTTCCCAGGGTTTAGGAGGACAATTACTTCCGCTCGCTTCCACTCTTTAGGGAAGTACCCTAGACGAAGGCAGCTGTTGAATATGTTGGCCAGCCTTTGGGAGCAGATTAGGGGCAACATTTTCAGTGCTGTTGCATCGATACGGTCTGGACCCGGTGACTTGCCATTTTTTAGGGAGGCGATCTCCTGCGCAATCTCCTCTGGTTCGACGGGCTGTATTGGCGGGCCAGGAGCACTTGGGCTGTCTATGAACCTTATGGTTGCAGCTCTCTCTTCGCCAGTGCATCTGTCAAACGGTGAGAATGCACTATGTAGATGATCAGCAAAGGCTTCTGCTCTTTCGACCTCAGTCCGACACCAGGAACCGTCCACTTTTCGCACGGGTGATATCTTCTTCACAGGTCTTTTTATGTGCCTCGTGACATTCCACAGATTGTATTGCGGGTCTCCAGGTTCCAGCTCCATAAGGAATCTATCAAACGAGTCCTGCCGTAGAATGGATAGCTTGTCCTTCAAATCTTTGGTGGCACGTTAAAGTGCTGTCTTGTCCCTGGGGTTGCGCGAGGAAAACCAGACTCTTCTGAGGCGCCTTTTTTCGGCCACGAGGGCCGCGATTTCCGGAGACCACAAGTGCACGTCACTTTTAGGTATTCTCGGGGTAGTCGGTGGAGGTAGATTCGCAAACTCAGCGGCATTGTGCATCTCTTTAGTTAGTTTTTCTATGGCCGCATCTATGTTGATTGGTGCGGAAAGAGGGGTATCTGGGTACTGGGAAGAAAGCATCCAAAACGTAAACTTGGGGGCATTTGTGTGTTTTCCGGTGAGTCTTCTAAGCGGGGTTTTTCTGAGGACGGGGATGTTTAGGAGCAAGTTTACTGCGCTGTGGTCAGATTGAAGTTTATCATAGCTTGAGCATGTTATCTTAGAGTGTCCTATGCCCTTGAAGACGGCGAAGTCCAGCAGATCCGGCTGTTTTGAAGGGTCGGTAGGCCAATGTGTGGGTTCTCCAGTGGAATGGCAGTCCAGACTCTTCCGCTACAGGTACTTATAGAGCTTTATGCCTTTGGGGTTGTTTGTGCGGGACCCCCACCAGGAGTGTTTGGCGTTAAAGTCTCCGTCTGCTATAAACCGAGGACCGAGGGACTCGAAGAAGTCCTGAAGGTGGGTCTCGGTTATCGAGTGTCTGGGTGGGAAGTAAACCGCACCAATGGTGATATCTCCCTGTGGGCTAGAAATCCTGGTCACGGCGCACTGAGCCCATTCCTCCTGAAACGCGGTAAGTTCAGTGTACTGAATGCCACTCCTGATGAGCATAGCTGCCCCTCCGCGTGCTCTGCCAGATGGATGGTTGGCATGTAACAGTTCGTACCCGCTAATTTTAAAGTAGGATCTGGGACAAAAGTGGGATTCCGAAACTAGAAGAACATCGATATTGTCTGTTTTGATGAGATGCTCTACTTCGGCTTTGCTCCTCTGCAGGCCGTTTGCGTTCCAAAAAACTATGTTAAGGCTTATTTGCATTAATTTTTGTTGAGGATGGGAGCTATAAGCTGCATCATCTGTGAGAACATCTGCGAAAACATCTGCGATATCAACTTTTCCATCATCCTCTCAATTGATCCTTCCATGCGGGCAAGCATCGTATCAAACTGGTTGGGTTGTGGGGCTTCGGGAGTGGTATGAGGGGTTTGTTGGGGATTCGTTGGCTCTGTCACTTGGTTTCCTAAGAGTACGTCCCTATAACTTGTACCATTAATGATAGTTGGTATCTGGATGAGAGGTGGTTTGTTGCTACTTTCATCTGGTCTGGCTTTAGGAGATGGCTGCGCTTTTGCCTTTTTGTAGGCAGGGCATCCTCTGAATGACGCAGGATGATCAGCTTGGCAATGTAAGCAGCATGCTTTCTCGTCTTTTTTTTTGGTGCATGACCTAGAGTCATGAGAATCACCACATTTCACGCAGCGATGTTCCAGGAAGCAGTAGCGCTGGGTGTGTCCAAACTCTTGGCATCTAAAACATTGTGGAACGTCGTTGAATTTCAGTGGGGGCTCTATGGTGACGACTGATCTGCAAATCCTCTTTATTTTAAAAACCTCTGTGTTGTTGCTTGCTGGTTCTAGATTGACAAAGAAGATCCCCAGTGGTTGTTTGGATTTCCTGCCAATGGGATTGTGCAGATCCCTCACAGTATGGCCGTATTTGTGGAGTTCTTCTTTAATTCCAGTCTGGTCCGTTGAGTGGTGAAGTCTCTTGATGACCGCCCTGTAAGCTCTCTCATCCTTTGGTTGGAAGGTGCGGTGTCTTTTGTTATGTGCCACGAGGTGCTGACGTAGGGCTGTGAAGGACTCCTTGTCTGGCATCATTACGCCTACGTTATTATTTCTCTCCGTTTTATAGGAGAAATCCTTTTCGGATCCGACTAAATCCGATATCATCTTGACAACCGCTTTAATGTCGGTCACGTCTGGGATGTAAATCGGGGGAGGCTTGAGGGTCTTCGGGATTGGGATTGGTTTCTCTTCTGATTTAGATGCGACTGCCTCTGAGGCAGTTTTGGGTTCGTCATGATCATCGTCGTCTTCTTTGCTTGAGAGGAGGGCAAAGGGGTTATTTGCCAGCTTGCTGCGCAGAACTGCGCTGGTGCTAGGTGTGACGTTTGGCTTCTCTCCTTGCCTATTACGCGCGGACTTGCGCTTGATCTCGCTGGGCTCCGAGAAGGAAGAGCTCCAGCTTGAGTCTCTGCTCGAGCTGCACTTACTTGCTTTGAGGGCCTTCTTACTGGGCATTGTTTTGCCGAGCTTAATGGCACGCTGCGGGGCCTGCCAGTCCATACTCTAGGTTGGCGTTCTACAACGTTTATGCAGAAAATAAGTCACAGCAGCAACGGAAGCGAAAGGGCAACGGACAAAGTGGGACTCCGCTCTTGGCAGCCCGACTTGGCCCGTAATATGTGCAATCCACAAAGTCCCACGTGCGGAAATAACAAAACACAAAATTCCGAAAAATAATTCAATTTAAAATCGAAAACAAAATTCCTTTTTGATGAACGATTTTTCAATGGAAATTATTTAGTTAATTAAACAACTGATAGAATCAAATATCATAAGGCCCAGTTCCTCGCCGTTTGCTAGTCCAATGTTACTTGTTCGAAAGAAAAATGGTATACTATAGACCGCCTCTGCGTAGATTATAGACAGCTTAACGCTAATACCGTTTCCGACAAGTATCCACTGCAGCTTATTTCTGACAAAATAGCTAGACTGAGCGGTGCAAAGTTTTTCACCTGCATAGTTATTTTTTTATTTTTTTTATTTATTTTTTTTTTTATATTTATTTATTTATTGAATCTTCTCTTGGTATATAGAGACTAACAATAAGTTTACAAATCTTAATCTATTCACTTAATTATAAATTATACTAAATGGCCCTAGGTCTTGGCATCTGGGCAGGTGAATCGTTACGTTGGAGGCGCGTGTGAATATTCACTTCTATAAGTGATTTGGCCAATTGATTTGGATGCGTTGCAAGTCGCTTTAGGTATTTAGCCTTCTGCTGGACAATTTCAGTTTTTACCTCTGGAATCCGTAGGTCCTGGTGGATGTTCGCGTTCCGGATGTACCAAGGCGCACCAGTTATTGTTCGCAGGATTTTTGATTGTGCTCGTTGTATTATTTCAATGTTGCTGTTGCACGCATTGCCCCATAGTTGACATCCATATGCCCATATTGGTTTTATAACTGTGTTGTATAACAGCACCTTGTAGTCCAAACTTAGTGGAGAGCGTGAGTTGATAAGCCAGTGAAACCTACTGGCTTTTAGCTTCAAATGCGTTTTCTTGGCTTCAATGTGCATACGCCAAGTTAATCTTCTGTCTAGATGAACTCCGAGGTAAATGGCTGAATCACTTCGTGGAATTTGGACGTTATTTAGAGTTAATGGGGGACAGCTACGCCTATTAAGCGTGAATGTGAATTAAGCGTGAGGCCCTCCAACCACACTCGGTCGAATGCTTGGGCGACGTCGAGGAATACGGCTGTGCAATATTCCTTGTGTTCAAAGGAAATTCTGAACTCAGTTGTTATTCTGTTCACTTGTTCAATTGTTCCATGATTTTGACGGAATCCAAATTGATGCGATGGAACTGTGTACGAGTTTGCAGATGTATCTATCTTTTCCTGGCTTTGGAATCGTAATTATGGTGGATTTTTTCCATTGGTTTAGAAAATAATTGTTTTTTGCTATATCATTGAACAATGTGCTGATATGTTGTACAGCAGTTTTGTAGTTCCATAATCATTTTTGGAGATATTAAGTCATGGCCAGGTGCTTTTTTTGGTTTCAGTTGTTCTATCATAACTTTGTATACCCTGTACCCATCAAAAATGGGTGAAAAGGGTATCATAATATGGTGCAAATGTATGTAACAGGCAGAAGGAAGCAACTCCGACCCCATAAAGTATATATATTATTGATCAGCATCAACAGCCGAGTCGATATAGCCATGTCCGTCAGTCCGTCCGTCTGTCCGTCCGTCTGTCCGTCCGTCCGTCTGTCCGTCTGTCTGTCCGTATCAACGCCTAGATCTCAGAAACTACAAGAGCTACAGACATGTGCCATATATCCTTGGATAGGTAATTACCATACGCAGTACAAGTTTGTTGTTTTATTTTGATATCACCCCCCGCTCCACCCGCAAACCGCAAAAAACTGCCATGCCCACAATTATTAACCTAATGCTATGCAATTCGGCATATGCGTTGGTGCTTTTAAAAGCTATCTATTAATTTGAACCAAATCGGATAAGAAACACGTAAGTTATGCCACATGTAAAATCTATGGCAAGGGAAGCAGAAGCGCAGCAAAACACGCATTGCGCGACGCCGACTGCGACGTTGACAGCGAAATGTGTATGGCTTTATGACACACGAAACTTATTTTCCATAACCAAAATCTTACCAAATATATTTTGTTATGGTACTCTTTTCTAATATGGAAGAATATTGTTTCATTAATTTATTGATATTAAATAAATAAATTGCAAGCATGCCTAAGGGTACAGGGTATTTTGCAATCGGGGAACTTGACTGCTGCTACCTTACTTGTTCAATTTCGTTCGGTGGAAAATTCAGTGGATCAGTATGTTGTCTTACTAATGTGCGGGAGCGTAAAGTTAAGGCGCGTGTTGCCGTCTTCAGCCGTTGCTTTGTGGCTGGTGATCACTCTCGTCGGAGACGTCGTTTTTCTAGCACTAAGTTCTCGATTTGCCTGTTCGTAGTCCCGTGTCTTAAGTGTTGCTTGGAAGTCATTTGAGGTGTTACAGCACTAGCAGCTTTTGTTATTATCGACTCAAATGTTTTTACAGAACTTTCAATATCTGAGTTTGCGTCTAGCATAGGATTGATTTCTAAGTGTGTGCTGACATATTTTTTAAACTTTAACCAGTTTGTGGCTGATTTTGTAAAATGAAGCGGCCTTTCTTTAATTTCTGTCTGACGAAAAATGTTGAAGAGTTCGGGTGAATAATCAGATGAGAGATCTTCAAGTGTTACAGCGTTAAGAAACTACAGAAATTGTCATTCGCGAGTGTAGACGTCTCACAATTGTGCTCCGTGAATTTAACAATCTCAACAGTGTAAAACTCTACATAAAAGCATATGAAGTGGTACCACCACTTAGCGAAAAGACGCTACTGTGTGCAATGTGCAAGCACACAAAGCCTTGTGTTACTTCTATTAAGTAATCTAAGAAAAACATAAAATAAACAATGCCAACGTATAATAATACAAAAGCAATCGGTAAAAGTGCCAACAACAAAAACATTCAAGATGAAATCAGAATGCAACGGAAAAGAGAGCAAGACGAGCGTCATCTCTCAATGGCTCGCAATAATGCCTACCTGTCAATAATATCCCCAGCAGCAACAACAAGCAATGCAAGCGATCGATCTATTTCTCCAGCTCCCCTGGGCTCAAAAGAAAGTTGGAGTGTAGAATGCGCGGCATTCTCTTTGCCAACAACATCAACAACAACTACGCAACCTTCGTTCTCCCTGTCTCAGTCCACAGTGACTGCAACAACAACATCAACGGCAACGTCAATGACCACTGCTGCTATGCCCGACCGGCCAATACTGCAAAGTCAGCAGTTTCCGAGTCAATTACCTAAACAACCTACCTCAACTTTAAACTCACGTCCAACTATACAGACCGGAATGTTACCAAGCGCAAATTAAGCCCGCACAATAAAAAGTTGGGCAATAATCCAAAGCTAAATAAAACCTCCGAATCAAAATCATCAAATAAAGAAAACATTTCAAACGAAATAGATTCAAAATTTTAGGTGAACACCTTGAAGATGCGGCAACTGTGGTGGAAACCACACAGCAAACTTTAGAGGGTGTCCAGTCTACAAAGACCTCAAAAGTCGCGTTTCTAAGCAACCATTCCCCAAACAGAACTCTGTAACTCCATCTCAATTAACACCGGGAGTCTTTTTCACCAAAGCAACTAAGTCCTCCTTTGAACCTGTATGCACAATTCCAGGAGTATCATTTGCAAATGCCTTGAGAGGCATAGTAAAGCCAGCTTCTAAGTCGGCAATCTCCCTAACACCAGCTGCCCAATCAACATCAGAGAAACACCACATCTTAGAACAGCCATCAACTGGAATTAAATCACTATTTAGTTGACTTCATAAGAGCATGATGGAATTTATGCAGTTTATGCCATCTACAATACAAGACCTCATGCGAAATCAAAACATACTTATGGAAATGCTTGCATCCCAACACTCCAAACCATAAATGGCTATTTTAAAGATATGTTTTTGGAATGCTAACGGCATTTCACAGCACAAAAACGAACTTATTCAATTTCTAAAGGAACACGACATTGATATAATTTTAATCTCCGAAACCCATCTCACAAATAAAAATAACTTCTTTCTTAGTGAGTACACTTTTTACTCAACGAATCATTCAGACGACAAAGCTCATGGGGGAACAGGCATCCTTATCAAGAGACGCATCAAGCTCCATCAATTGTAACCCTTCGCAACCAATTACTTGCAAGCTACGTCAATAAGTATTAAAGTGTCTTTCGGCAGTCTTAGTATTGCCTCAATATACTGCCCACCACGGTTTTCTATTTCGGAAGAAGACTTCATGGAATATTTCAACCAACTAGGTGCCCATTTCATATTAGCAGGCGATTATAATTCCAAACACACGCACTGGGGCTCCCGTCTTACAAACCCAAAAGGAAGGCAATTATACAAAGCTTTAATCACAAGATCGAATAAACTTGACTTCGTATCTCCGGGTAGGCCTACATATTGGCCAGCTGATCCTAACAAAAAACCGGATCTTATAGACTTTGCTATAACCCGAAAAATACCAAAACAACTAATGCGGATAGAAGCAATAGCCGACTTGTCCTCGGACCACTCTCCTATCCTTCTTCAACTGTTCGAACAACCACCAACGTTGAAACGGCCTGATATTATTACATCCAACCAAACAAACTGGCTTCGCTATAAAAAATATATAAGCTCACACATTGAGCTAAGCCCAACACTGCACCACGAGGCTGACATTGATAATTCTGTAAATGCCTTTGAATTTATTCTCACCACTACTGCACGCGTATCTACATCTCAAATGAAACCAAAAGTAGTACATCAGTACCGTACAAATAGGCAAATTCAACAGCTTCTTTAAAAAAAAAGACTTTTACGACGAGAGTGGCAAAAAACCAGATCACCAGCAAGCAAAGAGAAATTAAAAGCAGCAACTCGAAAACTCTCTAGAGTACTGAAACAAGAAGAAAATCTTGCACAACACCAATACATCGAACAACTCTCTCCAACATGTGCCAAAAACCCACTCTGGAAAGCACGCAGTCACAGTGGCCCTATTGAAACACACAGCTTAATCCGAAGTCTTACAGGAAGATGGGCTAGAAGTGACTCCGAAAAGGCGAACGTGTTTGCAACACACCTCCAAGAAGTCATCCAATCAAATCCTGCGACCAATTAATTTGAGCTGCCGGAATTCTCAATCTCTGACATAATACACACTTCGCCCCTGAAATTCCGATCAAGCGAAATTAACCAAATAATCAAAGAGCAATTAAAGCCGAACAAAGCACCGGGCCACGATAGAATTACTCCAAAAATGATCATGCAACTACCGAGTTGTGCTGTAAATCATTTATGCACGCTTTTCAACGCAATAACTAAATATGGTTATTTTCCTCAAAGATGGAAAAAGTCAACTATAGTTATGATTCCAAAACCTGGTAAAGACAAAACACAAGCATCTTCAAATAGACCAATAAGTCTTCTGTCCTGCTTACCAAAACTATTCGAAAAACTCATCTTATTGTACATCATATGCATCAATTTGGGTTCCGAGAAAAACATGGTACAATAGAACAGGTGAACCGTATCACCACGGATATACGCACTGCGTTTAAACAACGAGAATACTGCTCTGCTTTATTTCTTGATGTTGCCTAAGCGTTTGACAGGGTGTGACTGATGTACAAGATCAAAACATTACTCCCCAATAGTATGCACAAACTCCTCGAATCCTATCTGCATAAAAGATTATTTTCCGTAAGATGCAGCGCCTCAACATCTGCTGAGCGTGAAATCAAAACTGGTGTCCCTCAAAGAAACGTATTCGGTCCCTTTCTATATACACTATACACATCGGACATTCCGACATACATTCAACTTACCACTTCAACTTTTGCAGATGCCACTGCCATTCTTAGCCGGAGTAAATATCCCCTTAGACCAACTGTTATTCTACAAAATCATTTGGAATCTCTTGAAAAATGGTTAGCTAACTGGAGAATTAAAGTAAATGAAAGTAAATGTAAAAACGTAACATTCACACTGAACAAACAAACCTGTCTCCATCTTACTCTAAGCGGAGCATGAATCCCCCAGTGAAACAACGTCACATACTTGGGTATCCATCTTGACAGGAGACGCACCTGGCGCTCACACATAGCAGCCAAAAAAACTCAACTAAAGTTGAAGACCAACAAGCTCCATTGGCTAATCAACTCTCAATCCCCTCTTTGCCTTGAATACAAAATACTTCTCCATAACACCGTGATCAAGCCAATATGGAAATACGGTTCTGAACTTTGGGGAAATGCCGGTCGTAGTAACATCGAAATAATTCAAAGAGTTCAATCTAAGACACTTAGACTTATCACTGGTGCTCCTTGGTATATAAGGAACGAAAATACTCATCGAGATTTAAATATCAACACCGTTTCTGACGAAATTTAACATCAAAAAGCAAAACACCAAGCCAAATTAACATTTCATCCAAATCCTCTTGCATGCTCGCCAACCAGAAATTCCAGTTGGAGTAAACTTCATCATCCACTCGCTCAGTACCGATATAATTAGAGCCGTAAAAAACTAAACCAACTTAAAACTAAACCTATCGCTAAAAATGGATTCTTAGTTATAATATTAGTCTAAGATTTTAAAATTTGTTGTAAGTCTCTATTAAGAAGAGAAGATCCAGCAAATAAAATAAAATTGTAAAAAAAAAAAAAAAGAAACACTATAGAAATTTTTTTAACAATCGCATAATCAATCAGATCTGGTAGTTTTCGGGGGTCTGTAGGCCAGTATGTGGGTTTCCCAGGTGATAGACAGTTCAACCTATATATTGCATTGGTAATTGCAGTATATAACTGTTTACCTTTGGGATTTACTAAACGGGATCCCCAGTGTGTATGTTTGGCGTTGTAGTCGCCCGCAGCAAAAAATTGATCCCCAAGGGTGCAAAAGAATTCCATATATTGATTCGGACAGTAACGGCGGCCAGAGTTATATTATCGCCACTAGAATGGACCACCACAGATGTAGCTTTTTGGTAATTTCTCTCAAAACGATCAAGGAAGTTATGTTTAATGAGACTACTGATGAAGATGCCGGTTCCTCCATGTGCTTTTCCATCGGGGTGATTAGTGGCGTAGAACACGTAACCATTTATTTTAAAATTGTAGTTGCTGGTTAGATGGGTCTCTGAGAGCAACATAATATCAACTTCTTTATCTTTCAAGAACCTAGCGAGATCAAGTTTGTGGCGGGAGATGCCATTCGCATTCCATAAACATATACGAAGGGAGGTGATTTTTTTTTATTTTGAATGTTGAGATGCAAGTACTTGTACTAAGGTACGCGTAAAATCCTGCATTGCTGTTCTCATAAACGAGATAAATTCCGTCATCGTTGCTGGGAATGGTAACATCATTTTTTCAATGGCACTTGTGGGTTGTTGCAGGTCGTCTGGCCCGGTTCGAGGTTGCGGCGCTTTTGAGAACGCTGTTGTGGACGCAGGACATTCCGTTCCCGATTTGAGGGCACTAGCAAATGAAACACCCGGTATGGTGCTTACTGGAGGAAGGGATGACATTTTGGCGTTGGAGAAGAAAATGTAAGGAACCGATTACGAGGGTACCATACATTTTTGGGTATTATTAGTACTACGAGACGAAGCAATTCGTTTGTTCATGCGACTTTTAAGATCTTTGTAGACAGGGCATCCCCGGTAATTAGCTGTGTGGTTTTCACCAAAATTGCCATATTTTTTTGAATTTGGATCGAGTTTATTAGCCGGGCAAGTGCCAGACTTGTGCAGATCCCCGCAGGCAGCGCAAACGGAAGGAAGGGTACAATATGTCTTGTTGTGGGCATACTCTTGGCAGTTGGAGCATTGTACTGGACCATTACGCTTATATGGTTCTTCTACAGTAATTTTACGGTGTAATAAGAATTTGAGATTATAAATTGGGTGCACTTCATTTCTCTTTAGTGTTTGGCTAGTTGGGTCTAGCTCGACCTTGAAGAGTGGTTGGGGCTTCTTATCTTTATTAAGAATATTAATAACTGATTTAACGTTAAAACCCTGTTCGTGAAGTGCATTCGCAACTTCATTGAATGTGACATCAGGCTCAATTCCTTTTAGTACCACTTGCAGACCTTTACTGCTTTTGAGTTGGTATGTGTAATATTTTTTGCCGTTTTCGTTTAAGAACTTCGAAACCGAATGAAACTGGTCTTCGGTTTTAACCTGAAGCTTAGTTTCTTCTAAGAGGTATAACGTGAAAAATTTTATTTCCGATAAGCTGAACTATTTTTTTAACCAGTGCGTAGTAATCTCTCGGCTGTATAATGGTGGAGGCTTTGGTTTTTGAGATACACTATCTGTAGTTTTATAAGCTTCCGCGCTTCCGTTTTCTGCTACCAGTGCAAACATGTTTTTATTGTTGGTAGTAGTAGTTTTTGTTTCGCTACCACAATTTATTTTGGCTCTATTACCTGTTGTGCGTTGCGGACTCCGTTTACGTTTTACGAAAACGTAGCGATCGTTACCAGTCTGCATGACCAAATTAGGGCGGCCATTTGGATTGGTCTTTGACTCACATAAATCGGTAATTGTGGCTGTTAATTGTTTTGCTTGCAATGCAAAAGCCGGTGAGGTCGTTGACAGAATCGTTTGAGTTGAAGAGACTGTTGCGGTTGTTGTTGTTGTCGATGCGATTGCAGTTGTGAGAGAGGCAACCGTGTTGGTAGTTACTGCAGCTATGCTTAAGAGAGTAGGCTGGAATACAATGGTTAACGGAGTATGTGTGTAATTTGTTGTTGGTTGCGGCATTGGGGAAGCGCACTCTTCGCTCCAAGATTATGGAACTGCGCTTGGCAACGACGGAGAGCAAGATTGCGCTCTCTGGTCTTGGGAGAGCTTGAGCGTTTCCGTAGAAACGAATGAGAAATACGCGTTGTTTTTGATTGCAGAGAGCCGAGTCTTGTTTACGTTGACGTTGCTCTCGAATTTCGTTTTGCATTTTTACATTTTGTGTGTTCATATTTTACTTAATACAATTCGTATAAATTAAAATAGGTATTGATTTTATATGATAGCTTAGTTCAATTTTTAACCAACTACTCATCACAAAAGCGTCATTTCGCACTATTTTTTTTTAATTTCACTGATTTTGTGATTTATTTATTAGTTGATTATACATTAGTTGGAGAGCAGCACGAATCACGTCTACACTCGCCGAATGCTATTGAGATGAGATATGAGAAAGACAAAAAATTGCCACAGCAATGCATGCGCTGCTGTATCGGGTAACAAAAGGAGCGGGGCAACGATAAGAAATCCCGAGACGGCTGTGGAGCTAATGCAGAGAATTCAAGTTCAAATGAAACGACAGTGTCCAGAAATATGCGAAAGTGGAATTGAATGCGCACAATAGTATATAACCCGCAAAGTCAATTAATATTTGCGACAGTGTTCAAGTAATACAAGAGAGTGGAATAAAATGCACACAATGAAATATAAATCACCAGGTCAATCAATATTTAAAATTAAATATTTTTTGAGCGCAGCGGCTGGAATGTTTAAATTTTGCAATAATAGCACGTAAATGTAATTCACAAAACATATAGATTTTTTAATTGTTATGGAAATGCAGTGTAAATTTTATTTTATTTTTATTGAACCGCAAAGACATTAAAATATTTTATTAAGTTGGAGGTAAATTTGGGTTGAGTAGCTCACTTACATAATTCAGTGTAGTGGGTTCCTTTAGTTGAGTGCCAATTAATATAGTTCGGGTGCTGCAGGAGGGATCCCTCGCCGCAGTCACTGGTATATTATCGGTTGGCCGATGATCTCCTGGTGTCCCTCGTACGAAGGCGGGGGTAGTGAACTCACTTGAAGATTTATGGTGATTATGCTGGGAAGATGACTGTCTTCCTTTTGGCTTCTGGCCTAGTGACTCAGTTAGCTATGATAGTTTATAATGATAACGACAGATTGCCGGAGTTGGTTTTATGAGCTTGTGCTCTTTATTATTGGATTGTCCAAAACGAACTGACTTAAAAGCTAACATAGAAAAAGCTTCACAGCGGCCTCTGCCAATATGCAGAGTTTTTGCCGGGTATGTGAGAACTTCCGGCCAAATGCTTGGACAACAATTAGACCGGTGCTGGTGAGCGGACGATCGGTCCGAATAACTTAGTTAACCTATACATACATGTCGGAGATACTGTTGGATTAAATTCCGATTCGAACTCAGAATCACTCCTCTGCGTGGCTTTGGCGCAACGTTTTCTGATCTTTGGTTGGGAGCGCGGCATAACTGTTCAATTTAACTTTCCTTCATCAAGTGATGAAATCAACTCTGTGCATGTACCTACCACGCATCATGACGAAATGCATGGTGTAGAGATTCCTTTGCATACACACATACTATCACACAGTATTATCCCACCATGCTCATGCACACAATACTGATGCATGATCAACGGTACTTAATCGGTACCTCCTTTTCGCACAGACGTCTCCGCCACATACGCTCCCTCCCCTTCGCCCGTACTCGCGGTCAGACTACGTTTGGTACCAACTAGAAATAGTTGTCTACCACGCTCGAGCATACAGAGAGAGAATACTGAGAGAAAGAACATTGCAAACGATAACGATAACTGTCGCCATGCGGCAATGCTCGTTACAATTTGCATTTGAAAATAATCTGTATATTTTATGTACATATTGATATATTGATTGGTATATAATGGTAGTAAGAGGAAATCTATTTTGTATAGTTTTAATTATCATAGTTAGATTGATCCAATTGAGGTTTGTTCGATTATATTTACATTTTTGAAGCCGTTTTTTTAGCCGCCTGACTTGGTTTGTCGCTTTTATCCAAGAAAAACTGTAAAATATACTTTTTTTTTTTTTTTTTTTTTGCTTTCTTATTTTTATTTATTTTTGTTTATTGTTTAAGTAATGAAACCGTGCTACAATTTTACACCTTAACAATACAAGCAAAAAATTATTTTTAATAAGCCCATCGCCGAGCGCTTAGCACAGGGATTTATGATAATGGAGGGTGAAACGGGGATTTATGTTCGTGGAGGGGGCGTCTTCACGAAGCCTTGTCTTTTTAGCCTTCTAAGCGGCCTGGCGGGAAGTAAATTCCTGGCTAGTTCGGTGGTGAGTCTGTCTCTGTACCTGCTGGTGTGTCTATTGATCTGCTCCTCCACAGTATGCAGATTGAGGTCTCGGTGTAAAGTTGAATTCCGTATATACCAAGGACAGTTGGTTATCTGCCTTAGGGTACGATTCTGCAGTACCTGGATGCGATTGCAGTTAGATTTTGCTGCAATCCCCCAAATTTGCAGCCCGTAGAGCCAGATTGGGGCGACACACTGAGCGTAAACTTTTCTCTTCACCCTAAGTGACATACTGCTCTTTCTGCTCAGCAGCCAACGTAATTGCTGAAGTCTTAGGACGCACCTCTTGCGAGTGGCTTTAAGATGCGGCAAGAAAGTGAGTCGCTTGTCCAGAGTAATGCCAAGATACTTCACCGTTGCTTGTTGCTCCAGGATCTGTCCTTCCATTTGGATTGGTGGGATTGTTCTCATCCTAAGTGTGAAGGTAGGGTTGGACGTTTTTCGAGGGTTTATCTTAAGGTTCCACCTCTTGCACCACGCTGATAGGACTGCAACGTATCCCTGCAGACCGTCTGCTGCCTCAAAGCGACATTACAGAACGGCAATGTCGTCTGCATATGTGGCAATTAGAGCCTTCGAGGGGTCTTCCATGCAGTCATCGTCGGGTACGGGCAAGTCTGCAGTATAAAATGAGTACAGGAGCGGGCCAAGAACACTGCCTTGCGGGACTCCAGCTCTCATCTGGGCAGGCGCAGAGTAAGTGTGCCGAATCTTGACTTTAAATATCCGCCCTTCCAGGAAGGACTTTAGGAGCAAGTAATATGGTGCTGGTAGTAAATCTTTCATCTTGCAAAGGAGACCGTCGTGCCACACCCGATCAAAGGCTTGTTGAATATCAATAAAAACTGAGTTGCAGTATTCAAGGTTATCAAATGCCTGTAGAATGTGCTTCGTAACCCTGTGAACCTGCTCGACAGTGCCGTGTCCCTCACGAAATCCAAATTGATGGTCCGGCACAATTCTGCACTGAGTTATAATCCCAGTAAGTCGATTAGCAATGAGTCTTTCCCATACCTTTGATATAGAGGGGAGAAGACTTATTGGCCGATAGGATTCGGGTCGTCTTCCGGCTTGCCTGGCTTATAGATCATGTGGATTGCCGCTATTTTCCATTTGGAAGGGAAGAACTGAATCCTTAGCATAGCATTAAAAATAAGTGCCATGTAGAGGATCGCACGATTTGGCAGGGCCTTCAGTGTGACGTGACATATTCTGTCCATTCCAGGAGCCTTGTTTTTCGGAAGAGCTTTGATTGCTTCGGTAATCTCCTGAACTCTGATTGGCGTGATGGGGAGGGACATCTGGAGCGGGGTTTGCAAGCTCTCCTGGGTCTCTTCGATATCACCCAGTGTAGCAACGTCGTGTGGGGTGAATCTAGCCTCCAGGTGTTGAGCAAATATGTTTGCCTGTTCCTCTTCATTCTGTGCAAGGTCGCCGCCATGATGCCTAACTGGGACCTGTCCAAACGGCTGGTTTTTCGTAGCCTTTGTGCATTTCCATAGTGAGTAATTGGCGTCAACAGTGTAGTCCATCAAGGACAGCTTGTGCTCAAAGAAGTTATTTCTGAGCTCCCTTAAGAGGATCCGTAGTCGCTTGGCTGCTCGGTTCCACAGGATTCGATCCCAAGGGTCTTGGGTTCGAATCGCTTTTCTTCGTAGGCGCCTTTTTGCAGCTAGTAGCTCTTTTGCCTCCCTGGTGAGTGTGACGCCATATTTTGTCGGCTTAAGTGGGCTCGCAGGTGGAGTGGATGCAGCAGCAGCCCTTTGGATATTATTGGTGAAGATTTCCACTGCCATTTCTATATCCTCCCCAGAATTCAGCTCCGTTTCAAGATGGATGGAGCTCTCCAGATTCCGGTGAAATAGATTAAGGTTAGTTCGATTGCTGATCAACCTTGCATTAGAGCGAGCATTAATCCCATTGGTATCTATGGTGACTACGAGGGCCAGATGCTCAGACTCTAAATCCCAATTTTGGGTAATACTCGCGCAGTAGTCCGGTACTCCATGGTGGACGGCAAAATCAATACATGAGGGCGTATGTGTGGTGACGTATGGGTATCGGGTAGGGGCTCCTGTGGCAAGAATCTTTGCCCCGGTGGCGGAGATGGCTTCAGCTAGTTCTTGTCCCCTAGGGGAGTTGCAGGTGTCGCCCCATAGTCAATGTCGTGCGTTCCAATCGCCACCAACCAGGTACCTTTGTACACATTTTCGAAGTGTACTGGTGAAGAGACTTTCCCGTATCCTGTTTCGTGGAGGGCAGTAGATGGAACTAAACTCCATATCACCAAGACCCGTAGCAACTTTCACCGATGACATTTGTATACTGCGCGTCTCCATTACCCTTTGGGGAAAATGTCGGAGAGTAGTCCTGACTAGCACCGCCACTCCACCTCCACTGTGCCTATTGGAAGATGGCTTGTAGGATAGAATGTATATCCAAGGACTCGAACAATTCCACCGCGGTTTAATCTGGTTTCAGTCAAGAGAAGGATATCAATGTCGTTGTTGTGTGCAAAAAGTTCGACTTCTCCGACTTTTCCTGAAATGCCGTTGACATTCCAGATGAGAACTTTAAGTGAGTTCAAGGCGAGGCTGTAGCGTTGATCTGATTTCCAGCCCATTGCTTCATGGTGCTGGCCATCTCAGTCACTATTATTTCTAGCCGTGCAAGGCGTTCATTAGCTAGCTTATTTTGGTGTTGTTGTTCTTGTTGTTGCTGTTGGAGCCACATAAGAAACTGCTGTTGCTGCTGCTGCTGGAGGTGCTGTTGCCATTCCTGAAACTGCTGTTGCTGCTGTTGCTGCAGCGACTGGATATCGATCGGCTGTTGTTGTTGTGGACTTAGCTGCGTTTGAGCATAGTTGAAATTACGTTGAGCATTTCCAGAATTGCTTGGCGCTAAAGCTGCGACTGCTGCATAGGAGACACTTGTGCGGGCACTGTAGCTTCGTGGTGTCATCTGCTGTGTTGCTGGTTGAAATGCAATTTGGGGCACTTGTTTCCTTGCTATTCTAGCGGGGCCAGGCACAGGAAATTCCTGCGCGTACCTTGTAGGAGAATATTGATTGGCCACATTTCCATTAAGTGATCTAGTTTCGGTTGCCGATTTTTTGGAGACTCCGATGACCGACGAAGATACTCCTGGTACGACTTGCAGCCTTTGTAGCTAGCTTTATGAGATCCTGAACAATGGAAGCAGGTAGGTGTTGCGTCAAGGGGGCGTATACACTCACTTGTTTGATGGCCCTCGCCACATCTGGCGCAATTTGGGTGTCGTCGGCAATATCTGGCAGTGTGGCCGTATCGCTGGCATCGTTTGCACTGTGCGACGTCTGTGGCTTTTCTCATCCGCTCCACCCTCACCTTTTGTCTGCAGAGGATTGTGATTTTGAAGACGTCCTTTATCTTAGCGCACGGTTTGATGTTGATAAAGAAGAGATTTAGCTTCTCTTCCCTGTTAGCCCTGGATGCGGGATTATGAATGTGGAGTACCTCAAAGCCGTACTTTGGCAGACTTTCTTTGATGTCCTTGTTTAGAGTGCTGTGATGTAGGCCCTTGACAACAATTCGATGCGGCTTTTCTGTCTGCATTTGGTATGTGTGGAACTCCACAGAATGTCTGTCCAGATGGTCAACAATAGCCCTGTAGGTGTCACTATCCTTGGGGAAAATTCTGGTGGTTCCAAGGTTGCTCTTGGTGACCACATTGTTCACATTAGTGACCACCCCTATGAACTCAAAGAGGTCATTTATGCTGCAGTCCGGGACAACAATTTGAAGTGGCTTTTCCATTTTTCTTGCTTGTTCGGGCTGGGCAGGGTCGTTGCTTTCAACAGTTATTTCGTCCTGTTGATTCTCTGCTGTGTCTTCTGCTTCTACTTCCATGTCAAGTAGCGCGAACCTGTTGCTAGAGCTTGGAAGGTCACCTTCTCTAGTCGCCCCCTTAACACTTGCGATGGGTGAAGAAGGCTTTGCGTTTTTTCTTTTCATGCTTTTTTGCACTTGGGCCTGCAACATTTTTGATGCGGCCCCACTGATCACTGTATCTAAGTCAGTAGTGACACGTGGGGCAGCAGAAGAGCACTGAAGCGACGATTGATCATATTTGACCGGGTTCAAACCAGGGCTGGTGAAGGTCCTGGTGCTGGTCGTGGGAGTGATGATGTTGGTACTTGTATTGCCAATATCAGTTTGGTTAGTTCTGCAAGCAGCGCGAAGCTCGGATGGGGTTTGGCTAGCAAAGCGGTACATTTTTTCGTGCAAAGTCTGCTTATTATTAAGCAAGAGTTAGAAGCAGATTTCCCTTCAGCCATTTGGAAATGTTATATTTTTCGTTTTCGCCTCAAACGAATTCAACAACAAAATCAGCCCCTCTTGTGCGGCTGCGCGCCGGTGGAGGGGCTATGCCCGATGGGCAGCGTGCACTTATTTTGCAAGCTGTTTTGTTCCTTTATTTTACCGCTTATTGCCGACTCCGCTAGCTGCGGCGTCCAAAAACGGATCTTTGTGCAGACACAACCGATCGCTATTAATTCAGTTTCGCGACTCTAATTGTGTTAGCTAATTAGTGTTTTATTTTCCGGAAAAATTTATTTATTTTATTTTTATTTTTATTTTTTTTTTCGGGAAATTTATAAATAAGCAAAAACGTGTTGACACTTCGGGCTCTGATCACTCGATCGTAAAATATACCGCTTTTCTCTTTGCTAGAGTATATATTTGGCACGCGCTCAAACAAGCGTCAGAAAAGCGACATTTATTACGTGGTGTCATCTTTCTAAAGCCATACAGCGGAGCCCGATTGAACTTATACAACGAGAGGTACAGATAAATAACGCCTCCTATTGGAAAAATATGAATTTGGTTTTACTACAACCAATATGATTTCAATTCAAGTTTTAAGTATGTTAATTCCAAGAAATTAATGACATTTTTGATCGGATATCTAATTTTTGTTTATTTTACAATCTCTAAAGTATGCAAGAGACTTTTGTTTTTTACTTTTTCTTATTACTTTTATTTAAAATTCATTTGTTGCACGTTAAAAACACTTTACGCGGAAAAAAGTTAAATACGACGCACCAAACTAAAGTCAAGCCCACAATAGTGGCACTAACTGTGGATAGTGATCCCTAGATCCACTATTAGTGATAAAAACATTCAAGATCAGTGATAGAAACTTGCTGCAAACTTACTAAATCGTGGTTCCGTTAAACAGCAGCCACAACTAAAACAAAACAAATCAGCTGTTCAAAGTAGCTGTTCGAAGCAGCTGTTCAGAGCTGATTAAAGCTTGTTTACAAGCATTTGGAATATAGCATTTGTATAGCCAAATGAAAAATCCATGATCCGCTCCTACCGAGCGCTTACTCAGCCTTGGCGAGCTCTTTGCACATAGCAGTGAACCAACCCTGTGCACTTGAGTCGAAATGGATATCCGAAGTCGTCGGGACCACTAAGCCTACGACACCGCTCATGCAAGTCATTAAGCGGAGGGCATGTGTGTCTCCACTCAATGCCAAGAAGAAGGCAAATCTTGGAACCAAGATTCCTTTTCCCACCAACAGCGGCAGCTCAAACCGCTCTGGGTTGTTTACGGAAACCGAGGAACTGAGCATGCAGCCCAGTACCAGCCATCAAGCAGTTTCTGCTGCGGCTAAACGTGATGCAGCCTCAGCTGGCATTATCAGCGTACCTTCCAAGGCGCAACCAAAACCCGCTCCAATAGTTTTGGAATGTGTAGAAAGCGCACCCCTGCTGATGGACAACATGTCAAAAAACGCAGATTTAAACAAGGTCTCTGCCAAGGCATCGTTGGCCGGGGTTTTGAGGCTCTACGTGGCAGACGCTAGCACTTTTCGCAGCAGAGTCATATGGCTCGATACCAAAAACCTCGAGTTTCACTGCTTTCAGCTACGGGAGGACAGGCCATACCGAGTCTGCGTTTAAGGTCTGCACCACAGACCATCATTACATTATTGAGGAACTGGATAGTCTCGGCAACAAGGTACTAGACGTAAAAGCTCTTCTCAAGCGAAATGCTACAATCCAATGCCATCAAATTAGGCCACACGGCCAAATACTGCCGTAAGGCGAACATTTGTCTGAAATGCGCAGAAAAACATCCTGCCAAAGACTGTACGCGACCACGAACCACGAAAAGAGCCATGCACTTGTTGTAATTGTGTTGATCAATCTGCTCAATCAAGCACAGCTAGCGCCAAAATGATGTTGCTGCGCATCTCGGTGGGGAACACCGACGACGTCTACAACGCCGTTACGAAACTGATGATCAGCGAGACAAATTGTAGACGCAGTGAACTGAAGTTATATGGATATATAACTTCACCTTTACCTCCAACGACCCGAATGAGGGAAACGCCAAATCTGGTTCGGCGATGTTGGTCAAATCTAGTTTGGCACATTTTACTCTTCTCCCAGTAGCCCCTGATAAACTTTAGCACGGTCTATTGCCTTCCGAGGTTCATATGGACCACACACGACTTAAAATCCATCTTAGATATGTCGTTTAAAATTTATCGTAGCAGGCGACTTAAATACATCTTACTGGATTTGGGGAGTAAGGAGGTAAGTAGGAGGAGTAATCTCAGACGTGAACTCGTTTGCAACAGATGATGCTCACCAGGCTACATGCGCTGACAAGGGATGTCCGGGGATTTCCTGTTGACATACAAGGCACCAAGGCGTACTGAAATCGAACGATTCCAAGAGCACCTCGAGTCGTCACTGAAACACCAAAAATGCAATAACGCCACTCTAAAGGCTCTACCGGGGCTCTACATGGCGTTGTTTTTCAACGCTTTTGTGAGGCTAAAAATCTTTCCTCCTAAATGGCAGCTCGGCATTATCTCCATGATCCACAAGTCTAGCAAGTCGGAAAAGGACGCTAGGTCCTACTAGCCGATCAGTACCCTCGATCTCAAAGGTGTTTGAGAGACTCATTGCTGCCCGGATGGTCTTCCGAATATGCATTCGAATATGCTCTCTGGCATGTCTTGCGTAAAAAGCGTATAAGTTAACAACTGAAAAGATCACTCGATATATCTGATTCAGCGACTAAGTATTTTTATATAAATAATACCCTAGCAATCAGATCACACAAACAATGCTGACGCGCCCAAAATGAGTTCAGCACCCCGCGCTATCCGGAGTGCCGAATTGCAATACATGAAATGCTGTGTGATGCATTGGAGCTAGGATAAACTTATGCTTCAATATATTCTGTACTTCAGTTCTGCCTAAGATACAAAAGCTTACGTTTGACCAATAAACAATGCTCCGGATTTAGCCGTAAAAACCTTGTCTTATTGTTGATATAATTGCATAGCCACAAGGCCGGTGATTTGAGAGGAAGTAAACTCTCCAACATAAATGTCACAAGAAGACTGGTCACAACAAATTGCAGTACCACTGCAGAATTCCAAGGATAGCAGCTAACGCCGCTGGACTACACTTTAACCTGACACGCCTCCTACATCGACGCGGGACAGGATAACATATTTGGCGCCCAACTTCATCAGACCAACAACAACAATATTAACCTAACAGGATAGTTACTTAACTAACTAAACTTTACTTAACGAAACATGTAAGTTTGATGAGTGAACTCAGCGACACCCTCGAGAGCTTATAATACAAAATATATTGCATATCTTTTGTTTATTTTCTGTTGCGTAAATTTGCAAAAAATAATAATAATAATAATAATAAAAAAATAATAACAAAAAAATAATAGTTTCGTTGTCTCACGGAAGCCGATCAATTGTGCTCGGCAAAAATATATTTGTGTAGTGCCAACCATTAGTCAATGAGTTGGGTAAGTGAATATAGAGATATTAAAGTCGAATACGATAGTGACGACGGGTGGGATTTAGAAACAAAAGGCTTTCGCCCTATAAAAAATAACACTACAGACATGGACGCTGCCCAGCTACAGGCAATAATATCTGGAGCCGATAGCAACGCCCTAGTCCAGCAAGAGGCTAGGCTGACTCAGGTATTTCAAACACTATAAGAGAAGGATTAACAACAGATTCAAAGCTTGCGTGTCGAAGCACCGCAAGTCGAAGCCTACAAAAAAATAACTGTAGACCCAAACATTCGATGTGAAGTCAAGCTTGGCATTGTAAAAACCATGCCAGATTTTATGGGAGACCAAGATGATTATGTGTTTTTGCGATAGTCAGCCGTAGACGCATGTGAAATCTTCAAATCGTATCATGGCAGCGAGGCACATTACCAAGCCGTTTCTATTATCACAAATAAAATCAGGGGTTCGGCAAGGAGGCTACTAGTAGCCCATAACACAGTCTTAAATTTCGATGCCTTAATTGCTCGATTAGACTTCACTTCGGCAGGGACTTCAGACAGTCATTCAAGGGGAACTTAGCCTGATGCAGTATTACGATGACGTAGAAAAACGTTTAACATTAATAACAATTAAGATCGTTATGACACACGAACCGGACAGTGCTATTATATTCATTACTGAGGTTAGAGATGATGCCTTCCATGCGTTCATTGCGGGTATCAGGAAACCTTTGAGAGCCATAGTCCTACCGGCTCAACCCAAGGACTTGCCCTCCGCTTAAGCTGTAGCTAGGGAATCCGAAGAAACCATAGAATGCACTACCTTTGCCACGTATGCAAGGGCTTTGGAAGATAAGGCACTCACCTATGAGCAGCGAAAAAATCAAAGCCGCTTACGAGAGCCACAGGGAAAAAATTGCAGGGCCGAAGATGGCCAGGGGAAAAGCCCTCGCTTCTATAAAAAACAAAATAGGCCCCAACAGGATAACAGGAGAATTCGGCCCATAGCACAAGCAAATACCATAATCAGTCACCTTAGCCTATGGAATTAGGATCCACTATGACACAGATTAGACAGCCAACCGCCTTCGGAAGCGGTCAACCCGCAAATACCAGAAGCGGGAGTTTTAGAGGCCATAAAAGGCCAGGTTTCACACGTATGAAAGGTCAGCTTTTGACGCCAGAGAGTGCAAAATACCATGCAACAGGCTGACGATAAAAATGACGGCGACTTTGAAAGCGCCGCCGCAGCGGCCGTTACCAAGATAGACGAGGAGTCTGACGATAATGATCAGATCAATTTTTTAGGCAGCGCTTCTGGCTGCCGTTCCTTGAACGCCAGTTACAGGGGATACAACTAAAAATTCTAATCGACACAGGGGCGGCGAAAAACTACATCAAGCCCATAAAGGAAAAATGTGGTGCCGGTCGATTCCTCTTTCACAGTTAGTTCCATTCATGGTTCTAACAGGGTTCACCAGAAATGTTTAATAAACATTTTTGTTCTTTCTCTTAGACGCGCTGACACCTTGACATCTAGTTCAAGTAGGGGTAAAACTGGACGCAGAGAAAGGTACAATAGATTATGGTTCTGTTTACTGAAAGCTGCTGCATCATAATTGCGAAAATGTAAATTTCACTAACGTAAATGACATTGCCGTACCAGAGTCTGCAAAAATTAAATTTTAAAACATTATCACGAACAGATCTAAGGCATTTTCGGCCTCTAACGAGGCACTGCCATTTAACACTGGTATAAACCGCTATATTCCAAACTATACCCACATCCCATTGTGTGTCTGAGTTCGTGAAGCAAGAAATCGCAGACTTATTGCAAAAAGGCATTATTAGAACTTCCAGATCGCCTTACAACAACCCAACATGGGTTGTAGACAAAAAAGGCCATGACGATCTGGCGAATAAGAATAAGCATTTGGTTATAGGCTTTAGGAAACTTAACGAAACAACCATCGCTGATAAGTACCCAATGTCGAATATTCCCATGATACTGGAAAATTTAGGTAAATACTTTACAAGGCTAGACTTAAAGTCCGGCTATCACCAGATATACTTGGCCGAACATGACCGCGAGAAGACCTCCTTCTCAATAAATGGCGGGAAGTATGAATTTTGTCGATTACCATTCGGTTTGAAGAATGCGGGAAGCATCTTCTAAAGAGCGATCGACGACGTCCTACGAAGATAAATTGGCAAATCATGCTACGTTTACGTAGATGACGTCAATATTTTTTCCGAAAATGAGGAAGACCATATTAGGCACATAGACTGGATTTTAAAAAGCCTATGTGATGCCAATATGAAGATGTCCAACGAAAGAACACACCTTTTCTAGCAAAGTGTTATCTGGGATTTATTGTAACCAACGGTGGTGCAAAAACCGACCCAGAAAAAGTAAAAGCCATAAAGGAGTACCAAGAACCGACAATCCGTATGAGCTTAGGTCATTTTTGGGCCTGGCCAGTTATTATCGATGTTTAGTTAAAGACTTTGCGGCAATCGCGAAGCCTTTGCTGAAGCTTGCTGAAAGGAGAAAATCGCTCCGTCAGCAAACACATGTCTAAGAAAACTCCTATTGACTTCGATGACTTGCAGGGAGATCCATTCGAGAGGCTAAGAAATTTCTTGGCTTCCGAAGATGTAATTCTCAGATACCCCGATTTTAGGAAGCCGTTCGATCTGACAACGGATGCTTTCGCTAACGGTATCGGCGCCGTTCTATCGCAAGAAATATACCTATTACAATGATCTCTAGGACCTTTGAAAAAGCGAGTCACAGTATGCCACGAATGAAAGAGGGTTATTGGCCATAGTGTGGGCTTTAGACAAGTTACAGCACTATCTGTACGGCAGTCGCGATATCAACATTTATACAGACCACCAGCCTTTGACATTCGCGGTGTCCGATAGCAATCCTAATCCGAAGATAAAAAGATGGAAAGCGTACATAGATGACCAAAACGCGAAAATCCATTACAAGCCGGTTAAAAAAAATCATGTGGCCGATGCTCTCTCCAGGGAGAATATTAACGCCTTACAGAATGAGCCTCAGTCAGACGCTGCGACTATTCACAGCGCACTTTCACTGACCTACACGGTCGAAACGATAGATCAACCACTAAACTGCTTCAGAAATCAAATCATTATAGAAGAAGCATGTTTCCAGCTAAAACGAAGCTTAGTATTGTTTCGTAGCAAAACTCGCCACTTAATAAGCTTCGCCGATAAAAGCAGCATTTCAAAAATGCTCAAAGAAGTCGTGAACGGCAGAACACAATCGTGCACACAGAGCGGCTCAGGAAAAACCAAGCAAGTCCTCGGCGGATATTATTTCCACAAAATGAGGAGCCTAGCAAAAGAAGTGGTTGGAAATTGCAGAGTATGCATCAAAGTCAAATATGACAGGCACCAAAAAAAGCAAGAGGTCGGGGATTTCCCATACCAAGTTACACCGGCGAAATGTTGCACATTGACATCTTCTCAACCGATAGGAAGCAATTCCTAACATTCGTTGACAAGTTCTCAAAGTTTGTGGTGGTACAACCAGTGCAGTCCAGAACAATAGTGGACATGACAGGGCCCTTGCTTCAACTCGTAAATTTATTCCCAAAAGTCAGAACAATCTATTGCGATAATGAGGCCGTTTGCAATTTTGAAACCATCACCTCCTTACTGAAAAACAGCTATCGCATCGACATTGAGAACGCAGCCCCTTTACATAGCTCGTCAAACGGTCAATTGGAACGGTTTCACAGCACTTTGACGGAAATCGCCAGGTCTCTTAAGCTAGACAAAAAAATCAGTGATAATGTAGAACTTATTTTGAAGGCAACTGTAGAATATAACAAGACCCTACACTCGGTCACTCATGAGAAACCGGTCGAGATTCTCCACACGGGATCCGATGATCGCTGCCAAGACATTAAAGACAGGTTGATAAAGACCCAGCAGAACAACATTGAAAGATGCAACCCAGCTAGGAGAAATCGTGTTTTTAAGTTAGGAGAAGAGGTATTTGTCAAAAACAATAAAAGGTTAGGGAACAATCTGATCCCATTATGCACGGAACAAAAAGTGCAGGCAGACCTGGGAACGTCTAATCTCATTAAAGGGAGGGTGGTCCTTAGGGGCAACCTCAAGTAGGCCCCCTCACTTATAATTTGTTAGTAAGCCAAATTTTTAATAATAAACCAGACTTAAGTTAATACATCCTGGTATCACTCTACGTTTGGATTAGAGGCCCTCACAACGCTCATCACCCTAGCAGTGGCAAATGCGCGGATCACTGACTTTTCTCACGCCAAATACATTCCAGTCGTAGACGGAGATGTACTTATGTTTGAACAACGTGACTTCTTGAGGCACGTCAGCAATCTTTCCGAATTCACTAGTATGGGAGATGAGACAGAAAAATTGTCCGTGTCCTTTCCGCAATCGCATATGTTCAAATCACCAGATGTTGATACAAATCATTTGAGAACCTTGTTCTCTGTCCTTAAAATATACCATAGAATTGTAAAAAGCTTAGATTTCTTGGGGACAGCCCTTAAAGTTGTTGCGGGAACCCCTGACGCCTCGGATTTTTTTTAAATCAGGATGACAGAAGCTCAGCTAGTGGACTCAAATTCCAGGAAGATTACTATAAATTCGGAAACTCAAAAACAGATAAAAAAATTAACCGACACCATTAATAGAATTATTAAAGCCCGAAAAAACGACTTGGTTGACACCCCACATTTGTACGAGGCACTTCTAGCGAGAAATCAAAAATACAAAAATTTAATTCTCACTGTAACATTGGCGAAAGCTAACATAGTAAATTCAACAATCCTTGATCATGCCGATCTGAACTCACTCATTGAACAAGACACTCCAATAGTTAGTTTATAAGAAGCCGCTAGAATTAAGGTCCTCCAATCCGATGACATAATCCATACACTAATAGCTTATCCTACAGTCAAAGTCAGGTGTAAGAAGGTCTCCGTCTACCCGGTATCACACCATCAAGTGATCCCACGGCTAGATGAAGACACGTTGGCAGAATGTGAAGAAGACACCTTTGCGGTCACCAAGTGCACGGAAACCACGCACGACATCTTTTGCGAGCGGTCTCGTCGCGAAACCTGTGCTCGTTCGCTCCATGCGGGAAACACGGCGCAATGTTACACTCAACCCAGCCACCTGAAGGCAATAATGCCCATAGATGACGGCGTCGTTAATATCAACGAGGCGACAGCCCGAATCAGCACGGACGGCGGCCCAGAGGTGCTCGTCAACGGAACGCACCTGGTGTTCTAGCCGCAGTCCTTGAACCGCAATGATCTGATCGGATATGTTTTGTTCTCGACCTTCTTGGTTGTTCGAGGTTCTTTTATTGAATGATTAAAGTGTGCTGAAGTTGGGTTCAGCTAACCCGCACATACATTGCTTACATCTATTTATTCTTACTTATATTTATACATTTACATATGTATGCAGAAGGCATTGACCACTTGAGCTGCAAAGTGCATGCTAAGCATTCCCACGCTCCGCGATCGGCTTATGTATAAGCGTTAGATCGTATTACTGGGGCGCTGGAGTGCTTACGTAGTTTTGGTGGTCTTTTTGTATATTTATATATTTATATTTATTATGACAAAGTGTCACAATGTATTGACGCTAAGTTATACCCAATCATTTATTGTATTGTTAGGGTAGATTAGTCCAATATGCTACACCTCCCTTTTTAAAGAAATGACGTAATATATGTAGTCATTTAGTTCTTAATATTAATATTGTGTTTAGAAAGGAAAAAAATTTTTTTTTGATATTGATTTTTCTTATTAATTATTAGCAATGTTTTGTCTCAAAGCATTTTTGTATAATGACAGAATAATACAAAAAATTTATGTTGAATTACGATATTTTTGGATTTATGTTTAACTTTCTTAGAAGGAAAAATAATTAAAAAAATTTTTTTTTTGTGGTTTTTTTTTTTGTTTTTGTTTTTTTTTTTGTTTTGAGGTTGATCAGACCTTTTCTTAAGTGAAATTAAACGTTTCATTGATTATATATTTTTAGTCTATCCTTATCTACTTTTTGTTTCTTTTGTTTTGTATCTCTAATTACTATGTTATCTCTGTCTTCAATGGTTTCAACAGTATAAGGGCCTAGATATACTGGATCTAACTTATGACCCGATTCGTTCCTTAGTATAACTTTATCTCATATTTTTAATTGAAAATCTGAAGTTTTCTTATCATAAAGTTGTTTTCTATAAGACTTAGCTTTTTCTAACATAAGTCTAGCTCTTTTATATGCTATTTCTAATCTAAATTTTATTTCCTTTGAGTAATCTTCTATATTATATAGTGGTTCTATCCTATCTGTTTTATTAAAATTTGCGTACTGCCTTGGTAATCTTCCAAAGACTAGTTCATATGGACAATAATTATGCATGACTGATGGTGTTGTGTTGAAACAATATGTAAAGTATTATATCCAAACGTCCCAATCAGTTTTATCTGCAGAGATGTATGAACGAATGTATTCATTGAATGTTCTATGACTTCGTTCGATTGTCCCTAAAGTCTGGTGGTGATATGCAGTGGATGTAAGATTTTCAATCTTCATATATTTACACATATCTTGAATTACATTGTTTTTATACTCGGTACCCATGTCCGAAATGAACGTCTTCATTGGACCGTACTTTAGTATAAAATTTTCGAATATAGCTTTTGCGACAGTATTTGCGCTCTTATTCGCAACAGGTATGGTTACTAGATACTTCGTCAAATCACATATTAGTGTGACGATGTATTCGTTGCCATATTCTGATTTCGGTAGTGGACCAACTGTGTCCACTATCACTATATCAAAAGCATTTGTTGGGGTTTCAGTGTGAGTCATTGGGGTCTTTGTATGTGTCGTTGTTTTTGACATTTGGCATTTATGACATCTACGTATGTACTCTTTTATATGACGAGTCATATTTTTCCAATAATAGTGTCTTTTTATTTTCGCTAGCGTTCTTGTAATGCCTGTATGACCTCCTTGAATTGGATCGTCATGATATGTAGACAGTATCGATTGTATCTCTTTTTCAGTTTTTATAATGGTCACCGGCTGGAGTAGCGCTACTCTTAATGATTTCAATTTTATATTGCCCATATTTTGGAAATTATCTATTGAAATGGTTTCAAAGATTTTTTCACTCGGTGCCAATTTGAGTTGGCTGATTTTTAGTATACCGGCTTGCATTTCAAGCCTTTGGAAGAACTGACCTAAATCAAAAATTCCATTGGTATATAAATCGTCAACATCAATTCTTGCAATAACTTTATTTCCTCGTTTTAGTAAACAAATAGATTCAGTTATTCGCAAGGTCACTACTTTTCGTACTTCATCATTTGTTATGACTTCGTGTACGTTGGGCTTAGATACATTTTGGATACTTTGCCTAGGCAATAGTTCCTTATTTGTTACTGTACAGTTTTCTTGTCTACTTTGTTGCCTGGTAGTGACTTTCAGGACTTTATGTTGCATGTCTTTGAGTTCCTTTATATTTATACGTGAGAGTGCGTCTGCTACAAAATTATCTTTCCCCCTTAGGTATTCTACTGTGAAGTCGTATTCTTCAAGCTCTAGCCGCATGGGAGTTAATTTAGAACTGGGATTAGTCATAGAAAATAGGTACGTTAATGGTCTGTGGTCCGTTTTAATGGTGAAATGTTTGCCATAAATGTATGGTCTAAAATGGGTAATTGCCCAATGAATTGCCGCTAGTTCTTGTTCCGTTGTACTCTTATTGCTTTCTCCTTTTGTAAATGAACGTGATGCATAAGCTATTGGGAGCTGAATCCCGTCACGGTTCTGAGTTAGAACCGCTCCGCAAGCTTGTTTACTAGCATCCGTTATAATGCAAAATTCTTTGCGAAAATCAGGATATTGTAATAGTGTGGGGTGCATAAGATTTTCTTTAAGGTATTCGAATGCGTTCTGGCATTCGCTTGACCATTCAAAAGGGACATTCTTTTTACATAATCTAGTTATGTGCCGTGAATAGTCGGCGAAGTTCCTTATAAATCGACGATAATAGTTGCAGAATGCTACAAATCGTCTCGCACTGTCCGCATCATGAGGGACAGGATAATTTTTGATGACGTCATATTTCTTGTCATCTGGCAATACTCCTTTGTCTGTGCATTTGTGACCCAGAAATGTCACTTCGTGCATGAAAAATGAACATTTTTCTGGATGCAACTTTAGGTTATATTTCCTACATACATTAAAAACGTCAGTTAAGTTTTTAGTTTAAGTTTATTTGTTTTTCGGAACATCCTATCACCATTAAGTCATCCATGTAAAGGAATGCCTGAGAGGGTTCTAATCCCGAGAATGATATAGTCATCATCCTCTGAAATGAATTTGGTGCTATTTTAAGACCAAATGGTAATCGCGTGCAGCGATATGAGCCATTGCTCGTTGAAAAGGATGTTATATTCCTAGAGTTTTCCTCAAGTTCTATTTGGTGGAAACCTGACATCAAGTCAAGGCATGAAAAGTATTTAGCTCGACCTAGTTGATCTAAAATGTCATCAATTCTAGGGAGTGGAAATTTGTCAGAAAGAAGTTTTTTGTTTATTTGACGATAGTCAATTACTAATCGCCATTTTTTCTCTTGTGAATTTGGTAATGATTTTTTTGGAACCAGCAAGAGTGGGCTGTTATATTCAGATAAAGACGGTTCGACGATTTTGTCGCTTATTAATTTCCCTACTTGTTTTTGAATTTCCTCAATATGGCTATGCGGGCTTCTATAGTTTTTTATATAAATGGGTTCATCATCTTTAAGTCTTAATGTTTGTTTATAAAAATTATTTGTTGATATTGGTTCGGTTTCCAGTCCGAACACATCACTATACTGTGTGCATAATTCTGTTCATTGATTTTTAAATTGGTCTGGAAAATTTTTCTTTAGTTTTGAAAGTATTTGCTCGCTTCTATTTCCAGTGTCGGTATTATGAATGTCATAATCTTTTAGATTTTCATATTGTATTTTATTTACTTTGACCACTTGGTCGAAATTAGTTGTATTTAGAAGTCGAACGTATACATGTTTGGATGCTGCTATTGTATTTGCAACATAAATCCCACTGTGTATTTCTTGATTAGGAACAAATATGAAATCATCTACAACATTAATGTCTATTTTCCGAATAACTTGTGATCTGGATGGCAGAAGAACTGTATTGTTGCCAGCGCTATATGTTATCGCGCTATCCAATGTTATATTGGATAATTTAAATTTTGGGGTCTAATTATAAACCAGTCTTCACTTGGTTTGAAATCTAGTTGACAATTGAATTTCTTTATAAAATCAATGCCTATTATTCCATCACATGATATTGCAAAATTTGGGTTTACCAAATGAAATTCATGTGGAATAATATATTTTGTTGATTGGAGTTCTATTAAGGTTGTTCCTTGAGACTTTATCACACCTTGGCCTATGCCTTCGATGTTTATTATTTTTTCATTTTGAATTATGAAGTTATCAGAATTTATTTTCAAAAGTGAGATATCTGCACCAGTATCTATGAGAAATGTTAGTTTATTTTCAGTTGAATGATTATAGAAGGTTACGAATATATTAAGACTATAATTGATGGAATGAACTTTTACATTTATTGGTTGTTTCCTAAAGGGTTCTGTTAGTTTTCCGACGTATTTTGCGCGATTCTCACACTGCTATTATTATTATTACCATGGTTGTAGTTTCCGCGGCCTCTCCCTTGATTTTGGCCTCGTCTACCTCCACGGTTATTATAGTTATTATTATTGTTGTTATTGTTGTAATTGTTGTGGTAGGTATTTCTTCCACGATTATAACCCCGGGCGCCTCTATTATAATTATTTGCACCTCGTCGATAATAGAGTACAGTGTTACTTTGACCTGTTATCTCTGTGCAACTGTTTACAAATTTGGAGATGGCATCATTCATGTTTGTGAATGTGCATGCTTGCATGATAAGTTTTACCTTATCAATGGAGCAATTCTGTGTCATTGCTTTTACAGCTGTTGTAGTGCTGTATTTATTTGCTAAGGATTGGCTGAGACCTTCACTGATATAGGCACCTTCAAGGGCCTTTGTCAGTTTCTCCACCTCTTGGGTGTATTGGTTAGCCGTTTTATTTCTCTGTTGTAGATTCAGAAGCTTGGCAGATATCACTTCTACCGATTCTCCTTTTACTGCACTTGACAGTTGGGTAATAATTGCAGCAATCGTCTGCTCATTACTTATAAGGTTTCTTACATGGCCTTTAAGTTTAGTTTTTATTAAGCTTATTGCTGTCGTTTCATGTGTGCTCTTTAAGCTATCTAGTAAACCTAGAGCATCCAAAAAACTTTGTAGATTTTCTGGTTTACCATCAAACTCTGGTATCAGAGATGTGGCTAGCCTGGTAAATTTTATCAATGTCTGTGCCATTTCAGAAATTGTTATTGGTTCAGATTTAAATTCAATTCGGTCGCTTCCTTCTAGCGTTTCAATGTCACTATCGGACTCAGCGCCGCTTGATTGAACAGATTCGTCTAGTTCTTTGAACTGGTCTGTGTTGAATTCAACCAATTGACTTAGACTTTCTGGTACATCTATCAGAATATGCCTTCTTTTTCTGATGTTATTTAATCTTGTGTTTAGGGATTTTATAACCCTTAAACATTTGTTATTATGTTCAGATGTGAGCCTATTTGAATATTTATTTACTAATGTAACTATATTATTATATTCACCTACTAATATCTCTATATGATTTTTCAAAGTTTCGGATTTTATTATTGCGTCTCTATTGATACATTTATAAGACTTATCGAACCTGAAACGAAATTCGTCTATTCGTATCGCTATTTCGCTCCATTCCATTCTTTTCGTAAGAAAAAAGTTTTTATTAAGCTTTCTTCTAATCCATATTATTATTTTTTAAATCTGGTCTAAACGATTTGCCCTATTTATGTAACGTCTTTTGATGATCTTGTTATGCTAACATAAATTTTAAGCAGAAATTGTAGAAGTAGTACTATTGTAATAATCAGCAATAAGATCCACAACGCATTTATATCGTCTGTGTGATCTATAATTTTTACGTTATTAACTACGTTGGCAGTATTGGCCTTTGCCTCACTAGAATCGCTAAACCATCCCAATTTTTTTTTTTTTTATTTTCAATGAAACGTTTTTTTTGAAGGACAAGAAAAAAAAATGAGATTTTCTATTTATGAGTTTTTTCTCATTATTGTGATATTTATTTATTCTTCTAGAAAATCAAAAATAAAAAATGTTTACGTTTAATGAAGATAAGAATTGTTCTGTCGTTAAAAAAAAATTTTTGCAGCTGAATATATATATATATATACTCAGTAGCGGAGACGTGGAAATATTAGTTGTTAATAAATGTGGTTGGCTCACATATTTGTTTACAATATAAAAAAAATTGTCCAACCGCATTGTTAGTAAAAAGCCTAACAGATATTAGTGTTTTTCAAGCAGCGGTTTACCGCATCGGCTTGGGTTTAGAAATTAAAATTAAGGCAAATTGGGGCATTGGCATTTATTTATGCAGCCCGTTTGCGTTGTTTCGCACCTTGCGAAATCCTGCTTTCGATGTCCTCAAGACGCTCTTTGTAGCGTTGTCGGGATGCCTCGTCTCTGGCCAACTGGGTCATTTCCTTAACCAGTCGGCGTTGCCTAAGTAGCTTTACCCTTTTTCCGGAGCGTTTGTGCTTCTTCGGTTCCTTCCTTTCCTGCCTTGCCCGGTACTCAGCTATTGTGAGTGGGCGTGGTCCATCTGCAGGATTTTGCTGCAGAGCTTCTTCCAACGTTGGCAAGTCCCTTTGTGTCGTGGGCTGTGCGGTTGAGAATTGTGGCTCTTCCGCCATCAATTATTATGTTTTTAGTTAATAATAATAACTTCTTGTAGCATAGAATTCTTCCTGCTACGGAATTACCGGAATCTTCGTATGGGTACAGATCGATGCGGTGTCCAGAATGATCCAGGCTGGATCGATGTGGTGTCCAGGATGATGCAGTATCCAATGGAGTGGGAAACAATGGAGCAGCAATCCGTGTGGCGCAGTTGACATTCGTGACAGCCGCATTGATGGCGTCCCAATCTCAGAGCTTGTCCTTGTGTTAAAGATGCCGTCCAAGGGATGTCCTAGTAGGGTCCTAGTAGGGTCCTAGTAGGGTCCTAGTAGGGTCCTAGTAGGGTCCTGTCACGGTCGAAATGTTCTAGCCGCAGTCCTTGAACCCCAATGATCTGATCGGATATGTTTTGTTCTCGACCTTCTTGGTTGTTCGAGGTTCTTTTATTGAATGATTAAAGTGTGCTGAAGTTGGGTTCAGCTAACCCGCACATACATTGCTTACATCTATTTATTCTTACTTATATTTATACATTTACATATGTATGCAGAAGGCATTGACCACTTGAGCTGCAAAGTGCATGCTCAGCATTCCCACGCTCCGCGATCGGCTTATGTATAAGCGTTAGATCGTATTACTGGGGCGCTGGAGTGCTTACGTAGTTTTGGTGGTCTTTTTGTATATTTATATATTTATATTTATTATGACAAAGTGTCACAATGTATTGACGCTAAGTTATACCCAATCATTTATTGTATTGTTAGGGTAGATTAGTCCAATATGCTACACTGGTAGCCTTCGGTAGCTAAATGTGTGCGGGCTTACTGTTTGTCGCCATCGCAAGTTGTAAATTGGCCGCGAAAGGTAGAATTAAGATAGTTGAAATTGTATAACCTTAAATTCTTACAGAATAAAACGAGCCTACTACCTCGGATTAGTCTTTCTCTTTCCTTCGGGATCCAAGGTGGAGTAGCCGTTTAAGGCAACTCAATTCGCACGACGACATCTTTTATTCGCAGTCCGAGGGAGATTGCAAGGGCAACTTGCGCTGGAATGACGGCTGAGACGGTAATTTAAAGAGTTGCTAGAAGCTGGAGTGACGGTTTAGACGGCCAGCGAGGAGGATTTGTGAGCGCAGCCAGTGCTACGTACCGGCAGAGGAGTCGCAGCCAGCAACATATGCAGAAGGGCGCAGCCAGCGCCGAGCGTCGGTAAGCATCGACGGCCGCAGCCAGAGGGCACAAGGTGTCGGAAACGCCATTTTGGAGCGCGCACAGGCGCCGCCATATTGAAGCTGGGGAAAAGTGCCCTGCTGAATGGAGGAAAGCCACCCCTTTAACAACGAGAGCGGATCAGCAGCCAGTGAGTAGTGGAGCAGGAAAGCGGCCGTGGGTGAATATCACGGCGGCCACGATTTCTTGCCCGGCCACCACGGTGACTACAGTAGCTTCCCAACCTAGAAGTACTGCCGTCACAGCTGCGAGCTCAGCGCCGGAGATAAACCAGCCCCTCACGTTGGAATTCATGGAGAGAATCGCAGCGTTGGAGAAGGAGCTGGAGAAAGTTAAAGCCGTTGAAAGTGTGAGCACCGCCAAATGCGCGCCAATCACAGTTGGCCCAAGCGCAGTTGGCGCCAACAGTGGAGCGTCGAGTCGGCCGCCATCTTGGAGCGGCCCGCCATTACCCACATCTAAAGGAGAGGCCTTACATAACGGGGTCGGGTCGGTGCCCTATAACGGTGACGGTGCGACCTGCACGCTGCCGCCATCTTGGGGTGGACCGCCATTGCTAACAACTAGCAACCAGTTTGTGGAGCCACTGTGTGCAACAAGCACTGCGCAGCCAGCGCATGGATTCGTACTACCGGGCGTGAGCGTCCACAATGTGGCAACAGCATCGCCACTTATTGGATCCTACGCCGCGATGACGCCGAATGGAATTTAGGGAGAATATGGGCTAAGGAAGCTTCCGAACTTGCCTGTATTTGGAGGGCACGCCGAGGAGTGCCCGATCTTCAGCTGTGCGTTCGTGGAGACGACCCGAGCGTACAATTGCATAGATCTGGAGAACAACCAGAGATTACTGAAGGCGCTGAAGGATGAAGTCCGTGAGACAGTGAAGCAGCTACTAATTCATCCAGGGAATGTCAGCACCGTGATTGAGCAGCTCGCCCAACCGGAGCAGCTTATACGCAGCCAGCGGAACAGCGTGCGAGAGGTGCAGCCAATTTTGGAGCACAATTTGGCGAAGATTCCTTTCGCTACCCGAGTGAGTAACCTCGCGGCCTTCTTGCAGTCAGCGAAGGCGGAGTAGCACCTGGGGGAACCCAACCCTCATGGAGGAGCTTGTGGCCAAGCTTCCTACGAGCAAGGGAGTGGACTAGGCCAGGCATGCTCCAACGATTGTGCCCTTTCCCACTGTAGTCCACTTCAGCGCGTGGCTACAGGGGTACGCAAACGTGGGTGCACGGTTTTGGACGTCGAGGGAAAGGAGCGGAGGTGGCGAGTTCTGCATGCGAGCATCGACCATATCGAATGCGATCAACAGAATGATCGGCATGGAGATTGTCCCATCTGTGGAGGACAACATGGAATCACGAGTTGCAGAGAATTTGTTAAAGCTTTGTCGATGACACATAGTCCACATGGACAGTTTCGCTACAGAGAGCGAGGCTATCAGCGTATCTACCCGAGTGAAGGAGATACATGCAGATGCTGGATTCGAGTTATGCCAGTTTTCATCCAGCTCGCCCACCGTGGAGACGGCTTTAGGACCTGGACGCGTCAAGAGCGTCGGATGGGGTTAGGCTGAGCAAAAGATCATCAGAATGCGTTGGCAGGTAGCAACGAATGACTTCAGATTCAACGATATGATACTCCATATCATCGAGTGCCAAGCAGCGTTCTGAGTGGAGATCGAGTCCCTACGAAGAGGGAATATTTGACCCTGGTGATGTCGATGTTTGATCCCTTGGGATTCCTGTGCTCCTGCTGCTGCAAGAGATATGGACTCAGAAGATCTAGTGGAACGAACCATTATCGGAGGAGCTAAGCAAAGCGTTTGCGACTTGGCGCAAAGAGATCGACGCTGTGGGATAGTTCCGATGTCCTCGCCATTATTTTGGGCGTGGAGCAGTCCGGGCCATAGAATTGCACGCCTTCGTGGATGCTAGTCAGGCAGCATGAGGAAAAGATGCCCAGTGAGTTTGCATTAGTCGTGGCAAATGATTTTGTTTTTCAGTTTCAGAGATTTTCGAGCTTCAATCGCCTGGTGAGGATCACAGCCTGGGTGCTACGGTTTGCGCGCGTGTGCCGTAAACAGAGAAGCGATCTCGAGAAATATGGCCTTACTGCAGCAGAATGTCAGGACGGGAGAACCTGTTGGTCAGAGAAGCACAGTTGGAGTCGTTTCCCGACGAGATGAGGTCGGTGGAAACTGGACTGGCGAGTTCTGCATGCGAGCATCGACCATATCGAATGCGATCAACAGAATGATCGGCATGGAGATTGTCCCATCTGTGGAGGACAACATGGAATCACGAGTTGCAGAGAATTTGTTAAAGCTTTGTCGATGACACATAGTCCACATGGACAGTTTCGCTACAGAGAGCGAGGCTATCAGCGTATCTACCCGAGTGAAGGAGATACATGCAGATGCTGGATTCGAGTTATGCCAGTTTTCATCCAGCTCGCCCACCGTGGAGACGGCTTTAGGACCTGGACGCGTCAAGAGCGTCGGATGGGGTTAGGCTGAGCAAAAGATCATCAGAATGCGTTGGCAGGTAGCAACGAATGACTTCAGATTCAACGATATGATACTCCATATCATCGAGTGCCAAGCAGCGTTCTGAGTGGAGATCGAGTCCCTACGAAGAGGGAATATTTGACCCTGGTGATGTCGATGTTTGATCCCTTGGGATTCCTGTGCTCCTGCTGCTGCAAGAGATATGGACTCAGAAGATCTAGTGGAACGAACCATTATCGGAGGAGCTAAGCAAAGCGTTTGCGACTTGGCGCAAAGAGATCGACGCTGTGGGATAGTTCCGATGTCCTCGCCATTATTTTGGGCGTGGAGCAGTCCGGGCCATAGAATTGCACGCCTTCGTGGATGCTAGTCAGGCAGCATGAGGAAAAGATGCCCAGTGAGTTTGCATTAGTCGTGGCAAATGATTTTGTTTTTCAGTTTCAGAGATTTTCGAGCTTCAATCGCCTGGTGAGGATCACAGCCTGGGTGCTACGGTTTGCGCGCGTGTGCCGTAAACAGAGAAGCGATCTCGAGAAATATGGCCTTACTGCAGCAGAATGTCAGGACGGGAGAACCTGTTGGTCAGAGAAGCACAGTTGGAGTCGTTTCCCGACGAGATGAGGTCGGTGGAAACTGGACGGAACGTCGCTAGCTCGAGCGACATTCGAGGGTTGGTACCATACCTGGACAAGAACGGGATTCTGGGAGCTTACGGCAGAATTGATGCCGCACTGTGCATGTCGTACAGTGTGAGGAGGCCCGTAATACTGCCACACAGGCAGTCTGACAGAGCTGATTGTGCGACATTTCCACGCCAGGATGAAGCATCAAAATGTGGATGCTATAATCGCTGAGATCCGGACGAGACTCTGGGTCACGAAGATGAGGCGAGTGATGCCGAGGACAGTCATAAATCTGAGGAGGAGGGTAGTTAACATCTGAAAAAATCACTTGATATATCTGATTCTGCAACTAAGTAGTTTTGTATAAATACTACCCTAGCAACTAAGTAGATTCACACAAACAATGCAGACGCGCCCAAAATGAGTTCAGCACCCCGCGCTATCCGGAGTGCCGAATTGCAATACATTAAATGCTGAGTCGGCGTGCCGACCACGATTTTATGGCGTGATGCATTGGAGCTTGGATAAACTTATGCTATGCTATATATGCTATATATTTTGTACTTCAGTTCTGCCTGAGATACGAAAGCTTACGTTTGACCAATAAACAATGCTCCGGATTTAGCCGTAAAAACCTTGTCTTATTATTGATATAATTGCCTAGCCACAAGGCCGGTGATTTGAGAGGAAGTAAACTCTTCAACATAAACGTCACAAGAAGACTGGTCACAACAAATTGCAGTCCCACTGCAGAATTCCAAGGATAGCAGCTAACGCCGCTGGACTACACTTCAACCTGACACGCCTCCTACATCGACGCGGGACAGGATAACATATTTTATACAGTTTTATTGCCAAGGCGCTACCCAGAGGAACTCCAGCTCGGATTTCAATATTGCTGGACTTGGTGCCATCCAAAACCATAGTAAAGCCAAACTTTACCTAATGGTTGCTTGATGTCGAAGTATGCAGCCACCATTAAGTTGTTGGCCTCAAATCCTTAAAAAAACGAAACTTAAGAAACTATTTAATTGTCCTTTTCTGTTGTTGGCCTTTATCGGCTTAATGCGGTTTTAGACTTCCCTGACAGTTATGGATCAGTCAACACATTTGTCCGAGGTGCTATATTTCTTCCTAAAGCTTATTTTGAGTGGATATTAGAGATAGCTAGAGCTCTTGGAAGCGACTTTTGAGGCTGTGCGCAAAAGTTTTCACCCGCTTATTTAGCGATCTGGCCTAAATGTCCTACTTATTGACAAAAAAAACAAATTGTCTCTTGAGAACAAAGTCAGAATATATAAGTCAGTTTGTCTTCTGATGTCTTCTACGCCATCCAAGTATACCGTATTGCGCAAAAACTCATCTGAGATAATAACGGGTTTTCAGGTTCAAACGAGAGTCTAGAATCGCACCCCAATATCCGAGCATGGCGATTGAGGACCTCAGCTGTTTATAATGCTGGTTCCAGAACTAGACCACGAAGAAAACTGTAACTTCACCACCTTTACACATGCTAAGCCGAGTGGGTGACCTTAAAGCAATTCCACGTCCAAAACCATCTCCTTATAAATCCTATTTACGGTATCCCCAATATTAAGTTGTTATGTAAGTACTTGTAAATAGTCGTTTAAAATTATTTTTCCATTAGATTAAATTCCACAGAAGCAGTACATATTAAAAAATATTAAGAAAAAGCTTTTAACATTCAATAAAAAAACATCAATAAGAATAAGATCAGATAAAAAATGAATTCTTATTTTCATAAATAAATAGATTTTAAATTGGATCGATAGTATCATCTTTATAAGGAGGTAAGCTCTAGTTAAAACTATTATTAAATAATATCAAAATGTTTTCATTCAAGAAGAATATCATTTAACATTCACAAACACAATGAAAAATGTATTAAACATGACACACAATTCCTCTATTTCTTTGAGGCAATATACACTTATAGCTTTACTTAAAGCTATATGTTAGAGAAAACTAAACGGAACAACTATTCTGCACAGATATCCCATACCATACATTATGAAATAGGTACTTGCTAAACTACGAAAGTGCGAAAGGTGCATGAATACTATCCTTCAACCACTTTTTAATAATCATTGCTCACTTTACCTAGATGGCATATTTGCTCGTCCTACATTGTTCTTTAACATATAAATTGAACACAATTGGTTTTTGATAAATTATCCGAAGCAAGTTTAAAATATCAATAATGCAAATGCGAATTCCTGAAAAAGAATGGCAATCTCCTTGACCACAGTGTAACTCCCGATGGAATTAAACCTAACCCTCTTAAAGTAAAACAATACATACTACTCGTATAACTCCCTGATTTTGAAAAAAATTTGTTTCAACTACAGATGTTAGTATCGTATCAAATTGTCATCCAATCAAATATCATTCATTCATTTTCACAATCGTGTACGATGAAATGATAAGTGAAAGGACAAAGAAATTATTTGTTGATCTTATCATTCACAAATACATCACAATGTACATTATGAGTGATGTAGATTTTGAAGTTATCGCAGCAGCATTTAAAGAAATTATTTGTACCAGCTACATTAAGGTTATTTGTAGTCTCATCTTGATTTATAAAATCGTAAACTGAAAAAAAAAACATATTGCAGTCACATCAAAAACTGTTACACCCACGTATCAAAAAAATGAAAAAGTTATTTAACAAAAGACATTATTACCAAATTGTCAATTTCAAAATCAAAACATAATAAATAAATGAATCTTTATACAGTGCCTAACAGACAGAAGAACAAAGGAATACTAAAATTCGTTTTAGTCTACAACGAATTCGAAAAACTTTTTTTTTTTTTTTTTTTTTTATAACATTCTTAATTTGTATTTAAAATCTGTCAAAGTGGACAGTCATTAAATGGTTTGGGGGAGACCTTGACTTAAGGGAGGTACATGGAATGTATATCTTATGAGGTTGACTTAGGTGTCTATTGGTTGGGGAGGTCAAGCGGGTGTTTCCTTTTCAGGCGTCTTGGGGATTGCCTATTATCTAGGAGGTTGATGGCCACTTTACTTTGAGCTTGGATCTTCTTCCCAGGAGCCAATGCAGTTGCTTAAGCCGTAGGTACGCGTAATGATGCTGCGCAGAACTGCGCTGGTGCTAGATGTGACGTTTGGCTTCTCTCCTTGCCTATTACGCGCTGACTTTTGCTTGATCTCACTGGGCTCCGAGAAAGAAGAGCTCCAGCTTGAGTCTCTGCTCGAGCTGCACTTCCTTGCTTTGAGGGCCTTCTTACAGGGCATTGTTTTGCCGAGCTTGATGGCACGCGGCGGGCCTGCCAGTCCATACTCTAGGTTGGCGTTCTATAACGTTTGTGCAGATAATAAGTCACAGCAGCAACGGCAGCGAAGGGGCAACAGACACAGTGGGACTCCGCTCATGGCAGCCCGACAAACAACACAAAATTCCGAAAAATAATTCAATTTAATACCGAAAACAAAGTTCCTTTTTGATGAACGATTTTTCAATGCACAACAGACAGAAGAACAAAGGAATACTAAAATTCGTTTTTAGTCTACAACGAATTCTAAACACTGTCGCAATAAATTTCGAACAGATATCTACTCAGCTGACGTTGATCCAAAATTTGTTACCCTTGCTAAAATAAAAACAAATAACTGGATAAATTGTAGGAATGCAATTGTTCAAATTTGTAAACAGTTGGACCATATTCTTAAAAGCAGATAAAGACTTTTAAGCGATGGTTTTAAAGTAAGAGAATTGAGTTACAACTCAATACAGCAAAAAATGCCATAGCAGATATATTGTAGAAAGATTATACAATATAATCAATTAGAAAATTCAAAAATTTAATTCATTTTATCATGAGGAATTTAAATTGGGAAAGATAGAAACCATTTATAATATATACAATAACAAAACTAAGAATGACGTTACTGGACAGACGTCGGCTCACACTTCCTTTAAGGGAAAATTGGAAAACGCATTAAAAACAAAGAAAATTGTTGAACAAATAGTCATTATAAATATTATAATTAGTATATAATATTATAAATAGACATTACAAATCACTTATCAAAATAGAGTTACTCGCTTTTTAAAATTAAAATAAGCACCAATCATGGATATCTTTTTTTTCAAGTAAACCAATACCGCCTTTCTTATTAAATTGTATTTATTTGAATTGCAGTCAACTGTTACTATTTATAATAACTTATACTACAGAGATTCATAATTTCTAGCGAGTATTTACATATGTACATACTTAAACGTAATTAGGCAGTCTAGAGGTATGAATTCATTTAATCAATTAATTTATATATCTGCTTGGCAGATCTGTAGGGTGAATGCGCTGGAGCCTCCTTCTCGCCCTCAGTCCCATTACACGTCTCCTCGTTAAGAGTTTTCGATCCAAACCAATACCGTCAGCACATGAACATCATTGCGTAAAAATAAATGTAACGGAACTTAACACTAACTATTTATTTTGGCAATAATACCATACAGACACGCTGCGCTCAAAAGATTTGTACAATGAATTACTTAAAGAAATAAATGGAATAACCATAACCAGACATAAGAACCGTAACCATAACATAAAATATTAAAATTTCATTCCGATTTCCACAACATAAATGATTAAATATGTTGAGCTACAAATAATTTTAACATGGAAAAAAAATTACAGAGTAAAAAAATGCAGAACCGAAATTGAAAACATTATCTTAACTAAAAAATTATTTCACAGCGGCTCCCGCTGCATAACGTACTTCGTATTCCACTTCTCGCCCAAACAACCGAGGGGCGCTGATTTTTATAGTACGGCTCGAATAGCGGGGATAGATCCGAGAGAATAAAATGTACAAAAGATTACAAGGAAGAAGCAGAGTGCGTTTGTTTCTCTGAAAGGTATGTCAAAATTGAAGGTTTTGATAGAAGAGGAAGTACAAAGTGAAGTAATGCCATAGAGGCGTTTATAGTCACAACACACTACCCTAAAAGGCTTATGTTCGGCATATGTTGAACCACAACGGCTTTAGAATAGATGACTTCAATTTCTAGTCCGTCTATTACGAATGTTGAATTTTAGGCGTTTTTTAATAAAGTTGTGCAGGAAAACCACACCCAGAATCTTTTGCCAGTTTGCAAAACCATTAACCATTAAGTTTTAAGAGATTGGTAGAACTCCACTTTTAAAAACTGTCCAAATCCAATTGGGCAGAAAATGATTCATATTGAAGACAAAACTTAACGTCGTCGACATTCAAATTAATTTATCCTGTATGGGATTTATTAAAAAATATACAAAACTGGAATTTTAAAGATGATCTTTATTTATTAAAATAAAACATTTATTGCTAGAGCAGATGAGGCCTTCAGGCAGTTTATTGTACTAATTGTTTATATGTAGCTTATTTTATAATACAGTATAAAGTGCTTAACTGCCTCACCATGTTTGACTCAAAAAAAATGTGCACTTATCCTAAAAATGCACTTAAAATACTTATTTACTTAAAATAATTTGATATATTTTTTTGAACAACATTCTTTGCCCTTATTATCAATAGCTTTTCCTCTAATTTTTGAAGCTCTCTAAGTAACCCAGTACAATTATACTCCATTCCTAATTGTTTCAGAGTCTTGATAGCATCAAAACCTTCTTTGACAGTTGGCAGCTTTGGTTCTTCATCACCGCTATTCTCGTCGTCATCGATGCTATGCTGATCTTCATCTTCAGTGTGCTCATTCAGTAGAGCAATTGTTATCTCTTTTATCATCAAGATACCGTAACAATCAAGGCTCTCATCGATTGTCACATATTCGTCCCAGTTGCATGTTGACTCTATTTCACTAGTAATTTCGTCACATTCGGCAGAGTCGCCATGTATTTTTCCATGTTTAATGTTGTGGCGCTGACGCCAACGCCACTACCAGTTACCATCTGGAATGTAATCTACTTTGAATTGAACAAAGAACAAAAGAACTTTGCTTTCCCTAGCAACACGTGACGGTCCAGTACTGCATTACCAGCACTATGTTGTTTGAACCACAAGTACAATGTGTTCTCTACCAAAGCGTGCTTTTCTTTCCGTTGGCGCTTGCATTTAAGTCCCGCTGTTGTGGCCGATTGTTGTACGTCACTCTCCTTACGTATGATGCGGTTTATTGTTAAAAGATCACAATTGTATTTAACTGCAAGGCTCTTTTTGTTAACATTATCCTTCACTTGTTCGATTATTGATAGTTTTTCTTTGATTGTAAGCCCAATATTTCGCTTTGTTTTACACATTTCGCAAAATTGATTTGTAAACAAACTATGTGCTTGCCATTCAAATGACATTGCCAAGCATAGGTAAACGGTCATGCGCAGTTTGGCGCCATGATCAAAACGATCGAATCCCCTTCCGAGCGTTTCTAGTCGCGCTCGTGCGACCTCTCTACACTCTGTTCACAGGTTATACGTGACTCACCAGGTTATAGCCAGATATACAACGCTCCCAGCGAGTATAGTGCCAACGAAAAAAAACACAAATCTAATCACAAAACGAACACTATAATTGGTGGCGTCCTTTTTACTTTACTAGCAAAGAGTGACGATCTATAATAACAACAAAAAAACAAGTGAGAAAAGTTATCTTCGGCTTGCCGAAGATGGTATACCCTTGCAGATCTTTACAAAGGCAGCTATTAATATAGTGGTCCGTTCCGGACCAAACTTTCAAAAATCATGAGCGGCTATGTCAAATGAATTAATGTTGAATTCGGTTGCAATAACTTTTCTCACTTGTTTTTATATTGAAATTTGCGAGGAGTTGGTTTGGGGAAGGGATTCTTACTGATTTGATTAAGTTCTTTTACGTGGTGGCAGTGCACAGTGGTCGGGCCCATAGGCCATAAATCAAAAAAATTATTGAAATATATTTACACAAAAAGTAACCAATTCTGCTCTATGTCGAAACTTCGTCGCCCCATACCTGATTTTTCTATAAATCAAACAGTTATTTTTAAAATCAGCATCAAAGTTGTGAACGCGTGAGTTACCGTTTCCAACCGGCACACAGACCCTCCAGCTAAGCCACCCCGGCTTACCCTAGAAATTGGACAAAGTAACCAAAATATTAACAACGGATTTAATTAGGCCACACAACGACCGTTCAGCGAACGGCCTTTGCCACCAGCGAAGAAACGATTACATGACACTTGGACAGGAAACCCCTACTCCTCCGAACTGGGAAATAGGACCACGACTCAGCAAAGAATTGACCCACTCAAGAGTGGACTACACAGCACTTAGGAAATTCGACCACTAGACTCACCCACTCAAGAGTCTGCAACGCAGCATTTATGGATTAGTACTTACAATGTAAGATTTAAGAAACTATGTATTTCCTATGTACTTCTCGCAGCAGAGGTCTAATTGTGACCCGAGCTAGAATATAGAATCAGTTCAGAATTTTGTATCAAACCAACCACACGTCTTCTGTTTAAAAACTCGGGAATTCGGGAAGAATAGTGCAACTTCAACTTCAACTTCAACTTCAACTTCCACTCCAACTTTAACTTCAACTTCAAACTCAAAGGACTTCGAACTCCTGGATCATAACTGGCGCAGCCAACGACTACGAACCAAGATGGATCTATGGATAATACTTTTGTAAGCACACACGCACAGACACACTAAAATAGATGGTCACTTGTGAGTAGAAAAATTTTTTTAATATGAGTGGATAAATACAAAAAAGAAGTGCGACATGGAAAGAGCAAGAGAAAGTTTTTTTTTTTTTTTTGGAAATCAAGAATTATGTGTACAATGGTCAAAAAGAAAAAAAAAAAAAAAAAGGAGAAAAGAAAAGAAAAACAAAAAAAAAAAATAATAAAATAAAAATAAAATAAAAAAGAAATAAAATACTAAAGAATAATATAAGAATTGGCCAAATAATTGTTGATATCCACAGTACGTGTAATGTTTAGCAGAATCAGAGCTAAATAGGTAAATTAATTGGAAATGCCTTTGCAGTCCCATCGTGTGTTCTGCAAAGTGCAGCCAATTGCTTTTTACAAAAAGAAAAAGAAAAAATGAATGTATGTGAAATAACCTCTGCAGTCCCATCGCGTGTTCTGCGGGGGTTGCACTTTACATTTTTAGCAATGAATTAATAAAAAGGAAAACAAAAAGAAAGAAAGAATGAAAAATACAAGAATGATTAAAGAAAACAAAAAAAAAAAGAAGTAAAATATTATGAAATAGCTTCTGCAAGTCCCATCGTGTGTTCTGCAGAGTGCTACAAGTGATATTATTAATCAATGAAATAAAAGAAGAAAAATATACAAAGAAAAGAAAAGAAATATAACAAGGGAAAGCGTAAAATATTGATGAAACAACCTCCGCAGTCCCATCGTGTGTTCTGCGTAGTGTTGCAATATTTTTTCGTTTTCCTTGTTAAAGCATTTAATAAAAAGAAAAAAAAAAGAGAATAAATATATGAGAATGGTCTATGCAGTCCCACCGCGTGTTCTGCAGAAGACTACTTAGAGGCTTAGGTTTACTTGAAATAAATCTCTACATTTCCATGTCGATACTTTTAAAGGAAGGAAATTTCTATATACAAAAAAAAAAAAAAAAGAAAAATAAGAAGAGTTCGATATTTTAATAAACTACTCTTGTGTCTACCTTTAAAAATAAAGAAATTCAAAGACACGTAAACCATTATTAGTACGATTACTAATTTTTTCTGCGCTCGCAGGTAAAATCACAAGACACTACATCTGAAAACTTCAACTACATTTACACTATTAAATAGTATTATTACATAATTTAATACCTAAGTAATTTAAGTACACTTTTCAAGAGGAGGTTAAATAATACGCAATTAGCGTACCTTTCTTTTAGATATAATAAAAGTGGACTTAATGCCTAACATAAGTAAAGTAAAAGATCTAATTAAGACCACCCAAATTAACACTAGAGCAGTTACTAAAAAGAGGGTTGCTAGCGAGAGACAAACACAGGTTAATTCGTTAGCCTTAAGATCACGAGTTCTATCCGCAAATTCAAATATGGATTCAAGCAGTACCTCATCACCGCCTCTGATCAACAATATGCCCGTAAATCCAGTGGAATTGGTGGCATCAATGAGAATCCCAGATATAATTCGTTTCTTACCGACTTATTCTGGGGATCCATTGACACTAACTGAATTTATTAATAACGTGGAGGAGGTCATATTGATGATTACTGATCAGACCCCGTATGGCCAAATGCTCTTGAGAGCAATTAGACAGAAGATCGAAGGAAAGGCCAATGAGGCAGTAATCGCAGCAGGAGCAGGGTTAATTTGGGATGAAATAAAAAAAGCTCTAATCAGACACTGTAGGGACAGAAGGGATGAGGAGACCCTAATGACGGAGCTGTTCAATTTGAAGCAAAGACAGTTGTCCTTACAGAGACTCTACGATCAGGTCACGAGGATAAAATTAGCTCTATTCAGACTGATTGAAGCAGAGGAGACCGAACCGCTAACATTTAGAGTAGACAAAAGGTCGTCTCGCAGACAGTCCTCACGACATTCATAGGCGGATTACGGGGAAACCCTGGTGGGATAGTCAGAGCTTGGAGGCCGCAAGACCTGGAAGAAGCTTATGACATAGTCATCAAGGAGAGGAATTTGTATTTTGCTGAAACTTCGACATACAGTCAGCAAAATAGACAACCAATGAGGCAAAACGATCGTTTTCGCCCAAATTACAATCAGTACCAGAATAGAGACCGCGACCAGTTCCAAAATAGGTCCTACAACCAACCGCAGAATAGGGATCGTTATCAGTATCAGAATAGGGACTATAACCGTTACAATCGTAATAATGGCGATAACAACAACCGAAATTCGAGATACTCTGCCATTTTACCAAGCGATGATATTCCCAGTACATCGAATACTGCGACTAGAAGAAACAATAATACAAACAGGCCGATTACAAACGGACAAAGATTGTTTAATTTCGAGACAAACAACAAAACAAACGAGACCGATACCGAACATAACTTCGAAGAAGAAGGAAATTTTCGGTCAGGAGCCTCGAAAAACAAACAGGATTCATGAGCAAATTTCAGTTGGACGCGAACTTGCCTTACATAGTTTTATCATTTCAAGACAATAGCAATTTAAAATTTCTTATAGACACGGGAGCTGAAGGCTCTTTTATCACCCCCAAATTTGTACCGGCCAAGGCAAAGATTACGTTGGAAAGACCCATTTCTATTACTACTATTTTACAAGAACACCCAATCTCACAAATGGCAATACTACCCATTTTCGAGCAAGTTAGCGATCAAAGATAATTTCCCTTTCTAATATTCAACTTTCACCAATTTTTCGACGGATTAATAGGCATGAACATTCTGACCCAACTGCCAGCCAAAATCGATATCGCACAATTTATTTTTACCTTGCCTAACGCAATTCTGCCCTTACATGTAGAGCCTAATCGCTCTTCAGAAGTCTATGAAATTAAGGAGGAATCGAAGTTGTTAATCAAGGTTCCAGTTAGTGTCAAGAAGGGGCCATTTCTGTGTGACCACATCCGCCTTGGACACGATTTTTTCATAACCGGGGGAATTTACACGGCGCACGAGAACACCAGCCTAATAGAAATTAATAATTTTTCTGCGGTACAGAAGAAATTCGTCTTGGATTCGAGGTTAGAGGTAAAGGAATTTAATGAAGACGATTTCGCCTTCGTTGATGTAATGACCAGTGAGATCGAATACAAGAACGAAAACCCAACATCCATACTGGACGCCATCCGCGTGGAACATCTAAATGACGAGGAGAAACAACAGCTTCACAAATTATGTAGAAGATTTTCGAACCTAGTATTTCGTGAGGGGGATAAACTCTCATTCGTTAATCAGGTCAAACACGAAATAAGGACTACGGATGAAAGACCTGTATTCTGTAGACCATTCAGATTCAGCCCCACGGAAGCCAATGAAATTCAGAATCAAATAAGTAAACTGTTACAACAGAATATTATTAAGCACAGTCACTCACCTTGGAGCGCTCCGGTGTTTCTCGTCTCAAAAAAGATGGACGCTTCAAATACAAAGAAGTGGAGAATGGTAGTGGACTTTAGAAAACTGAACGAAAAAACGATTAAGGATAGGTATCCCATGCCTAACATCAATGATGTACTCGACAGAATTGGTAGGGCAAAATATTTCACGGCTTTGGATTTGGCCAGCGGATACCATCAAATTGAGATGGATCCCAACGACATACCTAAAACAGCCTTCACGGCACTAGGGGGACATTATGAGTTCATTCGTATGCCGTTTGGTCTCACTAACGCTCCAGCAACTTTTCAAAGAGTGATGGATAACGTGTTAGCCGACCTCAACGGAGTATGTTGTTTAGTTTATTTGGATGACATCATAATTTTCTCACCATCTTTACAAGACCACATCGCTCATTTAGACTTAGTATTTCGCAGATTAAGTCGGGCTAATTTAAAGATTCAACCGGATACATCCGAATTTTTAAGAAAAGAAATAGAATATCTGGGTCACATTGTCACGGAGGACGGAATTAAGCCGAATCCCAAGAAAATTGTGGCGGTAAAGGCTTTTCCAATCCCGACGACCAGGAAAGAAATCAAATCCTTTCTAGGTCTCCTTGGGTACTATAGGAAGTTCATTCGTGACTTCGCCAGAATAACTAAACCTATGACACAACAACTAAAGGGAAAGGCACCGGTATTACTAACGGAAGAATTCAAGAAATCTTTCGAAACATGCAAAACCCTGCTGTGCAACGACCCATTGCTTAGATATCCCGATTTCAAAAAACCTTTTATATTAACGACAGATGCGAGTAATGTGGCGATAGGAGCGGTATTGTCACAAGGAACACTAGGTTCAGACAGACCGGTTTCTTTTGCAAGCAGGACATTAAATCCACGGGAGGAGAATTACTCCAGGGTAGAAAAAGAAATGCTAGCAATCATTTGGGCTACTAAGTATTTCCGTCCGTATCTTTTTGGACAAAAATTTAAAATCATCACGGTCCACAGACCTTTAACCTGGCTAATGAATTTTGAAGAACCAAATTCAAAATTGGTTCGATGGAAACTCCAACTGTTGGAATATGATTACGAGGTAGAATACAAGAAAGGTCCACAGAATGTAGTAGCGGATGCGTTGAGCCGCGTAAGAATCGAAACAAATTGCATATCCCAAGCGAGTCTAACTTCTAACGAGCCACTAATAAAAGCAGCGGATAGACCATTAAATGAGTTTAAGTCACAATACATCTTTGAGCATGGTGATGAGGACAAGACGAGAAATTACATTTTATTCAAAAACAAACTTAGACGCTCGATAACAAAGATCAAATTCGACCTGCACACAATAACTGAGACACTAAAGGGAATTCTTACGCCTAAAAGGTTACACGCTATTTTCGCATCCGACCAAATTTTTGAGTTAATAAAGGAATCACACGCTCAACATTTTAAGGAATACAAATTGATCAGATGTAAATCCCTTCTTACGGATATAACGGGCAGAGAAGAACAGGATCGGGCTATCAAGGAGTACCATTTAAAGAGTAATCATCGTGGAATAGAAGAAACACTAAATCACCTGAAGAGAACCCTTTACTTTCCATATATGAAACAAAGGATTACCCAAATAATTGGTCTATGCGATATGTGCCAAACGCTCAAGTACGACAGAAGACCACCTAGACCTGAGTTTCAAAAGACCGAGATTCCGGGGGTACCATTGCAAATTGTTCATATGGATATTTATACCATAAACGGACAGACCATCCTTACGCTCATTGACAAATTCTCTAAATTTGCCAGTGCCTATACAATTCCAGCTAGGAGTTGTATAAACGTGGTAAAATCCTTGAGGCACTACTTTTGTGCCATAGGTATACCAACAAAGCTGGTTTTCGATCAAGGCATGGAATTTGCGGGAAAAATTTTTACCGACTTTTGTAACCAATATAATATCGATACGCATGTAACGTCGTTTCAACAATCATCTAGTAATTCCCCAGTGGAAAGACTACATTCATCTCTCACTGAAATCTATAGGATAATTCGAAAACAGGAAGGCTGAAAAGCTGGATTGTGACCACGAGGAAATATTGTTTGAAACTTTAATCACTTATAATAACGCCATACATTCAGCTACGAATTATACACCATTCGAATTACTGTCGGGAAGAACTCACGTGTTCAATAAAGAAGTTACCTTCGATACTGAACACGACTACTTACAAAAATTAAATGAATTCCAGAATACACTGTACCCTAAGGTCAAAGCGCAGCTGCAACAGAAGATGGAGACTAGAATTAATAAATTGAACAAAGATAGGGGCCAACCAATTGCAGTAAAGTCAGACGATATAGTTTTCAGAAAAGAAAATAGAAGAAATAAGCTCACACCTCGTTTTTCTAAGCACAAAGTGCTAAAGGACAACAAAATCACACTAATTTCAGCCAGGAAACAAAAATTACACAAAGCTAAAATCAGAAATAAGATTATAAAAAAACAAATCCCTATTGATTTTGCAGATTCACTTCCATCGCAGCCCAAGACTTAAAAATCCAACATTTAGGAAATGATACACCCCTACTAAAGATCAATCTGGGACAAGCAAGGGTCATTCAGTCCCATAAATTCCTTACTCACATTATTAACCTTCAGGACTTCGTCGATGGTACGGTAAACTTCGAGAGAGCAATCAATAAATTAGAAAGAAACCCAGATTCAGAATATGCAATAGAAAATTTATCTACAAAGGTCGGACAATTAAAAGCTAGAGTTGAAACGTTGCTCCCAAAGAAAAGACAAAAGAGGGGATTAATCAATGGTTTGGGAAATGTAATCAAAATAGTGACAGGAAATTTAGATAACACGGACGGACGTAAGATTCAAGATAGTTTGAGAACAATTGGAGAAAATCAAAAAGACCTTACAATGAATGCAAACAAGCAAGAGATAGTTAATAGTAACATTCAGGCAAGATTCGACAACATAACGGAACACATTAATAAGGAACAGCAGATAATTAATAATTTTCTAAACAATTATAAAAGTAACATATTCAAGACAGTTAGCACGGAACACCATCTGCTGCACACAATGCAATATGTCTCTAGAATTAACATGAATTTGGATGTTTTGTTAAATCAATTGAAGAATGTTGAAGAAAGCATGTTACTGGCCAAACTAAAGATTGTACCCACTTTTATTGTATCTGAGGAAGAAGTAAATGTAATCAGAAAAGAATTAAATGACCCGGAATTACGGGAAATGTCAGACGAACACATATTTCAAATATTAGAATTAGATACCTTCATGATTGGAATTAAGATACATTTTAGAATAAGAATACCTACATTTAATCAAAATTACTATAAGTTCACACACATTGTTCCATTACCCATAAACGACACAAAATTTTTAATTGTACCTAATTATATGGCATATTTTAATGCACAAGATGTTTACTATTTTTCCGACAAATGTAACAAAATTTACAAATACTATATATGCGAGAACACAATGTCAATCAAAGATAATGTTAAAAATGAATGTCTCAATAATATACTTAAGATGGAAACTGCAAATTGTAAAACTAAAGACATAGGGAATCAAGAAATTATAACAGAAATAGAACCAGCACATATTTTAATATTAAACACACAGAACACAACCATCGAATCAAATTGTACCACTAAAATATCCATAAGAGGATCCCCATTAATTACATTTGAAAACTGCAAAGTACGGATAAATCAAATTCCATACGACAAGGAGTTAGCGCAAGTCGAGGAGAAGATAGACGCCCACATCCCAATTATAAAAGATATAAATTTCACCGAGAACACAGAAGACATCAACTTACACAAGCTTAACTTAAGATCCATCCATGCTTCCAATTCAATCATCTATTGGAAAAAATGTACGACGACAAACCTCGGAACACTATATGCATTACTATTAGTTGGAATAGTGGCGACAATATACTTCATCTATACAAGAAGAAGAGTGGTGTTTACCACAGTACCAGAACCGAGTTTCGTGACGACTACTCCTTCGTTGTGGCCGTCACTTCAATCCAGGGGGGGAGGAGTTACCGTTTCCAACCGGCACACAGACCCTCCAGCTAAGCCACCCCGGCTTACCCTAGAAATTGGACAAAGTAACCAAAATATTAACAACGGATTTAATTAGGCCACACAACGACCGTTCAGCGAACGCCCGTTGCCACCAGCGAAGAAACGATTACATGACACTTGGACAGGAAACCCCTACTCCTCCGAACTGGGAAATAGGACCACGACTCAGCAAAGAATTGACCCACTCAAGAGTGGACTACACAGCACTTAGGAAATTCGACCACTAGACTCACCCACTCAAGAGTCTGCAACGCAGCATTTATGGATTAGTACTTACAATGTAAGATTTAAGAAACTATGTATTTCCTATGTACTTCTCGCAGCAGAGGTCTAATCGTGACCCGAGCTAGAATATAGAATCAGTTCAGAATTTTGTATCAAGCCAACCACACGTCTTCTGTTTAAAAACTCGGGAATTCGGGAAGAATAGTGCAACTTCAACTTCAACTTCCACTCCAACTTTAACTTCAACTTCAACTTCAAACTCAAAGGACTTCGAACTCCTGGATCATAACTCGTGTTCATTTGCGTTGCAAAATTGGCAGCTCTGCATATTTTTTACTTCCCATATTTACTTCCGTTATTTAAAATGGATTTCAAAGGTGAAGGTATTTACTTTAAATGCGTATAATAACAATAAACTAATTTGTCAAATTCTCTCTTGTGAAATTAATCTTATAGGCATCCCTTTTGGTCTTTTTGTGTGCGTCTTTTTCATGTTTACTTAAAGTTTTAATTATATTGCCCCCCGCTCCGCCCAATGTGAGTATTACCAGTGCATTTGCTAATATTCTAAGATAATATAACTGTTAAGTCAAGCTGCAAATAGTTGCAAACCTATTTATATTAATCAATAAACTAACGCCGCCTCCCTCTTTTTCAACGTTAAAAATGCGATCGATGGTAGCACTGCTCTTGCTAAAAATAAACAAAATAAAGATAACATATTAGCGGATAGCAGCCTGTTTGTTACATCTTACTTGCCCCTTAGACTCATTATAAATTTAAATATGATTATTTGGAAAAATCCGCAATCCTTTTAAAATCCTTTTAAAAAATTGCTGCATATTTATAGGTGCTCAAAAAAGGATTTTAGTATTTTGCTGGGGAAAAAAGGATCCAATTTTAAAAATTTTTCCAAGTTTTTTTAAAGTCATATTAGATGCCTAAAACGAAATCTTAGCCTTCTAGCTGCATGGGAAGTATTTATGGCCGCTCTCCCATACAAGCCAGACCACACTGCAGTGGTTGATAATGTGTTATACTATGGAATTTGTGTTACAATAGGTGCTGGTGCTGGTATTTTTTTGCGTGAGTTAATTTGAATCTTTTTTTTAATTACTATTTATTGAGACATACAGGGTATCTTAAAACCCCTTTGTGGCCTTGGCATCTATTAATACTGCCCGAGGGGCTCGCCGGCTAAGTGTGCTTAGCGTTACCAGTTATAACTAAATTTAAACTTACAGACTAACAATATTTACAAAACTTAAAAACAAAAAATATAAAAGAAAGAAAGACGATGGGGAGTATATCGTTTAGCTTATCCTCATCTTGCTATGCGTCTTGTTGGCAGCCGGTCAATTAGGTCCTTAGGGAGTCGCCTGTTGAGCCTTTTTTGTGGGCGGGGTCTGGTGAGACCCTTAGCGAGTCGGTTGCGATGCGCAGTGGCTTCATTTTGTCGCTGTCTGCGCGTGTATAGCAGTGAGCAGTTGGATCATCTGCCCTTGCTGTAGTAGCATCATCCTCGTTTGTTCCATCTGCTGTTCCTGAAGGGAGCGCAGAGCTTTCATGTTTTCGTTTAGCGTCTGCAGGATGCTAAAAGTGTTATTGTCCAAAGGGGGCTGATGTCCGCCTCTAGACCGACTCCTTTGCCGGCTGTGTTTCCTGGTCTCAGGTTGCTGCTGGAAGGGCTGCGGCACCTGTTGCTGATCCTGCGTGGGGCCCATCCAGGCTTTAGCTACACCTGCGTAGGAGACTCCGCTTCGGAGAGGTGCAATCGGCATGCATCCAGTAGGAACGTCGGACATAGGTCGATTGTTGACTTCGCTTCTTCCGCCCACACCTCTTTTTGGCCTAGATCGCTGAAGGAATGCCTGGAGTTTGGAGCATCCGGAATAATTCGCTGGATGCTGTTCACCACAGTTATAGCAAGTGCATGGCTCGCTTCGTGGTCGCGTACAGTCTTTGGCAGGATGTTCGCCGGCGCATTTGAGGCAGATGTGCGCTTTACGGCAGTACTTGGCCGTGTGACCAAATTGCTGGCATCGATGGCATTGGGTTGTCGTATTTCGCTTGCGAAGGGGCTCGATGACCACTCTCATGTGGCATAAGCCCTTAAGAGCCAGGATCTCCTTGTTGTTTGTGGCAGCAGCGATGTTCAAAAAGAACATGTTTATGGGATTGGAAACAGGAGCACCTGGCTCGTTTCGCCTTTTCGGCGTATAAACGTCTAGCACCTTGTGGCCGAGACTTTTCAGTTCATCAATGATTTGATGATGGAGCGTACTGTGGTGGAGTCCTTTAACGCAGACTCGGTATGGCCTGTCCTCCTTGAGTTGGTAACAGTGAAACTTAAGCTTTTCGGTCTCGAGCCAGCTGACTATGCTGCGGAAGGTGCTAGCGTCTGCCGCGTAGAGCCTCAGAACTCCGCCCATCGATGCCTTGGCAGAGACCTTGCTCAGATCAGTGATTTTTGAGATTTTGTCCATCAGCCGGGGTACGCTTTCAATACCTTCCAAAACTATTGGAGGTTTAGGTTGCGCCTTGGTAGTTGCACTGATAATGCCAGAAGAGGCTGCATCATGTTTGGCAGCAGCAATAGCTGCTTGATGGCTGGTACTGGGCTGCTCGCTCAGGTCCTCGGTTTGCGCTAGCAACCCAAAGCGGTTTGAGCTGCCGCTGTAGGTGGGCACAGGAATTTTGTCATCCAGTATTGCCTTCTTCTTGGCATTCATTGGAGATCCACTTGCCTTCCTCGTGATGACTTGCATCCGCTGAGGCGCTGGCTTAATAGTGTTGGCCACTTTGGACGTCCGTTTCGTCTCAGAGGCTTTGTTCACTGCGATATTAAAGAGCTCCCCGAGGCTGAGTAAGCGCTCGGTAGGAGCGGGCATCATAGTTTTTGCATTTGGGTCCATAAATGCAATTTCAAAGTTTATAAACAAACTTCGATCAGCTGTGAACAGCTGCTTTTAACAGCTGAATTTTTGTTGTGGCCGCTGTTCAGCGGCCCACGATGTAAATTGTTTGCAGCAAGGTTTTATCTCTGCGCTTGAGTGTTTTTTACCTGATAGTGAGTCCAGGGGACACTCTTCACAGTTTTGCCACTATTGTGGGCTTTGCTTGTTATATTACGTCGAAATTAATATTTTCCCGCTTGTGTTGCTAATAAGGTGCAACTCGTCGCAAGGGTTGCCACAGCTTCTAATTTGAATCTGCTGTATAAGATGACATAATTTCTGTTTATTTTTATGGGTATTTGTATAGATTCTCTATTTGGGTTAATGGTTTTATAAAAATGGTTGTAGTTCGAAATTGTTTTCGAATTTTTTATTGTGTTATTGTTAATTTTTTTGTATATAATTTAAGCGATTTTTCCTTGTTCATTTTCGGTTATTCCTGAATGTCCTGATGTCCATAGCAACTTTAGATGTTTGGTGTTTGTGGCGATTATGTCCCGTATTTGGCAGACTGTTGGTTAGTTGTTGTTAATATTTTTTATAGCGGCGAGAGTGGAAAGAGATCCGTGCATATGAAAAATTTTCCTTGCGCTTGCAAGTTCTACCGCTATGTGATATTGTGATTTTGTCTTTTTTTTTAAGCGTCCGTAAAGATTTATTTCAATGTACGGTATTCGTGTCTTATTTTGTTGAAGTTTTGTTTATATAGTTCGTTGAGTGTTGTATTTTTTATATGTTTTGTAAGTTTTTTTATGACAGATTTGTTTTTGTAGAACCATGGTGGGACTTTTTCTTTATAGTTTTTATTTGGTATAATGAGGATGTTGAGTGCTGTTGTAGTAGGTGTTGAGTAAGTTGTAGACTGTATTGGATTCGTGATGCTCTTTTGCGTATAAGTAAGTAAGTAGATATAGATGATTGTTTCTTGAACAAATAAGCTGAATGTGTTGGTTATTCTATTACTTTGTCACCCGATACTCTATTAGAATCTGGTTGCCAAATCCGGACGTCCAGCTTCTGAGAGCATGTTGTTGATGGGGGTGTTTCGGAAAGAACTTAAGGAAAGTCGGATGAAGACGTGGTAGGCGGAGGATAGTTTTTTTATCTTGGTTTTGTTTTTTTTGCAGTAAATACAGAGACCTATTTTGGATAATACAATTGATTTTGTAATGTTTATCAGTGAAGTGGCGTTGCAGTCAAGGTTTTAACTATTTACACATGGATGTTAATGGATGTTTAATCTAGTGTCAAGTGATTTTATTCATATTTTAATATGTTTGTTCTAGGAGTGTTTAGAGTCAAAGATTAATTCTAAGATTTTGAGTTGCCTTGTTTTAGGTATATTGATATTGTTGATTTCAATTTCTATGCTTGTACAGTTTTGTTTTTTGCGTATATGTAGGTGCGATGATTTCTCGGTTTATATTTTTGTTCCAGTGAATATACACCATTGGGTAATTTTGTTAAATATGTTTTTTATTTGAGTGTCATATCCGGGTTTTCAGTCGAAAAAGAGTCGTCTGCATACATAGTGTGCGTGAAGAATTTTCTTTGGTTTATGATATAGCTTAATTTATTAAAAGCTATTACGAATAGTGTAACAGATAACCTCTCCAACAGCTGATTCACAAACAAAATGAAAAACAGACTGGTTTTATACGCGGTTTTTGTGTCCTTTGTGGGCAGAAATCCCGCTACTCTCGCAATGCAAACTCGCATCGACAAGGAGCAGCCCCAGACCGTGGTTTCCGGTAACGCCGTGCAATCGGTGGCAGGCGCAACGGGTCTCCGTATCTGCACCACCGTCCGGCGGATCAGCCTCCAGCTCGGTTTTCTAGCCACTGGGGCCGAATGTGATGTGCTCCTTCTTCCCACGCGACTTTTTGGATTGCAAGGAACCTATCGACCATCGGGAAAACGCCACTGCGCAAAGGGAGAAGACCTACGGCTGCCTGAAGTTTGGCGGCACCACCTATCACGACGTGGATCACACTAAGGTCCAGTGCACTGTCTTGCCGGATATTGATTGCTTCGGTAATCGCACTTTCTTCCGCGAGGGAGTGCCCTATGTACGCTACACGGACCACTACTTTGTGACGACCCTGATCTACAGTATGCTTCTGGGCTTCCTTGGCATGCAAGGTCACCCCAAACCATTTAATGATTGTCCACTAGGATAGATTTTAAATAAAAAATAAGAACGTTAAAAAAAACAAGTGAGAAAAGTTATCTTCGGCTTGCCGAAGATGGTATACCCTTGAAAACAAAAAAGTTTTCCATACAAAGACTTGTTTTCATATCGGTCGTTTGTATGGCAGCTATATGATATAGTGGTCCGATCCAACCCAAACTTGTACACATCATGTGTAGCTATGTCAAATAAATAAATGTTGAATTCGGTTGCAATAAGTTGGAAAAGAAAAAAGTTTTCCATACAAAGACTTGTTTTCATATCAGTCGTTTGTATGGCAGCTATATGATATAGTGATCCGATCCGACCGATTCTTAAACTTGATCTGCGTGCAACAAAAATAATAATCTGGTAAAAATTTCAAAACGCTAGCTTTTAAACTACTGTCTATTTTTTTGCATAGAAACAGACGGACAGACGGACAGACGGACATGGCTATATCAACTCGGCTGTTGATGCTGATCAAGAATATATATACTTTGTGGGGTCGGAGATGCTTCCATTAATGCGTTACACATTTCTGGACAAAATTATAATACCCTTTTTCAAGGGTATAAAAAGAGTTTAGCTCGATTAATTACGGAGTATGTAGTATGTAGTAGAGTATGATAGTGTGCTTTGTTTTATTGAAAATGGGCTGGGAAATTGGTGTCTTTTGAATAGCTTGGCCAGTGATTAGCGAGTTCGTTGGCTATCATAGCTGGGTCGAAGGTTTTTCTATTGATCCTGGACCAAGTAGTTCACCCTCTAGGTGAAGTTCTATGCTTTTTCCAGTTACATTGCCTTTAGTACTTGTCGAGTTATATGATCCCGTCGTCGATTTATTCTACTTTTAGTACAATGGCTGCGTTGCAAAAACTACATCACGCCTTCTTTCCCTGCATTAATTTGGAATTCAATTTAAGTTTCTAATCATCATTCATTCACATCATCAATCATTCTAACATCAGAAATCACTTCACCTTCATAGCGAACGGACGTGTTTTTTTCTGGCGATCATTCGATTTTATTATTTTCTTGAAAAAGACAAACCGGCGTTTGTTGAGAAATTCATTATTTAAATCTTACACTTTAAACGTTTCCATTCGCACTCGCGTCTGCGCGGTACCGTATTTGGTGTGTTTTAAGTTATTTCATTATTTACCCAAGTAAGGTACTGTGCCCTATTTATTTCTATTCCCTTTTCTTACGTTTACTGCAATTTCTACTTTTGCAATAACTCTCTCTCCTAGTTTGCGCTCTTATTTTCCCATTACCTCTTAATAACAAGTGCTCTTATTAACAAGTGGTTCAAGGCTACTAGTTTGTCTAATATTAATTAATTGTTTGTTTATTTATTTCTTATATTTCTTAAATTTCTAGTTCTTACCTTAAAATTTTTATAATGGAATTTTATAGCATCTGCGCTATGAAATCGTGCAATAAGCCGATTTCCGCGTCCCAGCCTAGCATCCCCTGTTGGCTGTGTGAAAATGTTGTGCATACGAAATGTGCAGGTTTCACCGCCTCAGTTTCGGATGCAATCTCTTAAAACGCTGGTTTCCACTTTTGCTGCAGTGGATGTCGCGCAGTTCAGAAAGAAATGCGAACGTTCATGCGGCAAACTAAAAACGGTTTTAAAGAGTTGATCGGTGGTTTCCGTAAAATCAACGACCAACTATCTGCGCTGGATTCCCAATTTAGCAGCCTACTGCTACTAAATGAATCCCCAAAGCGCAAAAAAACCGCTGTTAGGGACTCCGTATGCACTGATATCGCTATTCAGCCCGATCAGCCGACGACCATGCAGCCGCTCATAACTCTTACTACCCCAAGAGCAGGAGTTCGAAACACAAACGTGGTTTCGGAATTTGACTCCATAGTTGAGCATAACTCGTCTGAAATACCACCCAGGGTATCACTCCAAGTGATTCCTCCGGCACGAGTAGAGTCGACCCCCTTAAAATCCACTGCTAAGGGTAAACCACCGTCCGGACCCCCGGTACGGACTGATGTCGCGGTCTTACCAACCGTAACACCAAAGCCCTTACAGGTGATTCTCCCCTCTGAACATATATTTATTTCACGGCTGGCCCCTGACACCTCAGAGATTGATATCTCGGCTTATATCCAAGCCAAATCCAAGGCCGTTGTTAGAGTGGAGGACATTAGGAAATTTAAATATTCTTATTCAAGGCTTACGTCATCTTGTAAGATACGTGTACCTTTGCCGATGTTCGATACGATCTGTTCGCCCAGCTTTTGGCCGGAGAACATATTCGTACAAGAACATCAGCCGAGTACAGTAAAAAAAAAGTTAATAAGCCTGTGGGAGTTAAACTCCCAAAGCCTAAAAACCTTGTACCATCTTCGTCTCCCTTACCTAAACCTTCATCCTCAAAAAACTAACATCTTACATATCCCTTACCTATCAAAATACTAGGGGGCTTCGGAGTAAGCTCCCTAAACTGCATTCTGATAGTCTATCTTTTACATCCCAGATTTTAGTTTTCACAGAGACCTGGTTAAAGCCGGAGACTTTCAGTTCGGAAATTTTCCCAGACAGGTACACCACTTACAGACGGGACCGACCACTACGAAGAGGAGGAGGAGTCCTTATCTCTGTGGACTCCGACTTTACTTCTGAAGAGGTTAGGTTACCGAATCTTGGTGATATTGAATTCCTATGTGTCAAAATCACTATGTCGCTTCAATCAATATTCATAACATGCTCATATTTACCACCTTCTTCTGAACCACCTACATACTGGCACCACTTATCTGCCATTCAGCTGGTTTCTAACCGCATGTCTGACAGTCACCTTTTAGTGACTCTAGGAGATTTCAATTTACCTGAACTTTTTTGGTCAAACATCGAGAATTCACCATCTTTAACACTCTCAACACATCGCGATTTTACTGAGGGTATGTTCGACATATCCCTTGGTCAAATAAACCACGTAAGGAATTCTTTAGGTCGGCTTCTAGATCTATGTTTCGTTTCTGACCCAAATGGAATAACCGTTTCCAGAGCCATGCCACTTTCGCTCCCAGAAGATCCTTACCACCCAACGCTTGAGGTTTCGATTGAAACCCTTACTGCTAGCAACCTTCAGTCTCGCCATGGAGTTCATAAAACTCGCTGCTTTCGTAAGGCTGATTTTCAGAGACTAAGCAATTTAATTTCTTTATTTGATTGGTCCGATCTCTGGGAAACAACGAACTCATTTCCTACAAGTATGGATCAGCCTTATTCATATAACATTTAATCAGCTTATCTTATTTTCAGACCAACTTTCTCCGAAAGCACTGTGTTATCGGATCTTCTGAGGGTGAAACCAGTCTATTCGCCAGGTCCTGATGGTGTTCCTGGCTGTGTACTGAGAAACTGCGCTAAGCCATTGTGCAGACCCCTTCTTAAACTTTTCTCTTGGTCTCTGGAAACTTCGATTTTTCCCCAAATGTGGAATATATAATTCCTATATAATTCCCCTACACAAAAAAGGGAAAAAATCGGATGCTGCAAACTATAGAGGAATCTCTAAATTGTCGGCAATTCCAAAGCTTTTTGAAGCATCTCTGCAGCTCAATTATTTCTCCATGTCAGCATGGTTTTATAAAGCGTCGCTCCACCACCACAAACCTCTTGGAGCTGACCTCCTTTATTATAGATGGTTTCCGTAAAGGCCTTCAAACAGATGTCATCTACACTGACTTTAGTAAAGCATTTGACTCTGTCAACCACTCACTCCTTTTGAGTAAACTTAGTATCCTAGGATTTCCCTCAGACCTTCTCACGTGGATTTCTAGCTACTAAGCTGGGAGAACCCAACGTGTTCTTTTTAAGGATGTACACTCTCTTCTTGTTAGTGCTACATCGGGAGTCCCCCAAGGAAGCCATCTTGGGCCACTACGTTTCACTATCTTTATTAACGACCTACCCCCTGCCATAACGAACTCTCTGGTTCTTATGTATGCAGACGACGTTAAGCTTTGTCTTCAATACAAATCCCCTTCTGCCCAATATAAACTTCAGTCAGATTTGGACAATTTTCAAAAGTGGTGTTCCACCAATCTCTTAAAACTTAATGGGTCAAAATGTAAACTTATGTCTTTCTATCGCTCGTGCCCTAACCAGGCGACATACTTTCTCTATGGGATCTCCTTAGATAGATTAACCCAGGTTAACGGTCTTGGTGTCCTATTAGATACTAAACTTAAATTTTCCGACAACATTTCTACGATGGTTAATAAAGCCAAGGGCGTGCTTGGCTTCATTAAAAGATGGTCCAAGGAATTCATTGACCCTTATATTACTAAAACTTTATACGTATCTTTAGTACGTCCAATTCTGGAGTACGTCTGGAGCCCTCAGTATGGGGTTCATCAAGATCGCATTGAATCCGTTCAAAAGAATTTCTTGATGTTTGCACTTAGGGGACTCAACTGGGATGCAACTCTTCACCTCCCATCTTATTCTAACAGACTCCTTCTAATTAATTTACCTTCCCTAACCAATCGTAGAAAGATGCTGGGGGTCGTTTTCCTTTATAACCTTATTAATGGTAATGTAGACAGCCAGCATCTACTAACACGACTAACATTTACCATTCCAAAGAGACGTACTAGAAATTTTAGTCCCCTATTCCTAAGTTGTTGTAGATCTACGTATGCCCAGCATGAGCCTTTCAGGGTTTTATGTTCTGACTACAATGACTTATACTCTATTACTTCACTCTGCACGTCCACTTCTATCAAATCCTCAATTCTCACCTACCTTTCAGAGCAACAAACGAACTCTACTTTTTCCTCGTAATCTTTTCTAAACTTTAATCTCTCGGGTCCATCCCCGCGATCCGAGCCGTACGATAAACGGCAGCGCCCCTCGGTCGTTTGGGCGGGAGGTGGGCTGTACGTTATGCAGTGGGAGCCGCGCGAATGTTAATAATTTGGTACGTATTACTTATTTGTATATAATCTGATGTTTTACAATTTTGAAAAATGCCATAGGTAAGGGTTTTAAATAAAATATTTTTTTTTGTGAATTTAAATGTACAATTCAATCATTTTTACTATACTTGTATTCTATTTCTTTTAGATTTGAAACTTTTTTAATATTCAGAACTATTAACTGTAGAAATTAAGACTTCGGAAAATTTTATTTTTTTTTTTAAATTTCCACTTATTCGGTTTTATTAAGAAAAAGGGTGTTGACAATATTTAGTCGAGCTCACTGTATGGCATAGTTTATGTAGATTATTTCTTCTTTTAAAAGTCAAATCTGATTGTGGAAACTCATGACCATTGTAATATCCCACCTTTGCCAGTGCATGCCATTGGGATCGGAAAACATCGGTGGACACCCTGTCAACTTGGCAACACTCTAACCTTCCAGGGAAAGCTTTCAAAGCTGGAAAGGTTCGGAAGAGTAGGAAGGCAGTTAAATAAAATCGGGCGAATTTAGTTGTATTGTAGTTAGGGAATAAAATAAGATACTCTTAATTGCCTCACTTAGAAAACAAAGTAACGTAAAATAAATCAATATGTAATTTAAATTTTTTTAATTTAACGTTCAGGCTAATAAAAGAAAAGTTAAACAAAGCAAACCAATAGTTGCCCATCCCAACCACTGGGAGCTATCTAACATGGATCGTTAGCATTAAATATCCCCCTAGAAATTGAATGGGGAAACATAAACAATGTTGTGAAATTTGGTGATGGATATAATAAAATATTTAATGATCATTAACTGAAATTCATGAGCTGCTATTTGAGTAAAATAAGCGAGGGAGGGATGAAATTATTAGTCGGACTGGGTTTTTTTTGGTTTTTTTGGTTCTTTTTTCAATCTGTTTGTTGATTATGACATGTTGATTTTTATTGACTATCTTGTTTTGTATATTTTAGGTTGGTCACATTCTGCTCTAATATCACCAGGTGCAGTAATCCGGACTTCGGCTATGTACTTCCAACCCGACCCTAACCAATTTAAAGATCTAGTGTTTTTTTGACTTGGGAAAGGCTGTAGTTTCTTGGAATGTGTAAATGGTGCTGTTCTCGTGGTGGAGGGTAGCGTTTAATGGGCTTTCTTTAAGACTATTTTCGGTATGGTCATGTAGGATGTCAAATGAATTCGGATTTGATCAAGGTCGATAAGATGTGTTGAATTGTTAATATTTGTAGTTACAATCCGATCCCTGTGGTAATTGTCAGAATTTGAGTGTCTCTGTAATTAGTGAGATTTATAGTAAGGCCGACACCTTTGTCAATCCATAATAATGTTCTAAAATGTTTTAAATTTTTATATGGTTAATGGTAAAAATCTGAACCTTTGCTCTACCGTTCAGGTATTTTTTAGGGGCCTTGACCGCCCAAATTATAACTAACATCTACTTTTCATTAGACGCATAATTTGATTTAGAGAGTTATAATATTACGTTATTATCTTACCATAGGACTGCTTCAATAGAATTTTTGAAGCATTGGATAACCGAGAATAATTTCTTTCAACGTTAAGTTACTTTTCAGCTTCCTAAATATATTAAGAGCTAAATTGTCTATTGAAATTTATTTGTTTGGTAACATTCTCTTGGTCACATGCCCACTTTTCCCTCTTAAAAGTGAAGTCAGGGGCTTTGCTAATTTAGTATAATTTTGCATCTGTAACAGCCGGAAAGGGGCTAGGCATAATTTGCTATTGCTGTCACTTTATTTGGATTTGTTTCTATTTATTTATTGGAGGCAACAAATCCGAGAAATTTGACTTTATTCTTCAAAAATTCGCATTTCTTCGCATAAAAAATTTGTACTATGAATTTCTTAAAGAATTATGTGGAATAAAAACTTCACTTCTCTTTATAGCGAACTATCGTGCTTATTGTGCGCTTTGCGTTTATTATTTATTGTTTATCTTTAAAAAAAAAACAAATAAATTATACACACACATAACAACATTTACTCTACTCATGTAGTTCGTAAAACTCACTGCCTTCGTAAAGTCAACTTGTAGAGACTACGCAACTTATTTAATACATTTGATTGCTCCCTGCTTTGGGAATGCACCGATATAAATACAGTATAATGTGCTTAACTGCCTCACCAAGTTTGACTCAAAAAAATGTGCACTTATCCTAAAAATGCACTTAACCGCAATTCAGCTATATTCACATTTTTATGTAATTTTGGATGGAATTTATTGTTCTTATTACCTAAAATACTTATTTACTTTAAATAATTTGATATATTTTTTTGAACAACATTCTTTGCCCTTATTATCAATAGATATTCCTCTAATTTTTGAAGCTCTCTAAGTAATCCAGAACAATTATACTCCATTCCTAATTGTTCCAGAGTCTTCATAGCATCAAAACCTTCTTTGACAGTTGGCAGCTTTGGTTCTTCATCACCGCTATTCTCGTCGTCATCGACGCTATGCTGATCTTTATCTTCAGTCTGCTCATTCAGAAGAGCACTTGTTATCTCTTTTGTCGTCAAGGTACCGTAACAATCCAGTCTCTCATCGATTGTCACATTTTCGTCCCAGTTACATGTTGACTCTATTTCACTAGTGAATGCACATGGTTTTATACAGAGACCACCATCACAAACGGCTTTTATTACAGATGGCTTTCGAAATGAAATTTAAACAGACGTCATCTACACTAGAGTCCGTGCAGCATTTGATTTTGATAACCACTCACTTCTTTTGAGTAAACTCAATCTCTTGGGATTTTTCTTAGACCTTCTCATTTGGATTTCTAGCTACTTAGCTGGAAGACCAAGCTTGTCGTTTTAAAGCTGTATACTCCCTCCCTCCCTCATTGAAGAAAGCCATCTTGGATCGTTACTTTTTACTATTTTTATAAAAGATTTAGCCCCTGCTATAACGAACTCTCTAGTTTTTATGCATGCAGACGACGTTAAGCTTTGCCTTCAATATAAATTCTCTTCTGCCCAACATAAACTTCAGTCTGATTTGGAGAATGGTTGAAATGGTTCAACAGGTCTCTTAAAACTTACTGGCTCAAAATGTAAGCTAATGTCTTTTTATCGCTCGTACTTTAACCAGGCCACATACTTTCACAATTGGATTTCCTAAGATTTACACAGGTATTAACCTGTGATCTTGGTGTCCTATTAGATTTTAATCTTAAATTTTCCGACCATATTTCCCAAATGGTTAATAAAGCCAAGGTTTTGCTTGGCTTCATTAAAAGAGGATCAAAGGAATTCAATGACCCTTATTTAACTAAACGGTAATACAAATTAATTTTTATTGATTATTCACTTCTTGTGTTGCACTGTGGCTAAGTGAATCCCGGCGTTTGAGTGCAGTCGTTAACTGTTACTCGCAGCATAAATTCTTTGCAAGTGACTGGGAAAATCTTAACCTTGAGGCGTACTTAACTTTGGGAATTTTAATAATGAAGTGTTAGGGAATTGTGGTAATTTTACGGAAATTTTAACGAGGCTTTGCTAAAAGAACCATTTGAATAAACAAGCGAATGCAATGAGGCATTCGAATATCTTAAAAGGGATTTAATGAAACCAACACTTCTTCAGTACCCAAATTTCAGAAGAGAATTTTGCCAACTACAGATGCTAGTAAACAAACATGTGGAGCGCTACTATCTCAAAACCACAACGGTCAACAGACATCAGTATCATACGGTTCAAGAACCTTTACAAAAGGCGAAAGTAATAATTCCACAACAGAACAAGAAATAGTAGCCAATCACTGGGCAAGGAATTTGTTTAGACCTTATATACTTACGTAGTTATTAATTTGGTCGAATAAATGATCTGTCAATAAAAAAGAGAAAGATCAACGCTGAACCTACTTTAAATCGAAAACACGAATAATTCCGGTGAACGTCTTTATTTAAGAAATGTCAGCTTAAGACTAAATGTACAGAGTTTTGATCGGTTCGAAGTGAGTCGTGTGAAAGGGAAATGTCTAGTCAGCATATTTGTGGGGTTTGGTTTTTTATATGTGTACAAAAAGAACGATATGGTTGCACAACAAATCATGCGCTTAGGTGTAAGCAAAAATGTGAATTGGTTTCATGTTTCGTGTGTTTATGCATGTGCAAGATTGTATGTGTGGTGCAAGATTGTATGTACAATGCTTATGTAAGCGTAATATGTGAAGCATATTATGCTACTTCCCTCCCCTTAAAAGGAAGCTTATGCATCTATTGGGGTTGACGCATATAATCTTGGTAATGCAGTTGGGTTTGTATCTTGTGTTTCTATAATTGTTTTTGTTGTTTTTAGTTTTAAGTTGATACAAACTATACAAAATGTGAGGCTAATGAGTGATACGATAATAGAGACTGTAATATTATTATTTGATATTAAATTTACAATGTCTTTATGTTCTATTGGTTTTATTTTTATTAATTCAATGGATGTGTAAATTAATTATATTTCAATGCTGCAAGGGGGGGATCCCTCGCCGCCGTCACTGGTAAATTGCCGGTTGGCCGATGATCTTCTGATGTCCTTCGTCCGAAGGCGGGGGTGGTGGTTTCCACTTGAAGATTTATGTCGATTACGCTGGGAAGATGACTGTCTTCCTTTTGGCTACTGGCCTAGGGACTCAGATAGCTATGATAGTTTATAATGATAACGACAGATTGCCGGAGTTGGTTTTATGAGCTTATGCTCTTTATTCATTGATTGTCCAAAACGAACTAAACTTAAAAGCTAACAAAGGAAAGCTTCATAGCGGCCTCTGCCAATGTGCAGAGCTTCTGCCGGCTATGTATGGGCTTCCGGCCAAATGCTTGGTCAGCAATTTGACCGGAGCTGGGGTGCGGCCGATCGGTCCGGTTAACTCAGTTAACTTGTACAATGGTGTTAGATTTATTTCGGGATTCAGCTGGATTTTGCTTAACGTTATTTTTCCTATTTTAATTTTACATTGTTTTATTGTTATTATTTTGTTGCCGTTTATTGTTAAATTTTTATTTATTTCTTGGCAATCTTGTTCTATAATAGTATTTTTTATATTCCAAGTAAGGATATTGTTTGGCTCTACATATTTAATTAGCTGGTTAACTGTTGTAGGGATGAAATTGCATATTGGTTTAGTTCTTTTTATAATGTTCTTAATATATTCGTTATGTATTTCTTTACAATTTTGGTTATAGACTTTGCCATGTTCTTCAAAATAAGTATCTTTTTCGTTGTGATCGAGTTGATATCCGTTATTATCTGGGTAGGGTATTATGTTAATGGTGTGAACGGTTTTTTGTTTAATAGGGATGTGTGCTATGATAAGTATTTGATTGGTACTAATCCAGGTTGATGTTTTAATTTGTAGTATGTTACTACTGTCAACGTTCTCTAGTCTGTCGTAATTAAGTAATTTGGGATTAAATAGTCCTAGTCGCGAAAGTTGCATTCCCATTGCAATGTCTTCTATATACTCGGTAAATTGGAAAAGTTCGTATACTAACTGTTCTCTGTTAGTATGTTAGATATTAAAGTTGGGTGTTCCCGCGTGGATCCAGTGACTTCTCTCCTGGCCGGTAGCGGTGTTTGGACGTCAGCGTCTATGGGATCTTCTACTGAAGGTTATGTTGGAGGACTTGACTTCGGCCCCTTAGATTTATTGTCTAGCAATGAAGTCTTTCCGGTCCTGCGTCGTTGTAGGAGGCGTGTCAGGCTGAGGTGTAGTCCAGCGGCGTTTGCTGCTGTCCTTGGAATTCTGCAGTGGGATTTACTCTCTAATCACTGGCCTTGTGGCTCAGCAATTATATCAATAATAAGACAAGGTTATTACGGCTTCAACCGGAGCAATGTTTATTGGTCACGTGTCAGCTTTCGTATCTAAGACAGAACTGGTGAAATATCAACAGTGTGACCGTAACAAAACCGCCAAAATATACTAAAGAATTGACAAAACAAAGAGCTAAGTTTACCCTATCAGCAATGCATCGCGCCATCAAAACGAGTCGGCGAAGCCGACTCGGCATTCCTTGCAGCGTGAAGCAACACTCCGATTAAGAAGTGTCAGCTTTCCGTTGCTGGACTACTTTGCGCAGTGCGCTGAACTTAATTCTGGCGGGTCAGCATTCTATACATAGAGCTACTTAGTTGGTATGAATTATTATGTTAAGAGTTGTTAACTACCCCCCCCCTCAAGTGTATGACCGTCCTCGGTCATGTTGAGTGTGTCGATGGTACGCTGTATCTCCATGGAGGCTCGTCTTCTCCTTAATGCCAGATAAAGTGCGAAGGAGCCAATCAAACCAATGTTTAGGACCACACCAGCTACGAACCAGAGTTTAGGTGAACCTTCAGATTCCACGTCATCCTTAAAGCTTTGGATGGAGAGCAGGTTCTCGTTATTCATCCGGTGTAGCAGAGGGATGCTGAGCACGGGGTCGTGCCCGACGATGTTAAGTAATGGGAAGCGCGCAATGCCTGGCTGCTTGCTTAAAGCTTTCCGTAGGTTTATGAACTCGGAGCCATTGATGGTCGCCGTCCTCTCGAAGGTCACCAGGTGGGTTCCCTCGACCAGTATTTCTGGGCTGCCATCGGTGCTAACGCGAGCTGCAGCTTCGTTGATAATCACAACGCCGTCATCTACGGGAGTTACTTCCTGCAAGTGGCTGGGTTGAGTGTGGCATTGGGCTGCGCTCCCTGCGTGGAGTGAGCGCGCACAGGATTTGCGCCGAGACCGCTCGCAGAACGTTAAGTGTGTGGTAGCTGTGCATCCTGTGAGCGCAAAGGTGTCATGTTCGCATTCGGCCAACGTATCCTCGTCGAGGCGTAAGATGATGTGTTGGTGAGATACAGGGTAAACGGCGACTTTCTTGCAACTGAACATGACTCTGGGATAGGCAATTAAAATGTTAATACTATTCTCGGACTGGAGGACTCTAATCTTGGATGCTTCTATTAAGCTGATGATAGGGGTGTCCTGTTCTACAAGAGACTTCAAGTCGGCATGGTCAAGAATCGTGGGATTTACAATGTTTGATTTGGCCAAAGTAATAGTGAGAATTAAATTTGAATTTCAGTAGAAAGCATCCTATTCCTTGCCAATAACGCTTCATACAAGTGTGGAGTGTCAACCAAGTTGCCTTTACGGGCACTGATCACCTTATTGATGGTGTCAGTTAACTTGTTAATCTGTTTCTGGGTTTCGGAATTTATTGTTATCTGCCGGGAGTGCTCGAGCTTTCTTAAAGTAACCTACTAACTAACCGCAAGGGGAGTGCCTACTTAAGGTTGTCCTTGTGGACCGCCCTCCCCTTAATAAGAACAGACGTTCCCAGGTCTGCTTGCACTTTTTGTTCCGTGCATAGTGGGGCTAGTTTATTTCCTAACCTCCTGTTGTTCTTTACAAACACCTGTTCTCCTACCTCAAACACCCGGTTTTGACGGGAAGGGTTGCATCTTCCGATGCTGTCTTGCTGAGCCTTTGCTAATCTTGCCTTGATTCCCAGGCAGTGCTCGTGGGCCCCTGAGTGAAGAACCTCAATTGGTCTCTCACGAGTAACTGAGTGCACGGTTTTGTTATATTCTACCGTGGCTCTCAAGATTAGCTCTACTGTGTCATTTGTCTTTTTGTCCAACTTCAGGCATCTGGCTATTTCTGCCAAGGTGCTGTGGAACCGTTCAACTTGGCCATTGGACACGCTGTGCAGAGGAGGCGCGTTCACAATGTCGACGCCGTAGTTGTTTCTGAGCATTGATGTGATTGTTTCTGAGTTGAAAGCGGGCTCATTGTCGCAATAGATTGTTTTGATGTTGGGGAAAAGGTTCACAATCTGAACTAGGGGGCCTATGATGTCCACTATTGTCCTAGATGTAACCGGTTGCACTACTGCAAACTTAGAGAATTTGTCAATGCACGTCAAGAACAGCTTCCTGTCTGTTGAAAATATGTCAATGTGCTACATTTCGCCAGTATAACTGGGGATGGGCGTTTCCCCGAGCTCTTGCTTTTTCGGGTGCCTGTCGTACTTTGCTTGGGTACATACCCTGCAATTAGCAACCACTTCCTTTGTCATGCTGCCCATTCTTGGAAAATAGTAGTCTCGAAGGACTTGTTTGATATTTTCCTGCGCGGCTCTGTGTGCACGGTTGTGCTCTGCAGTGACAATTTCGTACTGTTCGTTTTTATCAGTTATATCCGACACGACATTCTTGCAGTGACGAAATTGCGTGGCTGGGAAGTGGGTAATGAGGTCGTGTTGGAAGCTTGCCAGTGTAGGCAAGTCGCAATGGATGGCATTCACGACGTCAGGGTTAACAACTTCTTTGAGAGTTTTTAACAGGTAACTCTTGTCAGTAAAACCGATCAAGTGGCGGGTTTTGCTTCGGAACAGCACTAGGCTTCGCTTAAGCGGGAAACGTGCTGCCTCCAGAATGATCTGATTCCTAAAGCAATTTAAGGGTTTATCTGTGGTTTCGACCGTGTAGGTCAGGGACAGCTCACTGTGAATAGTCGCAGCGTCTGACTGAGGTTCGTCTCGTAATGCGTTCAGATTTTGCCTGGACAGGGCATCTGCCACGAAATTTTCCTTACCAGGTTTGTAGAAAATCTTGGCATTGTGTTGGTCTATGTAAGATTTCCATCTCTTAATCTTAGCGTTCGTGTTTTTGTCGGCAACAGCGAACGTGAGAGGCTGGTGGTCGGTGAATATGTTGATTTCCCTAGAGCCGTACAAAAAGTTTTGTAGTTTACCTAAGGCCCATACAATGGCTAGCAATTCCCTTTCGTTTGTGGCATAATTTTGCTCAGCCTGTCTCAGGGTGCGGGATATCATGGTGATCGGCCTACCTTCTTGCGATAGGACTGCACCGATGCCACTTGCTGACGCATCTGTGGTGAGGTCGTGGGTTTGAAAGTCGGGGTATTTGAGTATGACATCCTCTGATGCCAGAATGTTACGAAGCCTTTGAAATGCGCTGCGTTGAGTTTCATTAAACTTAACACAAATCTTCTTAGACATATGCCTACTCACCGAGCCGTTTTCCCCTTTCAGGATGTCAGTTATCGGACGAGCTATGGCTGCAAAGTCTTTAATGAAGTCTCTGTAGTAGCTGGCTAAACCAAGGAACGATCTAACACCGTAGACACTTTTGGGTTCAAAGTATTCCTGAATGGCCTTTACCTTTTCTGGGTCGGACTTAGTCCCATCCCTGCTTACAATGAAGCCGAGGTACTCAACGCTTTCTTTGAAGAATTTTGTCTTTTCCTGGCTCACCCTCATATTCGCCTCGATCAAACATTTCAGCACAGTGTCGATGTGGCGAACATGGTCGGACTCTTTTTCTGAAAAAATTATGACATCATCTACATAGACGTAACATATTTTCCCGATTTGCTCTCTCAGCACATCGTCTAGGGCTCTTTGAAAAATGCTGCTTGCATTCCTCAAGCCGAACGGCAGACGGCAAAACTCGTATTTGCCGCCATTCACCGAGAACGATGTCTTCTCGCGGTCGTGTTCCGCGAGGTAAATTTGATGATACCCTGACTTCAGGTCAAGGGTAGTGAAGAACTTTGCCTTGCCCAGATTCGCTAGAATCATGGGAATGCTAGGCATCGGGTACCGGTCAGGAATAGTTCGCTCATTTAGCTTCCTAAAGTCAATGACCAACCTCTTGTTCCGGTTCCCGAAGGCGTCGGTCCCCTTTTTGTCAACAACCCAGATCGGGCTGTTATAGGGAGACCTTGAGGGCCTGATAATGCCGTCTTTCAGCAGTTGTTTGACCTCGTTGTTTACAAAGTCGGAGACACCCATAAGGTTTGGGTACGCTCTTGAGTACACCGGTTCATTATCAACTGTCCGAATTGTGGCAGTGACAGCGGTGTTAAAAGGGAGAGCTTCATTTGTTGTGGAGAAAGCTTTCTTCCTCCTTATTATTGTATCCCTGAACTCCTTTTTAACGGAGTCAGGTACAACAATGTCGTTTACATTAGTGAAATTTACACTGGGGCAGCTGAAATATTGAAGCTTTTCAGCGATGCCCTGGTATTCTAGGGAGTCCTCTGCAGGGTTGAGCTTTACCCCGGCCTGTGTTAACAGGTCGAAGCCTATGATAGCGTCGAACGCATTGAGAGAATCTAAAAGAAAAGATTCTCATCTGAAGATTTCATCAAACATTTATGTTTGATTTCGGTGGAGCCGTGTATTGAGCTCACCGAGAAAGGGCTGGCGACCGGCATTACATTTTTTAGCCCTTTACGGGCCTTATGTAGTTTTTTGCCGCGCCGGTATCGATTAGTATCTTTAAGGTTCTCCCAGCCAGCCGTCGTTCAATAAACGGCAACCGGGAGCGTCCCCTAAAAAATTCAACGAGTCGTCACTGGGAGCGTACTCATTTTCGCTGACGATTTCCTCGACTGCAGCCTTTGCTGTCTTTTCATACTCTTCTTGCTTAGGAGCCTTTTGGACAACGTTATTAAGACGTTGTCGTCTCGGTCCTGTGAAGCGTTCTGAGGAATTTCTCCTCTTAGCCGCGTTCGATTCATTAGGATGATTCTGATTATGTTCAGTGCGCTGCCTGAACCTGGAGGATGAATCGACCTCCATAGGCTGTGGTGCTTGCGCCTGAGTGTTCTTGTTGGTTTGTCCGTAGTTTTTCTGTCGTTTCACGAAGTGGGGATTTCTGTCGTGTCCCTGTTCTTCTTTATTTGATTTATCCTGGAAACGGCTCTTGCCGTTTGCCGCCGAATGCGCTCGCTCCTCTACGGCCTTGGCGTAGGAGTTAGCAAACATGCTTCTCTCTATGCTTGCCTCTGCTTCTCTAGCTAAGGCCAGTGCAGATGGCAAGTCTTTTGGTTGGGCCGGGAAGACCACAGCTCTGAGGGCTTTTTTGAGCCCTGAAATAAAAGCATGCAGGGAGTCGGCTCTGACCTCAGCGTTAAGCAGGTCAGCACCCTCTTGTTCATGCGTCATTACGATTTTGTTTGTAACAAGCGTTAGTACTACAACTTCATCGTAGTACTGCATTAATGGCATGTCTCCTTGCCTGACCGTTTCCAATCCTTGCCTCAACAGGCGTAAGGATGTTTTGTCCGAGTACGTGCAGTCTAATCTGGCCAAAATGGCATCGAAGTTCAATACAGTATTATGGGACACGAGTAGAGCCCCGGCTGCGCCACGGATTTTATTCCTTAATATGGCAACAGCTTGATAATGGGCACTGCTGCCATTGTATGGTTTAAACAGCTCGTAGGCGTATATGGCCGATTGCCTCCAGGCCACATACTCGTCTTGGGTACCGGAGAACTCCGGTACCGATTTTATTATATCAAGGGGAATCTCACACCTAACCTCGGGGTTGACAGAGACTTTTTCGTATGTTACGATTTGCGGTGCTTCCACCTGCAAACTCTGTACCCGCGCAGCTAGGGAATTTAATTGAACCTGGACCTGGGATTGCTGTTGCGACAATGCCTGTCTGACGGCATTGTCGATAAGAGCTTGAATCTGACTGGGGTCCATAGTATTTCCTACCGGGGCCCTATCTAACGTCTGACCTACTGCTTGGCCTACTTGCTCCTCCTCCCAGCTATCCTCGCTTTCGTATTCGACCTTAACACTTCTGTAGTTATGTGCCCAACTCATTGGTTGTTGGTTGGCACACCACAAATATACTGTTGCCGAGCACAATTGATCGGCTAAGTGAAGTGGCAAGATAGAGTAAGTGGTAAAATTATACCAAAGTATGCTTTTTTTTTTATTTTTTTTTTTTTATTTTGTTTATTATTATTTAAGTAATGAATCCGTGCTACAATTTTGCACCTTAACAATACAAGTAAAAAGTTATTTTAATAAGCCCATCGCCGTGCGCTTAGCACGGGGATTTATGATAATGGAGGGTGAAACGGGGATTTATGTTCGTGGAGGTGGAAGCGTCTTCACGAAGCCTGGTTTTTTTAGCCTTCTAAGCGGCCTGGCGGGAAGTAAATTTCTGGCTAGTTCGCTGCGATGGGTGGTGAGTCTGTCTCTGTACCTGCTGGTGTGCCTATTGATCTGCTCCTCCACAGTATGCAGATTGAGGTCTCGGTGTAAAGTTGAATTCCGTACATACCACGGACAGTTGGTTATCTGCCTTAGGGTACGATTCTGCAGTACCTGGATGCGATTACAGTTACATTTTGCTGCAATCCCCCAAATTTGCAGCCCGTAGAGCCAGATTGGGGCGACACACTGAACGTAAACTTTTCTCTTCACCCTAAGTGACATACTGCTCTTTCTGCTCAGCAGCCAACGTAATTGCTGAAGTCTTAGGACGCACCTCTTGCGAGTGGCTTTAAGATGCGGCAAGAAAGTGAGTCGCTTGTCAAGAGTAATTCCAAGATACTTCACCGTTGCTTGTTGCTCCAGGATCTGTCCTTCCATTTGGATTGGTGGGATTGTTCTCATCCTAAGTGTGAAGGTAGGGTTGGACGTTTTTCGAGGGTTTATCTTAAGGTTCCACCTCTTGCACCACGCTGATAGGACTGCAACGTATCCCTGCAGACCGTCTGCTGCCTCAAAGCGACATTTGGAGCTATACAGAACGGCAATGTCGTCTGCATATGTGGCAATTAGAGCCTTCGAGGGGTCTTCCATGTAGTCATCGTCGGGTACGGGCAAGTCTGCAGTATAAAAAGAGTACAGGAGCGGGCCAAGAACACTGCCTTGCGGGACTCCAGCTCTCATCTGGGCAGGCGCAGAGTAAGTGTCCCGAATCTTGACTTTAAATATCCGCCCTTCCAGGTAGGACTTTAGGAGCAAGTAATATACCTTGCAAAGGAGACCGTCGTGCCACACCCGATCAAAGGCTTGTTGAATATCAATGAAAACTGAGTTGCAGTATTCAAGGTTATCAAATGCCTGTAGAATGTGCTGCGTAACCCTGTGAACCTGCTCGACAGTGCCGTGTCCCTCTCGAAATCCAAATTGATGGTCCGGCACAATTCCGCATTGAGTTATAATTCCACTAAGTCGTTTAGCAATGAGTCTTTCCCATACCTTTGATATAGAGGGGAGAAGACTTATTGGCCGATAGGATTCCGGGTCATCTTCCGGCTTGCCTGGCTTATAGATCATGTGGATTGCCGCTATTTTCCATTGGGAAGGGAAGAACTGAATTCTTAGCATAGCATTAAAAATAAGTGCCATGTAGAGGATCGCACGATTTGGCAGGGCCTTCAGTGTGACGTGACATATTCTGTCCATGCCAGGAGCCTTATTTTTCGGAAGAGCTTTGATTGCTTCGGTAATCTCCTGAACTCTGATTGGCGTGATGGGGAGGGACATCTGGAGCGGGGTTTGCAAGCTCTCCTGGGTCTCTTCGATATCACCCAGTGTAGCAACGTTGTGTGGGGTGAATCTAGCCTCCAGGTGTTGAGCAAATATGTTTGCCTGTTCCTCTTCATTCTGTGCAAGGTCGCCGCCATGATGCCTAACTGGGACCTGTCTAAACGGCTGGTTTTTCGTAGCCTTTGTGCATTTCCATAGTGAGTATTTGGCGTCAACAGTGTAGTCCATCGAGGACAGCTTGTGCTCAAAGAAGTTATTTCTGAGCTCCCTTAAGAGGATCCGTAGTCGCTTGGCTGCTCGGTTCCACAGGATTCGATCCCAAGGGTCTTGGGTTCGAATCGCTTTTCTTCGTAGGCGCCTTTTTGCAGCTAGTAGCTCTTTTGCCTCCCTGGTGAGTGTGACGCCATATTTTGTCGGCTTAAGTGGGCTCGCAGGTGGAGTGGATGCAGCAGCAGCCCTGTGGATATTATTGGTGAAGATTTCCACTGCCATTTCTATATCCTCCCCAGAATTCAGCTCCGTTTCAAGATGGATGGAGCTCTCCAGATTCCGGTGAAATAGATTAAGGTTAGTTCGATTGCTGATCAACCTTGCACTAGAGCGAGCATTAATCCCATTGGTATCTATGGTGACTACGAGGGCCAGATGGTCAGACTCTAAATCCCAATTTTGGGTAATACTCGCGCAGTAGTCCGGTACTCCATGGTGGACGGCAAAATCAATACATGAGGGCGTATGTGTGGTGACGTATGGGTATCGGGTAGGGGCTCCTGTGGCAAGAATCTTTGCCCCGGTAGCGGAGATGGCTTCAGCTAGTTCTTGTCCCCTAGGGGAGTTGCAGGTGTCGCCCCATAGCCAATGTCGTGCGTTCCAATCGCCACCAACCAGGTACCTTTGTCCACATTTTCGAAGTGTACTGGTGAAGAGACTTTCCCGTATCCTGTTTCCTGGAGGGCAGTAGATGGAACTGAACTCCATATCACCAAGACCCGTAGCAACTTTCACCGATGACATTTGTATACTGCGCGTCTCCATTACCCTTTGGGGAAAATGTCGGAGAGTAGTCCTGACTAGCACCGCCACTCCACCTCCACTGTGCCTATTGGAAGATGGCTTGTAGGCAGGATAGAATGCGTATCCAAAGACTCGAACAATTCCACCGCGGTTTAATCTGGTTTCAGTCAAGAGAAGGATATCAATGTCGTTGTTGTGTGCAAAAAGTTCGACTTCTCCGACTTTTCCTGAAATGCCGTTGACATTCCAGATGAGAACTTTAAGTGAGTTCAAGGCGAGGCTGTAGCGTTGATCTGATTTCCAGCCCATTGCTTCATGGTGCTGGCCATCTCAGTCACTATTATTTCTAGCCGTGCAAGGCGTTCATTAGCTAGCTTATTTTGGTGTTGTTGTTCTTGTTGTTGCTGTTGGAGCCACATAAGAAACTGCTGTTGCTGCTGCTGCTGGAGGTGCTGTTGCCATTCCTGAAACTGCTGTTGCTGCTGTTGCTGCAGCGACTGGATATCGATCGGCTGTTGTTGTTGTGGACTTAGCTGCGTTTGAGCATAGATGAAATTACGTTGAGCATTTCCAGAATTGCTTGGCGCTGAAGCTGCGACTGCTGCATAGGAGACACTTGTGCGGGCACTGTAGCTTCGTGGTGTCATCTGCTGTGTTGCTGGTTGAAATGCAATTTGGGGCACTTGTTTCCTTGCTATTCTAGCGGGGCCAGGCACAGGAAATTCCTGCGCGTACCTTGTAGGAGAATATTGATTGGCCACATTTCCATTAAGTGATCTAGTTTCGGTTGCCGATTTTTTGGAGACTCCGATGACCGACGAAGATACTCCTGGTACGACTTGCAGCCTTTGTAGCTAGCTTTATGAGATCCTGAACAATGGAAGCAGGTAGGTGTTGCGTCAAGGGGGCGTATACACTCACTTGTTTGATGGCCCTCGCCACATCTGGCGCAATTGGGGTGTCGTCGGCAATATCTGGCAGTGTGGCCGTATCGCTGGCACCGTTTGCACTGTGCGACGTCTGTGGCTTTTCTCATCCGCTCCACCCTCACTTTTTGTCTGCAGAGGATTGTGATTTTGAAGACGTCATTTATCTTAGCGCACGGTTTGATGTTTATAAAAAAGAGATTTAACTTCTCTTCTCTGTTAGCTCTGGATGCAGGATTATGTATGTGGAGTACCTCAAAGCCGTATTTTTGCAGACTATCCTTGATATCCTTATTTAGAGTGCTGTGGTGTAGGCCCTTGACAACAATTCGATGCGGCTTTTCAGTGTGCATTTGGTATGTGTGGAACTCCACAGAATGTCTGTCCAGATGGTCTACAATAGCTCTGTACGTGTCACTATCCTTGGGGAAAATTCTGGTGGTTCCAAGGTTGCTCTTGGTGACCACATTGTTCACATCAGTGACCTCCCCTATGAATTCGAAGAATCATTTATGCTACAGTCCGGGACAACAATTTGAGGTGGCTTTTCCATTTTTCTTGCTTGTTCTGGCTGGGCAGAGTCGTTGCTTTCAACAGTTATTTCGTCCTGTTGATCCTCTGCTGTGTCTTCTCTTTCTACTTCCATGTCAAGTAGCGCGAACCTGTTGCTAGAGCTTGGAAGGTCAGCTTCTCTAGTCGCTCTCTTAACACTTGCGATGGGTGAAGAAGGCTTTGCGTTTTTCCGTTTCATGCTTTTTTGCACTTGGGCCTGCAACATTTTTGATGCGGCCCCACTGATCAATGTATCTAAGTCAGTAGTGACACGCGGGGCAGCAGAAGAGCACTGAAGCGACATTTGACCGGGTTCAACCCAGGGCCAAGTTTGCTTGCTGTAGCAGTTGCCATGGTGTCAGTGCTTGTGCTGTTTATACTGGTGAAGGTCCTGGTGCTGGTCGTGGGAGTGATGATGTTGCTACTCGAATTGCCAATATCAGTTAGGTTTGCTCTGCAAGCAGCCCGAAGCTCGGATGGGGATTTGCCAGCAACGCGGTACATTTTTTCTTGCAAAGTCTGCTTATTACTAGGCAGCAAGTCAGAAACAGATTTTCTTTCAGCCATTTGGAAATCTTATATTTTTCGTTTGCGCCTCCAACGAAATCAACAACAAGCCCCTCTTGTGCGGCTGCGCGCCGGTGGAGGGGCTATGCCCGATGGGCAGCGTGCACTTATATGGCAAGCTGTTTTGTTCCTTTATTTTACCGCTTATTGCCGACTCCGCTAGCTGCGGCGTCCAAAAACGGAGCTTTGTGCAGACACAACCGATCGCTATTAATACAGTTGCGCGTTAATGCAGTTGTGTTAACTAATTAGTGTTTTATTTTCCGGAAAAATTTATTTATTTATTTTTATTTTTTTTTTTCGGAAAATTTATAAATAAGCCAAAACGTGTTGACACTTCGGGCTCTGATCACTTACCACCAAAGTATGCTATAATTATTTATAGGGTATTTTTTTTTTTTTTTTTTTTAATTACTATTTATTGAGACATACAGGGTATCTTAAAACCCCTTTGTGGCCTTGGCATCTATTAATACTGCCCGAGGGGCTCGCCGGCTAAGTGTGCTTAGCGTTACCAATTATAACTAAATTTAAACTTATAGACTAACAATATTTACAAAACTTAAGAACAAAAAATATAAAAGAAAGAAAGACGATGGGGAGTATATCGTTTAGCTTATCCTCATCTTGCTGTGCGTCTTGTTGGCAGCCGGTCAATTAGGTCCCTAGGGAGTCGCCTGTTGAGCCTTCTTTGTGGGCGGGGTCTGGTGAGACCCTTAGCGAGTCGGTTGCGATGGCGCTCCAGTCGTTCATTGTAGCGGCTGGATTTATGGTCTCAAAGACCGTTAGCAGCTTTAGGTCACTGTGGAGGGTGGTGTTCCTTACATACCACTCGCAGCCAGTGATCGTCCTCGCCATCTTATTTTGAATGCTCTGGATTCTGCGGATCTGGCTGTCACACGCCAGGCCCCAAATTTGGCACGCATACCTCCAAATAGGAGCTATAATTTGATTATATATGGTCAACTTGTTTTTTAGCGATAGTTTGCTACGCGGGCCCATGAGCCAGTAGTGCTTTGACGCCGCGGCCCGTATGCGTATTCTCAATTCGCTCACTTGTTTCGAGAACGTGAGCCGGCGGTCAAGTATGACTCCCAGGTATTTGGCTGAATCAACCTGTTCCACAGGGGTGTCGTCAATGAGCACTGCTGGTGGCGTTCTCCGTTTGAGAGTGTAGCAAACATTCGTGGACTTGTTTCCATTTATGCCAATATTCCATCTCCTAGCCCAGTCGGAAAATCTTGTTGCGTAGTTTTGGATACCGTTGGCGGCCTCCTGCTCGCACCTGGACCTGTACGTTATGCACACGTCGTCGGCAAATGTGGCCAGCATTGACATTCCGTAGATGCTGTCAGCCGGGCGCGGCATGTCGTGGCTATAAAGGCAGTATAGTAGCGGGCCTAGGACGCTTCCCTGGGGTACTCCAGCTGCCGCATTGTACTCGGTTGAGAGCGCAGAGTGGGAACGGACCGCAAATCTCCTATTCCTAAGATACGACGCCAGGAGACAGTAGTAAGGCGCAGGCAGGGTATTCTTGATTTTGAGTAGCAGACCAGGATGCCACACACGGTCAAACGCCTCCCGGACATCGAGGAAAAGAGCGTTGCAGTATTCGTCGCAGTCGAAGGCCGTTAAAATTTGCTCGACCACTCGATGCAGTTGCTCCACCGTGCAGTGGCCAGCACGGAATCCAAACTGGTGTTCTGGCGTTATTCCCTGGGCCTCTAAAAGCCTGACCATCCGGGCGGCAATCAGCCTTTCAAACACCTTTGAGATCGATGGAAGGAGACTAATCGGCCGGTGGGATCCAGGGTCCTTCTCCGGCTTGCCAGCTTTACGCATCATAGAGACGATTCCCAGTTTCCACTGAGGAGGGAAGTACTGCAGCCTCACAATAGCATTAAAAAGCATCGCTACGTAGCGGATCGCTCTGCTCGGTAGGGCCTTTAGAGTGGCGTTGCATATTGCATCATGGCCTGGTGCTTTTTTAGAGTTTTGCTGGGCGATAACATCAGCTATTTCCACAGGATCGAACGGTTGGATCGGCATGTCCATTTGGAGATCTTGGGACAGCTGATCGTGAGTCTCTTCAACCTGCTGCGGACTGGCGAGGTTAAAAGGCTGGAACCGCTCGGCCAGATGCGCGGCAAACGCTTCTGCTTGCTCCAAATCGGTTCGGCACCATACCCCGTTGCTGTTCACCAATGGTGCTTTTCTTGGGCAACGTCTTTTAATCGCACGTGTGGCCTTCCAGAGCGAGTGCGTCGCGTCGGCTTCGGTACCCGTATTTGCTAGCCTGTCATCGAACCATGCTGCTTTGTGTTCCACCAGTGCACGATGGAGGATAGACTTCGCTCTGTAAAAATCAGCTTTGTCCAGCGGGTGGCGCGATCTCATCCATCTGGAGCGTAAACGCCTCTTCTCTGCAATGAGCATCAGAATCTCTATGGGGACCGGTATTCTGGCTGCTGCGGGTCTCCGTCCTGGGGTGTGAGTGGCCAATCTAGCTGCTACTTGGATGTTGTGGGTGAGAGAGTCGATTGCAGCTTCAATGTCCCGCTCGGAGTTCAGCGCCATGTCGAGGTTCAGTGACGACTCGAGGTGCTCTTGAAAACGTTCTATGTTAGTGCGCCTGCTGATAAGCCGCTCGACTTTGGGATAGGCTGTAGCTGTTGTGTCCAGAGTGATGATGAGAGGTAAGTGGTCAGAGCTGAGCTCGGCAACCGACCGGATATCTGAGTGTAAACCCAGGATACCTCTAGTCAGCGCAAAATCGATGTAGCCTGGAGACCCTCTACTGCCAAAAGGGAACCTTGTGGGGCCACCTGTTGCTAGCGAGTTTACATCAGTGTTGAAGATTAAATTTGCCAGGGCATGGCCTCTTTGGTTACACCTCCCTGCTCCCCAAAGCCAGTGGGACGCATTCCAGTCGCCTGCTACAATGAATTTCTGCTGTTGTTGCTCCAATATGGATTTGAAGTTGTCTGTGGTCCAAACAAACCTCGGTGGGCAGTAGACCGCGCCGAAGTTTATAATGCCGTCCCCAGTTTCTATGGTTGCAGACGCAAGTTGCACCCTATCAGTGGCTACTGAAGGAAGAGGAAAATGAACCAAACTTGATTTGATCATAATCGCTGATCCGCCTTTAGCGTTACCCTCACCCGGGTCGTTTGCAGTATAGGCCTCGTAACCATACAGCTTGGGCTTGACTGCATCTTTGCAATGTGTTTCACTAATGAGCAAAACATCAATCTCGTATCGCCGCACGAAGCATTCAACTTCGGGCAGTTTCGCGGAGACGCCGTTGGCGTTCCATACTAAAATGCGCAGTGGCTTCATTTTGTCGCTGTCTGCGCGTGTATAGCAGTGAGCAGTTGGATCATCTGCCCTTGCTGTAGTAGCATCATCCTCGTTTGTTCCATCTGCTGTTCCTGGAGGGAGAGCAGAGCTTTCATGTTTTCGTTTAGCGTCTGCAGGATGCTAGAAGTGTTATTGTCCAAAGGGGCTGATGTCCGCCTCTAGACCGACTCCTTTGCCGGCTGTGTTTCCTGGTCTCAGGTTGCTGCTGGAAGGGCTGCGGCACCTGTTGCTGATCCTGCGTGGGGCCCATCCAGGCTTTAGCTACACCTGCGTAGGAGACTCCGCTTCGGAGAGGTGCAATCGGCATGCATCCAGTGGGAACGTCGGGCATAGGTCGATTGTTGACTTCGCTTCTTCCGCCCACACCTCTTTTTGGCCTAGAGCGCTGAAGGAATGCCTGGAATTTGGAGCATCCGGAATAATTCGCTGGATGCTGTTCACCACAGTTATAGCAAGTGCATGGCTCGCTTCGTGGTCGCGTACAGTCTTTGGCAGGATGTTCGCCGGCGCATTTGAGGCAGATGTGCGCTTTACGGCAGTACTTGGCCGTGTGACCAAATTGCTGGCATCGATGGCATTGGGTTGTCGTATTTCGCTTGCGAAGGGGCTCGATGACCACTCTCATGTGGCATAAGCCCTTAAGAGCCAGGATCTCCTTGTTGTTTGTAGCAGCAGCGATATTCAAAAAGAATATGTTTATGGGATTGGAAGCAGGAGCACCTGGCTCGTTTCGCCTTTTCGGCGTATAAACGTCTAGCACCTTGTGGCCGAGACTTTTGAGTTCATCAATGATTTGATGATGGAGCGTACTGTGGTAGAGTCCTTTAACGCAGACTCGGTATGGCCTGTCCTCCTTGAGTTGGTAACAGTGAAACTCAAGCTTTTCGGTCTCGAGCCAGCTGACTATGCTGCGGAAGGTGCTAGCGTCTGCCGCGTAGAGCCTCAGAACTCCGCCCATCGATGCCTTGGCAGAGACCTTGCTCAGATCAGTGATTTTTGAGATTTTGTCCATCAGCCGGGGTACGCTTTCAATACCTTCCAAAACTATTGGAGGGGTTTAGGTTGCGCCTTGGTAGTTGCACTGATAATGCCAGAAGAGGCTGCATCATGTTTGGCAGCAGCAATAGCTGCTTGATGGCTGGTACTGGGCTGCTCGCTCAGGTCCTCGGTTTGCGCTAGCAACCCAAAGCGGTTTGAGCTGCCGCTGTAGGTGGGCACAGGAATTTTGTCATCCAGTATTGCCTTCTTCTTGGCATTCATTGGAGATCCACTTGCCTTCCTCGTGATGACTTGCATCCGCTGAGGCGCTGGCTTAATAGTGTTGGCCACTTTGGACGTCCGTTTCGTCTCAGAGGCTTTGTTCACTGCGATATTAAAGAGCTCCCCGAGGCTGAGTAAGCGCTCGGTAGGAGCGGGCATCATAGTTTTTGCATTAGGGTCCATGAATGCAATTTCAAAGTTTATAAACAAACTTTGATCAGCTGTGAACAGCTGCTTTCAACAGCTGAATTTTTGTTGTGGCCGCTGTTCAGCGGCCCACGATGTAGATCTCTGCGCTAGACGTTTTATCTCTGCGCTTGAGTGTTTTTTACCTGATAGTGAGTCCAGGGGACACTCTTCACAGTTTTGCCACTATTGTGGGCTTTGCTTGTTATATTACGTCGAAATTAATATTTTCCCGCTTGTGGTGTTAATAAAGTGCAACTCGTCGCTTATAGGGTATGTGATTAGCAACACAAGCGGGAAAATGTGTTAATAAAGTGCAACTCGTCGCTTATAGGGTATGTGATTAGCAACACAAGCGGGAAAATATTAATTTCGACGTAATATAACAAGCAAAGCCCACAATAGTGGCAAAACTGTGAAGAGTGTCCCCTGGACTCACTATCAGGTAAAAAACACTCAAGCGCAGAGATAAAACGACCACAAGGTGCTAGACGTTTATACGCCGAAAAGGCGAAACGAGCCAGGTGCTCCTGCTTCCAATCCCATAAACATATTCTTTTTGAATATCGCTGCTGCTACAAACAACAAGGAGATCCTGGCTCTTAAGGGCTTATGCCACATGAGAGTGGTCATCGAGCCCCTTCGCAAGCGAAATACGACAACCCAATGCCATCGATGCCAGCAATTTGGTCACACGGCCAAGTACTGCCGTAAAGCGCACATCTGCCTCAAATGCGCCGGCGAACATCCTGCCAAAGACTGTACGCGACCACGAAGCGAGCCATGCACTTGCTATAACTGTGGTGAACAGCATCCAGCGAATTATTCCGGATGCTCCAAATTCCAGGCATTCCTTCAGCGCTCTAGGCCAAAAAGAGGTGTGGGCGGAAGAAGCGAAGTCAACAATCGACCTATGCCCGACGTTCCTACTGGATGCATGCCGATTTCACCTCTCCGAAGCGGAGTCTCCTACGCAGGTGTAGCTAAAGCCTGGATGGGCCCCACGCAGGATCAGCAACAGGTGCCGCAGCCCTTCCAGCAGCAACCTGAGACCAGGAAACACAGCCGGCAAAGGAGTCGGTCTAGAGGCGGACATCAGCCCCCTTTGGACAATAACACTTTTAGCATCCTGCAGACGCTAAACGAAAACATGAAAGCTCTGCTCTCCCTTCAGGAACAGCAGATGGAACAAACGAGGATTATGCAACTACAGCAAGGGCAGATGATCCAACTGCTCACTGCTATACACGCGCAGACAGCGACAAAATGAAGCCACTGCGCATCGCATCCGACTCGCTAAGGGTCTCACCAGACCCCGCCCACAAAGAAGGCTCAACAGGCGACTCCCTAGGGACCTAATTGACCGGCTGCCAACAAGACGCACAGCAAGATGAGGATAAGCTAAACGATATACTCCCCATCGTCTTTCTTTCTTTTATATTTTTTGTTCTTAAGTTTTGTAAATATTGTTAGTCTGTAAGTTTAAATTTAGTTATAACTGGTAACGCTAAGCACACTTAGCCGGCGAGCCCCTCGGGCAGTATTAATAGATGCCAAGGCCACAAAGGGGTTTTAAGATACCCTGTATGTCTCAATAAATAGTAATTAAAAAAAAAAAAGGTATGCAATAGCTTTTATTAAAAAGGGTATGCAATGAAAATTTTTGGTTTTACAAAAGTATGCAGCACTTATTTTTATAAGGTATGCAATAGTTTTTATTAAAGGGGTATGCAACGAAAATTTTTGGTTTTGCAAAAGTATGCAGCACTTATTTTAATAAGGTAAGCAATAGTTTTATTACAGGGGTATGCAACGAGAATTTGCTCTGCCGAAAATATGCAATGCTTTGAAACTGCTTTACACAAAGCACAACTATCACGTGGCCAGTCAAATGATTTTTTTCTTTAATAATACTTCTTGAATCGCGTCGAATAAGTCAAATGTAGAACTTACATGATTTCTAACTTAACTACCCTGTTAAATCAGTTGTTTAGTCCGATTGCAGTTGGGCGCCAGATATTAAAGTTGGGTGTTCCCGCGTCGATCCAGTGACTTCTCTCCTGGCCGGTAGCGGTGTTTGGACGTCAGCGTCTATGGGATCTTCTACTGAAGGTTATGTTGGAGGACTTGACTTCGTCCCCTTAGATTTATTGTCTAGCAATGAAGTCTTTCCGGTCCCGCGTCGTTGTAGGAGGCGTGTCAGGCTGAGGCGTCCAGCGGCGTTTGCTGCTGTCCTTGGAATTCTGCAGTGGGATTTACTCTCTAATCACTGGCCTTGTGGCTCAGCAATTATATCAATAATAAGACAAGGTTATTACGGTTTCAACCGGAGCAATGTTTATTGGTCACGTGTCAGCTTTCGTATCTAAGACAGAACTGGTGAAATATCAACAGTGTGACCGTAACAAAACCGCCAAAATATACTAAAGAATTGACAAAACAAAGAGCTAAGTTTACCCTATCAGCAATGCATCGCGCCATCAAAACGAGTCGGCGAAGCCGACTCGGCATTCCTTGCAGCGTGAAGCAACACTCCGATTAAGAAGTGTCAGCTTTCCGTTGCTGGACTACTTTGCGCAGTGCGCTGAACTTAATTCTGGCGGGTCAGCATTCTATACATAGAGCTACTTAGTTGCTATGAATTATTATGTTAAGAGTTGTTAATTTGTTCGTCTAAATATTCTTTCGTTCTTTGTATGTTACTGTTGATAAGTTGACGTATATCGTTTATTTCATGTAGATTTATTGAACTCGTTGCTACTGATTCTAACTGTTTCTCAATCTTTGTTCGGTCATCATTGTCTAGTGTTCCTAATAAATATTTAAACGCAGATCCTACTATGTTGATTAGTCCTCGTTTCTGCCTGTTTGTCTGGTGTAAAGGTATTCCGCTAAGTTCTCTTCGCATTTTATTGTATAAAAGGTCAATTTGGGGAATATTAGTGTAATTTTATTATTTATTTTATTATTTTTATTTATTTTATTGTTGAAATAGTGAGTAAGGTTATCTATATCGGAAAGGTTTACGCGAAGACAATGATGTTCATATTCTGAAGGGATTTGAATTTATTTATCGGAAAATAAGAGGTATCCATGGTTACTATCAATGTTGTTGATTTGAAGTTGTTGGGTTTGGCATACTTTTGTAAACGTGAGGAGGAATATTATGACGAACCAGGGGCCTGTGGAATGTAAAGTTTATTAATTTTTTTCTGTTTTTTAAATTGGGTCTTGTAGTAATGTGTTTCTCTATTTCTATTGGTGATTTTGTAATGGTCTTCGTCAGTTTGTTCGACGTTCCTTGTTAATTTAAAAGGGTTTTCTAATTTCCCTTTTTGCAACGGTCCCTTTCTATATCTAGTGTCGACGTTGTATTCTGTTCGGTCTTTGTTTATTTCGTTGATTTTAATTTCTTTGTTGTGTTGTGTATCTAAAATTGGTTGTCCACCGTAAATAAATATGTGGGCAGGAGTTTGTCCAGTAGTATCGTGTTTCGTTTTGTGGTTGTAAATGTAAATGATCGTTTCTATTTTACTGAGTTTGGCTTCATTGTCATCGGAATTTTTATTAATACGGATTTTTTCATTTATCGTTTTGTGGAACCTTTCTATATCTGCAACACCTGTTTTTGTAGTGTTAAGTTGTAATTCCACATTTTCAGTTTCGATCCAACGATCCAACAGCTAGAAAATGCGCCATCTCTGTCTGCCTTTAGGATTTTAGGTTTTCCCAACTGATTGAATATGCGCATTAGAGCATTTTTACATTCTATCCAATCTTTTGTTTTTATCTGCTCAAGGGTGGCAAATTTAGAATAAATGTCGATACAGCTCAAATAGTGATTTCCTTCAGAGGAGTAGATATCTATTACAAATTTATCGCGGCAATGTTCGGGTTTAGGGGTGACTTTCATTGGCATTTTTGTATTTCGGTGTTCTGTTTTTGCTAAGTTAGAAACTTGACATTCGTTAATTATATTTTCAATGAGGAGTTGGCTATTTGGGAAGTAGTATGTTTCGCTGAAAAGTTTTACAGTTTTCTGTATTCCGGGGTGTAAGAGTTTTTCATGTGTGTTTAGAATTAGTTCTTTAAAATTTGCGTACGTGGGAATGTTTTTTAGTAAGATGAGGCTTCGGAAAATTTTTTTATGCCTTGGATTCATTGTCTCCTTATATGCTTTTTGAATTACTTCGAAATCTGCATCGATTTCGATGTAAAGAGCGCTGTTTTTTGAACAGAAATAATCGAGTAGATATCGTTTGGCTATTTCGGGGGTCATTTCTTCATAAGAAAGGTGTATAATTTGTTTTTTGAAGTAAGTTTCTATTTCTGTACTATTGGGACCTTTAGTAAATATGATTTGCCTTTTATATTGATTAATAGCTTTCTCTGATAGTCCGATCAAATTGTTACTGTCCTCTTCGGCACTATGTTGTGTAGATTCACCAAAAAATGTTTGTTCTATCTTTATTCTAGAAAGTGCGTCTGCTACGTAATTTTCTTTTCCTTTTATATATTTTATGTCGAAGTCATATTCCGAAAGTCTAATTTTCCATCTTGTTAATTTTGAATTAGGTTCTTTTAGTTTGTGTAGCCAGCACAAGGGTTGATGGTCAGAAGCTACTTCGAAATGTCGTCCTAACAGATAGTGTCGGAAGGTTTAAGTGGCCCAAACTATTGCTAATAATTCTTTTTCTATGGCGCTATAATTGACTTCATCTTCGTTTAATGTTCTGCTGATGTAGCTAACAGGGTGTCCGTCTTGTGATAGAACAGCTCCTAAAGCTACATTGCTGGCATCTGTTGTTAATGTAAATTTCCTCTCGAAATTCGGTATTTTTAGGATCGGGTCTTCAGAGATTAATAATTTTAACCTTTGGAATGCTTCCAAGTATTCTGAACTGTTTATATCTATTGTTGCTCCTTTCTTTAGGCACTTGGTCAGGGGTTTGGCAATGTCAGAAAAGTTAGGTATAAATTTCCTATAATACCCTGTGAGTCCTAGGAAGGCTTTAATTTCTTTCGTTTTTCTTGGTAATGGATACTTTACTATAGCTTTTATTTTATCCGGGTTTGGTTTAATCCCGTCTTTAGTGATAACATGTCCTAAGAAAATTGTCTCTTATTTAAAGAATTCACATTTGTTTAGTTGTAATTTTAAATATGCCTGTGATAATTTTTCGAAAACAGCCTGTAAGGCTTGAAGATGTTCTTCTAAAGATGTGGAGAAAACTATGATGTCGTCTAGGTATACTAGACAACATTCATTTAAAAGCGGACGGAGTAAATTATTCATACATCGTTGAAATGTAGCGGGGGCATTTTTAAGCCCAAATGGCATTCGCGTGTACTCGTAGTGTCCATATTTTGTAGAGAAGACAGTTTTGGCTATTGACTCTGAGTCCATTTCTATTTGATTAAAGCCCTTTGCAAGATCTATTGTTGTGAAATAATTTGACCTCCCTAGTTTCCTAATATTTCATCTATGTTTGGTATGGGGTATCTGTCATTTATTGCTATTTCGTTCAATTTCCTATAGTCTATTACGATACGGAGCTTCTGCTGTCCAGAAGCATCTAGCTTTTTAGGTACCACCCAAATGGGGCTACAGTACGGTGAATTACTTTCTCGGATAATACCCTGTTCTAGCATGTCTTGGATCTGTTTTTCTACCTCCTTTTCATATGTCTGTTGGAAACTATAAACTTTAGAGTAGACGGGGATATTGTTTGTGGTGTTGATAACATGTTTTTCTTGGTTTGTGAACGTGAGCGTGTCACCTTCGTGAAATTGAATGTCTTGGTATTTTATCAGTAGGTTAATTAATTTTTTTTTTTCTTCTAAGTTAATGTGTTCTAGTCGGAACAAGTTTTCCTGAAGTGTGGAGGTTTCTAAATAGGTGGGGTCTTGTGGAAATGAAGGGTCCATTTGGATATGATTCTGTTCTGTAATGTTATTACTGTCTTTTATCTTGTATATTTTGTTAAATAGGGTAGCAGTTTTCTTTTTATAATCGATTATTGCTTTGGCTTCGGACAACAATTTGCGTCCAATCAGCATGTCATAATGATCCGAGAACTGGTGGATCAAGAACTCTTGGGCAATAGGGAAGTAGTTATTAGGTGGTATGTTCGTAAGTGTGTTAATAAATAATGGGCCATTACTAGTGTGTATTAGATGATTGGTTTCTTGTATTGGCGTTTGAAAAATATTTCGCGTGAGCATATTTATCGTAGATCCTGTATCAATTAGACATTTCAATTCAGTATTATTATGTTTTATTATTATATATTGGCTTGATCCGGGGCTACTAGCCGAAAATTTCTGCTTGTTCAAGGTCATCTGATTCGTTGTCATTTGTTGTTGGTATTTCCTCTTCTGTTGTCTCCGAATTGTCGTAGTTCTGTTCAGGGGGGCACTGAATTGATTCTGGTGTATAGTTCAATTGGTAGGGATAAGGCTGGGGTTGAAAATATTCTGGATAGCAGGGATAATAGCAGTTATAATTATAAGGATTTTCAGGTTGATAAGACGTTACTTGCTGGTATCTTAGCTCTTCTATGCTCATTTTAGACTGTCCACTGTCTGATGGTCTCTGTCTTTTTATTGGGTTATTGGTTTGTACGTTTCTGTTTTGAGGATATGTTGTGGGCATGTTAGTGTGGCTAGGTCCAAATCGGTTTTGGTCAAAAATATTTTGTCTGTTAAAAGCTGGGTTTGGTCTGGGTACTTTTGACATGGGTATGTTAGATTGTGGGTAAATGGGCATACCTGGGCATATGAGAATGTGCTTGGTGATAGGGATGATAGACGTTATTATAGAATGGTTGTAAGGGTACAAAGGGTCTAATTTGGTTATTCATTTGTCTATTTTGGGGGTTGGTTGTTATTTTGTTTGGAATTTATATTATCTTTACTTGAGGTTGGTGCCTCATAAAGACCTTTTTCTTGTAATATATTTATTAGTGATCTTAGGTTTGGAATATTACAGTTAACTATTCTGAGATAAATGTGGCTTGGAAGTTTTTGAATTAGATTTTCGATGCTAGTTTGTATTAATCTAGTATAGAGAATGGTTTCGTTAGTATTACTTTCTGGTTCTAATTTACTTATAAGTATCTGTCGTTTTCTTTCGGCTTCTTCGGGGAAATGTCGAATGTTACCTCGATATTGTATGTTCCTGAATTCTTCCAGAAGTTGGTGGTTCGATGCTTGGGGCTTGTAGTTAAGTATAAGCTGAGTCCTGAGTTCGCTCCAGCTGCTGAGGTTGGTTACTCCGAGGGTGCGGATAACATCGCCACTGATGTTCCGTTCGATGTGTCCAAAGATTATTAACTTTTGTCTTTCATCTGTGGTCTGATACAGAGCCAAGATGAAGTCGACGCGACTGATGAAAGTGTACAAAGTGTTCGGATCTCTGTTGAAAACCTCGATAGCGTGTATTTGTCTTTCTACTTGAATCATGTTCGAGTGAGACTATTCTATTTGTGCTGGTGCTGCTACGGCCATCGTCGACTGATGAAAGTGTACAAAGTGTTAGGATCTCCGTTGAAAACCTCGATTGCGTGTATTTGTCTTTCTACTTGAATCATGTTCGAGTCAGACAATTCTATTTGTGCTGGTGCTGCTACGGCCATCGTGGTTTGTTGGTTTGAATTTTGATTAGTGTTTATGTATTTGAAGTTGGTTTAAGTATTTACTTGTTGTAGTTAAGTTTATTTAATTTTCACTTATTTTCGCTGTTATTATTATTGTTCGCTTATTTTTAGTTAAGTTTATTTGGTTTTCACTTAGTTTAACTGTTATTATTGTAGTTCACTTAGTTGTAGTTAAGTTTATTTAGTGTTGCGCACTTAGCTATTTCACTTTGTTTCGAGTAACCTTTTGTGGATTTACTACTCAGTGAATTCAAAGGCGTCTTCTTAAAATTTGATATAACCGACACTTGATTTACCGACGCGAGATATTGAAGTTGTAGTTCTTTAGCGGATGATACACAGAGAATTGAATATGTTTAATATCGCATCAATTAGTATCATCCTACCGACTGCGCCACTTACGTAGTTATTAATTTGGTCGAATAAATGATCCGTCAATCACAAAGACAAAGATCAACGCTGAACCAACTTTAAATCGAAAACACGAATAATTCCGGTGAACGTCTTTATTTAAGAAATGTCAGCTTAAGACTAAATGTACAGAGTTTTGATCGGTTCGAAGTGAGTCGTAAGAAACGGAAATGTCTAGTCAGCATATTTGTGGGGTTTGGTTTTTTATATGCGTACAAAAAGAACGATATGGTTGCACAACAAATCATGCGCTTTGGTGTAAGCAAAAATGTGAATTGGTTTCATGTTTCGTGTGTTTATGCATGTGCAAGATTGTATGTGCGGTGCAAGATTGTATGTACAATGCTTATGTAAGCGTAATATGTGAAGCATATTATGCTACTATATATATGTATAAATGCTAATGGCGGTATTGTTGGCAGAGGCGCAGTACATCAGTATAACAGTAATATAAAAGTCGACGATCGGCAGTAACAAAAAGTCGGAAAGAAAGAATCAAGTAGTCGTATTTGAGACGTCGAAAAGTACAGTCGTCGTAAATTCGAAAGTCGTAAAGCAGAAGCAGTGTCGTAGCATCTCGTCGATCGTCTCAGTCGTATTAAACTTACATTTCATACACCTTAACCTTTGTTTTGTATTTTATTCTTCTTCTTCTTTCTTACCAAAAATATAATCAACATAATCACTAATATAATTCTACATCTATATCTTAGCCATTAAAAAAAGGAAGTTCGCTAAATGGATGAAAATGGATGTTCATATAAAAAGATAATAATAATGTAAAAGGGATTGGAACAACCAGTCTTTAAACCGAACAGTCTTTAAATAAAACAGTCTTTAAACCGAACTCAATGACCCATTCTTTGGGGTTCCTCATAACAACGAAGATAAAAAAAGTTGGCTAATTGACCGAGTTACTTTAAGTTGTCCTTGTGGACTACCATCCCCTCAATAGGGACCGTGGGCCCAGGTCTGCTTGTATGGCTTTTTCCTCATAAAATGGTGTAAGCTTATTGCCAAGCCTTCTATTGGGCTTACCAAAAACTTTTTCGCCCACTTCGAAGACTTTATTCTGCCGGGTGGCGTTCTCTCTGGCCCTTACAGCGTTCTAAGCGCTTGTAATTCGGTTAGTGGCTTCAACCTGTGTGTCGTTGATGTGATTTTGCACTACATCCGCTGGCCTCAAATTGACGACTGATTGGACTGATTTTTGTATCTAGTGGTGGCTAGCAAGATCACCTCTACGGTGTCACTAATACCCTTATCGATTTTCAGGCATCTGGCAACGTCTAGCAGCTTACTGTGAAGACGCTCCATTTGTCCGTTTGAGACACTGTGAAGAAGCGGCGAATTCGAAATGATGACGCCAAAATAATTATTCAACATTTATGCAACCGTGTGCGTTTGAAACGATGGTTTGTTATCGCAGTAGATTGATTTAGCATGTAGCAAGACATTCATGACCTGTATTAGGACCGGTTTTAAATCCTCAATGGCCTTTGAGGGCACGTGCTGCTCGATAGTGCATTTCGAGAATTTGTCGATGCAAGTCAGGAAATACTTCGTATCTCGAACAATGTCTATGAGCAGCATTTCTCCCACCTGAGAAGGAATCGGTGACTTAACGATCTTCTGTTTCTTCGGATGCCTATCGTGTTTTGGCCTTCTTGCATGTCCTGCAGTTTTGAAGTATTCCTTTCGCCATTTTGCCCTTTTTTGAGAAGTAGTATTCTGTGAGAGCTTGCTTCACATTTTCTTGCGCCGAACTGAGAGCCTTATATGTTCCGCTGTTATGGTTTCCCTCCATTCCGGGAAATGCCAATACTGTAGCTACCTTTTCTACCTCCTACCTTTCAGTTCCTTTTTTTGGTGGCATAGTTCACTTCATCTATAGTAGCTGGGTAGGCCTAGGAATGACCTTACTTTTAACACACTTTTGGGTCCCGGTAACTCTTTTATGGCCTTGAATTTTGTCGTACCATTTTCGGTGACGATAAACCCTAGAACCCTCTAAAAACTCGTATTTTCCTCTGTTTACTGAATACGATGTTTTCTCGCGGTCGCGCTCTGAAAGAATAATTTAATAATGGCCAGACTTTAAATCCAGATTCAAACTAATTTTGTCTCTGCTTAGGTTCCCTAATATCATTGTGATATTTGGTAAAGGATATTTGTCGGATATCGTCCTATTGTTTAATTTTCGAAAGTCTATCACGGGACGCAAATTCCAATCATGAGTTTCTTTGTTAACGAAATCACCTGCCCACTTTGTGTTTTTTTTTTTTTTTTACATTCTTATTTTGTATTTAAAATATATCCGAGTGGACAATCATTAAATAGTTTGGGGGTGACCTTGACTTAAGGGAGGTCCATGGAATGTATATATAATGAGGTTGACTTAGGTGTGTATTGGTGGGGGAGGTCAAGCGGGTGTTTCCTTTTCAGGCGTCTTAGGGATTGGCTATTATCTAGGAGGTTGATGGCCAGGTGGTTGGGGTGCTTGTCCAGTCTTTTTGTGTATCTTTCGGTGAGACGGGTGATCGCCTCTGCTACCCATGGAATTCTAAGCTCTTTATGGATTATTGAGTTTTCGTGGTACGGATGGGCGTTAGAAACTGTTCTCAGGCATTTATTCTGAAACCGCTGGATTCTGATGCGGTTAGAACAGCTTGCCGTGCCCCACAACTGTATCCCATAGGTTGATGCTTCCTGGGGATCTGTGGGGGAGGCTAGGAAGGCGGTGTCATCTGCATATGTGGCTACTGTGAGGTTCCGGGAGGGGGTGATGGGCAGGTCTGCTGTGTAGAGTGTGTATAAGATGGGTCCAAGAACACTGCCTTGTGGTACTCCTACTCTAATGGGCCTAGGCATGCTGATTGATGAGGATTCCCGGCAAACTAATCGGACGATACGAGGCTAGATTGGCTTCAGGTTTTCGAGGCTTGAGGAGGACAATTACTTCAGCACGCTTCCACACTTTCGGGAAGTACCCTAGACGGAGGCAGCTGTTAAAGATGTAAGCCAGCCTTTGGGAACAGATTAGGGGCAACATTTCAGTGCTGTTGCATCGATTCGGTCAGGACCTGGTGACTTGCCATTTTTTAAGGAGGCGATCTCCTTCGCAACCTCCCTTGTGTAAGAACAGCTTGCCGTGCCCCACAACTGTATCCCATAGGTCCAGATTTGCTTCAGGACTACTTTGTATGTGACTAGTTTGAGTTTTTCCCTGAGCTTGGACCTTCTCCCCAGGAGCCAGTGCAGTTGCTTGGGTCGTAGGTCGGCCTGGTTGCGCTTGTTAATAAGGTGTGGACGCCATGTGAGCCTGCGGTCCACGGTCAGCCCTAGATATCAAATTTGACCTGAGGCTAGGCAGAGTGACGCTTCTGCTTGTTTTAAGAGGTCAGATCGATTATTCCTCAGAATGCTGACAATCCCGGTTAAATTAAGAATGTGGCTTTTATATTCTATAAAGACACGAAGTATTTCTCCCTGATTGTAGTCGCGCCATGAACTAAGTAGAGTATGTCCGTGAAATTACGCTTCAAGCCTGATATGAATACCCTTAAAGCGTCCTCACGGAACTTGTCACACAGTATATTTGCTATACCTGCTATATCTTCCTCATGTGACATATTAACCATATTGGTCAGTAGTGCGAATTTTTTTTCCACCGCATCGTAATCTTGTAATACGATCAAGCCACCTTGTATGAGCGGGCCCAGCTCCTATTGTATGACATGCATCGGTCTCTAGCTATACGTGAAATGAAGATGGCTTATAATTGCAGTTCCAAACGAGGGAAGGACGGCATCAGCGGGGCCCCTAACCTTGCTCCTAATAATAACACTTCTTGATAATGGCGTGAAAATGTGGTATGTGGTAGCAGCCGCTTGCTTCCAAGAGTCGTTCTCCTCCGGTGCCCTTGCAAATTCAAGTCGGCATTTAACTGCATCTAGGGCCATGTTGCACTGCACGTCGTCTCTAAATTGTACAGATGTTTATGTTTTATGTAGGGTTAAAGCTGGGAAGACTTTGGCCTCCGTTGTCCAATTTAGGAAGATTATGTTGGGAGGGTAACTGCTGTCATGGAGACTCAGTCAAAGTATAAATGATAGGTAAATTTAACGGTAATTGCCGGAGTTAAGCTTGTATGGAACTTGCTCTTTATTCTTTGAATATCCAAAATAAACTATACTTAAAACTAAGTACAGAATCTCGCACCGGCCACCCAGTTATACTGCGTTCGCCGACTACATACGTGATTTGCGTTCAGTCCTGGATTTACGGTTTTTTGTTATCTCTTTTACCAGAGTTCTACTTTTGAAATGTTGGACTTGGTTGACGTTTTTTCTTTATTATGTGTTCGGCATCGGTCCTATCCTAATTTGGTGTCAAATGTGAAATGATTAGGTTAGTTTTGTATGCATGAGGTATGTGTGGTTGTCGAAGATTTGAATTTAGTGGGTATTCTGTTAAGTAAAGTTGGTGAGCTGTTTAATGTTAAAGGGTATAAAATGCTGGTATTTCCTGGCGCTGTTTTTTTAAGGGATTGGAGAGCAATGGTTAGTCCGATTTTGGTAATGTATATTTTCTATTTCTTTTGCGGATTTTGATGGAATGTGATCGAGGTCTATTATATTTATGCAGAATGAATTGGTGGGTCAAGGTTGTGTCTTTTGATTGGTGTGCAGCCAGTGTAGTCCAAGTAATATGGCTGTTTACTATTTGTTTGTGGCCGTGTATGTTCGTTATGATACAGCGAATATTCGATACAGGAATATTGCGGACGTTTTGTGGGGCAGGAAAAAAAATAAAAATCAAAAATCAAGTGGCATATTAAATAAAAAGGGTTTCAAGGCGAAAACTATATTTAGAATCCTGAATGAAGACTGAAAACCACAACCACTTTTTAAGTCGAGCTGGAACTTGATACTAAAGAAATCAGAAAACATTTAATTAACCTTATTTCCAAGCTATAGTTTCTTCTGCATCGTAGAGTTACCGTAGAAGAACCACACAACCGCAAAGGCCCCAATGCACTAATTGCCAAGAATATGGCCATACAAGAGAATTATGCACATTGCGTTCAGTTTGTGTCGTCTATGCAGAGCTTTATGACTCTGCTCATTACCCGACAAACAACATCGATCGCAGCTCCAAAAAGTGCGGAAATTGTGTTGTTAAACAATCAAAAGGCGCAATCATCATAGAGTAACGTATGCACGCCTACAAAACGCACAGAACACAACTATACCACCAGAAACAACTCCATAAATTAATTTCGCATCGGCAAAGAGGTGCTCATTTGGTTCTGAGGCCACCTTCCAAAATGTGACCTTCGCAAACGTCCTGAAATGGGGACTTACAGAATCAAGCTCTACGACAACATCTCTGTATTATGCCCAAACTGATCCGACACCGAATCCCCCATCATCGACGCAACAAAAAAGTAGCTGTGAAACCATGAAGCATACTCTGCAGCAGCAGATAATCGAATTCATGTTCTTCATGAGGACTACCATGCAAGACCTTATTGGAACCAAAAAATTTGCATGGAGATGCGTGTATCCCAAAACTCCAAATAATCAATGGAAGAAAATGATTAGATGGAAAAGCACATGGTGGATCCCGTATCCTGATCAGGAGCCGCATCAAGCACCACTACCATAGCAAGTTTGGAAAAAACTACTTGCAGGCCACATCTATAAAGGTACAACTAAGACACGACAATCTAACCATTCCAGCAGTAAATTGTCTTCCTAGTTTCAATATTTCCGAAAAACAATTTCTGGATATTTTCAACACCCAAGGGGACTACTTCATTGCTGCAGGTGACTACAACGCCAAACAAACCCACTGGGGATCACGCCTCGTCACCCCTAAAGGGAAACAGTTGTATAATATAACCCCATCGTAAAAACAAACAGAAAGCTTGACTACGTCGCTTCAGGCAAACAATCATTCTGGCCTACCGACCCGAACAAAATTCCTGATCTGATGGATTTCGCGATAAAAAAAAAATGCATCTCGAAAACTCATCACCGCCGAATCTCTACCGGATCTATCATTTGACCACTCGACTTTTATATGTCAACCTTTTCCAACGCCTAAAAACTACAATGCAAGCTAACAGATTAACATCAAAGAGAACAAACTGGGTCAAATACAGAAAATACATAAGTTCACACATTGAGCTGAACCCAAGGCTAAACTCTGATGCCGATATAGAATCAACAGAAAATACCCTGGAAAGTGACTTATTTACAGCCGCCGATATCTCAACACCTCAAAAAGAGAGCGTACCAAGCAGACCCAGGATAACAAACACAGACATCGCGCGCCTCTTTCTTGAAAAACGAGGTTTGGGACTGGAGTGGCAAGCTCATAGATCGCCAATCGCAAAGCAAATATTCAAAAACGCCTCCCGAAATCTTTCCAATGCGCTTAAGCTAGAATATAAAAACGCTAAACGTCGCTATATTGGGCAACTTTCAATTTCAGGCAATAAAAACTCCTTCTTGAAAGCTCATCCCAGCTTAACCATACCGGAAGAAGATATAGAAGAAGACATTTGCAACGCATCTTTATTCAATTCCCGTCTTACAGGCCTATAAGCCTATTGCCTTGTCTCTCGAAACTATTTGAAACATGTCATATGACCCAACTAACCCCCTATCTGAGGACACGCAATCTTATTCCAGCGCATCAGTTTGGTTTTCAAGAGAAATCGAATAACATCAAAAATTCGATCTGCTTTCGAAAAACGGAATATTGCACTGTAATATTTATGGATATCTCTCAGGCTTTTGATAAGGTATGGCTAGATGGATAAATGTTTAAATTAAAACTATGCTTCCCCAAACCACCCACAAACTCCTGAAGTCGTATCTCTACAACAGAACCTTTGCAGTGAATTGCAACTCTGATATGTCCGACGACCACGCTATAAACGCATAAATTTCCCAAGGTAGCGTACCAATACTGTGCGTCTTATATACAGCAGACATATACACAACAAGACTACTAACAACTTCTACGTTTGCTGACGACATAGCGATTTTAAGTCGATCCAAATGTCCTGTACAATCAACAACTCAACTCTCTTCTCACCTAGTATCCGTGGACAAGTGGCTATCTGACTGGCGAATCAAAACAAACTAACAAAAATGTAAGCTGTAACATTTACACAAACTCCTGAAGTCGTATCTCTACAACAGAACCTTTTCAGTGAATTGCAAATCTGATATGTCCGACGACAACTCTCTTCTCACCTAGTGTCCGTGGAAAAGTGGCTATCTGACTGGCGAATCAAAACAAACGAACAAAAATGTAAGCTGTAACATTTACACAAACTCCTGAAGTCGTATCTCTACAACAGAATTTTTGCGTGAATTGCAACTCTGATATGTCCGACGACCACGCTATAAACGCTTAAATTTCCCGAGGCAGCGTACCAACACTGTGCGTCTTATATACAGCAGACATATACGCAACAAGACTACTAACAACTTCTACGTTCGCTGACGACACAGCGATTTTAAGTCGATCCAAATGTCCTGTACAATCAACAACTCAACTCTCTTCTCACCTAGTGTCCGTGGACAAGTGGCTATCTGACTGGCCAATCAAAACAAACGAACAAAAACACTCAATCGACAAGACTGCCCTTAAACAGCACCGTACTCTCGAAAGCAAATAAAGTGACGAATCTTGGAGTGCACCACGACCGACGTCTAACCTGGTGCAGGCACATCGAAGCCAAAAGAACACACCTTAAGCTTAAGGCTAGTAGTCTCCACTGGCTTATCAACTCTCGGTCACCCCTCTGTCTGGACTACAGGGTCCAACTCTACAACTCCGTACTAAAACCAATTTGGACGTACGGCTCTCAACTATGGGGAAGAAGCAGCAGTGGCAACATTGATATCATGCAAAGGGCTCAATCAAAGACACTGAGAACAATCGCTGGAGCATTTAGGTATATCCAAAATGAAAATATACAAAGAGACCTTAACATCAGATCCGTTAGAGAAGAAATACCCCAACAAAAACAAAAATACAGAAGCAAATTAACGTCACACCCCAACCACCTTGCAAGAAGCTTAACTCGGGTTTGCGACCGATCCCAACTTCGCCTCAACGACCTCCCGACCAAGCGCGGACCATTAGGTCCTTTTTTCCAGACCACAGTTAAAAAGAGTGTTGAATATTGTATTAAATTAAGATTTAAAAATTTATTGTTAGTCCTAATATTCGTCTGATAACTTTTTGTTTCACCAAGGAACTTCGTGTATATGTCTATTTGGTAAAGTATGTGTATAAAGTATATGTTTTTGTATGGTGTGCGTTTTGAATGATTATGTTTTTAATGAATGCTGCTTTAATAAATGAATATTTTCGGACATCAATAAACTTTTGCGCTTTTGAATCTTGTAGCGGAGGTCGTTGGATCAAATGGATCCAACACATTTGGATGTATTAAGGGACTTGTGTTCTTCTACACGAAAACGCAAATTGTGAAATGTTGCATTTTGTAGGAAAATTCAATTTTTTCTGATATTCATGCGCTGTATTGTATATTTATAAATGGCTGCGTGCGTCCGACCTGAATAAATGATTAATAGAGGTATTGTTTAAATTTTAGGGCCGGTTTAAAATCCTCAATCCAATTTCTTTCGCCAATTTGCCCTTTTTGGGAAGTAGTTTATGTGAGAACTTGCTTCACGTTTTCTTGCGCCAATCAGTGGGCCCAATTATTTTTCGCTGTAATGATTTCCCTCCTTTCTCCAACTCAAATAATATCAGTGACACGGTTTTTGCAATGCCAGAACTGTTTGGCCGGGAATCTTCGGACCAGGACTCCCTGTAGCATTGCGAGCGTGTGTAAATCCAAATGGAAGGTGTTTACGCCGTTAGGAACTATTACGTCGACAAGGCATCGACGAGAAACTTTAGGCTTGTTTAGGTTTCGTTTCGACTGCATAAGTGAGGGTCTGTTCGATGTGGATTATGGCCAAGGGCTGCACCCCTTGCTCCTCCATTGCATTGAGCTGTTGTCTGGATAACGCGTCAGCGACCAAATTCACTTTGCCAGGCTTATAAAAGACGGGTGCACCGACCTCGTCGATGTGCCCTTTGCATCTCTTTATTTTTGGATGTGGATTGGATTCTGAAACCGCAAACGTCAAAGGCTGATGGTCGGTAAAAATTATGTGTCCTTCAATGTCCTTGAGATCATTGTAATAGGACGCCCTTTTTGGGAAAGCCGTAGACTGAGTCATCTGTACTTAGATCAAATGCCTTATTATAGTCAAGGTACCTAAGCATAACATCATCAGATGCCAAGATCTTGAGCAGTTTCTGGAAGGCGTGTCGCTGTTCTCCGAAAAGCTGCACTTAAATGTTTATCTTTGTCAACTGAACCTTGCGTATTCCCCTTTCAGTATGTCTGAAACGGGTTTGGCTATTTATGCGAAATCTTTTATAAACCATCTGTAATAGCTGGCTAGGCCTGGGAATGACCTTACTTTAAACACATTTTTGAGTTCAGGAAATTCTTTTATAACTTTGCAGTTTTCTTGGTCTGTTTTCCATTTTTGTAGACTATGAACCATAGAAAGCTCACGCTTTTCCTAAAAAAAGGTGATTTTAACTCTCAAGTTGGCATCGTAAAGGCTTTTCAAAACCCAGTGAAGGTGCTTGATATGGGAGTGTTCGTTTTTTGAAAAAATAATTCTCATCATCTACATATCGTAACAGACTCGACAAATTCTGGTTGCATTCTTGAGGCCAAATGGAAGTCAACAAAACTCTGGCTGATAATAGACTTCAAGTCTAGAGTCCAAAAAAAATTTGGCTTTGCCTAGGTTCCCCAATATCATTGTGACATTTGGTATGGAATATTGTCGGATATTGTCATTTCGATTAATTTGGGAAAGTCTATCACAAGACGCAAATTCCGATTACCCGCTTCGTCGACGCCTTTTTTATCTACTACGCATATTGGGTTATGGGACAGAGAGATTGATTTTTAATTATACAATTATTTAGCATATCTTGAATTTCTTGATTAACGAAATCAGCTGCCCCAATGGGGTAAGGGTATATCTTTGAGCAAATGGGCTCCCCATCCAGAGTCCTAATGGTAGCCACCACCGACGTGTTGTAAGAAAGAGCTTCGTGGGGATTTTCAAAGCAGTTATTCCTGGCCTTTAGTATACTTAGAAACGCTGTCTTGGCTAAAGGCGGTGCATCAAAGCAATCGACGTTAGTGAAGTTGACATTGGCGCAGGTATGGAAGGTGATCGACTCAACTTTCGTGTCGCATTTGAGTTCCCCTGATCAAGGCCGATTATTCCTTCGAATGCTGAAAAGTTCGGTTAAGTAGAGAATGTGGTTTTTAAATTAAATAAAGACACGATGCATTTCTCCCTGATTATAGTCTCGCCATGATTTAAGTAAATTGTGAATGTGGAATTTACTGAGCGGACGCCTTTTAACACTTTATGTGGTCGAATAAAATTTTTTGACGCGCCATTGTCAATGAGAAATTTCATGTCTTCTGCCACTACTCTTCGTCTGATGACGGACAATAGGGACTTCCCCCTAAAAAATTAGTTACGTCTGAGTCGTACTCGCAAATGGCGTTATCAATTTTTGCCGTTGCTCTGGACGCGGCGTTGGCATATGATTCTTCAACGAGTTCGGTGCTCTGTGAGACCTGATTGAGCCTTTGCTGTTTCCTCGGCCCTCTGTGCGCTCAGAGGTGGCCGGTCTTCTATTTTGATAAACCGGGGCTGAAAAGGGGCGAAATATTTTTGAGCTCGAGGGCTCATTATCCATAGGCTCTTGTGTATGGTTTTGTGGCGTACTTTGATAAACCGGGGCTGAAAAGGGGCGAAATATTTTTGAGCTCGAGGGCTCATTATCCATAGGCTCTTGTGTATGGTTTTGTGGCGTAGACGGATTGTAATGGATCACCTTAAGTGACCTTAATCACCTTAAGTGACTTGCTGAAATGCGGGTTTTTATCGTCACCAAACTGTGGATACATTCCTGGAGGTGTTCTGTCTTGTTGACGACGTTGCACCTTTGGATTCGGTTTGCGATCCCTATCCTATTGGCTCTATCGGCTAGCGAACGAAGCCGCGAATAGGTATCTATTGTGGTTTGACTCAGCCTAGTGTGCCAGGGCAAAGGCGGATAGCATGTTTTTTGGTTATATCGAGAAGAGACCGTCCGTGAGATAACGTTTCAAGCCTGATATAAATATCCTCAAAGCGAACTAACTTGTCACAGTACATTTCTCATACCTCAATTATATGACATGTTGACCTTATTGGTTAGCAGTGTGAGTTTTTTCTCCACCTCAGCGTAATATTGTAATATTGTTCATGCTGCCTTGTCTAACTGTGCCCAACTCCTGCTCTATTAAATTCATCGGTCGCTTGTCGCTATACCTGAAATCGAGGCAGGTTATAATTGCATCGAAATTCAGTACATTGCCAAACGATCTTGCTCTTAAGAATAATCCCTGCCTGATAATGGCGTGAGCTACCATCATTATTAGGTATTAGGGTATTTTCGTTTTAGAACAATTCAAAAGCAGTCAGATCTCCGTTGAGTCTTACCCTGAATGTTTTTTCATGGCACTCTCAAAAAATATATTTTCATCAAGAAACGATTTTGCTTTTGCACTGAGCAATAAATTTAGTGTGATGGACCTTTTTTTCTACACTTACTTCTTACTATCTTTAGTACGTCCGATACTGAAGTACGGGTTATGCGTATGGAGTCCTCAGTATGGGGTTCATCAAGACCGCATTGAATCCGTACAAAAGAACTTCTGGATGTTCGCTCTTAGGGGACTCTACTGGGATGCAAGTCTTCCCCTCCCTGCTTATTTTCTTAGACTCCTACTAAACAATTTAACGTCTCTAATAAACCGTAGAAAGATGCTGGGTGTCGTTTTCCCCTATTAATGGTAATGTAGACAGCCAGTATCTACTACCACACCTAAAATTAAACATTCCAAACTAACTAGCTGATTAGTAAGATGTTGTAAACATATGCCCAGAATGAGCCTCAACTATCACCTAATTTTCCTAACAACAAACGCACTCTTCTTCCGAGTAATCATTTCTATACTTTATTCTTTTGGATCTATCCCCACGATCGCCGTACGATACACGGTAGCACCACGGCCGGTTAAGCGGGAAGTGGGCAGTACGTTATGTAGCGGCAGCCGCGCGAAAAAAACATGCAAGCAATTTTGAGACAAATATGAACAATTAAAAAAAAAAATTTTATATCGGTTGCTCAAATTGCGTTTTTTTGTTTTTTATACCCTTGAAAAAGGGTATTATAATTTTGTCCAGAAATGTGTAACGCATTAAAGGAAGCATCTCCGACCCCACAAAGTATATATATTCTTGATCAGCATCAACAGCCGAGTCGATATAGCCATGTCCGTCTGTCCGTCTGTTTCTATGCAAAAAATAGACAGTAGTCTTAAAGTTAGCGTTTTGAAATTTTTACCAGAGAATTAATTTTGTTGCACGCAGATCAAGTTTAAGAATCGGTCGGATTGGACCACTATATCATATAGCTGCCATACAAACGACCAATATGAAAACAAGTCTTTGCATGGAAAACTTTTTTGTTTTCCAAGCTATTGCAACTGAATTCAACATTTATTCGTTTGATATAGCCACACATAATTTATGAAAGTTTGGTCCGGATCGAACGACTATATCATATAGCTGCCATACAAACGACCGATATGAAAACAAGTCTTTGTATCGAAAACTTTTTTGTTTTCCAACTTATTGCAACCGAATTCAACATTTATTCTATTGACATAGCCATACATAATTTTTGAAAGTTTAATCCGGATCGGATCACTATATCATATAGCTGCCATACAAACGACCAATATGAAAACAAGTCTTTGCATGGAAAACTTTTTTGTTTTCAAGGGTATACCATCTTCGGCAAGCCAAAGATAACTTTTTATACCCTTGAAAAAGGGTATTATAATTTTGTCCAGAAATGTGTAACGCATTAAAGGAAGCATCTCCGACCCCACAAAGTATATATATTCTTGATCAGCATCAACAGCCGAGTCGATATAGCCATGTCTGTCTGTCCGTCTGTCCCTCTGTCCGTCTGTCCGTCTGTTTCTTTGCAAAAAATAGACAGTAGTTTTAAAGCTAGCGTTTTGAAATTTTTACCAGATCATTATTTTTTTTGCACGCAGATCAAGTTTAAGAATCGGTCGGATCGGACCACTATATCATATAGCTGCCATATAAACGACCGATATGAAAACAAGTCTCTGTATGGAAAACTTTTTGTTTTCTAAGCTATTGCAACCGAATTCAACATTTATTCATTTGACATAGCCATACATGATTTGTGAAAGTTTGATCCGGATCAGATTACTATATCATATAGCTGCCATACAAACGACCGATATGAAAACAAGTCTTTGTATGGAAAACTTTTTTGTTATCCAAGCTATTGCAAACGAATTCAATATTTATCTATTTGACATAGGCATACATGATTTGTGGAAGTTTGGTCCGGATCGGACCACTATATCATATAGCTGCCATACAAACGACCGATATGAAAAAAAAAGTCTTTGTATGGAAAACTTTTTGTTTTCAAGGGTATACCATCTTCGGCAAGCCGAAGATAACTTTTCTCACTTGTTTCACTTGTTTTTTTTGTTTTCTACAATAAATTTGTGCGAAGATTTTGCTTACCTTATAAGAAATATTAATTTTTGGAAGGGCGCAGATAAGACAAGAGAAGTACTGGGAATTATGTAGAAGACGAATTCGGCAATAGCCGTCCCCTCATGTTTTTAATGAAATAATAATATAATATATAATAATATAAAATGCATAACTGAAATAATTGCAAACAAATACAAAGGAAATAGAAATTTTCGTTAAAACAAAAATTCTTTTTCGTAAACTTATTTTGCCTTAGTAAAACTGAATAACTTCGAAATGGCATTACTGATCGTGTTGGTTGAGGTACAAATGGACAAGTATTCACGTGACTCAAAACTAAGTGATTTTGGGCCAATGCTTGTATAAAAATGATAAAATTAAAACAATACCTCTATTAATCATTTATTCATGTCGGGCGCACGCAGCCATTAATAAATATACAATACAGCGCATGAATATCAGAAAAAAATTGAATTTTCCTACAAAATGCAACATTTCACAATTTGCGTTTTCGTGTAGAAGAACACAAGTCCCTTAATACATCCAAATGCGTTGGATCCATTTGATCCAACGACCTCCGCTACAAGATTTAAAAGCGCAAAAGTTTATTGATGTCCGAAAATATTCATTTATTAAAGCAGCATTCATTAAAAACATAATCATTCAAAACGCACACCATACAAAAACATATACTTTATACATATACTTTACCAAATAGACATATACACGAAGTTCCTTTGTGAAACAAAAAGTTATCAGACGAATATTAGGACTAACAATAAATTTTTAAATCTTAATTTAATACATTATTCAACACTCCTTTTAACTGTGGTCTGAAAAAAACCTAATGATCCGCGCTTGGTCGGGAGGTCGTTGAGGCGAAGTTGGGATCGGTCGCAAACCCGAGTTAAGCTTCTTGCAAGGTGGTTCGGGTGTGACGTTAATTTGCTCCTGTATTTTTTTTTTTGTTGGGGTATTTCTTCTCTAACGGATTTATACCTAAATGCTCCAGTGATGTTCTCAGTGTCTTTGATTAAGCCCTTTGCATGATATCAATGTTACCACTGCTGCCACTTCCCCATAGTTGATAGCCGTACGTCCAAATTGGTTTTAGTACGGAGTTGTAGAGTTGGACCCTGTAGTCCAGACAGAGGGGTGACCGAGAGTTGATAAGCCAGTGGAGACTACTAGCCTTAAGCTTAAGGTGTGTTCTTTTGGCTTCGATGTGCCTGCACCAGGTTAGACGTCGGTCGTGGTGCACTCCAAGATTCGTCACTTCATTTGCTTTCGAGAGTACGGTGCTGTTTAAGGGCAGTCTTGTCGATTGAGTGTTTTTGTTCGTTTGTTTTGATTCGCCAGTCAGATAGCCACTTGTCCACGGACACTAGGTGAGAAGAGAGTTGAGTTGTTGATTGTACAGGACATTTGGTTCGCTTAAAATCACTGTATCGTCAGCAAACGTAGAAGTTGTTAGTAGTCTGGTTGTGTGTATGTCTGCTTTTTATAAGACGCACAGTGTTGGTACGCTACCTTGGGAAATTTAAGCGTTTATAGCGTGGTTGTCGGACATATCAGAGTTGCAATTCACTGCAAAGGTTCTGTTGTAGAGATACGACTTCAGGAGTTTGTGGGTGTTTTGGGGAAGCATTGTTTTAATTTTAAACATTTATCCATCTAGCCATACCTTATCAAAAGCCGGAAAGATCCAAAAATATTGCAGTGCAATATTCCGTTTTTCGAAAGCAGATCGAATTTTTGATGTTATTCGATTTCTCTTGAAAACCAAACTGATGCGCTGGAATAAGATTGCGTGTCCTCAGATAGGTGGTTAGTTGGGTCATATGACATGTTTCAAATAGTTTCGAGAGACAAGGCAATAGGCTTATAGGCCTGTAAGACGGGAATTGAATAAAGATGCGTTGCAAATGTCTTCTTCTATATCTTCTTCCGGTATGGTTAAGCTGGGATGAGCTTTCAAGAAGGAGTTTTTATTGCCTGAAATTGAAAGTTGCCCAATATAGCGACGTTTAGCGTTTTTATATTCTAGCTTAAGCGCATTGGAAAGATTTCGGGAGGCGTTTTTGAATATTTGCTTTGCGATTGGCGATCTATGAGCTTGCCACTCCCGTCCCATACGTCGTTTTTCAAGAAAGAGGCGCGCGATGTTTGCGTTTGTTATCCTGGTTCTTCTCGGTACGCTCTCTTTTTGAGGTGTTGAGATATCGGCGGCTGTAAATAAGTCACTTTCCAGGGTATTTTCTGTTGATTCTATATCGGCATCAAAGTTTAGCCTTGGGTTCAGCTCAATGTGTGAACTTATGTATTTTCTGTATTTGACCCAGTTTGTTCTCTTTGATGTTAATCTGTTAGCTTGCATTGTAGTTTTTAGGCGTTGGAAAAGGTTGACATATAAAAGTCGGGTGGTCAAATGATAGATCCGGTAGAGATTCGGCGGTGATGAGTTTTCGAGATACATTTTTTTTTTATCGCAAAGTCCATCAGATCAGGAATTTTGTTCGGGTCGGTAGGCCAGAATGATTGTTTGTCTGAAGCGACGTAGTCAAGCTTTCTGTTTGTTTTTACGATGGGGTTATATTATACAACTGTTTGCCTTTAGGGGTGACGAGGCGTGATCCCCAGTGGGTTTGTTTGGCGTTGTAGTCACCTGCAGCAATGAAGTAGTCCCCTTGGGTGTTGAAAATATCCAGAAATTGTTTTTTGGAAATATTGAAACTAGGAAGACAATTTACGAATGCGAATGTCACATTTTGGAAGGTGGCCTCAGAACCAAATGAGCACCTCTTTGCCGATGCGAAATTAATTTATGGAGTTGTTTCTGGTGGTATAGTTGTGTTCTGTGCGTTTTGTAGGCGTGCATACGTTACTCTATGATGATTCCGCCTTTTGAGGTCTTTATTCGACAGCCTCTGTAGATTACCATGTGTTTAACACCACAATTTCCGCACTTTTTGGAGCTGGGATCGATGTTGTTTGTCGGGTAATGAGCGGAGTCATAAAGCTCTGCATAGACGACACAAACTGAACGCAATGTGCATAATTCTCTTGTATGGCCATATTCTTGGCAATTAGTGCATTGGGGCCTTTGCGGTTGTGTGGTTCTTCTACGGTAACTCTACGATGCAGAAGAAACTATAGCTTGGAAATAAGGTTAATTAAATGTTTTCTGATTTCTTTAGTATCAAGTTCCAGCTCGACTTCAAAAAGTGGTTGTGGTTTTCAGTCTTCATTCAGGATTCTAAAGATAGTTTTCGCCTTGAAACCCTTTTTATTTAATATGCCACTTGATTTTATTTTTTTTCCTGCCCCACAAAACGTCCGCAATATTCCTGTATCGAATATTCGCTGTATCATAACGAACATACACGGCCACAAACAAATAGTAAACAGCCATATTACTTGGACTACACTGGCTGCACACCAATCAAAAGACACAACCTTGACCCACCAATTCATTCTGCATAAATATAATAGACCTCGATCACATTCCATCCAAATTCGCAAAAGAAATAGAACATATACATTACCAAAATCGGACTAACCATTGCTCTCCAATCCCTTAAAAAAACAGCCCAGGAAATAACAGCATTTTATACCCTTTAACATTAAACAGCTCACCAACTTTACTTAACAGAATAACCACTAAATTCAAATCTTCGACAACCACACATACCTCATGCATACAAAACTAACCTAATCATTTCACATTTGACACCAAATTAGGATAAGACCGATGCCGAACACATAATAAAGAAAAAACGTCAACCAAGTCCAACATTTCAAAAGTAGAACTCTGGTAAAAGAGATAACAAAAAACCGTAAATCCAGGACTGAACGCAAATCACGTATGTAGTCGGCGAACGCAGTATAACTGGGTGGCCGGTGCGAGATTCTGTACTTAGTTTTAAGTATAGTTTATTTTGGATATTCAAAGAATAAAGAGCAAGTTCCATACAAGCTTAACTCCGGCAATTACCGTTAAATTTACCTATCATTTATACTTTGACTGAGTCTCCATGACAGCAGTTACCCTCCCAACATAATCTTCCTAAATTGGACAACGGATGCCAAAGTCTTCCCAGCTTTAACCCTACATAAAACATAAACATCTGTACAATTTAGAGACGACGTGCAGTGCAACATGGCCCTAGATGCAGTTAAATGCCGACTTGAATTTGCAAGGGCACCGGAGGAGAACGACTCTTGGAAGCAAGCGGCTGCTGCCACATACCACATTTTCACGCCATTATCAAGAAGTGTTATTATTAGGAGCAAGGTTAGGGGCCCCGCTGATGCCGTCCTTCCCTCGTTTGGAACTGCAATTATAAGCCATCTCCATTTCACGTATAGCTAGAGACCGATGCATGTCATATAATAGAAGCTGGGCCCGCTCATACAAGGTGGCTTGATCGTATTACAAGATTACGATGCGGTGGAAAAAAAATCGCACTACTGACCAATATGGTTAATATGTCACATGAGGAAGATATAGCAGGTATAGCAAATATACTGTGTGACAAGTTCCGTGAGGACGCTTTAAGGGTATTCATATCAGGCTTGAAGCGTAATTTCACGGACATACTCTACTTAGTTCATGGCGCGACTACAATCAGGGAGAAATACTTCGTGTCCTTATAGAATATAAAAGCCACATTCTTAATTTAACCGGGATTGTCAGCATTCGGAGGAATAATCGACCTTGACCTCTTAAAACAAGCAGAAGCGTCACTCTGCCTAGCCTCAGGTCAAATTTGATATCTAGGGCTGACCCTGGACCGCAGGCTCACATGGCGTCCACACCTTATCAACAAGCGCAACCAGGCCGACCTACGACTCAAGCAACTGCACTGGCTCCTGGGGAGAAGGTCCAAGCTCAGGGAAAAACTCAAACTAGTCACATACATAGTAGTCCTGAAGCAAATCTGGACCTATGGGATACAGTTGTGGGGCACGGCAAGCTGTTCTTACACAAGGGAGGTTGCGAAGGAGATCGCCTCCTTAAAAAATGGCAAGTCACCAGGTCCTGACCGAATCGATGCAACAGCACTGAAATGTTGCCCCTAATCTGTTCCCAAAGGCTGGCTTACATCTTTAACAGCTGCCTCCGTCTAGGGTACTTCCCGAAAGTGTGGAAGCGTGCTGAAGTAATTGTCCTCCTCAAGCCTCGAAAACCTGAAGCCAATCTAGCCTCGTATCGTCCGATTAGTTTGCCGGGAATCCTCATCAATCAGCATGCCTAGGCCCATTAGAGTAGGAGTACCACAAGGCAGTGTTCTTGGACCCATCTTATACACACTCTACACAGCAGACCTGCCCATCACCCCCTCCCGGAACCTCACAGTAGCCACATATGCAGATGACACCGCCTTCCTAGCCTCCCCCACAGATCCCCAGGAAGCATCAACCTATGGGATACAGTTGTGGGGCACGGCAAGCTGTTCTAACCGCATCAGAATCCAGCGGTTTCAGAATAAATGCCTGAGAACAGTTTCTAACGCCCATCCGTACCACGAAAACTCAATAATCCATAAAGAGCTTAGAATTCCATGGGTAGCAGAGGCGATCACCCGTCTCACCGAAAGATACACAAAAAGACTGGACAAGCACCCCAACCACCTGGCCATCAACCTCCTAGATAATAGCCAATCCCTAAGACGCCTGAAAAGGAAACACCCGCTTGACCTCCCCCACCAATACACACCTAAGTCAACCTCATTATATATACATTCCATGGACCTCCCTTAAGTCAAGGTCACCCCCAAACTATTTAATGATTGTCCACTCGGATATATTTTAAATACAAAATAAGAATGTAAAAAAAAAAAAAAAACACAAAGTGGGCAGGTGATTTCGTTAACAAAGAAACTCATGATTGGAATTTGCGTCCCGTGATAGACTTTCGAAAATTAAACAATAGGACGATATCCGACAAATATCCTTTACCAAATATCACAATGATATTAGGGAACCTAAGCAGAGACAAAATTAGTTTGAATCTGGATTTAAAGTCTGGCCATTATTAAATTATTCTTTCAGAGCACGACCGCGAGAAAACATCGTATTCAGTAAACAGAGGAAATACGAGTTTTTAGAGGGTTCTAGGGTTTATCGTTACCGAAAATGGTACGACAACAGACCGAGAAAAATTCAAGGCCATAAAAGAGTTACCGGGACCCAAAAGTGTGTTAAAAGTAAGGTCATTCCTAGGCCTACCCAGCTACTATAGATGAAGTGAACTATGCCACCAAAAAAAGGAACTGAAAGGTAGCAGGTAGAAAAGGTAGCTACAGTATTGGCATTTCCCGGAATGGAGGGAAACCATAACAGCGGAACATATAAGGCTCACAGTTCGGCGCAAGAAAATGTGAAGCAAGCTCTCACAGAATACTATGAGGGCGGGTCAATAAGTCCATGACTATTTGAATGAAACACAGATTCTTAGATAAAAAGTTATTTTATTTTTCAACGTAGTCTCCTTTGAGCTCTATACACTTAGCCCAACGTTTCTCCAATTTTTTTATCCCTTCCAAAAAATATGATTTGTCGAGGTCTTCAACATAGGCATTTGTTTGTGAGATGACTTCGTCATTGGAGGCAAATCTCTTTCCGCCGAGCCATTTCTTCAAGTTTGGGAACAAGAAATAGTCACACGGGGCTAGATCGGGTGAATAGGCCGAATGAGGGTGCAATTCTTAGCCCATTTCATGGAATTTTGCCATGGAAACTGCACATGTGTGCACCCGTGCATTGTCCTGGAGGAAAAGAACTTTTTTCTTGGCCAAGAGCGGTCGCTTTTTTTTCAATGCCTCATCGAATCGACCCAAAAAGTTGCTGTGATATTCGCCATTGATTGTTTTTCCTTTTTGAAGGTAGTCAATGTGGATAATACCGCGTGCATCCCAAAAAACAGTCGCCATGACTTTATTGGCTGACAAACCCACCTTTGCCTTCTTTGGCGCCGATTCACCCCGAGAAACCCACTGTTTTGACTGCTGTTTGGTCTCTGGTGTGTTGTGGTGGATCCACGTTTCGTCCACGGTTACGAAACGGCGCAAAAACTCGTTCGTATTGCGATTGAACAACGCTAAACATTCCTGCGAAATTGTCACACGGTTGCATTTGTGGTCGATTGTGAGCAAACGCGGCACCCATCTTGCGGAAAGCTTTCTCATACCCAAATGATCATTTAAAATTGAAACCACTGAGCCATGTGAAATGCCTACGGTTTCCACAATCTCTCTCACTTTTAATCGCCGATCGGCTAAAACCGTATCGTGGATTTTTTCAATTGTTTCGGATGTGGAAACCTCAACTGGGCGTCCAGAACGTTCGGCATCTTCCGTGCTTGTACGGCCACATCGGAATTCAGTAAACCACTTTTTTAACATGGAAATGGATGGTGCAGAGTCTCCATAATATTTATCAAGCTTGGCCTTGGTTTGCGTAATGGATTTTTTCCTCAAAAAATAATGCTTAATGAGCACACGAAATTCACTTTTTTCCATTTTCTTCTCAGTCAACGCGGTAGTCTGATATTAACGGCTGTCAAAAACAAAGTAAATGTCGCAGCTTGTTCAATTTTTGACAAGAGTCAACTGACAGATGGCTGTTGACGGGAGCAGTGCTACCATTTCAATTAAGAGGCGGGAGATTCAAAAAGTCACGGACTTATTGACCCGCCCTCGTACTTCTCAAAAAAGGGCAAACTGGCGAAAGGAATACTCCAAAACTGCAGGACATGCACGAAGGCCAAAACACGATAGGCATCCGAAGAAACAGAAGATCGTTAAGTCACCGATTCCTTCTCAGGTGGGAGAGATGCTGCTCATAGACATTGTTCGAGATACGAAGTATTTCCTGACTTGCATCGACAAATTCTCGAAATGCACTGTCGAGCAGCACGTGCCCTTAAAGGCCATTGAGGATTTAAAACCGGTCCTAATACAGGTCCTGAATGTCTTGCCAAATGCCAAAGCAATCTACTGCGATAACTGACCATCATTGAAATCGCACACCATTAAGTTCATTGCCGTCAGCATATCGAATGCGCCGCTTCTTTACAGTGTCTCTGGCGATCGCCAGATGCCAGAAAATCGATAAGTGTATTAGTGGCACCGTAGATGTGATGTTGCTAGCCACCACAAATCAGTCCACTCGGTCATCAATATGAGGCCAGCGATCGACAGGGGGAAATCAGTAACCGAATTACAAGCGCTCAGTACGCAGTAGGGGCCAGAGAGAACGTCTCCCGACAGAATTGAGTCTTCGAAATGGGCGAAACAGTTTTTGTAAACCCAATAGAAGACTTGACAATAAGCTTACACCATTTTATGAGGAAAAAGCCATACAAGCAGACCTGGGCCCACGGTCCCTATTGAGGGGAGGGTAGTCCTCAAGGACAACTTAAAGTGACTCGGTCACTTTGTTAAATTTTTTTTTATCTACGTTATTACCATTTTTTATCCATTTGGCGAACACCCTTTTTATTGATATAGATAAGATATAAGGATTAGACTTAATGCGTGATGGGAGGTCTAGAAAAAATGTAGATTTACAAAATAGCTATTGATGCATTCCAACAATAGGCAGAGCAGAATCTAGCTATTAACTACAACCCTAAACTAAAAATACGCAAATTGACACCGGCAATTTATGTGAGATGCCGTCTGGAATTAGAAAACTAATTATTACTAATTTACCAAATTGAATGTTGACTGTAACACTGGAAAAAATAATATGTTAGCCCAAATATATAGATTTCTCTGACTTAAGATCAGTTTGGCTTAAGGAACCCACAGATACCTTCATATGGGATCTATGTCCGCATCCTCCGTAAAATTACACCAATCCCCTAACACCTCATCATTAAAGTCCCCAAAGTTAAGTTAGCCTGTAAGAAGATTACGATTTGCTCAGTCACACCCAAAGGAGTTATGCTCCCTGTATCCAAATATGTGGTAGCAAAGTTTAGAGGAGAATCCCATGCAATAACCGACTGCACCGGGATCTTCTTTTGCCCACTTTCGACGGAAGCAGGGTCGGAATGGACATAGTTGGCCATCACTGAGATTTATTCTAGGCCTCCCCTATCTTAACCATCTGAATGAAGGTAGCTTGAAGTTCGTTTAGGAGTTTAAGAAAGAAACCGATACCAAGTAATCATACCGCATAGTATGCATCGCAGGTGCGATTTGTTTTTCATTGGCCTATACTGGGGCTCTATGGTTAGTTTTAAATTTACTTCATTTTAAATATGCAAAGAATAAAAAGTACAAGCTACAAGAAGGGCAGTCAGAATTTTCCTAAGCTAGACAACGGAGGCCAAAGGCTAGAATGTTGTTTCTTATAGATTAGTTAATTTTACGTATATCAACATTTAGTAACGATTTATTTCTTCAATAAGCGTTATGTATATGTAACTAATAACTAAAATTATTACATATTTTGAGCAATTTTTAACTTTTAACAATGCATTAAATGTTACAAATATTAGCTTAAAGAAGATACTCTAGTTTTAAAATTAATTATTTAAGTTGACTAAACATAATTCACAACGATAAGATTTTATTAAAGTAAATAAAACTTTTGTTAACTTGTCAGCGCACTTAAAATGCACTATTCATACCACGGTTATTTGGAAAGTAACTACACAGAAATCGATTTTATATTACCAATTTAAACCTTTTAAAGTCATTTTTTCAAAATAATTTTAAACGGATGATGTCGCATTTTGGGCGCTATCAATCGTTAGACTGGATGCACGCATGCTTAAAGATGCCAATGATAAGTTGCTGTTATACATAGCTTTCGGGGATAATAAAGTCATATTCTCATTATCCGGAGCCAGTTTATTGACTTTAGAAAATACTGATGACGGCAAAAGGGGTTCGGCGTTGATTTCTAAAAGACGGTCAATAGATAAAACGTTTGTATTAATTGCTATAGTAATGGCACTACCCCCGTTGGTACTTTCAGACTCTGTCCCTGTCGGCATACTGCTACAAAGGTGCAAACGGGAACTTAACAATTTATTACACGCTGGACATGATCGAGGTGAATTTTTGTCCCGACGTCGCATTACTTCAAAGGCGCATCTAAAGAAAAATGAAACACAATTATCAAATATTAAAAATTTTTATAAACCAGAAAGAAAGGCTTACTTCTAATATTACGAAGCTCAAATACATAGCAAATAAATATAGAAACCCATGTTAATGTCTGTCGTAAATAAACCACATAAAGTTAAGAAAGATTATTGTATGCGACAGGTTGTCTGAAATTGGTAAGAAATCGATTACAAAGGCTCTAGCGAGATGTATGTCAGTATCTGTACAGCAACCGCGGTACCGACTTATCGAGTATAAGGTTTTCACCTATTCGAAAAAAGTGATCTTATCTTCTCTCTATGTCATGAATTTTAATACTATAATAAATTTCGAAATGCCAAAAGCGTTTTTATTCGAACATTGGTGGTTATTACATATATCTTAACCTAGAGTTTAATAATTCCATCCAAATATGCGATAGAGAGGCGACACATACTTCCCCCTGCAAAAGTTGATACGCCGGAACCTGCCAGTAGGAATCTCCCACCCGGTCCCATTCTTGAAAAATCTTCAATAGTAATATCACCAAGCCAGCCTGCTGCTCCATCACTACGCCTGCCTGCCGCCGCGCCTACCCGCCTACCCGTTGAAAAATCACCAAAGCCATTGACGGGTGTTCCAACGGAAACGCGCTCTTATGGACTTACGCTGAGAGCTGTGGCTCCCCGCAAATCCATCTTTGTCTCGCGGCTTATGCCTTATGCCTCTGCAGATGTTAGGTTTTACCTTGCAAACAATCTAAATATAGCTTCCTCAGAACTTTTTGTGACCAAATTTAAATTTAAGCATAAACGTAGCATATCCTCATTAAAAATAACTCTACCAGAAGCTTCCCTTGCTAAATCTTTAGATCCTGCTACCTGGCCCGAGCACAGTATTGTCCATGAGTTCTTGACCAGAGATTCTCAAGGTTCCAGTCCAGTTAATACTTTAAAAAAACTAAGCAACAAGATTTTTTCTTGTTGCTACCAAAACGTTAGCAGTATTCTTGGAAAACTGAACTTACTTTATACAGTTTTTCCTTTGACTTCGATGCTATTGTGCTAACAGAAAACTGGCTAAACTTCACTGTCATAGACAATGAAATTTTGGTATCGAAGTACACTGTCTTTCGAGAAGATCGCCCAACCTTTGGAGGTGGCGTTCTGATTGCCGTAAACAACATCTACACAGTTGAACGTATTACTATTACCAATCCTTTCGGACTTGAATTTTTAGCCGTTAAAATTCATTCTGAGTCCCTTAACCTTTTCATCACCTGTTCCTACATTCCTTCTCTAAGTGATGCAATCATTTATATGCACCACTTAACTGCCATAAAATCAGTTTGTCCCTGCTAAATGATGCTGATCTTATTCTAGTTATGGGGGATTTCAATAACTAGAAGAAGGAGAGCTTAATTATTGACTCTCCTGAAGTCCCCCCCCAGTAATAGCGAGCAGCCTCGTCAAAACTACTTTAACAAAACCAACTATTGTGACCTAAGAAATCACCTGACTAATATTGACTGGAGTTATCTTTCTAGTTTCAGCAATATCGGGGAAGCTACAGACTTTTTTATGAAGTAATTCATATCGCCATAAATAAATCTGTCCCTGAAACTTTAACTCCATCAATGTCTAAACCTCCATGGTTTAAAAAGCACCTCTCTCTCCTAAAAAATAGAAAATCTAGAGCTAACAAAAAGTCATTAAAGTCCCCAACCTCGATACATCTTTCAAATTACCTTCTAATCCGCAACCAGTTTGTTGACCTTAACAATCAACTATATAAAAATTATATTTCTAAATGCAAACTCAATTTTCGCAACGATCCAAGCTCTTTTTACTCTTCTGTAAACTCTAAACGCAAATCCAATCTTTTCCCCCCTTCCCTCTCATATAATAATACTTCCGACTCTTCGCATCTCGGCATTGCTAATCTATTTGCGTCATTTTTTCTGTCAACCTACTCATCTAATTCATTTGATCCCTCCTCTAACTATCCATATCATTTACACTACATAAATAACATTTCCCTTTCTAAATTCCACTGTCATGATGTGTTTACGGCTCTTTCATCAATTAAACTCTCATTTTCACCAGGCCCAGACAACGTACCTAGCTGCATCCTCAGAAGGTGCTCCGATCTTCTCACCTTACCTCTTACTATTCTATTTAACTTATCCTTGGAGCAAACTTCCCTACCTAAATTATGGAATGAATCATACCTTATACCAATTCATAAAAAGGCTCTAAGGCTTCCATTGAGAACTATCGCGGCATTGCTAAGCGCTCTGCGATTCCCAAACTTCTTGAGAAACTCATCACATCGCAGCTGCAACATACATGCAAGAGCATAATCTCACCTGCACAGCATGGATTTGTCAAGCTTCGCTCGACAACAACTAATCTACTTGAATTTTCGTCGATAATCAACCGAGGTTTTCAACATCGCTTGCAAAATGATGTAATTTATACTGACTTCAGCAAAGCATTTGATTCGGTTAATCATCAGCTCTTGCTACGGAAACTCTCGCTTCTTGGTTTTCCACCAAATATCCTGATGTGGGTTGCTTCCTACCTTTCAGATCGAACCTAGCGTGTCCTATTTAAATCTACCAAGTCGAAGGTCATCCATGTCTCATCGGGTGTCCCTCAGGGTAGTCATCTAGGACCACTGTTGCTTATACTCTTTGTGAACAATATTCCCAATGTGGTTAGTTATGCCTCCACGCTTATGTATGCTGATGATGTCAAGATATGCTATTCCTTCTCGGAACATTTCCTGCATAGGCATCTACAACTAGACCTTGACGAACTCTATTTGTGGTGTTCAATTAATCTTCTGTTCCTAAACTGGTCTAAATGCAAATTTATGACATTCCATCGCAGTGTGCCGCTTATCATAGCTTACTCACTCGGAAATCACGTCCTTGATCGTGTTTCCACAATCGATGATCTTGGAGTTCTTTTTGATCATAAACTTAAGTTTAATGATCACATTTCTGTGGCAGTGAATAAAGCCAGAGGCATATTAGCCTTTATTAAGCGATGGTCTAAAGAATTTAACGATCCTTTCACCACCAAATCCGTGTATATCACCCTAGTTCGTCCTATCCTTGAATATTGCTCGTGCGTTGGGAGTCCTTAATACTCCTCTCACCAAAATAGTATTGAGTCGGTGCAAAAGCAGTTTCTGTTATTTGCACTAAAAAACTTAACTGCGATCCTTATAATCGTCTCCCGCCATACCGTTGCAGGCTTAAATTGTTAAAGTTACCTCCATTGAAGGAGCGCCGAACCTGTGCTGGGGTCATGTTTCTACACATGTTAATCCATGGCATGGTTGATTCCAAACATCTGCTAAGCCAATTATATTTTTCCATCCCTAATAGGAAAACTAGGTCCTTCCGACCCCTATGGTTACCTATCTGCAGATCGAACTTCGCTGAACACGACCCCTTTCGCACTATTTGTAAGAACTATAACCATTTATCACATACTCTTTCCCCTGAACTCTCTTAATGTAAATAAACATAAAATCATAGAATACCTCCTAGAATAGTTATAGTGTAGTTATATTTATACTTTTATTCATATTTAGGAGATCTTTGTTAAATTGTTGTTTAAATAAATTAATGCAAATTCTTTTCTTTACGCACACTAATTAACAATTCTAAGAATCATACGTTAGTGTGTTCCCGCCTTACCAATTGGTCAATGAGTAATTGTCCCAGATGTCAAAACCATGTATTGTCATTTTTGGTTTCTAGACTCGTCAGGTGACCATTAATACACACCCACCTGGATCTTTACTAGTATGCTCTGGACTTTATGAACTTTTTTAGGACTCCTAGATTTTATTCTAAGGTGCAACAGGTCATTTGGACCAAGTATTTTTAACTGAATGATTCCGCTATCAATCAGGTGTTATTCCGCTGGCATTAGGTGGTGGTAACGATGCAAGCTTTTGTAATCAAAATTTAGGTAAAGAGGAACCAAAATAAAGATGTAAGTTCAAAGAGTTCCGTTTAAAGACTAACTTTATTTATACAATTTCAAATTTAAACAGACAGAAAAATATTAAGATTTAATCTTATTTAAATTGTCTTGATTATTTAATACTTTTTTTTATATTTTCTTTCATTTTAATTATATTAATAAAATAATTTAATAAAATATTAATTGAAACCTTACGCAAAGCTTGCCTAGCTGAATGACCAAAACCACTTCAATCTGCAAAATCATGAATTTGCTTATACGAGTATAACTGGATTTCAGAATTAATACATATGGACATTGTTTTTTGTCCCACCACCGTCAACTCTGACTTATATATTCCCTATTCTTTGATATATTCATTAACTAGTTCTTGATCCTAATTTTATCCAGCTATCCATAACTTTTATATGAAAGTTTTATTATGATAGTTGTTGTGCTAACCACCCTAATGGATAAAATGTTTTGAACTACTTGGATAAGATAAATCTTTTCCTCAACATTTTTGGACTTGAGCAACTTACTGAAATTTAAATTAGTCCGAACTAATACATTGCAGCCCGAAACTTTTTATTTTGGCAATTTTTACCTATATCTGCTAATACGAGTACATATAAAATGTTTTAAAATCTTTTTTCTATATTTATGTTTATGTGTATATATTTGTCGGAGATATTGGTGGATTATATTCCGATTCGGACTCTGAATCACTCCTTTGCATGGCCTTGGCGTCACGTTTTCTGATATTTGGTTGGGATCGTGGCATGTCTCTTTCCTCTTACATTCCTTAATCAAGTGATGAAATCAACTCTGTGCATATAACCACGCATCATGACGATGCAATTCCTTTGCATGCACACATACCATCACACAATACTAATGCATGATCAACGGTACTTCATCGACACCTCCTTTTCACACAGACGTCTCCGCCACATACGCTCCCTCCCCTTCGCCCGTACACGCGGTCAGACTACGTTAGGTACCAACTAGAAATAGTTGTCTACCACGCTTCAAGCATTCAGAGAGAGAATAAGGAGATAAAGAACATTGCAAACGATAACGATAACGATATGCGGAATTTGCATTTGAAAATAATCTGCGACATATTGATATTTGTGTTTACAGGGCGTCTAAGAAAATTTGGAATATTAAAAACAGACTCAAAAAAAATATAAAACAAGTGAGAAAAGTTATCTTCGGCTTGCCGAAGATGGTATACCCTTGAAAACAAAAAAGTTTTCCATACAAAGACTTGTTTTCATATCGGTCATTTGTATGGCAGCTAATCATATAGTAGTCCGATCCGGACCAAACTTTCACAAATCATGTATAGCTATGTCAAATGAATAAATGTTGAATTCAGTTGCAATAGCTTGGAAAACAAAAAAGTTTCCCATACAAAGACTTGTTTTCGTATCGGTCGTTTGTATGGCAGCTATATGATATAGCGGTCCGATCCGACCGATTCTTAAACTTGATCTGCGTGCAACAAAAATAATGATCTGGTAAAAATTTCAAAACGCTAGCTTTAGCTTTAAAACTACTGTCTATTTTTTGCATAGAAACAGACGGACAGCCGGACAGACGGACAGAGGGACAGACGGACAGACGGACAGAGGGACAGACGGACAGACGGACATGGCTATATCGACTCGGCTGTTGATCCTGATCAAGAATATATATACTTTGTGGGGTCGGAGATGCTTCCTTTAATGCGTTACACATTTCTGGACAAAATTATAATACCCTTTTTCAAGGGTATAAAAATGGCTGTGATACAACTTTTTCAAGATACTTAATAACTCGTTCAAACTTCACCATGCATAACGCTTATTGTTATACGAATTATATTTACCGCTGCTGGATCTAATTTAAACAAGATCCGAAGAAGTTTTATATTTTTGTGAACACTAAGCTCCCTGTCTCTGGAAACTTCGATCTTTCGCCACATGAGGAAGGAATCTTTCATAATTCTCAGGCATAAAAAAGGGGAAAAAATCCGATGATGGAATTATAGAGGCATATCTAAATTCTAAATTCTAAAATCTAAATTGTCAGTAATTACAAACCTTTTTGAAAAAATTTCTACATGGTTTTTATAAAGCGTGGCTCCACCACAACAAACTCCTTGGAGCTGACGTCTTTAATTACATATGGCTTCCTAAATGGCCTTCAAACTTATGTTTTCTACACTTACTTCAGCAAGTCATTTGATTCTATTACTTACCCCCACCACTTACTCTATCACTTACTTCTTTTGAGTAAACTTAATCTTTTGGGATTTCCCACAGACCTTCTCATGTGGATCTCCAGCTACTTAGCTGTAATAACTCAACTTGTCCTTTTTAAAGATGTCCACTCTCGCTTTGTCAGAGCTATATCTAAAGTTCCCCAAGAAAGCCATCTTGGGCCGTTTCTTTTTACTATTTTTATGAATGACTTAGCCCCTGCTCTAACGAACTTTCTGGTTCTTATTCCGACCAATGTAAACTTCAGTCCGATTTGGACAATTTTTAAAAATGGTGTTCTACCAATATCTTAATACTGGGTCCGTAATGGGTCAAAATGCAAGCCTTTTTATTACTCTATCCTTAACCAGGCCCGTTATTCGTTCCATGGGATTATTTCAGGTTGATGATCTTGGAGGCCTATTAGATTGTAAAGTTAAATGTTCCGACCATACATTCACGATGGTTAATAAAGGCAATAGTGTCCTAAGCTTCATTAAAGAATGGTCTAAGGAATTTAATGTTATATTGAATGTAATCTTTAATCGTTATATCCAATTTGTGTTTTGACATACACAAACATTTAGAGGATATTCCACTGATTTCAGTATGAGACTTATTTTTTTTTCGCATTTTTTTCCCGAAATAAGGTTACTTTGTACTTTTTCAATTTTAAAATTCTCCATTATTACTTTTTATTTAAACATCTGCGGCGGCCAAAACCGCTTGTTCACATGTTCATACATATGAATATTTAAAATTTCTTTTCATGCTTGGTTGTTTCTATGGCAATATGAGCTTATTAATTTATTTAACAATTTAACAATGATCTGCTAAATATAAAATAAATAAAAATAAATAAATAAAATAATATATATAAAATTTTCAATTTACTAACATTAAGGAAGAGTTCAGGGGATAAAATATAAGATAAGAGGTTATAGTTTTTACCTATATTGCTAAAGGGATCGTGTTCAGCCTATTAAATCTACGAATAGGTAACCATAGGGGTCGGAATGATCTACTTATTCTATTAGGGATGTAAAGAGACAGTTGGTTTAAAAGGTGTTTGAAATCAACCATACCATGGATAAGCATATGTAGAAACATGACCCCAGTACAGGTTCAGGGCTTCTTCAGGTGAGGTAAAATTAACAATTTAGGCCTACAACGGTACGGCGGAAGGCGATTGTCAGGATCCAAGATTTTTTATGTAAATAACAAGAACTGCTTTCGCACAAACTCAATGCTATTGATTGGTGAAAGCATCGATACAGTCCTTTGACCATCGCTTAATAAAGGCTAAAGGCATTCCTCTGGCTTTATTCACTGTCACAGAAAATGGATCGTTAAAATTGAGTTTATGATCAAAAAGAACCCCAAGATCATTGATTGTGGAAACACAATCATGGACGTGTTTTCCGACAATAAGCGGTACACTGCGTTGAAATGTCATAAGTTTGCATTTTGAGCAGTTTAGTAAGAGAAAATTGCTTAAGCACCACAAATAAAGCTCATCTAGCTAGTTGCAGATGCCTGTCCAGAAAATGTTTTGCAGAAAAAGGAATAGCATAAATTGACATCGACTCAAACTATATAATGCTGACTATATATGCTGATATAAGCGTAGAAGCATAACTAATCATATTAGGAAGATCGTTTACAAAGAGTATAAACAACAGTGAGTACCCTGCGGGACACCCGATGAGACATGGATGAACTTCGACTTAGTAGTTTTAAAAAGAACACGCTGAGTAGCTTAGCAACACCCCGATAACTCTCAATGGAGTTTACAAAAGAATAAAATTAGCTTGGATCCTCTCAAAAATTGAGCAGAAACAGGCAACGAAAAGTTTAATTGACTCCGAATAAATTTTAACGGCTCAAAATTCAATTCTGAAAGAATTAGTGATAGTGATACGTTCCACTGAGTAAATGTTGTTTACGGCAATGAGAACGCCACCTTGAAAGGTTGGGCGATCTTCCCGAAAGACAGTGTACTTCGATACAAAAATGGCATTTTCTTTGACAGATGAGTTAAGCCAGATTTCTATTAGCACAATAACATCAACATCAAAGAAAGCACTGTTAGTAAAGAATAGGCTCCAGCGGATCAACTTTTAAAGTGGGTATGCCCGGTTTTTGAAGAGCTACCCTGGCTTGCTGTTCGCCAGGGGCATCCTCCATAACATAATTTATTGGCAAATGAGTGGGTGGAGTGGTGCATATATTCATGCCGGAATTTTCCAGCGTGGTGATTCACTTAGTAGTTTAAGGCGCAGAAATAGAGATTCGAGGTTGAGAAACTGTTCATTTAATGAGGCAAATTGTTTCCGAACCACTATTTCAGAAACCATTTTGTGTTTGCAGCATAAACGTGCGTATCTCTCCTTCTATCTATCGACAGGCCAAACAGGACCAGGTCAGGTCAGGCCGATGCCTTTACCCATGAGATCACCAAGACGGCCATAATGACCGACTCCAGCGCATTTCATATGCGAGCAATTATCGCAAAGCCAGCAAGTCAGACAGCAAATGTACAGAAATACGATGAAAAGAGTGATCTAACGACAGTAACGTGCTAGCGGTTTAAGCGTAGAGCAGGAGCAGCAATCAAGAGGGAGATGAAGAAGCTCCACAAAAAGGGGAAGAGCGAATAAGAACGGTGAGCAGAATGTTGTTACAAAGCCAAGCAAAGATTTTTTTGTTACTTTGTTGTTGTTTGCGACTCCCAATTTTATCGCGTTAAAAATAAACGAAGAATAGACGTTTAAAGTAAAACTTTCAGAGTATTGTTCAGTTTGTGGACAACTCCCCTGTACTGCAGATTAAATAGTTCAGTTCAGAACCGACTTTAAGTAGCTAATTCGTGCAAAAAACGTTCAAATTACGGAGCGATGTTAAGTCGACGTGATTATTGTTCAACGAGTTTATCGAGCCGTTCCCTCGGCCGTGCTAAGAACAGCTAGCTTTATCAAATTGTTCAGAACAACCATGACCTCAGAAAACTGTACTGCGGGCCTTAGCAAAAGTTGAGAGAGCGAAACTCCTTATTCATCAAAACTGATGTTACCACCGCTCCTGATTGAGTGAATTGCGACTTTTTCGATGTTTCTGCTTGGTTTTTTTTTTGTTTATTAATATATTAATTTATTAATATTAATATATACTGAGGCATACGGGATGACTAGGACCCTCTTTGTAACCTTTTTTCTGTTCATTCAGCTCAATGGGCTCGCCGCCTAAATGTGCTTAGCTGTTACAGTTATAAAAAAAATACAAAAAAAAATACAACAAGTAAGAAAAGTTATCTTCGGCTTGCCGAAGATGGTATACCCTTGAAAACAACAAAGTTTTCCATACAACGACTTGTTTTCATATCGGCCGTTTGTATAGCAGCTATATGATATGGTGATCCGATCCGGATCAAACTTTCACAAACTCTGTATGGCTATGTTTTTTTTTTTTTTTTTTTAAATAGCTTTTATTTGTTGGATCATTTCGGTACCGAAAACTAACAAGTTAACAAATCTTACGCGTAAATACTAATTACCAGTACATTACTTGCACTGTATTATAAAAGCGGCCCTTAAAAAGATAATAAAAATAATAATAATAATAATAATAATAATAAAAAGATTACTGCTGGGTTGGCAAGTCGTTTCGGCGTAGGCGTGATCGGCTGCTTAACCTTGTTAGACTTCTCGCGAGCTGGTTAGGATGCGTTGATAGCTTGTTAAGGTAATTTTCCTTTTTTTCCGCAATTTCGTCTTTTACGGGTGGTACGTTTAGATCTTTGTGAATGTTGGCGTTTCGAACATACCACGGTGCCCCGGTGATAGTTCTCAATATCTTCGTTTGGGCTCTCTGAACGATATCGATGTTGCTGTTGCTGGCATTTCCCCATAGCTGGCAGCCGTAAGTCCAGATTGGTTTTAGCGCTGAGTTGTAGAGCAGCACCTTGAAGTCCAAACTGAGTGGTGAGCGGGAGTTGATAAGCCAATGAAGGCTGTGGGCCTTCAGTTTTAGGTGAGTTCTCTTGGCTTCGATGTGTCGGCGCCAAGTTAATCTTCTATCGAGGTGTACTCCCAGATACGTCACTTCGTTTGCTGTTGGAAGAGCGACGTTGTTCAGCGTGAGCGGTGGACAATCTTGCCTGTTAAGGGTGAAAGTTACTTGCTTGCATTTTTGTTCGTTTACCTTTATACGCCAGTCGGATAACCACTTTTCCACGTCGACTAGGTAGATGGCTAGCTGGGATGATGCTTTGATTGGGCATCTGGAGCGGCTGAGAATAGCTGTGTCATCCGCAAATGTTGAAACTGTCAGGTTGCTGCTTGTAGGGATGTCTGCTGTGAATAGGACGTATAGTGTTGGGCCTAGTACGCTGCCTTGTGGGACACCGGCTTCAATACTGTGTTCGTCGGATATTGCAGTGTTGCACCTCACTACAAACTTCCTGTTGTAGAGGTACGACTCTAGCAGTTTGTGAGTGTTCTTTGGAAGTGTTGTTTTGATTTTGTACATCAGACCGTCCAGCCAAACTCTGTCGAATGCCTGCGATACGTCAAGAAATATCGCAGAGCAGTATTCCCGTTTTTCAAATGCGTTTCGTATTTCGGATGTTATACGGTTAACTTGCTCAATAGTTCCGTGTTTTTCACGAAAGCCAAATTGGTGTGCTGGTATTGTGTTGTGCGTGTTCAGGAATGGAGTAATAGTCAGAGACAGTAGGCATTTTTCGAAAAGTTTAGATAGGCAGGATAGAAGGCTTATGGGTCTGTACGACGATGGAACAGTGTGATCTTTTCCCGGCTTTGGTATCATTATTATTATTGACTTTTTCCATCTTCCTGGAAAGTAGCCAAGTTTCTTGATGGCATTGAAGAGCTGGGTGATGCTGCATACGGCACAGTAAGGCAGCTCAATAATCATCTTAGGGGTAATTAGGTCGCACCCTGCAGATTTTTTTTGGGTTCAGATGTTCTTTGATGATTTTTGAGATGTCGTTTGAGCGAAACACAATTGGAGCGTGGTGAAGCTGGGAGTCGTCTGTTACCGGCGGAATTTCGAACGTGTTTGTTGCAGAATTCGGTTGGAAGACTTTATGTAGATGAGTGGCAAATGTGCTGGCTCTATTTTTGTCGCTACGGGCCCAGCCACCTGTGTGGTTTCTAATTGGGACCACTGGTACTGTAGGTGAGCCAAGAATTGGATGAGCTTTCCACAGTGAGTTTTTTGTACTGGATGTTGATAATTTTTCAATATAAGTACGTTGGGCAAGCTCTTCTTCTTGCTTTAAAGCTTTTGTAAGTTTGCGTGTGGCGTCTTTTAACTTTTGTTATGCCGACGGTGATCTGGAGGACTGCCATTCTCGCCGGAGGCGCCGTTTTTCGAGAACGAGTTGTTCGATTTGCAGGTTGGTTTTTTTGTGATTTGAGATTTTGCTTACAGTTTGCGGCGTTGAGCAGCGAGCTGCAGCAACGATGATTGACTCCAGTGAGTTAACAAAACTATCAATGTCAGCTTCAGCTTCGAGTGGTGGGTTAAGCTCAATGTGAGAGCTTATGTATTTTTTGTAGATGAGCCAGTTGGTTTTTTCTGAAGTCAACTTGTAGGAGTGGTTTGCTGGTTCTGGGTGTCGGAGCAGATTTATTAGGAGGGGCGAGTGGTCAGATGATAAGTCTGAGAGGCACTCGGCGCTTATCAGATTACGGGGAATGTTTTTGGTGACTGCGAAATCAATTAGATCAGGTAGTTTTTTGGGGTCAGTTGGCCAGTATGTAGGTGTGCCAGGAGAAACGTGGTCGAGCTTGTTGTTTGCTTTTATAATGGCGTTGTAGAGCTGTTTTCCTTTTGGATTCACGAGTCGAGACCCCCAGTGTGTGTGCTTGGCATTGTAATCCCCGGCTGCTATAAAATGTGCTCCAAGTGAGTTGAAGAAATCCATAAATTGGTCTTCAGATAAAGTGAAACGAGGTGGGCAGTAAACAGCGGCTAAGGTAAGCTGGTTACCATTATCCAAATGAATTTTTAATGATGTTGCTTGTAGATAGTTTTTGGCAGTCTCAAGATGACAGTGGTGCTTGAGACGGCTTCTTATCAAAATCCCGGTCCCGCCGTGGGCCTTACCATCAGGGTGATTGGTTCCGTAGAAAATATATCCTCTTATGTTGAAGTTATATTTGTTTGTGAGGTGTGTTTCCGAAAGTAGCATTACGTCGATGTGCTTTTCGAGGAGGAATTGAGCTAGCTCAAGTTTGTGCTGTGAAACGCCGTTGGCGTTCCACGTAGAGATTCTTAGCGAGGCCATGGAGATGATTATTTTGATAGTTGTGATACAAGCAATTGTATCAACGTGTTTTGATTACGCATTTGCTTTCGCATGGTTGTCCGCATAAACGCCATAAACTCCTCCATGCTCTGCTGCAAGGTATGTATCATTGCTTCGAAATTGTTTTGTTGTTGTTCCATTAGCTTTTTGTCTTGTACCGAATTGGAGTCCACATATTTGGCTTGTGAACATGGCGCATTGGAGGCTGGGGGCTCTAGACCTGATCTTAGAGCGCTTGCATATGACGCGTTTTTGGTTGCGAATCCTGTACCAAGTGAGGATCTGGCTGCGGTAGAGAAGAAAACTTCTGGGTTGTGTTTGGGGGGTATTTTTGTGATCGGTGCGTTTTGTGAGCGTACAGTGGCTACGCGCTGGTTAATGCGGCTTTTGAGATCTTTGTATACTGGGCAGCCTCTGTAGTTGGCTGTGTGATTGCCTCCACAGTTTGCACACCTTTTTCCGTTTGAGTCTTCTTTGGGTGCACTGCAGCTGGCTTTGTCATGGAGCTCGCCACAGACTACGCACACTGGGCGCAGCTTACAGTAAGACTTTGTGTGGCCGAATTCTTGACAGTTCATACATTGTACCAGATTGTTACGTTTGTGAGGTTCTTCCACGGTGATTCTACGGTGTAGTAAAAATTGGAGTTTGTATATTGGATGCACATCGTTTCTTTTCGGCATCTTTGCTTCTGGTGTGAGTTCCACCTTGAAGAGTGGTTGCGGCTGTCTATTTTTGTTTAAGATGTTGAAGACTGATTTAGCGGTAAATCCTTTATCCTGTAGCGCCAGCTTTATTTCGTCTGGTGTTACATCAGGTTCTATGCCCTTTAATACGACTTGCAGACCCTTGCTGCTTTTTAGCTGGTATGTGTAGTAGCTTTTTCCCCCTTCGTCTAAGTACTTGGTTAAGGCTCTAAAGTGTTGTTCAGACTTGGTTTGAACTTTAGTTTCGTGGATGTTGCCCCTAACTAAGGGAATTATGTGGAAATTAGCGTCACCTATGAGCTTTATTATATCGTTTACAAATGTACTGGAGCTTTTCTCACGTACAAAAATTGGTGGTGGCTTTGGCTTATTTTTGTCGCTTCCATCAGCTTCAACGGGCAGGTCTACAATAGTGTCTGCCAAAATGTCAAACCTGTTGGCATTGTTCGGCATTGTTGTGTTGGCGTTGGCGCGTGTGATTTTTGGTTTGTTTACATTTTTTTGGGGGCTTAGCTTTCGTTTTATTAGGATGTAGCGATCCATTCCAGTCTGTATGGCCGGTTGATTGTTTATGTTTCCGTTTTGTTTTGGTTTAGCTTTCGCTGACACAGTGAGAGCGTGAGCGGGTGCAGCCGACAAGGAGGTAGAGCGGGATTTCGGTATTGCTCCAGCTGTTGTTGTTGGGGGTAGCGGGGCTTGTGTTGGAGCTAAAAGGGCGGGAGAGCAAGAGCGCGCCCTTTCTTGGTTTGTTGGTATAAGAAGGTTACTTGGGCTATGGGTTGTTGACCGCTCTATGTCTGCGTTTGGAGTTGTCAGGGAGACGTGTGAAAAGTACGCGTTGTTGCGTTGAACTGAGAGCCGGCGTTCGTCTTGCTCACTCTGACGCTGAGCGCGAGTGTCGTTTTGACTCATATTTTTATTATTTTAGGATAAATAATCACTGTATATATTTAAGCGATCTTGCATCGCATGGAGCGTCTCTTTCGCTTTCGGGTTATGTTTATTTATTTTAGTTTTTGTTATTAGTCGTTCACTTCACTCAAAACAACCGATTATGTGCGGAGCTCGATAAAAACACGACTTCACACGTCGACGAATTGCAGCAATGATGGCTATGTCATTAGAATAAATGTTGAATTCGGTTGCAATAGGTTGGAAAACAAAAAAGTTTTCCATACAAAGACTTGTTTTCATATCGGTCGTTAGAATGGCAGCTATATGATATAGTAGTCCGATCCGGACCAAACTTTCACAAATCGTGTATGGGTATGTCAAATAAATAAATGTTAAATTCGGTTGCAATAGCTTGGAAAATAAAAAAGTTTCCCATACAAAGACTTGTTTTTTATATCGGTCGTTTGTATGGCAGCTATATGACGTAGTGGTCCGATCCGGATCAAACTTTCACAAATCATGTATAGCTGTGTCAAATAAATAAATGTTGAATTCAGTTGCAATAGCTTGGAAAACAAAAAAGTTTCCCATACAAAGACTTGTTTTCATATCGGTCGTTTGTATGGCAGCTATATGATATAGTGGTCCGATCCGACCGACTCTTAAACTTGATCTGCGTTCAACAAAAATAATGATCTGGTAAAAATTTCAAAACGCTAGCTTTAAAACTACTGTCTACTTTTTGCATAGAAACAGACGGACAGACGGACATGGCTATATCGACTCGGCTGTTGATGCTCATCAAGAATATACATACTTTGTGGGGTCGGAGATGCTTCCTTTAATGCGTTACACATTTCTGGACAAAATTATAATACCCTTTTTCAAGGGTATAAAAAAAAAGTAACAAAAAACTCCACTTTGGCTCTCATTTTCTTGCTGTGCGTCTTAAGGGATGCCGGTAGATTGGGTTTTTGGGTAGTCCATGGTGGGCGGGATCTCGTGAGACCCTTAGCGAGTTGGTTTCGATGACGCTACATTCTTTCGTTTTAGCGGCTCGAGTGGATAATAATGGTCCAGAACACAGTGGGCACCGTAAGGTCTTTTGTGGATGGTGGTGTTTCTCACAAACCATTCGCACCCAGTGATCATCTTTGCAATCCTATTTCAAACGGTCATGATTCTGCTGATTTGGCTATCACAGGAACCATATTTGGCACCCATACCTCCATATCGAAGCTATGATTAAGTTATAGATGGTTGTTCGACAACGAGAGTTTTCTACGAGAGCACATAAGCCAGTAGTGCTTTGATGAAGCGGCCTGTATGCATATTCTATTTGGACTCACTTACTTGGAGAACATGTGCGACGGTCGAGAATGACTCCTAGGTATTTGACTGAGTTCGCCTGATCGACTGGGTATCATAGAAATTAATTCTTCTTACTCCTTTTCAAAATTAAATCCCACCTCCCAAGTTTCCATTTCGCCTTCTTCAAGTCATACACAGAAGGAAGAGAATTCCGAGTGAGATGCGGATCATCAATTAGCACGATGGAACGATGGAACATCGTGGTCAACGCAGAGAAATCCTCACATACAACCTTCGGTTTACGCAGGGGACAATGACCCCCCCCTCCCCCCTCCCTTAAGTCAAGGTCTTCCCCAAACCATTTAATGATTGTCCCCTCGGATAGATTATAAATACAAAATAAGAATGTTAAAAAAAAAAAAAAAATTAACCCTGACTAAACTTTTACCTAGCGAGTTCAAAACCTTGGCAGACCATGAGTTGGCTTCGCTGCTTTCTTTTGTCAGCGGCCCGATGTCGTCTTTGCATTTTCCTCATTGGTTGCTTACATTGCCGGATGTTGTGTTTATCAGTGGATTTTCTAAAATTTGAATGGTATAACGGAATCTCTTATGGTCTGATGTTAGTGGCCCGGCGCGTGGAAAAAATTAGGCAACCGCGGATCTAGAATATTGGAGTGCATTATTTGCCTTTAACTTATTCTAAACTTAGATAAACACTGCTAGGGTGGCGTTCTCCGTTTTAGCGTGTATACCTTAGTCGATGTGTTTCCATTCAATTCAATGTTCCACCTACTAGCACAGTCGGCCAATCTTGTTGCGTAGTTCTGGATAACGTCGACAGCCTCATTTCCACACCTAGAACTGTACATTACGCACACGTCGTCGGTAAATGTGGCCAGCAGTGACTTTCCGTAAGGGCTGTCGACCGGACGCGTCATGTCGTGGCTATACAGGAATGGGCCTAAGCCGCTTCTCTGAGGTACTCCAGCTGCCGCATCATACTCAGTTAGAGAGCCAAGTGGCACCGAACCGCAAGTCGCCTACTCTCGAGGTACAACGTCAGAAGATAGAAGTAAGGGAAAGGCAGCGTATGCTTGATTTTTAAGAGGAGCCTCTAGGACATCTAGGAAGAGAGCTTTGCAGTACTCTTCGCTGTCAGAGACCGTTAAAATTTGCTCGACCCCTCAATGCAGCTACTCTACCGTGCAGTGACCAACACGGAATCCAAACTGGTGATCGGGCATGATTCCCTGGGCTGCCGTTAATCTGACCTCGGCTATTTCACTGGGATCGAATGGTTAGATCGGCATGACCATTTAAAGGGCTTGAGACAGCTGTTCGTGAGTCTCGTCGACCTCCTGCGGACTGGCGAGACTTTAAGATTAGAAACGTTTCCTCTTGCCTAATATCAGTTCCAACCTACATTGTCCAGCGGGTGGCGGGACCTCATCCATCTAGAGTGTAATCTCCTCTTCTCAGCAGTGAGTAGCCCTCTGGAAATCGGAGCTGCTGCGGGCCTCAGTCCTAAGATGTGAGTGGCCAATCTAACTGCTGCCTGGATTTTGTGGGTGAGGGAGTCAATTGCTCTCGAAGGTCAACTCCGTCTCAAGATTCAGTGACGACTCGAGGTGCTCTTGGAATCTTTTCATTTTGGTGCGATTTGTGCTAAGCCGGTCAACCTTGGGATTTGATGTAGCCGTTGTGTCCAGCGTAATGATATGTGGTCGGAGCTGAGCTCAACCATCGACGGTATATCAGCATGAAATCCCAGGATACCCCTTGTCAGCGCTAAATCGATGTAGCCTGGTGAACCTCTACTGCCATAAGTGAACCTCGTGGGGCCATCCGTTGCTATCGAGCTCACGTCTGACTACAAGACTAGATTTGCTGGCGCTTGAGCTCATTGGTTGTACCTCATTACTCCCCAAATCTAGAGAGGTGTATTGCAGTCGCCTGCCACGATGAATTCCAAGTTGGATTTAAAGTCGTCTGTGGTCCATACGAACCTCGGAGGGCACTAGACCGCGCTATAGTTTATAGGGTAGTGTCCAGTCTCGATAGTTGCACACGTAAGTTGCACCCTATCAGGGGGTACTGGTGAAAGAGTGAAATGTACCAGACTTGCTGTTGTACCTTCATCCTCATTAGATCTACCTTTTTTTCTTGGAGAAGGTGCAGAGCGTTCATGCTTTCTTTTAACGACTGCAGGATGGTATCAAAATTGTTATTGGTTTCCACCGGATGCTGATGTCCAACCCTAGACCGACTCCTTTGCCGGCTGCGGTTCCTGATCTCTGATTGTTGTCGCTAATTGCGTTTTAGTTCCTGTAGTGTTTTCTGCTTGGAACCTTTAGTTACAGCTGCATGGGAGACTCCGTTTTGAAAAGTTGCTGTCGGCCTACATCCAGTAGGAATATGGGTCAAATCGACATGGGTCAGGCGTTGACCTCGCTTTTTCCCCTTACACCTCTTCTTGACCTAAAGCGCTGAATGATTGCCTGAATTTTGGTGTTGCCAAAATACAATTGTGTTCATTACAATTGCAGCAAGTGCATGGCTCGTTCCGTGGTCGAGTACACTCTTTGGCTGGATGTTCGCCGACTCATTTCAGGAAAATGTGTGCCTTACGGCTGGCATCGATGCGATTGGATTGTAGCATTTTGCTTTGGAAGGGGCTCAATGACAATTCTCATATCTTGAGAGCCAGAATGTCTTTACTGTTCGCCGCAGCGGCGATGTTTACAAAGGACTGGTTGATTGTCTTAGCTTCTGCAGCGCCGGGTGCACCTTCGCACCTTCGGCGTAAGTCTATCACTTTGTGGTCGAATCTTTCCAGTTCTTTAATAATTGTGTGATGTAGCGTACTGTGGTGTAGACCTTCAACGCAAACGCTGTACGTAACTCTGGCCTGTCTTCCTTCAGCTGGTAGCAGTGGGACTGGAGCTTTTCGGATGGTACTTGGCTGCTCGCTCACTTCATCAGCTGGGAGTTCCGCAAGAAACCCACAGCGGTTTGAGGTGCCGCTGTAGCGAGGAAGAGGGATTGTAGTTCCAAGATTTGACTTCTTCCAGGCATTGCAATGCATTGGGTGGAGACACGGTCTTGGATGTCCGGTTCGGCTCTATTACTGATGTTTCGAAGATCGCTCTTTTAAAGGTCTTGTCAAGGGTGCATTTGCCCATGTAGCAGTAATCATAGTATTAGAATTTGTGTTCGGCGGAGGCACGATTAAATTGATTTTGTAACAAGTTTATAATTACTGCTCATGTACTTTGATATCACAATAATGGGTGTAGGTCTTTAATTTGTGCGTCGAAAATATTATTTTCCCCACTTGAAAAGCACTCGTTAAAAGAAGCATTTTGAGAAGCTTAGTTAATAAATCATTTTGTTCTATCATTAAGCGAATCTTTGCTGTCGCTGCTCAGCATATATTTTTTTTTAATTAAAACAAGTAATTAATCTTTCCTTGTATCGGCTGAGAACAACCGATTTATTTGGTATGCATTTGGAAACTGACACTAAGTACAAAATTTCGCCTACCCTGGTAATCATGTTAAGACGTTCGCCAAATTCATATTTATTTAATTTCGATTTTCAACGCTTCTTAGATATAAATAGATCCAGAATTCGCCAAAAAGCTATTTTCGCTTTAGGCTTTAAATTTTAACTTTTGTTTAAACTGTAATGTGCTTTTGAACATAATGTGGTACATAATGTGTGTTTTATCATATACGTGTTTAAAAAACAATGCCAGGTATAGCAAGTAATCTTCACACTCAGTCACACAAGATCAACCGATTAAAATCGCTTATTGCTGACGGTAAAATTTTTATTTTCTTTGAAAAAATAAAAAGAAACTTTAAAATTCACGGTTACTAAAGAACTTAAAAAATACTTGTATTTATAGATAATAGATTTTTGTGAATAAAAAATGTTAAATAACCGCACCAGAAAAAAATATTGTTAACCTAACTTTATCTTTCTAAAGAAATTCAACTGAGAAAATACATAGTCTAATGAGGGCTCAAGCAAAAAAATAAGCTTGCGTTTTGACCAAGTTAAGTTGACTAAGTTAAGTAACTGAAGTTGGCATTTGAGAGTTTGTTGAAGAGGTTGTATGCGTACACAAGCATCAATGAGTTTGTTAGAGCTGGGGGTTACTCATTAATAAAAATAGTAAAAAGTAACGGTCCAAGATGGCTTCCTTAAGGGAACTCCCGATATAGCTAGAGGACACGTTGGATGTGGCGTGTAAATGTGGCGTGGCCAATTTTTCAAAAAGCTTTTTAATTGCTGCAAATTTAGAGATGCCCCAAAAATTGGTGACATCGAATTTTTTCTCCGAATTGCTGCTTAATGGCTTATGGACCAGTTACAATGGAATCAAGACTATCTATATCTTTTCATCAATGCATTGTAATGCAACTTGTTTGCAAGATTCTGGTCTAAGATAGTTTTTTAAATCTCTATTGGCGGTACTTCTTGAAGTCGTACCTTGGGGTTTTTTTTCAAAATTGATATAAGATGTTTATTTATGTAATATGTTTATTAATGGTTCAATCCAAATGCTAATACTAGTAACTAATTTTAAACTCAAAAATATAAATCACGCTCAACTGCCGACGGTGCTTTATTCGCTCTTCCCGATCGACTTTGTCTTTACAACTTTCCTTAACGACTGTCCACGATCAACTGACTTTTCTTCTTCTCAGCGTTGCCATCCCTCTCGTTGACTTTTCAAAAACTTATACTTTTGGGAAAAGACCAGACATCAGTGTAATGCCACTTTACATATATTTTAAAACGATGTGGTCTGATTTTAAAGTTCTTATGAGGATCCACCAACTATATCCGATATTTGCTATATTTCTTACCCAAAAAAACCGCCATATATATTCTTCGACTGTGCTTCTCGTTAGATTCCTTTATTATACCCTTGAAAAAGGGTATTATAATTTTGTCCAGAAATGTGTAACGCATTAAAGGAAGCATCTCCGACCCCACAAAGTATATATATTCTTGATCAGCATCAACAGCCGAGTCGATATAGCCATGTCCGTCTGTCCGTCTATCCGTCTGTCCGTCTGTTTCTATGCAAAAAATAGACAGTAGTTTTAAAGCTAGCGTTTTGAAATTTTCACCAGATCATTATTTTTGTTGCACCCAGATCAAGTTTAAGAATCGGTCGGATCGGACCACTATATCATATAGCTGCCATACAAACGACCGATATGAAAACAAGTCTTTGTATGGGAAACTTTTTTGTTTTCCAAGCCATTGCAACTGAATTCAACATTTATTAGTTTGACATAGCCATACATGATTTTTGAAAGTTTGATCTGAATCGGATTACTATATCACATAGCTGCCATACAAACGACCGATATGAAAACAAGTCTTTGTATAAAAAATTTTTTTGTTTTCTAACCTATTGCAACCGAATTCAACATTTAATCATTTGATATAGGCATACACGATTTGTGAAAGTTTTGTCCGGATCGGACCACTACGTCATATAGCTGCCATACAAACGACCGATATGAAAACAAGTCTTTGTATGGAAAACTTTTTTGTTTTCCAAGCCATTGCAACTGAATTCAACATTTATTAGTTTGACATAGCCATACATGATTTTTGAAAGTTTGATCCGAATCGGATTACTATATCACATAGCTGCCATACAAACGACCGATATGAAAACAAGTCTTTGTATAAAAAATTTTTTTGTTTTCTAACCTATTGCAACCGAATTCAACATTTAATCATTTGATATAGGCATACACGATTTGTGAAAGTTTTGTCCGGATCGGACCACTATATCATATAGCTGCCATAAAAACGACCGATAAGAAAACAAGTCTTAGTATGGAAAACTTTTTTGGTGTCAGGGGTATACCATCTTCGGCAAGCCGAAGATAACTTTTCTCACTTGTTTTTGCTTCCTATTGTCAAGGTAAAGCAAGAAAAGCTTTCGTGGCATTACTGTACCCCCCTGTAGGGTTTTACCCTGGCCCTTGACCAGGTGAAAATACAATAGAATATATATCTCAAAAGAAACCTAATTTTTGACAGTGGTTGTGAAATATAGCCTTGAAGACGGGTTGACCAGCTCCCAAAAGGTTTGCGTAACCGAAAACCGACATAGCTCTGCGTATGTTACCATGCATAGCTCCCCTCCTCGTCAGCTCACACTAACAAATCACTAACCGCCAGGATTTCATTCCTATAGTAAGTTAAAAACTAACGCAAAACCAAAACTATAATATAATCTGGAAGGAATCCTTGGTGAATCCAGAACGTTAGACACTACCCTGACTGGAGACCGGCGCAGTCTCTTTCAAACCAAATGATGCTTCTAGTTTTACTGAAAGTAGGGTGAATAAAATTACACCCTTTAAAAGGGTATTATAATTTTGTCCAGAAATGTATAACGCAATAAAGAAAGCATCTCCGACCTCACAAAGTATATATATTCGTGATCAGCATCAACAGCTGAGTCGATATAGCCATGTCAGTCTGTCCGTCTGTTTCTATGCAAAAAATAGACAGTTGTTTTAAAGCTAGAGTTTTGAAATTTTTACCAGATCATTATTTTTGTTGCACGCAGATCAAGTTTACGAATCGGTCGGATCGGACCACTATATCATATAGCTGCAATACCAACGACCGATTTGAAAACAAGTCTTTGTATGGAAAACTTTTTTGTTCTCCAAGCTATTGCAACCGAATTCAATATTTATTCATTTGACAAAGCCATACACGATTTACAAAAGTTTGATCCGGATCGGATTACTATATCATATAGCTGCCATACAAGCGACCGATATGAAAACAAGTCTTTGTTTGGAAAACTTTTTTGTTTTCCAAGCTATTGCAACCGAATTAAATAGGTTATTCATTTGACATAGCCATACATATTTTTTTAAAGTTTGGTCCGGATCGGGTCCCTATATCATATAGGTGCCATACAAACGATCAATCAGATTTCAAGTCTTTGTATGGAAACCTTTTTCGTTCTCCAAGCTATTGCAACCGAATTAAAAAGTTATTCATTTGACATAGCCATACATAATTTTTTAAAGTTTGATCTGGATCGGATCACTATATCATATAGCTGCCAACCAAACGACCGATAAGAAAACAAGTCTTTGTATGGGATACTTTTTTGTTTTTCAAGCTATTGCAACCGAAATCAACATATTCATTTGACACAGCCATACATGAGTTGTAAAAGTTTGATCCGGATCGGACCACTATATCATATAGCTTCGATACAAGCGACCGCTATGAAAACGAGTCTTTGTATGGAAAACTTTTTTGTTTTACAAGCTATTGCAACCAAAATCAACTCTTATCCATTTGACATAGCCATACATGATTTTTAAAAGTTCAATCCAGATCGGACCATTATATCATATAGCTGTCATACAAACGACCGATATGAAAACAAGTCTTTGTATGGAAAACTTTTTTGATTACCAAGCTATTGCATCTGAATTCAAAATTTATTTATTTAACATAAGCATACGCGATTTGCGAAAGTTTGGTTTGGATCGGCAAACTATATAATAGGTGCCATACAAACGACCGATATGAAAACAAGTCTTTGTATGGAAAACTTTTTTGTTCTCAAAGCTATCGCAACCGAATTAAACATTTATTTATCTGACATAGCCAAACATGATTCTTTTAAGTTTGGTTCAGATCGGACCCCGAAATCACATAGCTGCCATACAAACGACCGATATGAAAACAAGTCTTTGTATGGAAAACTTTTTTGGTTTTCCAAGCTATTGCAAAAGTATTCAACATTTTTTCATTTGACATAACCGTACATGATTTGCGAAAGTTTGGTCCGGATCGGATTACTATATCATATAGCTGCCATACAAACGACCGATATGAAAACAAGTCTTTGTATGGAAAACTTTTTTGTTCTCCAAGCTATCGCAACCGAATGAAACATTTTTTTTTGACATAGCCATACATGATTTTTTAAAGTTTGGTTCGTATCGGACCACTATATCACATAGCTGCCATACAAACGACCGATATGAAAACAAGTCTTTGTATGGAAAACTTTTTTGTTTCCCAAGCTATCGCAACCGAATTCAACATTTATTTATTTGACATAGCCAAACATGATTATTTTAAGTTTGGTTCGGATCGGACCCCGAAATCACATAGCTGCCATACAAACGACCGATATGAAAACAAGTCTTTGTATGGAAAACTTTTTTGGTTTTCCAATCTATTGCAACCGTATTCAACATTTTTTCATTTGACATAGCCATACATGATTTTTTAAAGTTTGGTCCGGATCGGATTACTATATCATATAGCTGCCATACAAACGACCGATATGAAATCAAGTCTTTGTAGGAAAAACTTTTTACATTTCCAAGCTATCGCAACCGAATTAAACATTTTTTTTTGACATAGCCATACATGAGTTGTAAAAGTTTGGTCCCGATCGGACCACTATATCACATAGCTGCCATACAAACGACCGATATGAAAACAAGTCTTTGTATGGAAAACATTTTTGTTTCCCAAGCTCTCGCAACCGAATTAAACTTTTTTCATTTGACATAGCCATACACGATTTTTGAAACTTTGGTCTGGATCTGACCTCTATATCATATAGCTGCCATACAAACGACCGATATGAAAACAAGTCTTTGTATAGAAAACTTTGTTGTTCTCCAAGCCATCGCAACCGAATTAAACTTTTTTCATTTGACATAGCCATACGTGATTTTTTAAAGTTTGGTTCGGATCGGACCACTATATCATTAAGCTATATCAAACGACCGAAATGAAAACAAGTCTTTGTATGGAAAACTTATTTGTCTTCCAAGCTATCGCAACTGAATTCAACATTTATTTTTTTGACACAACCTTACACGATTTGCGAAAGTTTGGTCCGGATCGGCCCACTTTATCATATAGGTGCTATACAAACGACCGATAAGAAAACAAGTCTTTGTATGGAAAACTTTTTTGTTTCGCAAGATATCGCAACTGAATTCAACATTTATTCATTTGACTCAACCGTACACGATTTGCGAAAGTTTGGTCCGGATCGGCCCACTTTATCATATAGGTGCTATACAAACGACCGATAGGAAAACAAGTCTTTGTATGGAAAACTTTTTTCTTTTGCAAGGTATCGCAACTGAATTCAACATTTATTCATTTGACATAGCCGTACACGATTTGTGAAACTTTGGTGTGGAGCGGACCACTATATCATATAGCTGCCATACAAACGACCGATATGAAAACAAGTCTTTGTATGGAAAACTTTTTTGTTTACCAAGCTCTTGCAACTGAATTAAACATTTATTTATTTGACAATGCCATACGTGCTTTTTTTAAGTTTGGTTTCGATCGAACTACTATATCATATAGCTGCCATATAAACGACCGATATGAATACAAGTCTTTGTATGGAAAACTTTTTTGTTCTCCAAGCCATCGTAACCGAATTCAACACTTATTCATTTGACATAGCCATACACGATTTGTGAAAGTTTGGTCCGGATGGGACCACGAAATCTCATAGCTGCCATACAAACGACCGATATGAAAACAAGTCTTAGTATGGAAAACTTATTAGTTTTCCAAGCTCTTGCAACCGAATTAAATATTTATTTATTTGACATACTTACACGATTTGTTTTATTTGACTTACACGATTTGCGAAACTTTGGTCCGGAGCGGACGACTATATCATATAGCTGCCATACAAACGACCGATGCGAAAACAAGTCTTTATATGGAAAACTTGTTTGTTCTCCAAGCTATCGCAACCGAATTAAGCATTTATTCAGTTGACATAGCCATACATGATTTGCGAAAGTTTGGTTCGTATCGAACCACTATATCACATAGCTGCCATACAAACGACCGATATGAAAACAAGTCTTTGTATGGAAAACTTGTTTGTTCTCCAAGCTATCGCAACCGAATTCAACATATTCATTTGACATAGCCATACATGATTTGCGAAAGTTTGGTTCGTATCGGACCACTATATCACATAGCTGCCATACAAACGACCGATATGAAAACAAGTCTTTGTATGGAAAACTTTTTGTTTTCCAAGCTATTGCAACCGAATTCAACATATTCATTTGACATAGCCATACATGATTTTTTAAAGTTTGGTCCGGATCGGACCACGAAATCACATAGCTGCCATACAAACGACCGATATGAAAACAAGTCTTTGTATGGAAAACTTTTTTGTTTACCAAGCCATCGCAACCGAATTAAACATTTATTATTTGACTTAACCATACACGATTTGCGAAAGTTTGGTCCGGATCGGCAAACTATATCATATAGATGCCATAAAAAACGACTGATATGAAAATAAGTCATTGTATGGAAAACTTTTTTGTTCTCCAAGCCATCGCAACCGAATTAAACATTTTTTCATTTGACATAGCCATACATGAGTTGAGAAAGTTTGGTCCGGATTGGCCCACTCTATCATATAGGTGCCATAGAAACGACCGATATGAAAACAAGTCTTTGTATGGAAAACCTTTTTGTTTACCAAGCTATTGCAACCGAATTTAACATTTATTATTTGACTTACCCATACACGATTTGCGAAAGTTTGGTCCGGATCGGCAAAACTATATCATATAGGTGCCATAAAAAACGACCGGTATGAAAACAATTCTTTGTATGGAAAACTTTTTTGTTCTCCAAGCCATCGCAACCGAATTAAACATTTTTTCATTTGACATAGCCATACATGAGTTGAGAAAATTTTGTCCGGATTGGCCCACTTTATCATATAGGTGCCATACAAACGACCGATATGAAAACAAGTCTTTGTATAGAGAACTTTTTTGTTTATCAACTTATTGCAACCGAATTAAACATTTATTTATTTGACATAACCATACACGAATTGCAAAAGTGTGGTTCGGATCGGCAAACTATATTATAAAAGGTGCCATACAACCAACCGAAATAAAAACAAGTCTTTGTATGGAAAACTTTTTTGTTTTAAAAGCTATAGCAACCGAATTAAACATTTGTTTATTTGACATTACCATACACGATTTGCGAAAGATTGGTCCGGATCGGCAAACTATATCATATAGGTGCCATAAAAAACGACCGATATGAAAACAAGTCTTTGTATGGAAAACTTGTTTGTTCTCCAAGCTATCGCAACCGAATTCAACATATTCATTTGACATAGCCATACATGATTTTTTAAAGTTTGGTCCGGATCGTCCCACTCTATCATATAGGTGCCATAGAAACGACCGATATGAAAACAAGTCTTTGTATGGAAAACCTTTTTACATTTCCAAGCTATCGCCATCGAATTAAACATTTAATCATTTGCATAAGTTGTGAAATTTTGGTCTGGATGGTCCCACTATATCATATAGCTGCCATACAAACGACCTATATGAAAACAAGTCATTGTATGGAAAACTTGTTTGTTCTCCTAGACATCGCAACCGAATTCAACATTTATTCATTTGACTCAACCGTACACGATTTGCGAAAGTTTGGTCCGGATCGGCCCACTTTATCATATAGGTGCTATACAAACGACCGATAGGAAAACAAGTCTTTGTATGGAAAACTTTTTTCTTTTGCAAGGTATCGCAACTGAATTCAACATTTATTCATTTGACATAGCCGTACACAATTCGTGAAACTTTGGTGTGGAGCGGACCACTATATCATATAGCTGCCATACAAACGACCGATATGAAAACAAGTCTTTGTATGGAAAACTTTTTTGTTTACCAAGCTCTTGCAACTGAATTAAACATTTATTTATTTGACAATGCCATACATGAGTTGAGAAAGTTTGGTCCGGATCAGCCTAATTTATCATATAGGTGCCATACAAGCTACCGATATGAAAACTTTTTTGTTCTCCAAGCTATTGCAACCGAATTAAACATTTCTTCAATTGACATAGATATACACGATTTTTTAAAGTTTGGTCCGGATCGTACCACTATATCATATAGCTGCCATACAAACGACTGATATGAAAACTTTTTTTTTTCTCCAAGCCGTCGCGACCGAATTAAACATTTATTCATTTGACATAGCCATACATGAGTTGTGAAAGTTTGGTCCGGATCGGCCCAATATATCACATATTTGCCATACAAACGACCGATATGAAAACAAGTCTTTGTATGGAAAACTTGTTTGTTCTCCAAGCTATCGCGACCGAATTCAACATATACATTTGACAAAGCCATACATGATTTTTTAAAGTTTGGTCCGGATCGTCCCACTCTATCATATAGGTGCCATAGAAACGACCGATATGAAAACAAGTCTTTGTATGGAAAACCTTTTTATATTTCCAAGCTATCGCCATCGAATTAAACATTTAATCATTTGCATAAGTTGTGAAATTTTGGTCTGGATGGTCCCACTATATCATATAGCTGCCATACAAACGACCTATATGAAAACAAGTCTTTGTATGGAAAACTTGTTTGTTCTCCAAGCTATCGCACCGAATTCAACATTTATTTATTTGACATAGCCATACATGAGTTGAGAAAGTTTGGTTCGCATCGGACCACTATATCACATAGCTGCCATACAAACGACCGTTATGAAAACAAGTCTTTGTATGGAAAACTTTTTTGTTCTCCAAGCCATCGCAACCGAATTAAACATTTTTTCATTTCACATAGCCATACATGAGTTGAGAAAGTTTGGTCCGGATCAGCCTAATTTATCATATAGGTGCCATACAAGCTACCGATATGAAAACTTTTTTGTTCTCCAAGCTATTGCAACCGAATTAAACATTTCTTCAATTGACATAGATATACATGGTTTTTTTAAAGTTTGGTCCGGATCGTACCACTATATCATATAGCTGCCATACAAACGACTGATATGAAAACTTTTTTTTTCTCCAATCCGTCGCAACCGAATTAAACATTTATTCATTTGACATAGCCATACATGAGTTGTGAAAGTTTGGTCCGGATCGGCCCAATATATCACATAGCTGCCATACAAACGACCGATATGAAGACAAGTCTTTGTATGGAAAACTTGTTTGTTCTCCAAGCTATCGCAACCGAATTCAACATATTCATTTGACATAGCCATACATGATTTTTTAAAGTTTGGTCCGGATCGTCCCACTCTATCATATAGGTGCCATAGAAACGACCGATATGAAAACAAGTCTTTGTATGGAAAACCTTTTTACATTTCTAAGCTATCGCCATCGAATTAAACATTTAATCATTTGCATAAGTTGTGAAATTTTGATCTGGATGGTCCCACTATATCATATAGCTGCCATACAAACGACCTATATAAAAACAAGTCTTTGTATGGAAAACTTGTTTGTTCTCCAAGCTATCGCAACCGAATTCAACATTTATTTATTTGACATAGCCATACATGCGTTGAGAAAGTTTGGTTTGCATCGGGCCACTATATCACATAGCTGCCATACAAACGACCGTTATGAAAACAAGTCTTTGTATGGAAAACTTTTTTTTTTCTCCAAGCCGTCGCAACCGAATTAAACATTTTTTCATTTGACATAGCCATACATGAGTTGTGAAAGTTTGGTCCGGATCGGCCCAATATATCACATATTTGCCATACAAACGACCGATATGAAAACAAGTCTTTGTATGGAAAACTTGTTTGTTCTCCAAGCTATCGCGACCGAATTCAACATATACATTTGACAAAGCCATACATGATTTTTTAAAGTTTGGTCCGGATCGTCCCACTCTATCATATAGGTGCCATAGAAACGACCGATATGAAAACAAGTCTTTGTATGGAAAACCTTTTTATATTTCCAAGCTATCGCCATCGAATTAAACATTTAATCATTTGCATAAGTTGTGAAATTTTGGTCTGGATGGTCCCACTATATCATATAGCTGCCATACAAACGACCTATATGAAAACAAGTCTTTGTATGGAAAACTTGTTTGTTCTCCAAGCTATCGCACCGAATTCAACATTTATTTATTTGACATAGCCATACATGAGTTGAGAAAGTTTGGTTCGCATCGGACCACTATATCACATAGCTGCCATACAAACGACCGTTATGAAAACAAGTCTTTGTATGGAAAACTTTTTTGTTCTCCAAGCCATCGCAACCGAATTAAACATTTTTTCATTTCACATAGCCATACATGAGTTGAGAAAGTTTGGTCCGGATCAGCCTAATTTATCATATAGGTGCCATACAAGCTACCGATATGAAAACTTTTTTGTTCTCCAAGCTATTGCAACCGAATTAAACATTTCTTCAATTGACATAGATATACATGGTTTTTTTAAAGTTTGGTCCGGATCGTACCACTATATCATATAGCTGCCATACAAACGACTAATATGAAAACTTTTTTTTTCTCCAATCCGTCGCAACCGAATTAAACATTTATTCATTTGACATAGCCATACATGAGTTGTGAAAGTTTGGTCCGGATCGGCCCAATATATCACATAGCTGCCATACAAACGACCGATATGAAGACAAGTCTTTGTATGGAAAACTTGTTTGTTCTCCAAGCTATCGCAACCGAATTCAACATATTCATTTGACATAGCCATACATGATTTTTTAAAGTTTGGTCCGGATCGTCCCACTCTATCATATAGGTGCCATAGAAACGACCGATATGAAAACAAGTCTTTGTATGGAAAACCTTTTACATTTCTAAGCTATCGCCATCGAATTAAACATTTAATCATTTGCATAAGTTGTGAAATTTTGGTCTGGATGGTCCCACTATATCATATAGCTGCCATACAAACGACCTATATAAAAACAAGTCTTTGTATGGAAAACTTGTTTGTTCTCCAAGCTATCGCAACCGAATTCAACATTTATTTATTTGACATAGCCATACATGCGTTGAGAAAGTTTGGTTCGTATCGGACCACTATATCACATAGCTGCCATACAAACGACCGTTATGAAAACAAGTCTTTGTATGGAAAACTTTTTTGTTCTCCAAGCCATCGCAACCGAATTAAACATTTTTTCATTTCACATAGCCATACATGAGTTGAGAAAGTTTGGTCCGGATCAGCCTAATTTATCATATAGGTGCCATACAAGCTACCGATATGAAAACTTTTTTGTTCTCCAAGCTATTGCAACCGAATTAAACATTTCTTCAATTGACATAGATATACATGGTTTTTTTAAAGTTTGGTCCGGATCGTACCACTATATCATATAGCTGCCATACAAACGACTGATATGAAAACTTTTTTTTTCTCCAATCCGTCGCAACCGAATTAAACATTTATTCATTTGACATAGCCATACATGAGTTGTGAAAGTTTGGTCCGGATCGGCCCAATATATCACATAGCTGCCATACAAACGACCGATATGAAGACAAGTCTTTGTATGGAAAACTTGTTTGTTCTCCAAGCTATCGCAATAGATATACATGGTTTTTTTAAAGTTTGGTCCGGATCGTACCACTATATCATATAGCTGCCATACAAACGACTGATATGAAAACTTTTTTTTTCTCCAATCCGTCGCAACCGAATTAAACATTTATTCATTTGACATAGCCATACATGAGTTGTGAAAGTTTGGTCCGGATCAGCCCAATATATCACATAGCTGCCATACAAACGACCGATATGAAGACAAGTCTTTGTATGGAAAACTTGTTTGTTCTCCAAGCTATCGCAACCGAATTCAACATATTCATTTGACATAGCCATACATGATTTTTTAAAGTTTGGTCCGGATCGTCCCACTCTATCATATAGGTGCCATAGAAACGACCGATATGAAAACAAGTCTTTGTATGGAAAACCTTTTTACATTTCTAAGCTATCGCCATCGAATTAAACATTTAATCATTTGCATAAGTTGTGAAATTTTGGTCTGGATGGTCCCACTATATCATATAGCTGCCATACAAACGACCTATATAAAAACAAGTCTTTGTATGGAAAACTTTTTTGTTTTCCAAGCTATTGCAACCGAATTCAACATATTCATTTGACATAGCCATACCTGATTTTTTAAAGTTTGGTCCGGATCGTCCCACTCTATCATATAGGTGCCATAGAAACGACCGATATGAAAACAAGTCTTTGTATGGAAAACCTTTTTGTTTACCAAGCTATTGCATCCGAATTTAACATTTATTATTTGACTTAACCATACACGATTTGCGAAAGTTTGGTCCGGATCGGCAAACTATATCATATAGGTGCCATACAAACGACCGATATGAAAACAAGTCTTTGTATGGAAAACTTTTTTGTTCTCCAAGACATCGCAACCGAATTAAACATTTTTTCATTTGACATAGCCATACATGAGTTGAGAAAGTTTGGTCCGGATCGGCCCCATATATCATACAGGTGCCATACAAACGACCGATATGAACACAAGTCTTTGTATGGTAAATTTTTTTGTTTACGAAGCTATTGCAACCGAATTAAACATTTATTTATTTAACATAAACATACAAGATTTGCGAAAGTTTGGTCCGGATCGGCAAACTATATTATATAGGTGCCATACAATCGACCGATATGATAAAAGTCATGTATGGAAAACTTTTTTGTCTTCCAAGCTATCGCATTCGAATTCAAAATTTATTTATTTGACATAACCATACACGATTTGCGAAAGTTTGGTCCGGATCGGCGAACTATATCATATAGGTACCATACAAACGACCTATTTGAAAACAAGTCTTTGTATGGATAACTTTTTTGTTCTCCAAGCTATCGCAACTGAATGAAACATTTATTCATTTGACATAGCCATACATGAGTTGTAAAAGTTTGGTCCCGATCGGACTACTATATCATATAGCTTCCATACAAACGATCAATTTGATTTTAAATCTTTGTATTGAAAACTTTTTTTTTTGCCAAACTATTGCAACAGAATTCAACATATTCATTTGACATAGCCATACATGATTTTTTAAAGTTTGGTCCGGATCGGACCACGAAATCACATAACTGCCATACAATCGACCGATATGAAAACAAGTCTTTGTATGGAAAACTTTTTTGTTCTCCAAGCTATCGCAACCGAATTAAACGTTTATTCATTTGACATAGCCATGCATGCATTTTTTTAAAGTTTGGTCCGGATCGAACCACTATATCATATAGCTGCCATACAAACGACCGATATGAAAACAAGTCTTTGTATGGAAAACTTTTTTGTTTACCAAGCTTTTGCAACCGAATTAAAAAATTATTTATTTAACATAAACGTACACGATTTGCGAAAGTTTGGTCCGGATCGGCAAACTATATTATATAGGAGCCATACAAACGACCGATATGAAAACAAGTCTTTGTATGGAAAACTTTTTACATTTCCAAGCTATCGCAACCGAATGAAACATTTAATCATTTGCCATAGCCGTACATGAGTTGTAAAAGTTTGGTCCCGATCGGACCACTATATCATATAGCTTCCATACAAACGATCAATTAGATTTTAAGTCTTTGTATTGAAAACTTTTTTTTTCCAAGCTATTGCAACCGAATTCAACATATTCATTTGACATAGAGTCATGTATACCCTTACATACCCTCTTATTAGATTAAGTTATGTTAGAATACACATGGCGCTAAGCTTTTTGTCTGAGCTTAGCTTTATTTTTAGTCAGTAGATAAGAAGACCTCGATCTGTACACATCATTGAATAAACCCTCAATTTGTTAAGCGAAACCTTTCGTTTTGTTTTAACCCCTCTTTAATCGACAAAGAAGTCGATGGGTGCTTAACTGAGGAGTTCAACCTTCAACCTACAGACGACAACGAAGTCGTTTCTGGAGGCAACGATCTTTTGGACACAACGGTCTCTGCTCGGAAGGCCCTATCAACCTTCCACATAACTGGCGACGAGGATCAACACAGAAAAAATAAGGAAACCAGCCATACGTCAAGAAATTCAATCGGAACCACAGTAAGCTGTTCTTATGTAATTTAAGTCCGGAAATCTTCAATACGTTAACCAATGCACGTGGCCGAGTATAAAGAGGAACATAAAACATAACTGGAAAGCTTTGGAACACCTGCATGTACGGAGTGACGAAACCCAACCTGGAGAAGAAGAACTTAAGCTGATAAAATTTTTTTTTCTTCGACAAAGCTCTTTATACTAGCTAAGATAAGAAACTAAAAGCTAACTATTAATACTTGCGAACCTCGAGAGAAAACAAAGAAATCTAAAATGAACGAAAATAGCTTAGCCGCATTTAACTCAACAATGAACTGCATCAAGTTAATACAAAATTTTGATGGTACTGATACAAATCAATTGCCAGATTTAATTACACAAATAGAAAATATCCTTCCTTCTTTTGATGTTTTCGACACGAATACAAAAAATATTTTGTTTGGCTTTATAAAAAATAAATTTGTGGGATTATGCAGGCCAGTGATTCATAGGCATGGAAATATGACAGAGTGGGAAAGTTTTAAACGTGTAATTCTGAAAAATTTCGGGGAAAAAGAAACAAGCGATGTCTTAATGGATATGTTAAAATTGTGTCGAGTGGAATCAACTATAGAAGAATATTATAACAAAATTAATGAAATTTCGAATAGGGTACACAACCGGATACTGATCCATGACGACAAAACATACACCACATTAGAAGTGAACCGAATTGCACTCCGCGTTTTTAGAGACAACTTGCCTGAACCTACAAAAACGTTAATATTCGCGAGAAACCCAAATTCCGTAGAGGATGCCTATAAAATCATTGAAGATGCTCGGCATCAAAGCTACACATTATACGGACCAATTCGAAGAAATAATAGGTACAATAAACCCAACTTCAGAACCAATTTCAGTAATGATAATAGAAATGTAAACGAACCAGTCGTTACAGAAAGAAGCCTTGATGAAGCCAATAGGTTTCAACAAAATAATGTTGAACAACAAGAAAATTCAAGAACTGAAGGTACACCTAGGGTAAATAATAGAAGGCAGGGATATCAATATCAATCGAATAATAGCTCAACTTCTAATTCTGCTCGAGTCTCAACAAATAGTCGAAATGTGCAAAGCTCTGAGCAAAGCAGGCGTAGTTTCGAGCCAATGGATATTAATCAATCAAGTGTAAATTTTCAGATAGAGGATCAAGACGAATACCATATATAGAAGTTCAAGGTAAAAAGAGGCCATTATTATTTATTATTGACACTGGAGCAGAATTCAGTGTAATAAATGATAATTTGTGTCACCCGAAGTGGAAAACAGACATTGACATAGAAGTAAAAGCAATGGGAAACAAAATTAAAATAGGAAAATTATGCAGGTTTCCATGTTTTCAAGAATTTGAAGCTGAAGGTTATATTTGTGAATTTCTAGAGTATAATTTTCACAACTATTTCGATGGGCTAATTGGCTGTAACATACTTAATGACTTGCATGCAGTCATCGATTACTCAAACAAAAAGATTCAACTCAATAATGTTTATTTAGATCTTTTAGTTCAGGAAAACCACTTGGATCTTGGCATACATAACTTAATTCCAATGAACTTAATTTGTCCACAGGCCAGATCCTCAATAAATGAGCTTATACAAAAATTCGAACATATTTTTTACAAAGAAGGCCAAGACCTAAGTTTCACAAGTGAAATCAAACACAGGATTATTACAAAGAATGATCTTCCCATTTATTCGAAAACATACAAATACCCAGAAATTCACAAAGACGAAGTTAACCGGCAAATAGCAGAAATGTTAGATCAAGGAATTATAAGACACTCTAAAAGCCCATATAATAGTCCTTTGTGGGTTGTTCAGAAAAAAATGGACCAGTCCAATAAGCAAAAGTGGCGGCTCGTCGTAGACTACCGTAAACTTAATAAGGAAACCATTGAAGATCGATTCCCGATCCCAAATATAGACGAGATTTTCGACAAATTGGGCGACTGTAAAATTTTTTCAACTTTAGACCTTGCAAAAGGTTTCTATCAGATAGAAATGGACAACAAAGATGTGCACAAAACAGCCTTTTCAACAACCAGTGGCCATTACGAGTTCCTTCGTATGCCTTTCGGACTACGGAACGCACCTTCAACATTTCAAAGGCTAATGAATAATATCCTTAGCCCCTATACCGGACAATTTTGCATTGTTTACATGGATGACATCCTTATATTTTCTAAGAATATAGGGGAACACGTCAATCATTTAAGCTGTATCTTCAGCTGTCTATCTAAGGCAAATTTAAAACTCCAATCAGACAAATGCGAGTTTGCCAGAGAGGAGATTGAATTTCTCGGACATACCATTAATTCAGAAGGTCTAAAGCCAAGTCAGAAGAAAATTGACGCAATTTGTAAGATAAATTTACCGACAAACCAGAAACAAATTAAAAGTTTTCTAGGCATCACAGGTTATTTGAGGCGCTACATAAAAGACTACTCCAAAATTGCCCAGCCCTTAATAAAATACTTAAAGAAAAATTCTAAAATAAACACACATGATCAAGAATACGTAGAAGCTTTTCAAAAACTAAAAATCCTAATAACAAGCGATCCGATAGTCGTTTACCCAGATTTTAACAAACAATTCACGATAGTTACAGACGCAAGTAACTATGCATTAGGCGCCGTGCTCATGCAAGATAATAAAGTAATTTCTTATGCTAGTCGTTCTCTTAAAAATCATGAACTTAATTACAGTACAATAGAAAAAGAGCTTCTTGCAATCTATTGGTCAACAAAATTCTTTAAATATTATATTTATGGAAGAAAGTTTATAATTAAAACCGACCATAGACCCCTAGTTTGGCTTAATAATCTAAAGGAACCCAACCTAAAGTTACAACGTTGGAAAGTGCAATTAAACGAGTTTGATTTTGACATAACATTTATAAAAGGTAAAGAAAACGCTTTAGCAGACGGACTTAGCAGAATTGTCAAAGCATCAACAGAAGAGTATGATAAAAATGCCCAAACAAATATAGAAATTAATAACTTAGATATATTTATGCTAGAGAACACTAACACATTACCGGAAGTTACGCCTAAGACAAAAATTATAAATGAAGATTTCTCGAAAGATCTAATTCATATATTTGCCAACGATATTGACGATTTGGAAACTATTCACAGTGCGGACTCAGACGATCTTAATTTTATTAGTATTACAACTAATTGTCTAAACGTTTTTAAAATCCAAATACAAATAATAGAAGCGGAAAGCGATTTAAGTACCTTCAAAATTTTGCATAACAAGAAAATACGACATATCTTTAAATCAAGCGGAAATCAGGAAAATATGCTTAAGTTCATGCAAGAGAAACTGCCAGAAAAAGGCTTAGTTGTAATATTTTGTGAAAATTTAAGTTTATTTGTAAAATTTCAAGAAATTTATAGGCAGTATTTTTCAAGTAATAAAAATTTAAGAATTCTAAAGTCAGGTACATTGTTAGAAGACATAAATGATAAAGAAAAACTCCTGAAGATTATCGAAAACGAACACATAAAGAATAATCACAGAGGCATTAACGAAATTTTTATATCTATAAGAGAAAAATACTATTATCCAAAAATGCAAAAGTTTATTCAAAATTATATTAACAATTGTAAAATTTGTAATTTAGCCAAATATGATAGACAACCTATAAAATATAATTTTAATATTACAGAAACGCCAGATAAAATAAACGATATAATTCACATAGACATCTGGTATCCTAAAAGAAACATTATGTACGTTACATCAATTGACAAAATGTCTAAATATGCCACTGCTCAACATATTAAAGACAGATCTTGGATTTCTTTGCTTAACGCAATCAAATTAAGAATTCAATACTTAGGAAAGCCGAAAAAGATTGTAACTGATAACGAATTCGATATTGTCGTAATTAAGCAATTTCTCCTCGAAAATAACATAGATATACACTTTACAACTCCTTATAAGAAAACTGGAAACTCTGATGTGGAAAGATTGCACTTAACCCTAAATGAACATATGCGATTGTATAATGCTGATCCAAACAATTTTGACACTATTCAAGAAAATGTTTATAAAGCAATTGTTTGCTATAATAACACAATTCATTCAACCACAAATATTAGACCGATAGATTTATTTAATAATATACTTTGTCACGAAGACATCTCTAAACTATCCGAAAAGCTAGTAAGAAACAAACAAACTTTAAATGCAAAACAGGATAACATAAACGAGTCAAACTTCTCAAATATATTTGTAAAAAATAATCAAGTAGGAAAATCAAATCCAAAATATAAAGAAATAAGTAATTACACTCAATACGGTAACTACTTGATTAATAATAAAGACAATAAACGAAAAATCTATAAGGATCAGGTGAAACGGAAATATAAATATCAAAATGAAGATTGTGAAACCTAACATTTCTGTACTCCTATTATTTACATATGTATTACTTAATGAAATAATTTCAACCACATACTTGAAACTTACGCTGGGGGAGTCATGTATACCCTTACATACCCTCTTATTAGATTAAGTTATGTTAGAATACACATGGCGCTAAGCTTTTTGTCTGAGCTTAGCTTTATTTTTAGTCAGTAGATAAGAAGACCTCGATCTGTACACATCATTGAATAAACCCTCAATTTGTTAAGCGAAACCTTTCGTTTTGTTTTAACCCCTCTTTAATCGACAAAGAAGTCGATGGGTGCTTAACTGAGGAGTTCAACCTTCAACCTACAGACGACAACGAAGTCGTTTCTGGAGGCAACGATCTTTTGGACACAACGGTCTCTGCTCGGAAGGCCCTATCAACCTTCCACATAACTATAGCCATACATGATTTTTTAAAGTTTGGTCCGGATCGTCCCACTCTATCATATAGGTGCCATAGAAACGACCGATATGAAAACAAGTCTTTGTATGGAAAACTTTTTTTGTTATCCAAGCTATCGCAACTGAATTAAGCATTTAATCATTTGACATAGCCATACATGAGTTGCGAAAGTTTGGTTCGGATCGGACCACTATATCATAAAGCTGCCATACAAACGATCAATCAGTTTTTAAGTCTTTGTATGGAAAACTTTTTTGTTCTCCAAGCCATCGCAACCGAATTAAACATTTTTTCATTTCACATAGCCATACATGAGTTGAGAAAGTTTGGTCCGGATCAGCCTAATTTATCATATAGGTGCCATACAAGCTACCGATATGAAAACTTTTTTGTTCTCCAAGCTATTGCAACCGAATTAAACATTTCTTCAATTGACATAGATATACATGGTTTTTTTAAAGTTTGGTCCGGATCGTACCACTATATCATATAGCTGCCATACAAACGACTGATATGAAAACTTTTTTTTTTCTCCAATCCGTCGCAACCGAATTAAACATTTATTCATTTGACATAGCCATACATGAGTTGTGAAAGTTTGGTCCGGATCGGCCCAATATATCACATAGCTGCCATACAAACGACCGATATGAAGACAAGTCTTTGTATGGAAAACTTGTTTGTTCTCCAAGCTATCGCAACCGAATTCAACATATTCATTTGACATAGCCATACATGATTTTTTAATGTTTGGTCCGGATCGTCCCACTCTATCATATAGGTGCCATAGAAACGACCGATATGAAAACAAGTCTTTGTATGGAAAACCTTTTTACATTTCTAAGCTATCGCCATCGAATTAAACATTTAATCATTTGCATAAGTTGTGAAATTTTGGTCTGGATGGTCCCACTATATCATATAGCTGCCATACAAACGACCTATATAAAAACAAGTCTTTGTATGGAAAACTTGTTTGTTCTCCAAGCTATCGCAACCGAACTCAACATTTATTTATTTGACATAGCCATACATGAGTTGAGAAAGTTTGGTTCGCATCGGACCACTATATCACATAGCTGCCATACAAACGACCGTTATGAAAACAAGTCTTTGTATGGAAAACTTTTTTGTTCTCCAAGCCATCGCAACCGAATTAAACATTTTTTCATTTCACATAGCCATACATGAGTTGAGAAAGTTTGGTCCGGATCAGCCTAATTTATCATATAGGTGCCATACAAGCTACCGATATGAAAACTTTTTTGTTCTCCAAGCTATTGCAACCGAATTAAACATTTCTTCAATTGACATAGATATACATGGTTTTTTTAAAGTTTGGTCCGGATCGTACCACTATATCATATAGCTGCCATACAAACGACTGATATGAAAACTTTTTTTTTTCTCCAATCCGTCGCAACCGAATTAAACATTTATTCATTTGACATAGCCATACATGAGTTGTGAAAGTTTGGTCCGGATCGGCCCAATATATCACATAGCTGCCATACAAACGACCGATATGAAGACAAGTCTTTGTATGGAAAACTTGTTTGTTCTCCAAGCTATCGCAATAGATATACATGGTTTTTTTAAAGTTTGGTCCGGATCGTACCACTATATCATATAGCTGCCATACAAACGACTGATATGAAAACTTTTTTTTTTCTCCAATCCGTCGCAACCGAATTAAACATTTATTCATTTGACATAGCCATACATGAGTTGTGAAAGTTTGGTCCGGATCGGCCCAATATATCACATAGCTGCCATACAAACGACCGATATGAAGACAAGTCTTTGTATGGAAAACTTGTTTGTTCTCCAAGCTATCGCAACCGAATTCAACATATTCATTTGACATAGCCATACATGATTTTTTAAAGTTTGGTCCGGATCGTCCCACTCTATCATATAGGTGCCATAGAAACGACCGATATGAAAACAAGTCTTTGTATGGAAAACCTTTTTACATTTCTAAGCTATCGCCATCGAATTAAACATTTAATCATTTGCATAAGTTGTGAAATTTTGGTCTGGATGGTCCCACTATATCATATAGCTGCCATACAAACGACCTATATAAAAACAAGTCTTTGTATGGAAAACTTTTTTGTTTTCCAAGCTATTGCAACCGAATTCAACATATTCATTTGACATAGCCATACCTGATTTTTTAAAGTTTGGTCCGGATCGTCCCACTCTATCATATAGGTGCCATAGAAACGACCGATATGAAAACAAGTCTTTGTATGGAAAACCTTTTTGTTTACCAAGCTATTGCAACCGAATTTAACATTTATTATTTGACTTAACCATACACGATTTGCGAAAGTTTGGTCCGGATCGGCAAACTATATCATATAGGTGCCATACAAACGACCGATATGAAAACAAGTCTTTGTATGGAAAACTTTTTTGTTCTCCAAGACATCGCAACCGAATTAAACATTTTTTCATTTGACATAGCCATACATGAGTTGAGAAAGTTTGGTCCGGATCGGCCCCATATATCATACAGGTGCCATACAAACGACCGATATGAACAGAAGTCTTTGTATGGTAAATTTTTTTGTTTACGAAGCTATTGCAACCGAATTAAACATTTATTTATTTAACATAAACATACAAGATTTGCGAAAGTTTGGTCCGGATCGGCAAACTATATTATATAGGTGCCATACAATCGACCGATATGATAAAAGTCTTGTATGGAAAACTTTTTTGTCTTCCAAGCTATCGCATTCGAATTCAAAATTTATTTATTTGACATAACCATACACGATTTGCGAAAGTTTGGTCCGGATCGGCGAACTATATCATATAGGTGCCATACAAACGACCTATATGAAAACAAGTCTTTGTATGGAAAACTTTTTTGTTTACCAAGCTTTTGCAACCGAATTAAAAAATTATTTATTTAACATAAACGTACACGATTTGCGAAAGTTTGGTCCGGATCGGCAAACTATATTATATAGGAGCCATACAAACGACCGATATGAAAACAAGTCTTTGTATGGAAAACTTTTTACATTTCCAAGCTATCGCAACCGAATGAAACATTTAATCATTTGCCATAGCCGTACATGAGTTGTAAAAGTTTGGTCCCGATCGGACCACTATATCATATAGCTTCCATACAAACGATCAATTAGATTTTAAGTCTTTGTATTGAAAACTTTTTTTTTCCAAGCTATTGCAACCGAATTCAACATATTCATTTGACATAGCCATACATGATTTTTTAAAGTTTGGTCCCGATCGGACCACGAAATCACATAGCTGCCATACAAACGACCTATATGAAAACAAGTCTTTGTATGGATAACTTTTTTGTTCTCCAAGCTATCGCAACTGAATGAAACATTTATTCATTTGACATAGCCATACATGAGTTGTAAAAGTTTGGTCCCGATCGGACTACTATATCATATAGCTTCCATACAAACGATCAATTTGATTTTAAATCTTTGTATTGAAAACTTTTTTTTTTGCCAAACTATTGCAACAGAATTCAACATATTCATTTGACATAGCCATACATGATTTTTTAAAGTTTGGTCCGGATCGGACCACGAAATCACATAACTGCCATACAATCGACCGATATGAAAACAAGTCTTTGTATGGAAAACTTTTTTGTTCTCCAAGCTATCGCAACCGAATTAAACGTTTATTCATTTGACATAGCCATGCATGCATTTTTTTAAAGTTTGGTCCGGATCGAACCACTACATCATATAGCTGCCATACAAACGACCGATATGAAAACAAGTCATTGTATGGAAAACTTTTTTGTTTACCAAGCTTTTGCAACCGAATTAAAAAATTATTTATTTAACATAAACGTACACGATTTGCGAAAGTTTGGTCCGGATCGGCAAACTATATTATATAGGAGCCATACAAACGACCGATATGAAAACAAGTCTTTGTATGGAAAACTTTTTACATTTCCAAGCTATCGCAACCGAATGAAACATTTAATCATTTGCCATAGCCGTACATGAGTTGTAAAAGTTTGGTCCCGATCGGACCACTATATCATATAGCTTCCATACAAACGATCAATTAGATTTTAAGTCTTTGTATTGAAAACTTTTTTTTTCCAAGCTATTGCAACCGAATTCAACATATTCATTTGACATAGCCATACATGATTTTTTAAAGTTTGGTCCCGATCGGACCACGAAATCACATAGCTGCCATACAAACGACCTATATGAAAACAAGTCTTTGTATGGATAACTTTTTTGTTCTCCAAGCTATCGCAACTGAATGAAACATTTATTCATTTGACATAGCCATACATGAGTTGTAAAAGTTTGGTCCCGATCGGACCACTATATCATATAGCTTCCATACAAACGATCAATTAGATTTTAAGTCTTTGTATTGAAAACTTTTTTTTTCCAAGCTATTGCAACCGAATTCAACATATTCATTTGACATAGCCATACATGATTATTTAAAGTTTGGTCCGGATCGGACCACTATATCATATAGCTGCCATACAAACGACCGATATGAAAACAAGTCTTTGTATGGAAAACTTTTTTGTTTTCCAAGCTATTGCAACCGAATTCAACATATTCATTTGACATAGCCATACATGATTTGCGAAAGTTTGGTTCGTATCGGACCACTATATCACATAGCTGCCATACAAACGACCGATATGAAAACAAGTCTTTGTATGGAAAACTTTTTTGTTTTCCAAGCTATTGCAACCGAATTCAACATATTCATTTGACATAGCCATACATGATTTTTTAAAGTTTGGTCCGGATCGGACCACGAAATCACATAACTGCCATACAAACGACCGATATGAAAACTTTTTTTTTTCTCCAAGCCGTCGCAACCGAATTAACCATTTATTTATTTGACATAACCATACATGAGTTGTGAAAGTTTGGTCCGGATCGGCCCAATATATCACATAGCTGCCATACAAACGACCGATATGAAAACAAGTCTTTGTATGGAAAACTTTTTTGTTTTCCAAGCTATTGCAACCGAATTCAACATATTCGTTTGACATAGCCATACATGATTTTTTAAAGTTTGGTCCGGATCGGACCACTATATCATATAGCTGCCATACAAACGACCGATATGAAAACAAGTATTTGTATGGAAAACTTTTTTGTGCTCCAAGGTATTTGACATTTGACATTTGACATAACCATACATGATTTTTTAAAGTTTGGTCCGGATCGGACCACTATATCATATAGCTGCCATACAAACGACCGATATGAAAACAAGACTTAGTGTGGAAAACTTGTTTGTTCTCCAAGCCATCGCAACCGAATTAAGCATTTATTCAGATGACATAGTCATACATGATTTTTTAAAGTTTGGTCCGGATCGGCCTACTACATCATATAGCTGCCATACAAACGACCGATATGAAAACAAGACTTAGTGTGGAAAACTTGTTTGTTCTCCAAGCCATCTCAAACGAATTAAACATTTTTATACCCTTGAAAAAGGGTATTATAATTTTGTCCAGAAATGTGTAACGCATTAAAGGCAGCATCTCCGACCCCACAAAGTATATATAATCCTGATCAGCATCAACAGCCGAGTCGCTATGGCAATGTCCGTCTGTCCGTCTGTTTCTATGCAAAAAATAGACAGTAGTTTTAAAGCTAGCGTTTTGAAATTTTTACCAGATTATTATTTTTGTTGCACGCACATGAAGTTTAAGAATCGGTCGGATCGGACCACTATATCATATAGCTGCCATACAAACGACCGATATGAAAACAAGACTTAGTGTGGAAAACTTTTTTGTTTTCCAAGCTATTGCAACCGAATTCAACATATTCATTTGACATAGCCATACATGAGTTTTTAAAGTTTGGTTCGGAGCGGACCACTATATCATATAGCTGCCATACAAACGACCGATATGAAAACAAGTCTTTGTATGGAAAACTTTTTTGTTTTCCAAGCTATTGTAACTGAATTAAACATTTATTCATTTGACATAGCCCTTCATGATTTTTCAAAGTTTGGTCTGGATCGGACCACTATATCATATAGCTGCCATACAAACGATAAATCAGATTTCAAGTCTTTGTATGGAAAACTTTTTTGTTTTCCAAGCTATTGCAACCGAATTAAGCCTTTGTTCATTTGACATAGCCATACATGATTTTTTAAAGTTTGGTTCGGATCGGACCACTATATCATATAGCTGCCATACAAACGACCGATATGAAAACAAGTCTTTGTATGGAAAACTTTTTTCATTTCCAAGCTATAGCAACCGAATTCAACATTTATTCATTTGACATAGCCATACATTTTTATACCCTTGAAAAATGGTATTATAATTTTGTCCAGAAATGTGTAACGCATTAAAGGAAGCATCTTTGACCCCACAAAGTATATATATTCTTGATCAGCATCAACAGCCGAGTCGATATAGCCATGTCCGTCTGTCCGTCTGACCGTCTGTCCGTCTGTTTCTATGCAAAAAATAGACAGTAGTTTTAAAGTTAGCGTTTTGAAATTTTTACCAGAGAATTAATTTTGTTGCACGCAGATCAAGTTTAAGAATCGGTCGGATCGGACCACTATATCATATAGCTGCCATACAATCGACCGATATGAAAACTAATCTTTGTATGGAACACTTTTTTGTTTTCCAACCTATTGCAACCGAATTCAAAATTTATTTATTTGACATAGCCATACATGATTTGTGAAAGTTTGGTTCGGATCGGACCACTATATCATATAGCTGTCATACAAACGACCGATATGAAAACAAGTCTTCGTATGGAAAACTTTTTTGTTTTCAAGGGTATACCATCTTCGGCAAGCCGAAGATAACTTTTTTCACTTGTTTTTTCTCTAAATTTCTTTGGAAAATTTGGAACCACGAACGGTGCTATATGTTGAACAATTTGAACATGTTGCAGTTTCAGAGGTTTTCCCACTGAACAGTTAAAACACCTCCGTGTTTGATGATTCAAGCTCAGCTAAATATTAGCGCAACATCGAAAATCTGAAATGTTGCCATTCGCCATGATCCTCATATTTTATGACTGCACACATTACCAGAAGCAAAGCATCTCTACCAAGGGAGAAATTGATTGACATCCTGGAAATGCGTGCAAAGTTGATTCTTTAACAACTCTCTTTCATGTTTCAAAGGCAAAGATCAGGAAAAAGGATCATCCGGATTTTATTTTGTTTTTCTGTATGTCTGGTGTATAGATACAATTTGGCAAATTACTTCTGGAATTACATATTCCTACTAAGATGCAAAGAAGCTTACATAAAATAATAATTTCGTATAATAATAATTTCGATTAATTGTTAGAAAGCTTTGAAAACGAACTTTTTATTATTTGTTGACTATATAGTTCACGTACTAATTTCATGTTTGTTGAAATCTTTATAGATGGTTCAATTGGCATTTAGAGGAGCTTAAAAAGAAAGATTTCATTTTTTTAATTATTTTTTCAGCCATCGAGATTGTTCATATAACGTTTTAATCCCTAAAGTGTGGCCAAAATCCATCCTTTATGATTACCTGGTGCACATACAATTAATACACCTAACTTTGTACAAAAAAAATGCTCTAAAACACATGCAGCAAAGTAATGAATAATACATGTATGGGCTTATAAAACAGTTACGAACACATTAGGTGATAAATTAATAATTATATGACTAAAAAAAACATTAACATTAAATCAACAAGATTAAGGCAAGGACCCCATACTACCCTGTTTCCAAAAATAATTGAACAATCAACAAATTAAAAACAAATTATTGATGATTTATGTTGCTAGTAATGTTGGCCCAGTATTGGTTCCACGGTGGCCATGTTTTAAAACCTGAGATTAATTTTTTAAATAAAAGTTATAGTTTCTAAAAAGCTTTGCTAAAATTTTCTCAGCGATTTTTAAACATGCGGTATATACCTGTACAATATATAACCATTTATTCAAATCTTAAAAAATAACTTTTCTTTCTTTGACCACTGTTTCTAGCTAATTGTATTTGTCTATATTTTCATTTTGTACTTTAAACAATGTACTTGAGGAAAAGTTTTATTAATTTGGCGTTGTAAGAGCACGAACGCCACTCGTGGGGAGTTGAATTGGTTTGCTTTTTATACCATTGAAAAAGGGTATTATAATTTTGTCCAGAAATGTGTAACGCATTAAAGGAAGCATCTCCGACCCCACAAAGTATATATATTCTTGATCAGCATCAACAGCCGAGTCGATATAGCCATGTCCGTCTGTCCGTCTATCCGTCTGTCCGTCTGTTTCTATGCAAAAAATAGACAGTAGTTTTAAAGCTAGCGTTTTGAAATTTTCACCAGATCATTATTTTTGTTGCACGCAGATCAAGTTTAAGAATCGGTCGGATCGGACCACTATATCATATAGCTGCCATACAAACGACCGATATGAAAACAAGTCTTTGTATGGGAAACTTTTTTGTTTTCCAAGCCATTGCAACTGAATTCAACATTTATTAGTTTGACATAGCCATACATGATTTTTGAAAGTTTGATCTGAATCGGATTACTATATCACATAGCTGCCATACAAACGACCGATATGAAAACAAGTCTTTGTATAAAAAATTTTTTTGTTTTCTAACCTATTGCAACCGAATTCAACATTTAATCATTTGATATAGGCATACACGATTTGTGAAAGTTTTGTCCGGATCGGACCACTACGTCATATAGCTGCCATACAAACGACCGATATGAAAACAAGTCTTTGTATGGAAAACTTTTTTGTTTTCCAAGCCATTGCAACTGAATTCAACATTTATTAGTTTGACATAGCCATACATGATTTTTGAAAGTTTGATCCGAATCGGATTACTATATCACATAGCTGCCATACAAACGACCGATATGAAAACAAGTCTTTGTATAAAAAATTTTTTTGTTTTCTAACCTATTGCAACCGAATTCAACATTTAATCATTTGATATAGGCATACACGATTTGTGAAAGTTTTGTCCGGATCGGACCACTATATCATATAGCTGCCATAAAAACGACCGATAAGAAAACAAGTCTTAGTATGGAAAACTTTTTTGGTGTCAGGGGTATACCATCTTCGGCAAGCCGAAGATAACTTTTCTCACTTGTTTTTGCTTCCTATTGTCAAGGTAAAGCAAGAAAAGCTTTCGTGGCATTACTGTACCCCCCTGTAGGGTTTTACCCTGGCCCTTGACCAGGTGAAAATACAATAGAATATATATCTCAAAAGAAACCTAATTTTTGACAGTGGTTGTGAAATATAGCCTTGAAGACGGGTTGACCAGCTCCCAAAAGGTTTGCGTAACCGAAAACCGACATAGCTCTGCGTATGTTACCATGCATAGCTCCCCTCCTCGTCAGCTCACACTAACAAATCACTAACCGCCAGGATTTCATTCCTATAGTAAGTTAAAAACTAACGCAAAACCAAAACTATAATATAATCTGGAAGGAATCCTTGGTGAATCCAGAACGTTAGACACTACCCTGACTGGAGACCGGCGCAGTCTCTTTCAAACCAAATGATGCTTCTAGTTTTACTGAAAGTAGGGTGAATAAAATTACACCCTTTAAAAGGGTATTATAATTTTGTCCAGAAATGTATAACGCATTAAAGAAAGCATCTCCGACCTCACAAAGTATATATATTTGTGATCAGCATCAACAGCTGAGTCGATATAGCCATGTCAGTCTGTCCGTCTGTTTCTATGCAAAAAATAGACAGTTGTTTTAAAGCTAGAGTTTTGAAATTTTTACCAGATCATTATTTTTGTTGCACGCAGATCAAGTTTACGAATCGGTCGGATCGGACCACTATATCATATAGCTGCAATACCAACGACCGATTTGAAAACAAGTCTTTGTATGGAAAACTTTTTTGTTCTCCAAGCTATTGCAACCGAATTCAACATTTATTCATTTGACAAAGCCATACACGATTTACAAAAGTTTGATCCGGATCGGATTACTATATCATATAGCTGCCATACAAGCGACCGATATGAAAACAAGTCTTTGTTTGGAAAACTTTTTTGTTTTCCAAGCTATTGCAACCGAATTAAATAGGTTATTCATTTGACATAGCCATACATAATTTTTTAAAGTTTGGTCCGGATCGGGTCCCTATATCATATAGGTGCCATACAAACGATCAATCAGATTTCAAGTCTTTGTATGGAAACCTTTTTCGTTCTCCAAGCTATTGCAACCGAATTAAAAAGTTATTCATTTGACATAGCCATACATAATTTTTTAAAGTTTGATCCGGATCGGATCACTATATCATATAGCTGCCAACCAAACGACCGATAAGAAAACAAGTCTTTGTATGGGATACTTTTTTGTTTTCCAAGCTATTGCAACCGAAATCAACATATTCATTTGACACAGCCATACATGAGTTGTAAAAGTTTGATCCGGATCGGACCACTATATCATATAGCTTCGATACAAGCGACCGCTATGAAAACGAGTCTTTGTATGGAAAACTTTTTTGTTTTACAAGCTATCGCAACCAAAATCAACTCTTATCCATTTGACATAGCCATACATGATTTTTAAAAGTTCAATCCAGATCGGACCATTATATCATATAGCTGTCATACAAACGACCGATATGAAAACAAGTCTTTGTATGGAAAACTTTTTTGATTACTAAGCTATTGCATCTGAATTCAAAATTTATTTATTTAACATAAGCATACGCGATTTGCGAAAGTTTGGTTTGGATCGGCAAACTATATAATAGGTGCCATACAAACGACCGATATGAAAACAAGTCTTTGTATGGAAAACTTTTTTGTTCTCAAAGCTATCGCAACCGAATTAAACATTTATTTATCTGACATAGCCAAACATGACTCTTTTAAGTTTGGTTCAGATCGGACCCCGAAATCACATAGCTGCCATACAAACGACCGATATGAAAACAAGTCATTGTATGGAAAACTTTTTTGGTTTTCCAAGCTATTGCAAAAGTATTCAACATTTTTTCATTTGACATAACCGTACATGATTTGCGAAAGTTTGGTCCGGATCGGATTACTATATCATATAGCTGCCATACAAACGACCGATATGAAAACAAGTCTTTGTATGGAAAACTTTTTTGTTCTCAAAGCTATCGCAACCGAATTAAACATTTATTTATCTGACATAGCCAAACATGACTCTTTTAAGTTTGGTTCAGATCGGACCCCGAAATCACATAGCTGCCATACAAACGACCGATATGAAAACAAGTCATTGTATGGAAAACTTTTTTGGTTTTCCAAGCTATTGCAAAAGTATTCAACATTTTTTCATTTGACATAACCGTACATGATTTGCGAAAGTTTGGTCCGGATCGGATTACTATATCATATAGCTGCCATACAAACGACCGATATGAAAACAAGTCTTTGTATGGAAAACTTTTTTGTTCTCAAAGCTATCGCAACCGAATTAAACATTTATTTATCTGACATAGCCAAACATGAGTCTTTTAAGTTTGGTTCAGATCGGACCCCGAAATCACATAGCTGCCATACAAACGACCGATATGAAAACAAGTCATTGTATGGAAAACTTTTTTGGTTTTCCAAGCTATTGCAAAAGTATTCAACATTTTTTCATTTGACATAACCGTACACGATTTGCGAAAGTTTGGTCCGTATCGGCCCACTTTATCATATAGGTGCTATACAAACGACCGATAAGAAAACAAGTCTTTGTATGGAAAACTTTTTTGTTTCGCAAGATATAGCAACTGAATTCAACATTTATTCATTTGACTCAACCGTACACGATTTGCGAAAGTTTGGTCCGGATCGGCCCACTTTATCATATAGGTGCTATACAAACGACCGATAGGAAAACAAGTCTTTGTATGGAAAACTTTTTTCTTTTGCAAGGTATCGCAACTGAATTAAACATTTATTTATTTGACATTACCATACACGATTTGCGAAAGATTGGTCTTGATCGGCAAACTATATCATATAGGTGCCATAAAAAACGACCGTTATGAAAACAAGTCTTTGTATGGAAAACTTTTTTGTTCTCCAAGCCATCGCAACCGAATTAAACATTTTTTCATTTACATAGCCATACATGAGTTGAGAAAGTTTGGTCCGGATCAGCCCACTTTATCATATAGGTGCCATACAAGCGACCGATATGAAAACTTTTTTGTTCTCCAAGTAATTGCAACCGAATTAAACATTTCTTCAATTGACATAGATATACATGATTTTTTAAAGTTTGGTCCGGATCGGACCACTATATCATATAGCTTCCATACAAACGACTGATATGAAAACTTTTTTTTTCTCCAAGCCGTCGCATCCGAATTAAACATTTATTCACTTGACATAGCCATACATGAGTTGAGAAAGTTTGGTCCGGATTGGCCCACTCTATCATATAGGTGCCATAGAAACGACCGATATGAAAACAAGTCTTTGTATGGAAAACCTTTTTGTTTACCAAGCTATTGCAACCGAATTTAACATTTATTATTTGACTTACCCATACACGATTTGCGAAAGTTTGGTCCGGATCGGCAAAACTATATCATATAGGTGCCATAAAAAACGACCGGTATGAAAACAATTCTTTGTATGGAAAACTTTTTTGTTCTCCAAGCCATCGCAACCGAATTAAACATTTTTTCATTTGACATAGCCATACATGAGTTGAGAAAGTTTGGTCCGGATTGGCCCACTTTATCATATAGGTGCCATACAAACGACCGATATGAAAACAAGTCTTTGTATGGAGAACTTTTTTGTTTATCAACTTATTGCAACCGAATTAAACATTTATTTATTTGACATAACCATACACGAATTTCAAAAGTGTGGTTCGGATCGGCAAACTATATTATAAAAGGTGCCATAGAAACAACCGAAATAAAAACAAGTCTTTGTATGGAAAACTTTTTTGTTTTAAAAGCTATAGCAACCGAATTAAACATTTGTTTATTTGACATTACCATACACGATTTGCGAAAGATTGGTCCGGATCGGCCCAATATATCACATAGCTGCCATACAAACGACCGATATGAAGACAAGTCTTTGTATGGAAAACTTGTTTGTTCTCCAAGCTATCGCAACCGAATTCAACATATTCATTTGACATAGCCATACATGATTTTTTAAAGTTTGGTCCGGATCGTCCCACTCTATCATATAGGTGCCATAGAAACGACCGATATGAAAACAAGTCTTTGTATGGAAAACCTTTTTACATTTCTAAGCTATCGCCATCGAATTAAACATTTAATCATTTGCATAAGTTGTGAAATTTTGGTCTGGATGGTCCCACTATATCATATAGCTGCCATACAAACGACCTATATAAAAATAAGTCTTTGTATGGAAAACTTGTTTGTTCTCCAAGCTATCGCAACCGAATTCAACATTTATTTATTTGACATAGCCATACATGAGTTGAGAAAGTTTGGTTCGCATCGGACCACTATATCACATAGCTGCCATACAAACGACCGTTATGAAAACAAGTCTTTGTATGGAAAACTTTTTTGTTCTCCAAGCCATCGCAACCGAATTAAACATTTTTTCATTTCACATAGCCATACATGAGTTGAGAAAGTTTGGTCCGGATCAGCCTAATTTATCATATAGGTGCCATACAAGCTACCGATATGAAAACTTTTTTGTTCTCCAAGCTATTGCAACCGAATAAAACATTTCTTCAATTGACATAGATATACATGGTTTTTTTAAAGTTTGGTCCGGATCGTACCACTATATCATATAGCTGCCATACAAACGACTGATATGAAAACTTTTTTTTTCTCCAATCCGTCGCAACCGAATTAAACATTTATTCATTTGACATAGCCATACATGAGTTGTGAAAGTTTGGTCCGGATCGGCCCAATATATCACATAGCTGCCATACAAACGACCGATATGAAGACAAGTCTTTGTATGGAAAACTTGTTTGTTCTCCAAGCTATCGCAATAGATATACATGGTTTTTTTAAAGTTTGGTCCGGATCGTACCACTATATCATATAGCTGCCATACAAACGACTGATATGAAAACTTTTTTTTTCTCCAATCCGTCGCAACCGAATTAAACATTTATTCATTTGACATAGCCATACATGAGTTGTGAAAGTTTGGTCCGGATCGGCCCAATATATCACATAGCTGCCATACAAACGACCGATATGAAGACAAGTCTTTGTATGGAAAACTTGTTTGTTCTCCAAGCTATCGCAACCGAATTCAACATATTCATTTGACATAGCCATACATGATTTTTTAAAGTTTGGTCCGGATCGTCCCACTCTATCATATAGGTGCCATAGAAACGACCGATATGAAAACAAGTCTTTGTATGGAAAACCTTTTTACATTTCTAAGCTATCGCCATCGAATTAAACATTTAATCATTTGCATAAGTTGTGAAATTTTGGTCTGGATGGTCCCACTATATCATATAGCTGCCATACAAACGACCTATATAAAAACAAGTCTTTGTATGGAAAACTTTTTTGTTTTCCAAGCTATTGCAACCGAATTCAACATATTCATTTGACATAGCCATACCTGATTTTTTAAAGTTTGGTCCGGATCGTCCCACTCTATCATATAGGTGCCATAGAAACGACCGATATGAAAACAAGTCTTTGTATGGAAAACCTTTTTGTTTACCAAGCTATTGCAACCGAATTTAACATTTATTATTTGACTTAACCATACACGATTTGCGAAAGTTTGGTCCGGATCGGCAAACTATATCATATAGGTGCCATACAAACGACCGATATGAAAACAAGTCTTTGTATGGAAAACTTTTTTGTTCTCCTAGACATCGCAACCGAATTAAACATTTTTTCATTTGACATAGCCATACATGAGTTGAGAAAGTTTGGTCCGGATCGGCCCCATATATCATACAGGTGCCATACAAACGACCGATATGAACACAAGTCTTTGTATGGTAAATTTTTTTGTTTACGAAGCTATTGCAACCGAATTAAACATTTATTTATTTAACATAAACATACAAGATTTGCGAAAGTTTGGTCCGGATCGGCAAACTATATTATATAAGTGCCATACAATCGACCGATATGATAAAAGTCTTGTATGGAAAACTTTTTTGTCTTCCAAGCTATCGCATTCGAATTCAAAATTTATTTATTTGACATAACCATACACGATTTGCGAAAGTTTGGTCCGGATCGGCGAACTATATCATATAGGTGCCATACAAACGACCTATATGAAAACAAGTCTTTGTATGGATAACTTTTTTGTTCTCCAAGCTATCGCAACTGAATGAAACATTTATTCATTTGACATAGCCATACATGAGTTGTAAAAGTTTGGTCCCGATCGGACTACTATATCATATAGCTTCCATACAAACGATCAATTTGATTTTAAATCTTTGTATTGAAAACTTTTTTTTTTGCCAAACTATTGCAACAGAATTCAACATTTTCATTTAACATAGCCATACATGATTTTTTAAAGTTTGGTCCGGATCGGACCACGAAATCACATAACTGCCATACAATCGACCGATATGAAAACAAGTCTTTGTATGGAAAACTTTTTTGTTCTCCAAGCTATCGCAACCGAATTAAACGTTTATTCATTTGACATAGCCATGCATGCATTTTTTTAAAGTTTGGTCCGGATCGAACCACTATATCATATAGCTGCCATACAAACGACCGATATGAAAACAAGTCTTTGTATGGAAAACTTTTTGTTTACCAAGCTTTTGCAACCGAATTAAAAAATTATTTATTTAACATAAACGTACACGATTTGCGAAAGTTTGGTCCGGATCGGCAAACTATATTATATAGGAGCCATACAAACGACCGATATGAAAACAAGTCTTTGTATGGAAAACTTTTTACATTTCCAAGCTATCGCAACCGAATGAAACATTTAATCATTTGCCATAGCCGTACATGAGTTGTAAAAGTTTGGTCCCGATCGGACCACTATATCATATAGCTTCCATACAAACGATCAATTAGATTTTAAGTCTTTGTATTGAAAACTTTTTTTTTCCAAGCTATTGCAACCGAATTCAACATATTCATTTGACATAGCCATACATGATTTTTTAAAGTTTGGTCCCGATCGGACCACGAAATCACATAGCTGCCATACAAACGACCTATATGAAAACAAGTCTTTGTATGGATAACTTTTTTGTTCTCCAAGCTATCGCAACTGAATGAAACATTTATTCATTTGACATAGCCATACATGAGTTGTAAAAGTTTGGTCCCGATCGGACCACTATATCATATAGCTTCCATACAAACGATCAATTAGATTTTAAGTCTTTGTATTGAAAACTTTTTTTTTTCCAAGCTATTGCAACCGAATTCAACATATTCATTTGACATAGCCATACATAATTATTTAAAGTTTGGTCCGGATCGGACCACTATATCATATAGCTGCCATACAAACGACCGATATGAAAACAAGTCTTTGTATGGAAAACTTTTTTGTTTTCCAAGCTATTGCAACCGAATTCAACATATTCATTTGACATAGCCATACATGATTTTTTAAAGTTTGGTCCGGATCGGACCACGAAATCACATAACTGCCATACAAACGACCGATATGAAAACTTTTTTTTTTCTCCAAGCCGTCGCAACCGAATTGAACATTTATTTATTTGACATAACCATACATGAGTTGTGAAAGTTTGGTCCGGATCGGCCCAATATATCACATAGCTGCCATACAAACGACCGATATGAAAACAAGTCTTTGTATGGAAAACTTTTTTGTTTTCCAAGCTATTGCAACCGAATTCAACATATTCGTTTGACATAGCCATATATGATTTTTTAAAGTTTGGTCCGGATCGGACCACTATATCATATAGCTGCCATACAAACGACCGATATGAAAACAAGTATTTGTATGGAAAACTTTTTTGTGCTCCAAGGTATTTGACATTTGACATTTGACATAACCATACATGATTTTTTAAAGTTTGGTCCGGATCGGACCACTATATCATATAGCTGCCATACAAACGACCGATATGAAAACAAGACTTAGTGTGGAAAACTTGTTTGTTCTCCAAGCCATCGCAACCGAATTAAGCATTTATTCAGATGACATAGTCATACATGATTTTTTAAAGTTTGGTCCGGATCGGCCTACTACATCATATAGCTGCCATACAAACGACCGATATGAAAACAAGACTTAGTGTGGAAAACTTGTTTGTTCTCCAAGCCATCGCAACCGAATTAAACATTTTTATACCCTTGAAAAAGGGTATTATAATTTTGTCCAGAAATGTGTAACGCATTAAAGGCAGCATCTCCGACCCCACAAAGTATATATAATCCTGATCAGCATCAACAGCCGAGTCGATATGGCAATGTCCGTCTGTCCGTCTGTTTCTATGCAAAAAATAGACAGTAGTTTTAAAGCTAGCGTTTTGAAATTTTTACCAGATTATTATTTTTGTTGCACGCACATGAAGTTTAAGAATCGGTCGGATCGGACCACTATATCATATAGCTGCCATACAAACGACCGATATGAAAACAAGACTTGGTGTGGAAAACTTTTTTGTTTTCCAAGCTATTGCAACCGAATTCAACATATTCATTTGACATAGCCATACATGAGTTTTTAAAGTTTGGTCTGGATCGGACCACTATATCATATAGCTGCCATTCAAACGATAAATCAGATTTCAAGTCTTTGTATGGAAAACTTTTTTGTTTTCCAAGCTATTGCAACCGAATTAAGCCTTTGTTCATTTGACATAGCCATACATGATTTTTTAAAGTTTGGTTCGGATCGGACCACTATATCATATAGCTGCCATACAAACGACCGATATGAAAACAAGTCTTTGTATGGAAAACTTTTTTCATTTCCAAGCTATAGCAACCGAATTCAACATTTATTCATTTGACATAGCCATACATTTTTATACCCTTGAAAAATGGTATTATAATTTTGTCCAGAAATGTGTAACGCATTAAAGGAAGCATCTTCGACCCCACAAAGTATATATATTCTTGATCAGCATCAACAGCCGAGTCGATATAGCCATGTCCGTCTGTCCGTCTGACCGTCTGTCCGTCTGTTTCTATGCAAAAAATAGACAGTAGTTTTAAAGTTAGCGTTTTGAAATTTTTACCAGAGAATTAATTTTGTTGCACGCAGATCAAGTTTAAGAATCGGTCGGATCGGACCACTATATCATATAGCTGCCATACAAACGACCGATACGAAAACAAGTCTTTGTATGGAAAACTTTTTTGTTTTCCAAGCTATTGCAACTGAATTAAACATTTATTCATTTGAGATAGCCGTTCATGATTTTTTAAAGGTTGGTCTGGATCGGACCACTATATCATATAGCTGCCATACAAACGATCAATCAGATTTCAAGTCTTTGTATGGAAAACTCTTTAGTTTTCCAAGCTATTGCACCCGAATTAAACATTTTTTCATTTGACATAGCCATACATGATTTTTAAAGTTTGGTCCGGATCGGACCACTATATCATATTGCAGCCACACAAACGATCAATCAGATTTCAAGTCTTTGTATGGAAAACTTTTTTGTTTTCCAAGCTATTGCAACTGAATTAAACATTTATTCATTAGACATAGCCGTTCATGATTTTTTAAAGTTTGGTCTGGATCGGACCACTATATCATATAGCTGCCATACAAACGATCAATCAGATTTCAAGTCTTTGTATGGAAAACTTTTTTGTTTTCCAAGCTATTGCACCCGAATTAAAAATTGTTTCATTTGACATAGCCATACATGATTTTTAAAGTTTGGTCCGGATCGGACCACTATATCATATAGCGGCCACACAAACGATCAATCAGATTTCAAGTCTTTGTATGGAAAACTTTTTTGTTTACAAGCTATTGCAACTGAATTAAACATTTATTCATTTGACATAGCCGTTCTTGATTTTTTTAAGTTTGGTCTGGATCGGACCACTATATCATATAGCTGCCATACAAACGATCAATCAGATTTCAAGTCTTTGTATGGAAAACTTTTTTGTTTTCCAAGCTATTGTAACTGAATTAAACATTTATTCATTTAACATAGCCCTTCATGAGTTTTTAAAGTTTGGTCTGGATCGGACCACGAAATCATATAGCTGCCATACAAACGATAAATCAGATTTCAAGTCTTTGTATGGAAAAATTTTTTGTTTTCCAAGCTATTGCAACCGAATTAAGCGTTTGTTCATTTGACATAGCCATACATGATTTTTTAAAGTTTCGTTTGGAGCGGACCACTATATCATATAGGTGCCATACAAACGACCGATATGAAAACAAGTCTTTGTATGGAAAACTTTTTTCATTTCCAAGCTATAGCAAACGAATTCAACATTTATTCATTTGATACAGTCATACATGATTTGTGAAGGTTTGGTTTGGAGCGGACCACTATATCATATAGCTGCCATACAAACGACCGATATGAAAACAAGTCTTTGTATGGAAAACTTTTCTCATTTCCAAGCTATAGCAACCGAATTCAACATTTATTCATTTGACATAGCCATACATTTTTATACCCTTGAAAAATGGTATTATAATTTTGTCCAGAAATGTGTAACGCATTAAAGGAAGCATCTTCGACCCCACAAAGTATATATATTCTTGATCAGCATCAACAGCCGATGATCTTCTTCATCTTCTTCATCCCATCTTATTTTCTTGATCTTCTTTTCAACGCGCACGTACAAATCCAAAAACACATTTGCAATATCAATAAATTTGTTAACCATGGCCCCCGGGCCACTCAATTTGGGGGATAATCGCTTTGCCAGCCTCAGCGTTAGACCCAAAGCTAAGAAAAAAAGAACCTTTCAGAAATTACCAGTTGATTTCCCAGACCTCCCTGAAACACAGTGCAAGAATCCGAGATTTTTAGTTGTCTCATCAAAAAACTCTCCGAAAACCATATCCGACTATAACTGCTTTGCCGTCCATAGAGCCCTTAAGTATATCAGCAAAGACATCATATCCATCTCTAATCTTCGCGATGGTAACCTTCTCATGCTGGTCAACTCCAAGGAAGTAAGTGACAAATTTATCAAAGTAACCTCTTTACCCGGCCTATGCGAAATAGAGTGCAAGCTCCACAACACTCTTAACTTTGTCAAAGGCACCATTTACGCACCTTGTCTTATTAACATTCCAGAAAACGAAATTGTTGAGGAACTAAAATCTCAAAATGTACACAGCGTCTTCAAATTCACCAAAATGATCGACGGCACCCCCATACCATTTGGAAAAATTCTCGTAACGTTTGACCGTTTCACTCTTCCCAGTAAACTAACGGTTTCCTGGCACACAGTCAAGGTTACAGAATATATACCCAACCCGATGAGATGTAAGTCTTGTCAATTATTGGGCCACACATCAAAACACTGCAAGAACTCACCCGCCTGTGTATCATGCAATCTCACCCCCCACCTTCCCGTGCCATGCACTCGCATTTTCTGTGCAAACTGTACCGGCGAACACCCAGCCTCCTCACCCGAATGCCCACAATATCAAATACAAAAACAACTTCTTCAAATCAAAACAAGCAAAAAATGCAGTTTCCGTGAAGCTCGCACGATCCTAAAACAACAACAAAACACAACAACTAACTCCACGCTTACCTACTCGACCGTCGTAAAACAAAACCCAGCATCCGCTGTTATTATCAAAAAACCCCGAAACCCAGACACGATTACAAACACCGACCTGCCCACCAGCTCGACAAAAGCACCAACTCCCCTTTCACCAACATATCCCACTTCTCGTGCCAACTCTTTGAATCTCGAAAAGAATCTTACTTCCTCACCAAGCACCTCTGCCAAAACTGATTTCTCTCACTTAAGCCCAACAAGTGAACTGAATACATGTATGGAACAATCTCGCTCCCTTAGGTCGGAAGCAAATGCTCTAATCAGACAAAACTACAACGACGACAATACAACAATGACTTCAAGATCCAACTCAAACGAATCCATTAATTCACACACCTCAAACCTACAAACAATAATCAACACAACAGACTCAGATAACACTATGGATGATTCCGACTCTTAGTCCTGATCCTCTCACCCTTACTTCTTATGCACAAACTCATACACACACACCACAAATTAATAATAATCCAATAAAATTCAATCATGACAATTACTATATTACAATGGAACATCCACGGTATTTTTAATAATTACAACGAACTGACACTACTTATAAAAGACCACGCACCCGACATTGTATTTATGCAGGAAACCAACCTTCCATGTAATTCCACAAATTTTATTTGCCCCAAAGAATATACTGGTTATTTCTACAATTTTTCTTATAACACCTCAGCCAAACAAGGCATTGGTGTACTTATTAAAAGGAATGTCCCACATACATACAGTAACATTAACTCCAGCATACTCTGCTCCGCATTGCAGCTTAATTTTGAACAAGTTATTAATATTGTTAATGCGTACATCCCACCAAGTCAAACCTTTTCATCCTCTGACATATCAGAAATCCTACACAATCTTAGTGGATCCACAATACTCCTGGGTGACCTAAACTCATGGAGTCCTTTATGGGGTTCGCCGCGCACAAACACAAGGGGTAAAAAAATTGAAAGCGTAATTCTTGAAAACAGCCTAATTGTTCTAAACGACGGTTCCCCGACTCACCTTTCAACTCACAACACTTTCACTCACATCGATATCTCACTGATATCTCCACAGATAGCCCATATGTGCAGCTGGTCTATATCAGATAATCTCCATGGAAGTGACCACTTCCCCATAATCATCCACATAAACACACCTACCCGTCCCGATAATACTTTACCCCTGCCTAAATACAAGACAGACCTAGCAAACTGGAAACGCTTTAATGAATCTTGCGAAAAATCAGCAGCATATTGGACTGACGGTTGCCTAAATCAGCAAGTCGCACAAATGACGAAAGTCATACGAGCAGCTGCAAACTGCAGCATTCCCCAAACGAAAAGAGTGATCCACAAAGCCAAAGTGCCATGGTGGAACGCTAACCTTCAACAGCTTAGGGACCAAAAGCAAAGCTTGTTCTCGTCCTACAAAGCCAATATGAATGATACAAACCTCATCAGCTATAAAAAAGCAAACGCCATTTTCAAAAAAGCCGTACTTTCGGCCAAGCGTAACTCCCTTGAAAAATTTACTTCCAAAATCTCCCCAGTATCCTCCACAAAAAAAGTATGGTCCGATATAAAACGCCTAGCCGGCATCCCTCCCACACCGTTCAAATATATCAAATCCAACTCAGGCACTCTAACTGGATCATTTAATATCGCCGAAGAGTTTGCCTTATCTTGGTCTGAATACTCTTCTGACCAAAATTTTCCAACAGAATATATACGGAAAAAAAATCGGTATCTTTCAGAGCCCTATCTCATCGACTCAATTTCCCCATCGGCTACATGCTTAGATTCCAAATTCACATTGCTTGAAATAGAAAATGCAGTAACAAAAGCAAAAGGAAAAAGCCCTGGGGCCGACAGAGTATCATACCCCATGCTCAAAAACCTATCTCCCCACCTAAAAACAAAACTTTTGGACATCTTTAATCAAATACTGAACACTGGAAAATACCCACATACATGGAGATCGGCTACCATTATCCCTATCCCAAAACCTAACAAACCGCCTTCCGATATTAACAGCTACCGTCCAATTTCCCTGTTATCCTGTCTAGGAAAAACACTAGAAAAAATAATAGCACAAAGACTTATCTGGTTCATTAAACGCCACAACCTAATTTCCCATAATCAAGTTGCTTTCAAAAGAAACCATAGCACGATGGACGCGTTATTGCGTATCCAACACTTCGCGTCGAACGCTCTTTCGACCAAAAATCATGTCTCTATCTTGGCGACGGATTTTGAAAAAGCCTACGATCGCGTGGGGATTCATGCCGTACTTTGCAGACTCGAGCGTTGGGGCATTGGTCCAAGGCTTTATAACTTAATTAAAGCCTTCATGACCAATCGGTCCTTCAGGGTTCGAATAAACAATGTCACATCGAACTCCCACATTTTACACAACGGAATTCCGCAGGGTTCGCCACTTTCTGTAGTTTTATTTATAATAGCAATTGAAGATATAAATGACATTGTAACCCGGCATAAAGAAATCTACATCTCACTATACGCAGACGACGCCATCATCTTTACAAAAATAAAAAATATTAACACAGTCCGAGCAAAATTTTTAGAAATATTGCAAGAAATTAACTTGTGGGGAGCAACCTCTGGGGCCTCTCTTGCCATTGAAAAATGCCAACTATTACATATTTGTCGGAAACAACGTTGCAACCTTTCCGACATTGACTTTAACAGCCGCACAATAAAATATGTAAACTTTTTAAAAATCTTGGGAATAACCTTCGACTCCAAACTACTTTTCCAACAGCACTGTCAGACTCTAAGAAAACAACTAGAAACTAGATTTAACATTATTAAATTCCTATCATCAAAATACTCCTACATACATATTAAGACTCTCATAGATATTACGCGCACATTAATCCTATCTAAAATTGACTACGGTCTGCCAATCTTCGGTTGGTGCGCTAAAACTCACTTAAAAAAGCTACAAGCCCCATACCACGGAGCGGTCCGTCGCGCCATTCACGCATTTCCCACATCTCCAGTAGCGTGCACATTGGCAGAATCCGGTCTTCCGAGTATTCAATCACGAGTAGAAGAAACCACATTAATGCTTATCCCGAAGCTGTACACCACGTCCAATTGCATGCTAACCAAAGACTTCGGAGCCATTTTTAAACAAAAGCGGAATTTTAAGTGCATATCCACTCTAAGACGTTGCGCCAACTACATCAAGCTACTTGACCTTCCCCTCCCTAAGCCCAGGAGATCCTTCAAATCGCCAGCACATTGGAGTTCCAAACAGCCTAACATAAACCTACAAATCTACAATGCTGCCAAAAACGATACATGCTGCTTAGAATACCAAAAACGTTTTTTGAGCGCACAAGAAGACCTTGGTGAGAAAAACTGGATTTACACTGATGGTTCCAAAGTCACCGACGCAACCACGTTTGCGGTTGTTGACTGCAACCGTAAAATAATTGCCGGAGGTAGGCTCCCGTCATACAACTCCATATTCACAGCCGAAGCTTTCGCCATTCTCAAAGGATGCCAATTCGCCTGCAAAAACGCTGGTAAATCTGTTATCTGCACAGACAGTCTCTCCTCACTTTCCGCTATACGCAACTGGAATCATAATGACCCCACAATACAAGAAGTTAGGCACATCCTAAGTTGTCATCCCACAAAAATCACCTTACTCTGGGTTCCCAGTCATCAGGGAATCTATGGAAATGAACTCGCTGACAAAGCCGTCCAAGAGATGAGACGTACACCATCAATCCTTTTCACTCCGTTTAACTGCAATGATATCCAAAGTCGAATTCAGTTATATCTCAAAGAAAAGAGACTATCCGAATGGGCACTCTTCATGCACAGGTATCACATTATTAACCCAAATTGCATCAGTTTCAAGCCACCAACGAACGTACATAAACGGGAATGCGCGACCTTCATCCGCCTACGCATCGGGCACACCCAATCCACACACCAACACTTACTGAAGAGAACGGCGCGACCAACATGCCATCTATGCGGGGACGAGCTCACCGTGGACCATATTCTCGACGCCTGCAGTCGATTGCACTCAATCAGATCTCAATTATTTGGTACACATAGTCTTTCTAATTATTTAAGTAACCCATCTTGTGTAAATATCTCAAAAATCTACAAATTTGTCCAAAAATCTCAGTTTATTATATAAGGAAATAACACATAAGTCTCGAGTCGAAGGCCCCCGTCGCTAGTACTCATTAAGTTTATTAGGTTTAGTATTGTATACTAGATTTAATTTTGTTAAATAAATAAATAAAATATAATTTTGTCCGGATATGTGTAACGCATTAAAGGAAGCATCTCCGACCCCACAAAGTATATATATTCTTGATCAGCATCAACAGCCGAGTCGATATAGCCATGTCCGTCTGTCCGTCTGACCGTCTGTCCGTCTGTTTCTATGCAAAAAATAGACAGTAGTTTTAAAGCTAGCGTTTTGAAATTTTTACCAGATCATTATTTTTGTTGCACGCAGATCAAGTTTAAGAATCGGTCGGATCGGATTACTATATCATATAGCATTCACTCCAATTCGTCGACGTGTGAAGACGTGTTTTTTATCGAGCTCCGCACAAAATCGGTTGTTTTGAGTGAAGTGAACGACTAATAATAAAAACTAAAATAAATAAACATAACCCGAAAGCGAAAGAGACGCTCCATGCGATGCAAGATCGCTTAAATATATACAGTGATTATTTATCCTAAATAATAAAAATATGAGTCAAAACGACACTCGCGCTCAGCGTCAGAGTGAGCAAGACGAACGCCGGCTCTCAGTTCAACGCAACAACGCGTACTTTTCATACGTCTCCCCGACAACTCCAAACGCAGACATAGAGCGGTCAACAACCCATAGCCCAAGTAACCTTCTTATACCAACAAACCAAGAAAGGGCGCGCTCTTGCTCTCCCGCTCTTCTAGCTCCGACACAAGCCCCGCTACCACCAACAACAACAGCTGGAGCAATACCGAAAGCCGGCTCTATCTCCTCGTCGGCTGCACCCGCTCACGCTCTCACTGTGTCAGCGAAAGCTAAACCGCAAGCAACATACGGTACTGCTGCACTACCAGCAAAACAAAACGGAAACATAAACAAACAACCGGCCATACAGACTGGAATGGATCGCTACATCCTAATAAAACGAAAGCTAAGCCCCCAAAAAAATGTAAACAAACCAAAAATCACACGCGCCAACGCCAACACAACTTTAGGCGAAGTACCGAACAATGCCACCAGGTTTGACATTTTGGCAGACACTATTGTAGACCTGCCCGTTGAAGCTGATGGAAGCGACAAAAATAAGCCAAAGCCACCACCAATTTTTGTACGTGAGAAAAGCTCCAGTACATTTGTAAACAATATAATTAAGCTCATAGGTGACGCTAATTTCCACATAATTCCCTTAGTAAGGGGCAACATCCACGAAACTAAAGTTCAAACCAATTCTGTGTAATTCAGCTATTACACATACCAGCTAAAAAGCAGCAAGGGTCTGCAAGTCGTATTAAAGGGCATAGAACCTGATGTAACACCAGACGAAATAAAGCTGGCGCTACAGGATAAAGGATTTACCGCTAAATCAGTCTTCAACATCTTAAACAAAAATAGACAGCCGCAACCACTCTTCAAGGTGGAACTTGCACCAGAAGCAAAGATGCCGAAAAGAAACGATGTGCATCCAATATACAAACTCCAATTTTTACTACATCGCAGAATCACCGTAGAAGAACCTCACAAACGTAACAATCTGGTACAATGTATGAACTGCCAAGAATTCGGCCACAAAAAGTCTTACTGTAAGCTGCGCCCAGTGTGCGTAGTCTGTGGCGAGCTCCATGACAAAGCCAGCTGCAGTGCACCCAAAGAAGACTCAAGCGGAAAAAGGTGTGCCAACTGTGGAGGCAATCACACAGCCAGCTACAGAGGCTGCCCAGTATACAAAGATCTCAAAAGCTGCATTAACCAGCGCGTAGCCACTGTACGCTCACAAAACGCACCGATTACAAAAATACCCCCCAAACACAACCCAGAAGTTTTCTTCTCTACCGCAGCCAGATCCTCACTTGGTACAGGATTCGTAACCAAAAACGCGTCATATGCAAGCGCTCTAAGATCAGGTCTAGAGCCCCCAGCCTCCAATGCGCCATGTTCACAAGCCAAATATGTGGACTTCAATTCGGTACAAGACAAAAGGCTAATGGAACAACAACAAAACAATTTCGAAGCAATGATACTTACCTTGCAGCAGAGCATGGCGGAGTTTATGGCGTTTATGCGGACAACCATGCAAGATCAAATGCGTAATCAAAACACGTTGATACAATTGCTTGTATCACAACAATCAAAATAATCATCTCCATGGCCTCGCTAAGAATCTCTACGTGGAACGCCAACGGCGTTTCACAGCACAAACTTGAGCTAGCTCAATTCCTTCTCGAAAAGCACATCGACGTAATGCTACTTTCGGAAACACACCTCACAAACAAATATAACTTCAACATAAGAGGATATATTTTCTACGGAACCAATCACCCTGATGGTAAGGCCCACGGCGGGACCGGGATTTTGATAAGAAGCCGTCTCAAGCACCACTGTCATCTTGAGACTGCCAAAAACTATCTACAAGCAACATCATTAAAAATTAATTTGGATAATGGTAACCAGCTTACCTTAGCCGCTGTTTACTGCCCACCTCGTTTCACTTTATCTGAAGACCAATTTATGGATTTCTTCAACTCACTTGGAGCACATTTTATAGCAACCGGGGATTATAATGCCAAGCACACACACTGGGGGTCTCGACTCGTGAATCCAAAAGGAAAACAGCTCTACAACGCCATTATAAAAGCAAACAACAAGCTCGACCACGTTTCTCCTGGCACACCTACATACTGGCCAACTGACCCCAAAAAACTACCTGATCTAATTGATTTCGCAGTCACCAAAAACATTCCCCGTAATCTGATAAGCGCCGAGTGCCTCTCAGACTTATCATCTGACCACTCGCCCCTCCGAATAAATCTGCTCCGACACCCAGAACCAGCAAACCACTCCTGCAAGTTGACTTCAGAAAAAACCAACTGGCTCATCTACAAAAAATACATAAGCTCACACATTGAGCTTAACCCACCACTTGAAGCTGAAGCTGACATTGATAGTTTTGTTAACTCACTGGAGTCAATCATCGTTGCTGCAGCTCGCGGCTCAACGCCGCAAACTGTGAGCAAAATCACAAATCACAAAAAAACCAACCTGCAAATCGAACAACTTGTTCTCGAAAAACGGCGCCTCCGGCGAGAATGGCAGTCCTCCAGATCACCGTCGGCAAAACAAAAGTTAAAAGACGCCACACGCAAACTTACAAAAGCTTTAAAGCAAGAAGAAGAGCTTGCCCAACGTACTTATATTGAAAAATTATCAACATCCAGTACAAAAAACTCACTGTGGAAAGCTCACCCAATTCTTGGCTCACCCACAGTACCAGTGGTCCCTATTAGAAACCACACAGGTGGCTGGGCCCGTAGCGACAAAAATAGAGCCAGCACATTTGCCACTCATCTACAAAAAGTCTTCCAACCGAATTCTGCAACAAACACGTTCGAAATTCCGCCGGCAACAGACGACTCCCAGCTTCACCACGCTCCAGTTGTGTTTCGCTCAAACGACATCTCAAAAATCATCAAAGAACATCTGAACCCAAAAAAATCTGCAGTGTGCGACCTAATTACCCCTAAGATGATTATTGAGCTGCCTTACTGTGCCGTATGCAGCATTACCCAGCTCTTCAATGCCATCAACAAACTTGGCTACTTTCCAGGAAGATGGAAAAAGTCAATAATAATAATGATACCAAAGCCGGGAAGCCATCGTCGTACAGACCCATAAGCCTTCTATCCTGCCTATCTAAACTTTTCGAAAAATGCCTACTGTCTCTGACTATTACTCCATTCCTGAACACGCACAACACAATACCAGCACACCAATTTGGCTTTCGTGAAAAACACGGAACTATTAAGCAAGTTAACCGCATAACATCAGAAATACGAAACGCATTTGAAAAACGGGAATACTGCTCTGCGATATTTCTTGACGTTTCGCAGGCATTCGACAGAGTTTGGTTGGACGGTCTGATGTACAAAATCAAAACAACACTTCCAAAGAATACTCACAAACTGCTAGAGTCGTACCTCTACAACAGGAAGTTTGTAGTGAGGTGCAACACTGCGATATCCGACGAACACAGTATTGAAGCCGGTGTCCCACAAGGCAGCGTACTAGGCCCAACACTATACGTCCTATTCACAGCAGACATCCCTACAAGCAGCAACCTGACAGTTTCAACATTTGCGGATGACACAGCTATTCTCAGCCGCTCCAGATGCCCAATCCAAGCATCATCACAGCTAGCCATTTTATTTTTGAAGGGCCGCTTTTATAATACAGTCCAAATAATGTACTAGTAATTAGTACTTACACGTAAGATTTGTTAACTTGTTGTTAGTTTTCGGTACTGAAATGATCCAACAAATAAAAGCTCTAAACTGGAAAAAAAAAAAAAAATATAGCTTCCATACAAACGGCCGATATAAAAACAAGTCTTTGTATGGAAAACTTTTTTGTTTTCCAAGCTTTTGCAACCGAATTCAACATTTATTTATTTGACATAGCCATACATGAGTTGTGAAAGTTTGGTTTGGAGCGGACCACTATATCATATATTCCACTATATCATATAGCTGCCATACAAACGACCGATATGAAAACAAGTCTTTGTATGGAAAACTCTTTTTTTTACCGAGCTACTGCAACCGAATTAACATATATTCATTTGACATAGCCATACATGAGTTGCGAAAGTTTGGTTTGGAGCGGACCACTATATCATATAGCTGCCATACAAACGATCAATCAGATTTCAAGTCTTTGTATGGAAATTTTTTTTGTTTTCCAAGCTTTTGCAACCGAATTCAACATATTCATTTGACATAGCCATACATGATTATTTAAAGTTTGGTCCGGATCGGACCACGAAATCACATAGCTGCCATACAAACGACCGATATGAAAACAAGTCTTTGTATGGAAAACTTTTTAATTTTCCAAGCTATTGTAACCGAATTGAACATTCATTCATTTGTCTTAGATATACATGATTTTTTAAAGTTTGGTCCGGACCGGACCACTATATCATATAGATGCCATACAAACGACCGATATGAAAACAAGTGTTTGTATGGAAAACTTTTTTCATTTCCATGCTATCGCAACCGAATTAAACATTTAATTATTTGACATAGCCATACATGAGTTGCGAAAGTTTGGTTTGGAGCGGACCACTATATCATGTAGCTGCCATACAAACGATCAATCAGATTTCAAGTCTTTGTATGGAAAACTTTTTTGTTTTCCAAGCTTTTGCAACCGAATTCAACATATTCATTTGACATAGCCATACATGATTATTTAAAGTTTGGTCCGGATCGGACCACGAAATCACATAGCTGCCATACAAACGACCGATATGAAAACAAGTCTTTGTATGGAAAACTTTTTAATTTTCCAAGCTATTGTAACCGAATTGAACATTCATTCATTTGTCTTAGATATACATGATTTTGATATGAAAACAAGTCTCTGTATGGAAAGCTCTTTTGTTTACCGAGCCACTGCAACCGAATCAACATATATTCATTTGACATAGCCGTACACGAGTTGTGAAACTTTGGTCCGGATCGGACCACTATATCATATAGCTGCCATACAAACGATCAATCAGATTTCAAGTCTTTGTATGGAAAACTTGTTTGTTTTCAAAGCTAATGCAACCGAATTAAACATTTTAATACCCTTGAAAATGGGTATTATAATTTTGTCCGGAAATGTAGAACGCATTAAAGGAGGCATCTCCGACCCCACAAAGTATATATATTCCTGATCAGCATCAACAGCCGAGTCGATATAGCCCTGTCTGTCTGTCCGTCTGTTTTTATGCAACAAATAGATAGTTGTTTTAAAGCTAGCGTTTTGAAATTTTTACCAGATCATTATTTTTGTTGCACGCAGATCAAGTTTACGAATCGGTCGGATCGGACCACTATATCATATAGCTGCCATACAAACGACCGATATGAAAACAAGTCTTTGTATGGAAAACTTTTTTGTTCTACAAGCCATCGCAACCGAATTTAACATTTAATCATTTGCCATAGCCATACATGAGTTGTAAAAGTTTGGTCCGGGTCGGATCACTATATCATATAGCTGCCATACAAACGACCGATATGAAAACAAGTCTTTGTATGGAAAACTTTTTACATTTCCAAGCTATCGCAACCGAATTAAACAATTAATCATTTGCCATAGCCATACATGAGTTGTAAAAGTTTGGTCCCGATCAGACAACTATATCTTAAAGCGGCCATACAAACGACCGATATGAAAACAAGTCTTTGTATGGAAAATTTTTTTGTTTTCCAACCTACTGCAACCGAATCAACATTTATTTATTTGACATAGCCATACATGATTTTTTAAAGTTTGGTTCGGATCGGACCACTATATCATATAGCTGTCATACAAACGATTAATCAAATTTCAAGTCTATGTATGGAAAACTTTTTTATTTTCCAAGCTATTGCAACCGAATTTAACATTCACTGATGTGACATAGCTATACATGATTTTTAAAGTTTGGTTCGGGTCGGACTTTTATATCATATAGCTGCCATACAAACGATCAATCAGATTTCAAGTCTTTGTATGCAAAACTTTTTTGTTCTCCAAGCTATCGCAACCGAATTGAAAATTTAATCATTTGACGTAGCCATACATGATTTTTTAAAGTTTGGTTCGGATCGGACCACTATATCATATAGCTGTCATACAAACGATAAATCAGATTTCAAGTCTTTGTATGGAAAACTTTTTTATTTTCCAAGCTATTGCAACCGAATTTAACATTCATTGATGTGACATAGCTATACATGATTTTTAAAGTTTGGTTCGGGTCGGACTTTTATATCATATAGCTGCCATACAAACGATCAATCAGATTTCAAGTCTTTGTATGGAAAACTTTTTTGTTTTCAAGGTATTGCAACCGAATTTCAAAATTATTTATTTGACATAGCCGTACCCGATTAGTAAAACTTTGGTCCGGAGCGGACCACTATATCATATAGTTGCCATACAAACGACCGATATGAAAACAAGTCTTTGTATGGAAAACATTTTTGTTCTACAAGCCATCGCAACCGAATTAAACATTTTTTCATTTGACATAGCCATACATGATTTTCTTAGGTTTGGTTTGGATCAGACCACGAAATCACATAGCTGCCATACAAACGACCGATATGAAAACAAGTCTTTGTATGGAAAACTTTTTTGTTCTCCAAGCTATCGCAGCCGAATTGAACAACTATTTATTTGACATAGCCATACATGATTTTTTAAAGTTTAATTTGGATCGGACTACTATTTAATATAGCTGCCATACAAATGACCGATATGAAAACAAGTCTTTGTATGGAAAACTCTTTTGTTTACCGAACTATTCCAACCGAATCAACATATATACATTTGACATAGCCGTACACGATTTGTAAAACTTTGGTTCGGATCGGACCACTTTATCATATAGCTGCCATAGAAACGATCAATCAGATTTCAAGTCTTGTGTGGAAAACAATTTTAATTTCCAAGCTATTGCAACCGAATTTAAAATTTATTTATTTGACATAGCCATACATGATTTAAAAAAAATTGGTTTTGATCGGACCACGAAATCACATAGCTGCCATACAAACGACCGATATGAAAACAAGTCTTTGTATGGAAAACTTTATTGTTCTCCAAACTATCGCAACCGAATTCAACATTTATTTATTTGACATAGCCATACATGATTTTTTTAAGTTTTATTAAGATCAGACCACTATATCATATAGTTGCCATACAAACTATCAATCAGATTTCAAGTCTTGTATGGAAAACTTTTTTATTTTCCAAGCTATTGCAAACGAATTTAACATTTATTCATTTGACATAGCCATACATGACTTTTTAAAGTTTGGTTTGGATCGGACCCCGAAATCACATAGCTGCCATACAAACGACCGATATGAAAACAAGTCTTTGTATAAAAAATTTTTTTGTTTTCTAACCTATTGCAACCGAATTCAACATTTATTCATTTGATATAGGCATACACGATTTGTGAAAGTTTTGTCCGGATCGGACTACTATATCATATAGCTGCCATTAAAACGACCGATAAGAAAACAAGTCTTTGTATGGAAAACTTTTTTGTTTTCAAGGGTATACCATCTTCGGCAAGCCGAAGATAACTTTTCTCACTTATTTTAAGTTTAATTTGGATCGGACCACTTTATCATATAGCTGCCATACAAACGATCAATCAGATTTCACGTCTTTGTATGGAAAACTTGTTTATTTTCCAAGCTATTGCAACCGAATTAAACATTTTTTCATTTTACATAGCCATACATGATTTTTGAAGTTGGGTCCGGATCGGACAACTATATCATATAGCTGCCATACAAACGACCGATATGAAAACAAGTCTTTGTATGCAAAACCTTTTTGTTCTCCAAACTATAGCAACCGAATTAAACATTTAATCATTTGACATAGCCATACATGCTTATTTAAAGTTTGGTTCGGATCGGACCCCGAAATCATATAGCTGCCATACAAACGACCGATATAAAAACAAGTCTGTGTATGGGAAACTTTTTTTTTCCCCAAGCTATCGCAACCGAATTCAACATTTATTCATTTGACATAGCCATATATGCTTTTTTAAAGTTTGGTTCGGATCGGACCACGAAATCACATAGCTGCCATACAAACGACCGATATGAAAACAAGTCTTTGTATGGAAAACTTTTTTGTTCTCCAAGCTATCGCAGCCGAATTGAACAAGTATTTATTTAACATAGCCATACATGATTTTTTTAAGTTTTATTTGGATCAGACCACTATATCATATAGTTGCCATACAAACTATCAATCAGATTTCAAGTCTTGTATGGAAAACTTTTTTATTTTCCAAGCTATTGCAAACGAATTTAACATTTATTCATTTGACATAGCCATACATGACTTTTTAAAGTTTGATTTGGATCGGACCCCGAAATCACATAGCTGCCATACAAACGACCGATATGAAAACAAGTCTTTGTATGGAAAACTTTTTTGTTCTCCAAACTATCGCAACCGAATTCAACATTTATTTAACTGGCATGGCCATACATGAGTTGTAAGAGTTTGGTTTGGATCGGACCACTATATCATATAGCTGCCATACAAACGACCGATTTGAAAACAAGTCTTTGTATGGGAAACTTTTTTATTTTCCAAGCTATTGCAACCGAATTAAACATTTTTTCATTTGACATAGCCATACATGATTTTTAAAGTTTGGTCCGGATCGGACCACTATATCATATAGCTGCCATACAAACGACCGATATGAAAACAAGTCTTTGTATGGAAAACTTTTTTATTTTCCAAGCTATTGCAACCGAATTTAAAATCTATACATTTGACATAGCCATAAATGAGTTTTTAAAGTTTGGTTTGGATCGGACCACGAAATCACATAGCTGGCATACAAACGACCGATATGAAAACAAGTCTTTGTATGGAAAACTTTTTTGTTCCCCAAACTATCGCAACCGAATTCAACATTTATTCATTAGACATAGCCATACATCAATTTTTAAAGTTTGGTTTGGATCGGACCACTATATATTATACCTGCCATACAAACGACCGATATGAAAAAAAGTCTTTGTATGGAAAACTTTTTTTCATTTCCAAGCTATCGCAACCGAATTAAATATTTAATCATTTGACATAGCCATACATGAGTTGTGAAAGTTCGGTTTGGAGCGGACCACTATATCAAATAGCTGCCATACAAACGAACGATATGAAAACAAGTCTTTGTATGGAAAAATTTTTTGTTTTCCAAGCTATTGCAACCGAATTAAACATTTTTTCATTTGACATAGCCATGCATGATTTTTAAAGTTTGGTCCGGATCGGACCACTATATCATAAAGCTGCCAAACAAACGACCGATATGGAAACAAGTCTTTGTATGGAAAACTTTTTTTCATTTCCAAGCTATTGCAACCGAACTAAATATTTAATCATTTGACATAGCCATACATGATTTTTAAAGATTGGTTCGGATCGGACCACTATATCATATAGCTGCCATACAAACGACTGATATAAAAACAAGTCTTTGTATGGGAAACTTTTTTGTTCCCCAAGCTATCGCAACCGAATTCAACATTAATTCATTTGACATAGCCATACATGCATTTTTAAGGTTTGGTTCGGATGAAAACAAGTCTTTGTATGGAAAACTTTTTTTCATTTCCAAGCTTTCGCAACCGAATTCAATATTTAATCATTTGACATAGCCATACATGAGTTGTGAAAGTTTGGTTTGGATCGGACCACTATATCATATAGCTGCCATACAAACGATCAATGAAATTTTATGTATTTGTATGGACATTTTTTTTGTTCTCCAAACTATCGCAAACGAATTAAACATTTTTTTCTCTTGACATAGCCATACATGATTTTTAAAGTTTGGTTCGGATCGGACCACTATATCATATAGCTGCCATACAAACGATCAATCAGATTTCAAGTCTTTGTATGGAAAACTTTTTTGTTTTCCAAGCTATCGCAACTGCATTAAGCATTTAATCATTTGACTTAGCCATACATGAGCTGCGAAAGTTTGGTTAGGATCGGACCACGAAATCACATAGCTGCCATACAAACGACCGATGTGAAAACAAGTCTTTGTATGGAAAACTCTTTTGTTTACCGAGCTGTTGCAACCGAATCAATATATATTCATTTGACATAGCCGTACACGATTTGTGAAATATTGGTCCGGATCGGACCACTATATCATATAGCTGCCATACAAACGATCAATCAGATTTTAAGTCTTTGTATGGAAAACTTTTTTATTTTCTAAGCTATTGCAACCGAATTTAACATTTATTCATTTGACATAGCCTTACATGATTTTTTAAAGTTTGATTTGGATCGGACCCCGAAATCACATAGCTGCCATACAAACGACCGATATGAAAACAAGTCTTTGTATGGAAAACTTTTTTGTTCTCCAAACTATCGCAACCGAATTAAACATTTAATCATTTGACATAGCCATACATGAGCTGCGAAAGTTTGGTCCGGATCGGACCACTATATCATATAGCTTCCATACAAACGACTGATATGAAAACTTTTTTTTTCTCCAAGCCGTCGCATCCGAATTAAACATTTATTCACTTGACATAGCCATACATGAGTTGAGAAAGTTTGGTCCGGATTGGCCCACTCTATCATATAGGTGCCATAGAAACGACCGATATGAAAACAAGTCTTTGTATGGGAAACTTTTTTATTTTCTAAGCTATTGCAACCGAATTTAACATTTATTCATTTGACATAGCCTTACATGATTTTTTAAAGTTTGATTTGGGTCGGACCCCGAAATCACATAGCTGCCATACAAACGACCGATATGAAAACAAGTCTTTGTATGGAAAACTTTTTTGTTCTCCAAACTATCGCAACCGAATTAAACATTTAATCATTTGACATAGCCATACATGAGCTGCGAAAGTTTGGTCCGGATCGGACCACTATATCATATAGCTGCCATACAAACGATCAATCAAATTTTATGTCTTTGTATGGAAAATTTTTTTGTTCTCCAAACTATCGCAAACGAATTAAACATTTTTTCATTTGACATAGCCATACATGATTTTTAAAGTTTGTTACGTATCGGACCACTATATCATATAGCTGCCAAACAAACGACCGATATAAAAACAAGTCTTTGTATGGGAAACTTTTTTGTTCCCCAAGCTATCGCAACCGAATTCAACATTTATTCATTTGACATAGCCATACATGCTTTTTTAAAGTTTGGTTCGGATAAAAACAAGTCTTTGTATGGAAAACTTTTTTGTTCCCCAAGCTATCGCAACCGAATTCAACATTTATTAATTTGACATAGCCATACATAATTTTTAAAGTTTGGTCCGGATCGGACCACTATATCATATAGCTGCCATACAAACGACCGATATGAAAACAAGTCCTTTGTATGGAAAACTTTTTTGTTCTCCAAGCTATCGCAACCGAATTGAACATTTAATCATTTGACATAGCCATACATAAGTTGCGAAAGTTTGGTTCGGATCGGACTAGTATATCATATAGCTGCCATACAAACGATCAATCAAATTTTATGTCTTTGTATGGAAAATTTTTTTGTTCTCCAAACTATCGCAAACGAATTAAACATTTTTTCATTTGACATAGCCATACATGATTTTTAAAGTTTGTTACGGATCGGACCACTATATCATATAGCTGCCAAACAAACGACCGATATAAAAACAAGTCTTTGTATGGGAAACTTTTTTGTTCCCCAAGCTATCGCAACCGAATTCAACATTTATTCATTTGACATAGCCATACATGCTTTTTTAAAGTTTGGTTCGGATAAAAACAAGTCTTTGTATGGAAAACTTTTTTGTTCTCCAAGCTGTCGCAACCGAATTCAACATTTATTAATTTGACATAGCCATACATAATTTTTAAAGTTTGGTCCGGATCGGACCACTATATCATATAGCTGCCATACAAACGACCGATATGAAAACAAGTCCTTTGTATGGAAAGCTTTTTTGTTCTCCAAGCTATCGCAACCGAATTGAACATTTAATCATTTGACATAGCCATACATAAGTTGCGAAAGTTTGGTTCGGATCGGACTAGTATATCATATAGCTGCCATACAAACGATCGATATGAAAACAAGTCTTTGTATGGAAAACTTTTTTGTTCCCCAAGCTATCGCAACCGAATTCAACATTTATTCATTTGACATAGCTATACATGATTTTTAAAGTTTGGTTCGGATCGGACCAAGAAATCACATAGCTGCCATACAAACGACCGATATGAAAACAAGTCTTTGTATGGAAAACTTTTTTGTTCTCCAAACTATCGCAACCGAATTAAACATTTTTTCATTTGACATAGCCATACATGAATTTTTAAAGTTTGATCTGGATCGGACCACTATATATTATAGCTGCCATACAAACGACCAATATGAAAACAAGTCTTTGTATGGAAAACTTTTTTTCATTTCCAAGCTATCGCAACCGAATTAAATATTTAATCATTTGACATAGCCATACGTGAGTTGTGAAAGTTTGGTTTGGAGCGGTCCACTATATCATATAGCTGCCATACAAACGAACGATATGAAAACAAGTCTTTGTATGGAAAACTTTTTTTGTTTTCCAAGCTATCGCAACTGAATTAAGCATTTAATCATTTGACATAGCCATACATGAGTTGCGAAAGTTTGGTTCGGATCGCACCACTATATCATAAAGCTGCCATACAAACGATCAATCAGTTTTTAAGTCTTTGTATGGAAAACTTTTTTGTTTTCCAAGCTATTGCAACCGACTTAAAAATTTTTTCATTTGACATAGCTATACATGATTTTTAAAGTTTGGTCCAGATCGGACCACTATATCATATAGCTGCCATTCAAACGACCGATATGAAAACAAGACTTTGTATGGAAAACTTCTTTGTTCTCCAAGCTATCGCAAACGAATTAAACATTTTTATACCCTTGAAAAAGGGTATTATAATTTTGTCCAGAAATGTGTAACGCATTAAAGGAAGCATCTCCGACCCCACAAAGTATATATATTCTTGATCAGCATCAACAGCCGAGTCGATATAGCCATGTCCGTCTGTCCGTCTGTCCGTCTGTTTCTATGCAAAAAATAGACAGTAGTTTTAAAGCTAGCGTTTTGAAATTTTTACCAGATCATTATTTTTGTTGCACGCAGATCAAGTTTAAGAATCGGTCGGATCGGACCACTATATCATATAGCTGCCATATAAACGACCGATATGAAAACAAGTCTCTGTATGGAAAACTTTTTTGTTTTCCAAGCTATTGCAACCGAATTCAACATTTATCAATTTGACATAGGCATACATGATTTGTGAAAGTTTGGTCCGGATCGGACCACTATATCATATAGCTGCCATACAAACGATCAATCAGATTTCAAGTCTTTGTATGGAAAACTTTTTTGTTTTCCAAGCTATTGCAACTGAATTTAACATTTATTCATTTGACATAGCCGTACATGCTTTTTTAAAGTTTGGTTCGGATCGGACCAGGAAATCACATAGCAGCCATACGAACGACCGATATGAAAACAAGTCTTTGTATGGAAAACTCTTTTGTTTACTGAGCTATTGCAACCGAATCAACACATATTCATTTGACATAGCCGTACACGATTTGTGAAACTTTGGTTCGGATCGGACCACTATATCATATAGCTGCCATACAAAATATCAATCAAATTTCAAGTCTTGTATGGAAAACTTTTTTATTTTTTAAGCTATTGCAACCGATATTAACATTTATTCATTTGACATAGCCTTACATGATTTTTTCAAGTTTGATTTGGATCGGACCCCGAAATCACATAGCTGCCATACAAACGACCGATATGAAAACAAGTCTTTGTATGGGAAACTTTTTTATTTTCTAAGCTATTGCAACCGAATTTAACATTTATTCATTTGACATAGCCTTACATGATTTTTTAAAGTTTGATTTGGATCGGACCCCGAAATCACATAGCTGCCATACAAACGACCGATATGAAAACAAGTCTTTGTATGGGAAACTTTTTTGTTCCCCAAGCTATCGCAACCGAATTCAACATTTATTCATTTGACATAGCCATACATGTTTTTTAAAGTTTGATTTGGATCGGACCCGAAATCACATAGCTGCCATACAAACGACCGAAATGAAAACAAGTCTTTGTATGGAAAACTTTTTTGTTCTCCAAACTATCGCAACCGAATTAAACATTTTTTCATTTGACATAGCCATACATGAATTTTTAAAGTTTGGTCTGGATCGGACCACTATATATTATAGCTGCCATACAAACGACCGATATGAAAACAAGTCTTTGTATGGAAAACTTTTTTTCATTTCCAAGCTATCGCAACCGAATTAAATATTTAATCATTTGACATAGCCATACGTGAGTTGTGAAAGTTTGGTTTGGAGCGGTCCACTATATCATATAGCTGCCATACAAACGAACGATATGAAAACAAGTCTTTGTATGGAAAACTTTTTTTGTTTTCCAAGCTATCGCAACTGAATTAAACATTTAATCATTTGACATAGCCATACATGAGCTGCGAAAGTTTGGTCCGGATCGGACCACTATATCATATAGCTGCCATACAAACGATCAATCAAATTTTATGTCTTTGTATGGAAAATTTTTTTGTTCTCCAAACTATCGCAAACGAATTAAACATTTTTTCATTTGACATAGCCATACATGATTTTTAAAGTTTGTTACGGATCGGACCACTATATCATATAGCTGCCAAACAAACGACCGATATAAAAACAAGTCTTTGTATGGGAAACTTTTTTGTTCCCCAAGCTATCGCAACCGAATTCAACATTTATTCATTTGACATAGCCATACATGCTTTTTTAAAGTTTGGTTCGGATAAAAACAAGTCTTTGTATGGAAAACTTTTTTGTTCCCCAAGCTATCGCAACCGAATTCAACATTTATTAATTTGACATAGCCATACATAATTTTTAAAGTTTGGTCCGGATCGGACCACTATATCATATAGCTGCCATACAAACGACCGATATGAAAACAAGTCCTTTGTATGGAAAACTTTTTTGTTCTCCAAGCTATCGCAACCGAATTGAACATTTAATCATTTGACATAGCCATACATAAGTTGCGAAAGTTTGGTTCGGATCGGACTAGTATATCATATAGCTGCCATACAAACGATCAATCAAATTTTATGTCTTTGTATGGAAAATTTTTTTGTTCTCCAAACTATCGCAAACGAATTAAACATTTTTTCATTTGACATAGCCATACATGATTTTTAAAGTTTGTTACGGATCGGACCACTATATCATATAGCTGCCAAACAAACGACCGATATAAAAACAAGTCTTTGTATGGGAAACTTTTTTGTTCCCCAAGCTATCGCAACCGAATTCAACATTTATTCATTTGACATAGCCATACATGCTTTTTTAAAGTTTGGTTCGGATAAAAACAAGTCTTTGTATGGAAAACTTCTTTGTTCTCCAAGCTATCGCAACCGAATTCAACATTTATTAATTTGACATAGCCATACATAATTTTTAAAGTTTGGTCCGGATCGGACCACTATATCATATAGCTGCGATACAAACGACCGATATGAAAACAAGTCCTTTGTATGGAAAACTTTTTTGTTCTCCAAGCTATCGCAACCGAATTGAACATTTAATCATTTGACATAGCCATACATAAGTTGCGAAAGTTTGGTTCGGATCGGACTAGTATATCATATAGCTGCGATACAAACGATCGATATGAAAACAAGTCTTTGTATGGAAAACTTTTTTGTTCCCCAAGCTATCGCAACCGAATTCAACATTTATTCATTTGACATAGCTATACATGATTTTTAAAGTTTGGTTCGGATCGGACCATGAAATCACATAGCTGCCATAAAAACGACCTATATGAAAACAAGTCCTTTGTATGGAAAACTTTTTTGTTCTCCAAGCTATCGCAACCGAATTAAATATTTAATCACGTGACATAGCCATACATGAGTTGTGACAGTTTGGTTTGGAGCGGACCACTATATCATATAGCTGCCATACAAACGACCGATGTGAAAACAAGTCTTTGTATGGAAAACTTTTTTGTTCTCCAAGCTATCGCAACCGAATTAAACAATTAATCATTTGACATAGCCATACATAAGTTGCGAAAGTTTGGTTCGGATCGGACTAGTATATCATATAGCTGCCATACAAACGACCGATATTAAAACAAGTCTTTGTATGGGAAACTTTTTTGTTCCGCAAGCTATCGCAACCGAATTCAACATTTATTCATTTGATATAGCCATACATGCTTTTTTAAAGTTTGGTTCGGATATAAAACAAGTCTTTGTATGGAAAACTTTTTTGTTCCCCAAGCTATCGCAACCGAATTAAACATTTATTAATTTGACATAGCCATACATAATTTTTAAAGTTTGGTCCGGATCGGACCACTATATCATATAGCTGCCATACAAACGACCGATATGAAAACAAGTCCTTTGTATGGAAAACTTTTTTGTTCTCCAAGCTATCGCAACCGAATTGAACATTTAATCATTTGACATAGCCATACATAAGTTGCGAAAGTTTGGTTCGGATCGGACTAGTATATCATATAGCTGCCATACAAACGATCGATATGAAAACAAGTCTTTGTATGGAAAACTTTTTTGTTCCCCAAGCTATCGCAACCGAATTCAACATTTATTCATTTGACATAGCTATACATGATTTTTAAAGTTTGGTTCGGATCGGACCATGAAATCACATAGCTGCCATACAAACGACCGATATGAAAACAAGTCCTTTGTATGGAAAACTTTTTTGTTCTCCAAGCTATCGCAACCGAATTAAATATTTAATCACGTGACATAGCCATACATGAGTTGTGACAGTTTTGTTTGGAGCGGACCACTATATCATATAGCTGCCATACAAACGACCGATGTGAAAACAAGTCTTTGTATGGAAAACTTTTTTGTTCTCCAAGCTATCGCAACCGAATTAAACAATTAATCATTTGACATAGCCATACATAAGTTGCGAAAGTTTGGTTCGGATCGGACCACTATATCATATAGCTGCCATACAAACGACCGATATTAAAACAAGTCTTTGTATGGGAAACTTTTTTTGTTATCCAAGCTATCGCAACTGAATTAAGCATTTAATCATTTGACATAGCCATACATGAGTTGCGACAGTTTGGTTCGGATCGGACCACTATATCATATAGCTGCCATACAAACGATCAATCAGATTTCAAGTCTTTGTATGGAAAACTTTTTTGTTTTCCAAGCTATTGCAACTGAATTAAACATTTATTCATTTGACATAGCTATACATGATTTTTAAAGTTTGGTCTAGATCGGACCACTATATCATATAGCTGCCATTCAAACGACCGATATGAAAACAAGTCTTTGTATGGAAAACTTCTTTGTTCTCCAAGCTATCGCAAACGAATTAAACATTTTTTCATTTGACATAGCCATACATGATTTTTAAAGTTTGGTTCGGATCGGACCACTATATCATATAGCTGCCATACAAACGATCAATCAGATTTCAAGTCTTTGTATGGAAAACTTTTTTGTTTTCCAAGCTATTGCAACTGAATTAAACATTTATTCATTTGACATGGCCGTACATGCTTTTTTAAAGTTTGGTTCGGATCGGACCAGGAAATCACATAGCTGCCATACGAACGACCGATATGAAAACAAGTCTTTGTATGGAAAACTCTTTTGTTTACCGAGCTATTGCAACCGAATCAACATATATTCATTTGACATAGCCGTACACGATTTGTGAAACTTTGGTTCGGATCGGACCACTATATCATATAGCTGCCATACAAACTATCAATCAAATTTCAAGTCTTGTATGGAAAACTTTTTTATTTTTTAAGCTATTGCAACCGATATTAACATTTATTCATTTGACATAGCCCTACATGATTTTTTCAAGTTTGATTTGGATCGGACCCCGAAATCACATAGCTGCCATACAAACGACCGATATGAAAACAAGTCTTTGTATGGGAAACTTTTTTATTTTCTAAGCTATTGCAACCGAATTTAACATTTATTCATTTGACATAGCCTTACATGATTTTTTAAAGTTTGATTTGGATCGGACCCCGAAATCACATAGCTGCCATACAAACGACCGATATGAAAACAAGTCTTTGTATGGGAAACTTTTTTGTTCCCCAAGCTATCGCAACCGAATTCAACATTTATTCATTTGACAAAGCCATACATGATTTTTAAAGTTTGATTTGGATCGGACCCGAAATCACATAGCTGCCATACAAACGACCGAAATGAAAACAAGTCTTTGTATGGAAAACTTTTTTGTTCTCCAAACTATCGCAACCGAATTAAACATTTTTTCATTTGACATAGCCATACATGAATTTTTAAAGTTTGGTCTGGATCGGACCACTATATATTATAGCTGCCATACAAACGACCGATATGAAAACAAGTCTTTGTATGGAAAACTTTTTTGTTCTCCAAGCTATCGCAACCGAATTAAATATTTAATCACGTGACATAGCCATACATGAGTTGTGACAGTTTGGTTTGGAGCGGACCACTATATCATATAGCTGCCATACAAACGACCGATGTGAAAACAAGTCTTTGTATGGAAAACTTTTTTGTTCTCCAAGCTATCGCAACCGAATTAAACAATTAATCATTTGACATAGCCATACATAAGTTGCGAAAGTTTGGTTCGGATCGGACTAGTATATCATATAGCTGCCATACAAACGACCGATATTAAAACAAGTCTTTGTATGGGAAACTTTTTTTGTTATCCAAGCTATCGCAACTGAATTAAGCATTTAATCATTTGACATAGCCATACATGAGTTGCGACAGTTTGGTTCGGATCGGACCACTATATCATAAAGCTGCCATACAAACGATCAATCAGTTTTTAAGTCTTTGTATGGAAAACTTTTTTGTTTTCCAAGCTATTGCAACCGACTTAAAAATTTTTTCATTTGACATAGCTATACATGATTTTTAAAGTTTGGTCTAGATCGGACCACTATATCATATAGCTGCCATTCAAACGACCGATATGAAAACAAGTCTTTGTATGGAAAACTTCTTTGTTCTCCAAGCTATCGCAAACGAATTAAACATTTTTTCATTTGACATAGCCATACATGATTTTTAAAGTTTGGTTCGGATCGGACCACTATATCATATAGCTGCCATACAAACGATCAATCAGATTTCAAGTCTTTGTATGGAAAACTTTTTTGTTTTCCAAGCTATTGCAACTGAATTAAACATTTATTCATTTGACATGGCCGTACATGCTTTTTTAAAGTTTGGTTCGGATCGGACCAGGAAATCACATAGCTGCCATACGAACGACCGATATGAAAACAAGTCTTTGTATGGAAAACTCTTTTGTTTACCGAGCTATTGCAACCGAATCAACATATATTCATTTGACATAGCCGTACACGATTTGTGAAACTTTGGTTCGGATCGGACCACTATATCATATAGCTGCCATACAAACTATCAATCAAATTTCAAGTCTTGTATGGAAAACTTTTTTATTTTTTAAGCTATTGCAACCGATATTAACATTTATTCATTTGACATAGCCCTACATGATTTTTTCAAGTTTGATTTGGATCGGACCCCGAAATCACATAGCTGCCATACAAACGACCGATATGAAAACAAGTCTTTGTATGGGAAACTTTTTTATTTTCTAAGCTATTGCAACCGAATTTAACATTTATTCATTTGACATAGCCTTACATGATTTTTTAAAGTTTGATTTGGATCGGACCCCGAAATCACATAGCTGCCATACAAACGACCGATATGAAAACAAGTCTTTGTATGGGAAACTTTTTTGTTCCCCAAGCTATCGCAACCGAATTCAACATTTATTCATTTGACAAAGCCATACATGATTTTTAAAGTTTGATTTGGATCGGACCCGAAATCACATAGCTGCCATACAAACGACCGAAATGAAAACAAGTCTTTGTATGGAAAACTTTTTTGTTCTCCAAACTATCGCAACCGAATTAAACATTTTTTCATTTGACATAGCCATACATGAATTTTTAAAGTTTGGTCTGGATCGGACCACTATATATTATAGCTGCCATACAAACGACCGATATGAAAACAAGTCTTTGTATGGAAAACTTTTTTGTTCTCCAAGCTATCGCAACCGAATTAAATATTTAATCACGTGACATAGCCATACATGAGTTGTGACAGTTTGGTTTGGAGCGGACCACTATATCATATAGCTGCCATACAAATGACCGATGTGATAACAAGTCTTTGTACGGAAAACTTTTTTGTTCTCCAAGCTATCGCAACCGAATTAAACAATTAATCATTTGACATAGCCATACATAAGTTGCGAAAGTTTGGTTCGGATCGGACTAGTATATCATATAGCTGCCATACAAACGACCGATATTAAAACAAGTCTTTGTATGGGAAACTTTTTTGTTCCGCAAGCTATTGCAACCGAATTCAACATTTATTCATTTGACATAGCCATACATGCTTTTTTAAAGTTTGGTTCGGATAAAAACAAGTCTTTGTATGGAAAACTTTTTTGTTCCCCAAGCTTTCGCAACCGAATTCAACATTTATTAATTTGACATAGCCATACATGAGTTGCGAAAGTTTGGTTCGGATCGGACCACTATATCATAAAGCTGCCATACAAACGATCAATCAGTTTTTAAGTCTTTGTATGGAAAACTTTTTTGTTTTCCAAGCTATTGCAACCGACTTAAAAATTTTTTCATTTGACATAGCTATACATGATTTTTAAAGTTTGGTCTAGATCGGACCACTATATCATATAGCTGCCATTCAAACGACCGATATGAAAACAAGTCTTTGTATGGAAAACTTCTTTGTTCTCCAAGCTATCGCAAACGAATTAAACATTTTTTCATTTGACATAGCCATACATGATTTTTAAAGTTTGGTTCGGATCGGACCACTATATCATATAGCTGCCATACAAACGATCAATCAGATTTCAAGTCTTTGTATGGAAAACTTTTTTGTTTTCCAAGCTATTGCAACTGAATTAAACATTTATTCATTTGACATGGCCGTACATGCTTTTTTAAAGTTTGGTTCGGATCGGACCAGGAAATCACATAGCTGCCATACGAACGACCGATATGAAAACAAGTCTTTGTATGGAAAACTCTTTTGTTTACCGAGCTATTGCAACCGAATCAACATATATTCATTTGACATAGCCGTACACGATTTGTGAAACTTTGGTTCGGATCGGACCACTATATCATATAGCTGCCATACAAACTATCAATCAAATTTCAAGTCTTGTATGGAAAACTTTTTTATTTTTTAAGCTATTGCAACCGATATTAACATTTATTCATTTGACATAGCCTTACATGATTTTTTCAAGTTTGATTTGGATCGGACCCCGAAATCACATAGCTGCCATACAAACGACCGATATGAAAACAAGTCTTTGTATGGGAAACTTTTTTATTTTCTAAGCTATTGCAACCGAATTTAACATTTATTCATTTGACATAGCCTTACATGATTTTTTAAAGTTTGATTTGGATCGGACCCCGAAATCACATAGCTGCCATACAAACGACCGATATGAAAACAAGTCTTTGTATGGAAAACTTTTTTGTTCTCCAAGCTATCGCAACCGAATTGAACATTTAATCATTTGACATAGCCATACATAAGTTGCGAAAGTTTGGTTCGGATCGGACTAGTATATCATATAGCTGCCATACAAACGACCGATATGAAAACAAGTCTTTGTATGGGAAACTTCTTTGTTCCCCAAGCTATCGCAACCGAATTCAACATTTATTCATTTGACATAGCCATACATGCTTTTTTAAAGTTTGGTTCGGATAAAAACAAGTCTTTGTATGGAAAACTTTTTTGTTCTCCAAGCTATCGCAACCGAATTCAACATTTATTAATTTGACATAGCCATACATGATTTTTAAAGTTTGGTCCGGATCGGACCACTATATCAATAGCTGCCATACAAACGACCGATATGAAAACAAGTCCTTTGTATGGAAAACTTTTTTGTTCTCCAAGCTATCGCAACCGAATTGAACATTTAATCATTTGACATAGCCATACATAAGTTGCGAAAGTTTGGTTCGGATCGGACTAGTATATCATATAGCTGCCATACAAACGACCGATATGAAAACAAGTCTTTGTATGGGAAACTTTTTTGTTCCCCAAGCTATCGCAACCGAATTCAACATTTATTCATTTGACATAGCCATACATGATTTTTAAAGTTTGGTTCGGATCGGACCACGAAATCACATAGCTGCCATACAAACGGCCGAAATGAAAACAAGTCTTTGTATGGAAAACTTTTTTGTTCTCCAAACTATCGCAACCGAATTAAATATTTAATCATTTGACATAGCCATACATGAGTTGTAAAAGTTCGGTTTGAAGCGGACCACTATATCATATAGCTGCCATACAAACGATATAGCTGCCATACAAGATCATTGAGTCCTTTGATCTTCAACCCCGACGGACGTGTTTCTAACAAAGATCCAGTTAATATTGAAGTCTAAGTTTAAAATCCAATCCCAAGTGAAAACCATTATTTAAAAGCGAAAAGACGCTAATACATATTTATATGTGTTTTTTACAAAACCCTATATACTCCTGTGAATAAATAAACAAGAAACAAGTGAAAACAATAAACTAAACAAAATATGAGCGCACCCGGCGCTCAAAATCAGAAGCGAGAGCTTCAAGCAAAACAAAACAAAAACAACTCAATCCTCTCTCCCAAAACAACAAAACTTAAAACGTCACCGAGAAAATCAGTCTCCAAACGGTTCCAAAGATCTTTTAAATGGCAACAAGAAACAGAAGAATAAAACCCAAACCGCCACTCAAAAAACACTCAAAGAGTACTGGCTAGCCGAGCCAAACTCAAGCAACCGCTTTGAGTTACTAGCACAAGATGATGAAGACGAAAACCAAACTGACAATGGGACAAATGCAACTATAAATACGCAAATGCAAATTGAGCACAAAAAAGCAAACCCCCCCCATATATGTTCAAAATGTTGAAAACATATACGCAATAACTACTGCTTTAAATTCATTGGAAGAAACACGATATGAACTTAAAGCACTGTCAACTAATGAAATAAAAATACAGCCACTAGAAACTACTCACTATCACAACATATTAGGACTATTAAAAGATAAATCGACCAAATACTACACCTTCAGACCAAAAGACCAGAGGGGATTTAAGGTAATCCTTCGTAACGTCCATCATGCTACAGACAAAGACGATATTATAAATGAACTAGCCCAGCAAGGACATGAAGTTATAAATTTACACAACATCCAGCGCTACGACACCAAATAACCATTTCCTCTATTCCCTATTGAACTCAAAATGAAAGAAAATAATAAAGACATCTATAAAATTGAGCACCTTCTTCATTGCAAAGTAATTTTTGAGCCACCGCGACCAAAGCGAACACTTCCCCAATGTACAAACTGCCAAAAATATGGACATACCAAAAATTACTGCACCAAAGACCCAACTTGTGTAAAATGCGCTGGAAAACACAGCTCATCATCCTGTACTATTAATACAAGATCGGACCGAACAAGTATTAAATGTGCACTATGCAGTGAAAACCACACTGCAAACTATAAAGGTTGTATGGTGTACAAAGCACTACAAATCCAAAAATACCCAACTCTCCGGAAAAAAGAAATACCGGCAACAGAAACAAATCATCAAACGACACAATACAGTACAACAAATAACGTAGAAAGCTTAAAGACGCCAGAAATATCCTATGCCGAAGTCTTAAATAGAAACCAAGTAACTAGCCATCAAACCAACTCAGCAATCCAAACTGCCAGTGTACCTAATATACAGCCTGCTCCAACTCAACTAAGCCAAACCGCACAAAATGATTTTGACGAACTAAAACAATTGATGAAACAATTAATAGCCCAAATGACAAATATGCTGAACATAGTCACGATTATAGTATCTAAACTTGACAAATAAACACCTAACAATCGCCATCTGGAATGCTAACGGACTTTCACGCCATTTACTTGAATTAAAAACTTTCTTAAATGAAAAACTAATTGACGTCATGCTCATTTCTGAAACGCACTCAACTGACAAAACATATATAAACATACCAAACTATAATATATTCTCTACTAATCACCCGGACGGTAAGGCCCATGGTGGTACTGCAGTAATAATTAAAAAAAGCATAAAGTGCATAGAGGTTAATGGATTCAAAAAGGACTACATACAGGCTACTACCATATCGACCTCAGACACAACGGGTCCAATAAATATATCTGCAGTTTATTGCCCACCTAAATTTAACAACACAAAAGACCAATACCTCGATTTTCTAAAATCACTGGGAAATCGGTATCTGGCAGGAGGTGACTATAATGCCAAACACATAACATGGGGGTCCAGACTTACCACTGCAAAGGGAAGACAACTGTATGAAGCAATAAGAAGCAATAATAGCCATGCCCTAAGCACAGGCGAGCCGACTTACTGGCCAACTGACACAAACAAGCTACCGGACTTAATTGACTTCTGTATTACAAGAAATATAAATTGCGATAACCTAACAATAAAATCATGCCTAGACCTCTCCTCCGACCACTCCCCAATATTAATTACACTACATGGTGGAGTAGAAGAAAACAACAATGACCCCCCTTTATTTAACCACAAAACAAATTGGAATATGTTTCGCGAGATTTTGAAACAGAACATGGAAATAAATATCTCTCTAAAGACAAACAACGAACTGGACTCCGCAATAGCATATTTAAATGACAACATCATATATGCAGCAACGCAATCGACACCATCTATAAAAATGACTGTATCAAAGAAAACTCCCGCCTTTATTAAAGAAAAAATCAGACAAAAGCGCAACCTTAGGAAGATATGGCAAAGGACTAGGCATCCAGAAGATAAAAACAAACTTAATAAAGCAACAGACGAACTCAAGAGAATTCTCAGGGCAGACAAAGATAACCGGCTACAATACTACCTTAGCAACCTCGGAACCTCCTTAGCGACAAATTATTCTCTGTGGAAAGCGACCAAAAAATTGACGAACTCAACTATACACAAGCCGCCTATAAAAAGAAACAATAACACATGGGCGAGATCAAACAAAGAAAAAGCAGACACTCTGGCTGAACACTTTAAAACATCATTTACAAATGACATGGACAACGGCAACGCTGAGCTTCCAACACAAATCACCAACCCAAATTGTGCAATTAAAACTATAACAAAGGCAGAAATTAAATCGCACATAAAACAAATTAAAAACAAGTGAGAAAAGTTATCTTCGGCTTGCCGAAGATGGTATACCCTTGAAAACAAAAAGTTTTCCATACAAAGCCTTTTTTTTCATATCGGTCGTTTGTATGGCAGCTATATGATATACTAGTCCGATCCGAACCAAACTTTCACATATTATGTATGCCTATGTCAAATATATAAATATTGAATTCGGTTGCAATAGCTTGGAAAACAAAAAAGTTTTCCATACAAAGACTTGTTTTCATATCGGTCGTTTGTATGGCAGCTATATGATATAGTGATCTGATCCGGATCAAACTTTCACAAATCATGTATGGCTATGTTAAATGGATAAATGTTGAATTCGGTTGCAATAGCTTGGAAAACAAAAAAGTTTTCTATACAAAGACTTGTTTTCATATCGGTCGTTTGTATGGCAGCTATATGATATAGTGGTCCGATCCGGACCAAACTTTCACAAATCATGTATGCCTATGTCAAATGGATAAATGTTGAATTCGGTTGCAATAGCTTGGAAAACAAAAAAGTTTTCCATACAGAGACTTGTTTTCATATCGGTCGTTTATATGGCAGCTATATGATATAGTGGTCCGATCCGACCGATTCTTAAACTTGATCTGCGTGCAACAAAAATAATGATCTGGTAAAAATTTCAAAACGCTAGCTTTAAAACTACTGTCTATTTTTTGCATAGAAACAGACGGACAGACGGACAGACGGACATGGCTATATCGACTCGGCTGTTGATGCTGATCAAGAATATATATACTTTGTGGGGTCGGAGATGCTTCCTTTAATGCGTTACACATTTCTGGACAAAATTATAATACCCTTTTTCAAGGGTATAACAAGAAAGCCCCCGGATATGACTTAATCGGAGGAAAAATCCTGAAAGAACTACCAGACGCTATAATCATCTATATTAGAAACCTGTTGTCTAAATATGTGTTAAGACATGATAAGTAGGCAAACTATACACATATTCTATTTATGGGCTGCAATAAACATGTCACAGGACAGCAGGAGTGGCAACTACAGATAAGTACAATTGCAGCGGCCTATTGCCGATTAGCGCGGTCATAGGCCTCAAACATAGATTTAAGAATAAAACTCAGCTGCATTTAGAAACGCAGACTGCGGCGTCTTACAAGCGCTGCATTATATAATTATATGATAAGAACCTATGTAAGAATGAATAAAAGGCGAAGCCCTCGCAGTAGCGAGTCAGTTAGATTCAAACACCCGAATTGAACTCATTAAATGTACGCACAAGTTTATAGTGTGAACATTTTGGTCCTTCGAGAAATTCTGTTGTTTCCCCCACCAGTGGTAAGAAACACAGAATAAAAAACCAGCGCTTCGAAGTAAAAAGAGCAAGGTTATTCGAGTGATTCTGTTGTTTCCCCCACCAGTGGTAAGAAACACAGAATAAAAGACCACGCCTTAAAGTACTAGGACTATAAGGTGAAACATTGTGCTCTTGCTTTGGCTGATCAAATCAGCTGTGAGTCGAGGCACAGCTAGGTCAACTGGGCGACCAATCAAAAAATCCTCCAACGGATCACGCCAAAGAATACAAGCAGAAAGCACAAAAAAGTCACAGTGATTGTTTTCCCAAGATGTTGTCGGAAAGATCTGTGAAATTGATGCAAGACCAAGGACAGCTGCAGAACAAAATACTGCAAGCCATCAAGGAAAAGGCATCTATACCAGCAATAGAAGTATTGGTAGTCCGATTCACTACTAACAACAATGCGCTGGTAAAATTGGGAGTTGGCGATCATCAATATTTTAATGACAAAATATTTATTAAAACTATGGATGCTATCAAGGCCTACAAGGAGTCACAGTTAAAGGTAGAAACACTTGAAGAAATAAATCTACCAAGCGGATCAAAATTATCTGATACCGCATCAGCTCGGAGCTCCAGTCCAGTTGATAATCTGGTTCAACTGGTGGATAGAAGAGCGGACAGGGTGAGGCAACAGATGAGCCTAATCTACGAAACCCTAGATAGTTCAAGTGAGATTGAACTAGTCAAGCAGCTGGCAATGATGATAAGTCATTGGTCCAACGTGACGGACACACTAAAACTGCTTGAAAACAAGTATGACAGAACTGCCTTTGATCAAGATGAGGCAGACATTCTGCAATCGGAAGTTGCCGCATTAGAGATGGTACTTCAAATGAAGTTGGAACAGTTCAAAAGTTCCAACTATGACGTGCCAGAACTCCCAAAAGTGGACCTTCCAACATTCAATGGAAATGCGAAGGAATGGCCAACATTTTACGAGCTGTTCTCTGAGCTAATAGACAGCAGGAAGGATCTCAGCAACACAAGGAAGCTAGGATATTTAAGAGCCTGCTTAAAAGGAGAAGCTCAAATGGTGGTTAGCCATTTGATAACGGGATCAGCGGCTAGCTATTCAGCAGCATGGGAGCTTATCTGCAAACGCTATGAGAATAGCAGAAAAATATTCTCCCAACACTTCAACAAATTAATGGAACTGGAGTGCTTGCTGCCCCATGATGAGAAAAATTTAAGGAAGTTTTTGGATACTGCGACCGAGAGCATATTCATCATAAAGGAGAAAGGAAAAATAGAAAGCTCGACTGACGTAATTTTAGCAGAAATTCTACTGCGGAAATTTTCGCCAGAAGCCTTGCAGCTGTATGAACAGCATGTAAAAAAGGCAAGAGCTATGCAGTCCTTACAAGACTGGAGTTTATTGAGCAATAATGCAACTCAGTAAATGCCATTACCAAAAATAACGCTCAGCTTGCTACAAGAAAAGTGCAAGTTAGATCGTGTGCCTTTTGCTCTAAGGATGGCCACGATATGATAAAGTGTCTCAAATTCAGAGCACAATCAATCGAAAAAAGAAAAGAGTTCGTTCAAAAGAACAGCATGTGCTTTAGATGCTTTGGAAAGCATAATGGTATCGACTGCAGAAAGGAAATTACATGCAATCGATGCTCCAAAGGACACAACAGCCTTCTTCATGAAGACACGAGATGCAGTATCAACAGCAATAGCCTCAAGCAAGGCCAAGACACACTATTGGCTACAGCTGTGGTTTTAGTTAAAAACAAAGCTGGAGGTTACAACGAGTTGAGGGCGCTTATTGACGGTGGATCCCAGAAGACGCTGATTTCAGAGGAGGCAGCACAAATATTAAGGATTCCCAGAGTAAGGAGTACTGTAGAGGTAGAAGGTATCTCCCAGACTACTCAATTATCAAAAAATAGCGTCCACCTGACGATCAAACCAAAATTTCCAAGCAGCTTCAAAACATCAACGGAAGCATTGGTTTTACCAACACTCCATAGAGCCCTTCCCAGCAAAAAGTTTGATATTGATATCAACAAAGAGTGGAAGGGCTACAGGCTAGCAGATCCACGATTCAACGAGCCAAGCAGAATTGACATGGTGATAGGTGTGGATCTAATTCCCCTGATTATGATGGAGAAAATAAAAACCGTAAATGGAATCTTGGGACAAAAAACCAGATTTGGATGGATTGTGTCCGGAAATATAACTCGGGCAGCAAAGCAAAAAATTATAAGTGCCACTACAACGATAAATCTAAAGGACCTGGAACGCTTTTGGGAATTGGAAGATGAAGCCGAGGAGACGATTACAGACAATGCAGAATGCGAAAGAAAATTCCAAGAAACAACTGTCATCAACGAGGAAGGCAGATTTGTAGTTTCAATTCCATTCCACAAAGAGGCAAAGCTGGGAGACTCTTGCAAACAGGCAATGGCAAGGCTTATGCAAATGGAAAAGAAGTTTCAAAGAAACCCAAAGAACTGGGCTGCATACAACGAATTCATGAAAGAATACCTTAAAATGGGACATATGGAATCTGTAAAGACAACGGGTCAAGGTAAATACTATTTACCCCATGAAGCAATCATCAGGCCTGGAAGCTTAACTACGAAGCTACGAGTAGTTTTTGACGCATCCGCAAAGACGACAAATGGACTAAGCCTAAATGACGTTATTATAGCTGGTCCTAAGATTCAAAAGGATATATTCGATATTCTAATTAAATGGCGCAAGTGGCAATATGTTGTGGTAGCTGACATTGAAAAAATGTATCGCCAAATAAAGGTTGCTGAAAAAGACCAAGAATACCAATATATCCTATGGAGAGATGATCCAAAATTACCGATCAGTGAGTTTAAGTTAACAACCGTAACTTATGGCACATCGGCAGCACCTTTCTTAGCAGTACGATGTCTACAAGAGTTGGCAGATCGCTTTTGCCAAGAGGATAGCGTCTTAGCAGAAACAATTAGAGACGACTTTTATATGGATGACCTCATAACTGGTGGAGACACAGTCAACGAGTGCTATGAACTTCAAAGAAAATTGAGGCAAGTGATGGAGAATGCCGGCATGCATCTGCGAAAATGGGTTGCAAATGACAATCGGATTTTAGCCGATATTCAGGACGACCGTGCTACGAAGAAAATCTGCATTGAGGAGAATGAATCGATCAAAACCTTAGGACTTCAATGGGATCCGAAAAAGGATACATTTACGTTTTCGGCAGAAAACCCAATGCTAACACGTATAACAAAGCGGTTAGTGTTATCACAGTTGTCCAGAATTTTCGACCCACTAGGATGGTTGGCACCTGTAACGATTCAAGGCAAATTTTTCATTCAGGAACTGTGGAAGTTACCGATGACTTGGGACGTTGAATTGGAATCCAACTTAGCTAACTGGTGGATGGAATATGCTAAAGGTCTATCATATTTAGAAGAAATTAGCTTTTCACGCTGGACTGGATGCTTCAAAGGTATTATGGAGCTACATGGATTCTGCGATGCATCAGAGAAAGCATATGCAGCGGCTGTGTATACAAAAGTAGACGGCAGAGTGACTTTGCTAGCAGCAAAAAGCAAAGTAAATCCTATAAAAAACAGGAAAACAATTCCAAAGTTGGAATTATGTGCTGCGCTTTTATTAGCAAAGTTATTAGCTAAGGTGCAGGCTATATGGAGCAATGAGATCACAATGCATGCATGGAGTGATTCGCAAATTACTATTGCTTATTGCTAAATCAATAAACTAATTCCCAATGTCAAATGGAATTACGTTAAATCTGAAGAAAATCCAGCAGACGTGGCTTCAAGAGGGATATCACCGCAAGCTCTTAAAATCTGTGAAATTTGGTGGAGAGGGCCGAATTGGCTAGCTATGGATGCACAACACTGGCCCACTCAAAAGGTATCGGAAATTGTTGTGGTATCCACATTGATAAAATCCGAATATCTGCAAAATCATCTTTTATCGAAGTATTCATCGATCGAAAAACTTTTTAGAGTAATGGCGTATATATTGCGCTTCATAACAAACCTAAGAGGAAAGTCGCAACAGCCTTCACATCTTACGGTGGAGGAATTAAAGCTAGCGAAAATTGCCGTGGTAAAGATACAACAACAGCTGGATTTTGGACACGAAGTCAGACTACTCAAAAACAAAAGACCATTAGACCCCAAGAGTAAGTTACAGGCGCTAAATCCGTTTTTGGATAGTGATGGCGTACTTCGAGTTGGTGGACGACTACAAAACGCAATGATACCCTATAATGTAAAACATCCAATTATACTAGATAAGTCACATTTGACTTGGTTAATTGCAAAGGATGCGCATAAGAAAATTCTGCATGGCGGAATTAACATTATGAGAACTTATATTCAGAGGGAGTTCTGGATATTTGGCATACAAAATTCCTTAAAGAAATATTTAAGGGAATGTATTGTATGCATACGATACAAGCAAGAGATGTCCAGTCAACTGATGGAAAATTTACCAGTTTATCGAGTAACGGCTAATTACTCGTTTCAAAATACTGGAATCGACTACGCCGGACCGTTCCAGATTCGCTGCTCCAAGGGAAGAGGTCAAAAAACGTATAAAGGATACATTTGTGTATTTGTTTGTATGGCAACAAAAGCGATACATCTGGAAGCTGTTAGCGACCTTTCGTCAGATAAATTCCTGGAGGCTCTTCGACGGTTCTTTGCAAGACGAGGCAAGAGTGAGAACCTATACTCAGATAATGGAACAAACTTCGTGGGAGCTTCAAGAGTATTGGACAAAGAATTTGTAGCTGCCATTAAAAACAATAATGAGTTAGCACCTACACTGGAAACAGAAGGCATCAAGTGGCACTTTATTCCCCCGGGAAGCCCCCATATGGGAGGTTTATGGGAAGCCGGTGTAAAATCAGTGAAGCATCACCTTAAACGAGTTATTGGTGAAAACAGCTTTACATATGAAGAATTTGCATCGCTGCTATGTCAAATCGAAGCAGTGCTAAACTCGCGTCCATTAGTCACTGTAAGGAGCGAAATAAATGGTGAGGACATATTAACGCCGGGTCATTTTCTGGTGGGAAGACCTCTAATTGGAGCTCCTGAACATTTTGACGAAAGTAAGACAATCAGCTCTTTGGATAGATGGAAGCTTATTCAACGCATCAGAGGTGATTTTTGGAAGAAATGGAAGGAGGAGTATCTGGTGTCATTGCAACAGCGAACCAAATGGCGCCAAGAAAAGCCAAATCTGAAGGAGGGACAGCTGGTTCTTATAAAACATGAGAACACTCACCCTGCAAGATGACCAATGGGAAGAATCATTAGTACGACTAAAGGACAAGATGATAAAGTCCGGGTAGTCACAGTCAAAACAAACGATGGGGAAGTAAAAAGATCGCTAAACAAGATCTGTCAACTTCCTGTTAGCGAAGCAAAACCAGCTGGAGCTGCAACGCCATCTAGAACGGAGTCAATTCAGCTACGCAAGGACAAGAAGCTTAGGCAGCGAGTTCCAAGAGAGAAAAGGAATGGCACTGGAAGCATAGCTACTGTGCTATGCTGTTTATTGATATTGCAAGCTACAACTGCGACAGAAAATTCGGAACCTCGAAAACAGGCCAAAGAGCTTGGGAAAATTTACGACATCGACGCAAAAGCTGCAGTTATGGTGAACAAAATTGGTAAAATTGAAGTCGCTACATCCAGTTGGCAATTATTGTTTTATTATGACATGCAAGCCTATTTTGATGTCATAAAACAATCAGAGGACTTCCTGGAAAAATCCCGCTTGGTTTGCGAAAGAATGGGAGACTTCAAGGACTACTGCGATTCCTTCGGCACGACAATACGGACAAAAATTGACAACATCAAAGAAAAAGACAAAATACTACGGCACCGTACCAACCGAAAGAAAAGGTTTATACTGTTCTTTGATATCGGAAATGCAAATAGGATCCAGGAAAATATGCAAACAATCATAAAAAATGAAAAACATCTAATGGAATATGTTGACAATCAGACCTCGGTCATCAATGCAACGGAAGAATTAGTAAGAGCAACTACGATAGAAGCAAACCGGAATTTGGGAAAACTGACCCAACAAGTTAATATTATTGCAGAAACCATGAAGGAGCACTTTATGGTATATAAGGAGTCAATTAAATTCCTTATGTTATCAAATCAAGTGCGAAACTGGATTGAAGAGGCAGAAAGCCTACAAGCAACAGCGATCTCAATGATAACGGACATTAGTGAAGGAAGAATTCATCCTACACTAATTGCGCCTAACAAAATGTTGGAGGAGCTCGAGAAAGTTAAGCAAAAATTAGGACGACAACAAATGCTACCGGGTGGAAATTCAGTTATACAATTACCACTGATCTATAAACTGATGAAGGCACAAGCTATGTTTAAGGATAATTTACTATTCATTAAAGCAAAATTGCCGATATACAACAATCAGGAAACGGATCTTTTTGAAGTAATCCCAATACCACTGTGGATAAACGGAACGAAGCTTATTCCGAAATTGAATTCTAAATTTTTTGCGTTGAATACAGACATAAACGCATATCACCTAATGTCTGAAATGGAAATTAACCAATGCAGACAAGAGGATTCGACAACATGGCTTTGCGAAAGTAATTGGGCATGGAAAAACACGGATGATCACTCTTGCGAAATATCACCATTGAAACCAAGCAATGCACACTCATGCGAAATGATGGAATTTCAAGGCAATTCGTTCATCAAAGAGATAAGTGGATCCAATCGTTGGCTATTTAGACTGTTTCGGAATACAACAGCTAATATAAGATGCAACGAACAGCATCAAGTTATAAGACTGCCCAATCAAGGCATTATACAACTACTTGCAGGATGCACAGCGATATTAAGGGATACAACAATAATTACTCCTCATAAGATAATTTCGACAGCTTCTGAAATGTCTATCTTCCCCAGTTTACGAATTATAGATGACAAGGAGACATGGAACGTGGTCCCGCTGAAGCACTTGATTATCAACAACACTAATGAACTGCAAAATCTTCAAATGCGCATCAATACTCTGAAAAATAACAAGGTACACATTGATGACTTGATCTTTCACACTGCAAGCGGACACTCGGCTCTAGGGTTGACAACGATTATCATAATTATATTGGTCATTTATATCCGGAGGCAACGCATAAATGAGAGACGACTACTGGCCGTACATTTTTCCCCCCGGAGAATGTCTAAATATGTGTTAAGACATGATAAGTAGGCAAACTATAAACATATTCTATTTATGGGCTGCAATAAACATGTCACAGGACAGTAGGAGTGGCAACTACAGATAAGTACAATTGCAGCGGCCTATTGCCGAAGTGTCAAGAGATGTGACCACGCGGGAGGTGATTAGCGCGGTCATAGGCCTCAAACATAGATTTAAGAATAAAACTCAGCTGCATTTAGAAACGCAGACTGCGGCGTCTTACAAGCGCTGCCTTATATAATTAGATGATAAGAACCTATGTAAGAATGAATAAAAGGCGAAGCCCTCGCAGTAGCGAGTCAGTTAGATTCAAACACCCGAATTGAACTCATTAAATGTACGCACAAGTTTATAGTGTGAACACCTGTTTAACGGAATCCTTCGACTACAATACTTTCCCATAACTTGGAAGGTAGGCCAAATTAAAGCAATTCCGAAACCGAATAAAAACGCCAATACTGTAAGTTCGTACAGACCAATCACGCTATTACCTGTCCTCTCAAAAGTATTCAAAAAAGTCCTATTAAATAGAATCGAGCCAACCCTAAAACAAAAAATATAATACCTCCTCACCAATTCGGCTTTCGGAAGCAACACTCGACTGTCCAACAGGTCCATCGAGTAATTAATAAAATAACAGAAGATTTTGACAAAAAGAAGTTTTGCTATGCCGTGTACTTGGACATTGCTAAAGCATTTGACAAAGTATGGCACAAAGGACTGCTGCATAAGCTAAGAAATATACTACCAGACAACCTGTATACCATCCTACAAAGCTATATAACGGACAGATATTTCTATATCAAATATGACAATGAATGCTCAGATGTTATGCCAGTGTCAGCGGGTGTTCCCTAAGGTAGTGTGCTTGGGCCCATCTTATACTTGATTTACACCTCCGATATTCCAGAGCCAACTATCCCTGGATCAATGATTGCTACGTTCGAGGATGATACTGTATTAATGTCGTCAAGCGCGTGTGAAAAAACAGCTGCAAGTACGCTACAACAAATCATGACACAAACAGTATCCTGGTTTGAGAGATGGGGCATCGAAATAAATAAAGACAAAACTCAACAAGTAATATACACAAAACGACAACCCAAAAACTTCGCAATTAAAATCAACAACAATCAAATATTGTTACGCCCATATTCCAAGTACCTTGGACTAACTATCGACGCAAAACTGACATGGAAGCAGCACATTCTAAATAAACGAAATAAAAAACAAATTTCGACAACTTAACTGGCTAATAGGAAAACACTCTAAACTAAAACTACATTACAAAATTGCAATATACAAGGCGATAATAAAACCAATATGGACGTATGGCATAGAAATCTGGGGAACTGCCAGTAAATCTCACTTACAGCTAATCCAGCGAACGCAATCAAAAATGCTCAGAACAATGACAAATGCCGAATGGTATATTAGAAATGAAGATATACATAAAGATCTAAACATAGAGACAGTCAACGAAACTATTAAAAAAAGCAGCAAAAAACACACAAATCAACTACTTAACCACCAAAACCCAAACCTGAGACAAATACCGATGAGATAGCTGGGACCGAGAAGATTAAAACGTAAAACTCCAACGGAATTAAATCATTAGTAAAATATTAAAATATTAGCGTACCCTTGCAATGGGAAGGGCCGCTACCTTTTTTCCTTTCTTCAACCATTACTCATTGTTATTCTTTATAAAAAACAGAATTAGGAATTAGAAGGAAATTAATAAAAAAAAAAAAAAAAAAAAAAATACAAACGAACGATATGAAAACAAGTCTTTGTATGGAAAACTTTTTTTGTTTGCCAAGCTATCGCAACTGAATTAAACATTTAATCATTTGACATAGCCATACATGAGTTGCGAAAGTTTGGTTCGGATCGGACCACTATATCATAAAGCTGCCATACAAATGATCAATCAGATTTTAAGTCTTTGTATGGAAAACTTTTTTGTTTTCCAAGCTATTGCAACCGACTTAAAAATTTTTTCATTTGACATAGCCATACATGATTTTTAAAGTTTGGTTCGGATCGGACCACTATATCATATAGCTGCCATACAAACGATCAAGTCTTTGTATGGAAAACTTTTTTGGTTGCTATCGCAACCGAATTCAACATTTATTCATTTGACATAGCCATACATGCTTTTTTAAAGTTTGGTTCGGATAAAAACAAGTCTTTGTATGGAAAACTTTTTTGTTCTCCAAGCTATCGTAACCGAATTCAACATTTATTAATTTGACATAGCCATACATGATTTTTAAAGTTTGGTCCGGATCGGACCACTATAGTAATAGCTGCCATACAAACGACCGATATGAAAACAAGTCCTTTGTATGGACTCTTTTGTTTACCGAGCTATTGCAACCGAATCAACATATATTCATTTAACATAGCCGTACACGATTTGTGAAACTTTGGTTCGGATCGGACCACTATATCATATTGCTGCCATACAAACTATCAATCAAATTTCAAGTCTTGTATAGAAAACTTTTTTATTTTCTAAGCTATTGCAACCGAATTTAACATTTATTCATTTGACATAGCCTTACATGATTTTTTAAAGTTTGATTTGGATCGGACCCCGAAATCACATAGCTGCCATACAAACGACCGATATGAAAACAAGTCTTTGTATGGGAAACTTTTTTATTTTCTAAGCTATTGCAACCGAATTTAACATTTATTCATTTGACATAGCCTTACATGATTTTTTAAAGTTTGATTTGGATCGGACCCCGAAATCACATAGCTGCCATACAAACGACCGATATGAAAACAAGTCTTTGTATGGAAAAGTTTTTTGTTCCCCAAGCTATCGCAACCGAATTCAACATTTATTCATTTGACATAGCCATACATGATTTTTAAAGTTTGATTTGGATCGGACCCCGAAATCACATAGCTGCCAAACAAACGACCGATATAAAAACAAGTCTTTGTATGGGAAACTTTTTTGTTCCCCAAGCTATCGCAACCGAATTCAACATTTATTCATTTGACATAGCCATACATGCTTTTTTTAAGTTTGGTTCGGATAAAAACAAGTCTTTGTATGGAAAACTTTTTTGTTCTCCAAGCTATCGCAACCGAATTCAACATTTATTCATTTGACATAGCCATACATGATTTTTAAAGTTTGGTTCGGATCGGACTAGTATATCATATAGCTGCCATACAAACGACCGATATTAAAACAAGTCTTTGTAAGGGAAACTTTTTTGTTCCGCAAGCTATCGCAACCGAATTCAACATTTATTCATTTAACATAGCCATACATGCTTTTTTAAAGTTTGGTTCGGATAAAAACAAGTCTTTGTATGGAAAACTTTTTTGTTCTCCAAGCTATCGTAACCGAATTCAACATTTATTAATTTGACATAGCCATACATGATTTTTAAAGTTTGGTCCGGATCGGACCACTATATCAATAGCTGCCATACAAACGACCGATATGAAAACAAGTCCTTTGTATGGACTCTTTTGTTTACCGAGCTATTGCAACCGAATCAACATATATTCATTTAACATAGCCGTACACGATTTGTGAAACTTTGGTTCGGATCGGACCACTATATCATATAGCTGCCATACAAACTATCAATCAAATTTCAAGTCTTGTATAGAAAACTTTTTTATTTTCTAAGCTATTGCAACCGAATTTAACATTTATTCATTTGACATAGCCTTACATGATTTTTTAAAGTTTGATTTGGATCGGACCCCGAAATCACATAGCTGCCATACAAACGACCGATATGAAAACAAGTCTTTGTATGGAAAAGTTTTTTGTTCCCCAAGCTATCGCAACCGAATTCAACATTTATTCATTTGACATAGCCATACATGATTTTTAAAGTTTGGTTCGGATCGGAATAGTATATCATATAGCTGCCATACAAACGACCGATATTAAAACAAGTCTTTGTAAGGGAAACTTTTTTGTTCCCCAAGCTATCGCAACCGAATTCAACATTTATTCATTTGACATAGCCATACATGATTTTTAAAGTTTGGTTCGGATCGGACCACGAAATCACATAGCTGCCATACGAACGACCGATATGAAAACAAGTCTTTGTATGGAAAACTTTTTTGTTCTCCAAGCTATCGCAACCGAATTAAGCATTTTTTCATTTGACATAGCCATACATGATTTTTAAAGTTTGGTTCGGATCGGACCACTATATCATATAGCTGCCATACAAACGACCGATATGAAAACAAGTCCTTTGTATGGAAAACTTTTTTGTTCTCCAAGCTATCGCAACCGAATTGAACATTTAATCATTTGACAAAGCCATACATAAGTTGTGAAAGTTTGGTTCGGATCGGACTAGTATATCATATAGCTGCCATACAAACGACCTATATGAAAACAAGTCTTTGTATGGAAAACTTTTTTGTTCCCCAAGCTATCGTAACCGAATTCAACATTTATTCATTTGACATAGGTATACATGATTTTTAAAGTTTGGTTCGGATCGGACCACGAAATCACATAGCTGCCATACAAACGACCGATATGAAAACAAGTCCTTTGTATGGAAAACTATTTTGTTCTCCAAGCTATCGCAACCGAATTAAATATTTAATCACTTGACATAGCCATACATGAGTTGTGACAGTTTGGTTTGGAGCGGACTACTATATCATATAGCTGCCATACAAACGACCGATGTGAAAACAAGTCTTTGTATGGAAAACTTTTTTGTTCTCCAAGCTATCGCAACCGAATTAAACAATTAATCATTTGACATAGCCATACATAAGTTGCAAAAGTTTGGTTTGGATCGGACTAGTATATCATATAGCTGCCATACAAACGACCGATATTAAAACAAGTCTTTGTAAGGGAAACTTTTTTGTTCCGCAAGCTATCGCAACCGAATTCAACATTTATTCATTTGACATAGCCATACATGCTTTTTTAAAGTTTGGTTCGGATAAAAACAAGTCTTTGTATGGAAAACTTTTTTGTTCTCCAAGCTATCGTAACCGAATTCAACATTTATTAATTTGACATAGCCATACATGATTTTTAAAGTTTGGTCCGGATCGGACCACTTATCAATAGCTGCCATCCAAACGACCGATATGAAAACAAGTCCTTTGTATGGACTCTTTTGTTTACCGAGCTATTGCAACCGAATCAACATATATTCATTTAACATAGCCGTACACGATTTGTGAAACTTTGGTTCGGATCGGACCACTATATCATATAGCTGCCATACAAACTATCAATCAAATTTCAAGTCTTGTATAGAAAACTTTTTTATTTTCTAAGCTATTGCAACCGAATTTAACATTTATTCATTTGACATAGCCTTACATGATTTTTTAAAGTTTGATTTGGATCGGACCCCGAAATCACATAGCTGCCATACAAACGACCGATATGAAAACAAGTCTTTGTATGGGAAACTTTTTTATTTTCTAAGCTATTGCAACCGAATTTAACATTTATTCATTTGACATAGCCTTACATGATTTTTTAAAGTTTGATTTGGATCGGACCCCGAAATCACATAGCTGCCATACAAACGACCGATATGAAAACAAGTCTTTGTATGGAAAAGTTTTTTGTTCCCCAAGCTATCGCAACCGAATTCAACATTTATTCATTTGATATAGCCATACATGATTTTTAAAGTTTGATTTGGATCGGTCCCCGAAATCACATAGCTGCCATACAAACGACCGATATGAAAACAAGTCTTTGTATGGGAAACTTTTTTGTTCCCCAAGCTATCGCAACCGAAGTCAACATTTATTCATTTGACATAGCCATACATGATTTTTAAAGTTTGGTTCGGATCGGACCACGAAATCACATAGCTGCCATACGAACGACCGATATGAAAACAAGTCTTTGTATGGAAAACTTTTTTGTTCTCCAAGCTATCGCAACCGAATTAAGCATTTTTATACCCTTGAAAAAGGGTATTATAATTTTGTCCAGAAATGTGTAACGCATTAAAGGAAGCATCTCCGACCCCACAAAGTATATATATTCTTGATCAGCATCAACAGCCGAGTCGATATAGCCATGTCCGTCTGTCCGTCTGTCCGTCTGTTTCTATGCAAAAAATAGACAGTAGTTTTACCAGATCATTATTTTTGTTGCACGCAGATCAAGTTTAAGAATCGGTCGGATCGGACCACTATATCATATAGCTGCCATATAAACGACCGATATGAAAACAAGTCTCTGTATGGAAAACTTTTTTGTTTTCCAAGCTATTGCAACCGAATTCAATATTTATCCATTTGACATAGCCATACATGATTTGTGAAAGTTTGGTCCGGATCGGACCCTTATATCATATAGCTGCCATACAAACGACCGATATGAAAACAAGTCTTTGTATGGAAAACTTTTTTGTTTTCCAAGCTATTGCAACCGAATTCAACATTTATCCATTTGACATAGGCGTACATGATTTGTGAAAGTTTGATCCGGATCAGATCACTATATCATATAGCTGCCATACAAACGACCGATATGAAAACAAGTCTTTGTATGGAAAACTTTTTTGTTTTCCAAGCTATTGCAACCGAATTCAATATTTATCCATTTGACATAGGCGTACATGATTTGTGAAAGTTTGGTTCGGATCGGACCACTATATCATATAGCTGCCATACAAACGACCGATATGAAAAAAAAGGCTTTGTATGGAAAACTTTTTGTTTTCAAGGGTATACCATCTTCGGCAAGCCGAAGATAACTTTTCTCACTTGTTTCATTTGACATAGCCATACATGATTTTTAAAGTTTGGTTCGGATCGGACCACTATATCATATAGCTGCCATACAAACGATCAATCAGATTTCAAGTCTTTGTATGGAAAATTTTTTTATTTTCCAAGCTATTGCCACCGAATTTAACATTTATTCATTTGACATAGCCATACATGATTTTTAAAGTTTGGTTTGGATCGGACCCCGAAATCACATAGCTGCCATACAAACGACCGATATGAAAACAAGTCTTTGTATGGGAAACTTTTTTGTTCCCCAAGCTATCGCAACCGAATTCAACATTTATTAATTTGACATAGCCATACATGATTTTTAAAGTTTGGTTCGGATCGGACCACGAAATCACATAGCTGCCATACAAACGACCGATATGAAAACAAGTCTTCGTATGGAAAACTTTTTTGTTCTCCAAACTATCGCAACCGAATTAAACATTTTTTTATTTGACATAGCCATACATGATTTTTAAAGTTTGGTTCGGATCGGACCACTATATCATATAGCTGCCATACAAACGATCAATCAGATTTCAAGTCTTTGTATGGAAAACTTTTTTGTTTTCCAAGCTATTGCAACTGAATTAAACGATTATTCATATGACATAGCCATACATGCTTTTTTAAAGTTTGGTTTGGATCGGACCCCGAAATCACATAGCTGCCATACAAACGACCGATATGAAAACAAGTCTTTGTATGGAAAACTTTTTTTTTCCCCAAGCTATCGCAACCGAATTCAACATTTATTAATTTGACATAGCCATACATGATTTTTAAAGTTTGGTTCGGATCGGACCACGAAATCACATAGCTGCCATACAAACGACCGGTATGAAAACAAGTCTTCGTATGGAAAACTTTTTTGTTCTCCAAACTATCGCAACCGAATTAAACATTTTTTTATTTGACATAGCCATACATGATTTTTAAAGTTTGGTTCGGATCGGACCACTATATCATATAGCTGCCATACAAACGATCAATCAGATTTCAAGTCTTTGTATGGAAAACTTTTTTGTTTTCCAAGCTATTGCAACTGAATTAAACGATTATTCATATGACATAGCCATACATGTTTTTTTAAAGTTTGGCTTGGATCGGACCACTATATCTTATAGCTGCCATACAAACGACCGATATGAAAACAAGTCTTTGTATGGAAAACTTTTTTCATTTCCAAGCTATCGCAACCGAATTAAACATTGAATCATTTGACATAGCCGTACATAAGTTATGAAGGTTTGGTTTAGAGCGGACCACTATATCATATAGCTGCCATACAAACGACCGATATGAAAACAAGTCTTTGTATGGAAAACTTTTTAGTTTTCCAAGCTATCGCAACCGAATTAAACATTTTTTCATTTGACATAGCCATACATGATTTTTAAAGTTTGGTTCGGATCGGACCACTATATCATATAGCTGCCATACAAACGACCGAAATGAAAACAAGTCTTTGTATGGGAAACTCTTTTGTTTACCGAGCTATTGCAACCGAATCAACATATATTCATTTGACAAAGCCGTTCACGATTTGTGAAACTTTGGTCCGGATCGGACCACTATATCATATAGCTGCCATACAAACGATCAATCAGATTTCAAGTCTTTGTATGGAAAACTTTTTTGTTTTCCAAGCTATTGCAACCGAATTAAACATTTTTTCATTTGACATAGTCATACATGATTTTTTAAAGTTTGATTCGGACCGGAGTACGAAATCACATAGCTGCCATACAAACGACCGATATGAAAACAAGTCTTTGTATGGGAAACTTTTTTGTTCTCCAAGCTATCGCAACCGAATTCAAGATATTCATTTGACACAGCCATACATAATTTTTTAAAGTTTGGTTCGGTTCGGACCACTATATCATATAGCTGCCATACAAACGATCAATCAGATTTTAAGTCTTTGTATGGAAAACTTTTTGGTTTTCCAAGCTATTGCAACTGAATTCAACATTTAATCATTTGACATAGACATACATGATTTTTTAAAGTTTGGCTTTAAATGATCAATGATTTTGGATATGAAAACATTTCTTTGTATGGAAAACTTTTTCATTTCCAAGCTATCGCAACCGAATTAAACATTTAATCATTTGACATAGCCATAGATGAGTTGTGAAAGTTTTGTTTTGGAGCGGACCACTATATCATATAGCTGCCATACAAACGACCGATATGAAAACAAGTCTTTGTATGGAAAACTTTTTCATTTCCAAGCTATCGCAACCGAATTAAACATTTAATCATTTGACATAGCCATACATGAGTTGTGAAAGTTTTGTTTTGGAGCGGACCACTATATCATATAGCTGCCATACAAACGATCAATCAGATCGATGATTTTGATGATTTTTAAAGTTTGGTCCGGATCGGACCACTATATCATATAGCTGCCATACAAACGATCAATCAGATTTCAAGTCTTTGTATGGAAAACTTTTTTGTTCTCCAAGCTATCGCAACCGAATTCAAGATATTCATTTGACAAAGCCATACATAATTTTTTAAAGTTTGGTTCGGTTCGGACCACTATATCATATAGCTGCCATACAAACGATCAATCAGATTTCAAGTCTTTGTATGAAAAATTTTTTTGCTTTCCAACCTATTGCAACTGAATTCAACATTTATTCATTTGACATAGCTATACATGATTTGTGAAAGTTTGGTTCGGATCGGAGCACTATATCATATAGCTGCCATACAAATGACCGATATGAAAACAAGTCTTTGTATGGGAAACTTTTTTGTTTTCCAAGCTATTGCAACTGAATTCAACATTTATTTATTTGATATAGCCATACACGATTTGTGAAAGTTTGGTCTGGATCGGACCAAATTATATCAAACATTTATAAAAGCATAAAAAAAATTAAGTTCCAGTCGAACAGTTGTATCCAAATGTTGCGTTCGAGCTAGTATTAGTGCATTGTGCCGACTCACGGTTATAAACTGTTTTAGAGCGTAGCGTAGGCATGGTGCAACATGTGTTTGTTGAAGGCAAAACAAATCTCAAAGTTTCATGCGCAACGACTCTACTCGACGCGACCAGTTTCAGGGCGACTCAGGCGGTTTGAGTTGCAGACACTTGTGATAGCCGATCGCACCGAAAGGTATTAGTCCGGTATGGTGGATTCCAAAAATCTTTTATTTTTTTTTCATTTTTCAATAGAAAACCCTTTTAAACAAATACCGTAAAACTTCCAGACTGAAATTTACAATATTCTTGAAGTTATAGCCACAAAAAAGAGACCGTCCCGTGTCTAAGATTCTGAGTTTCTAGATTCTAGTTCATCAGTTAACATTTTTCCCTAGACGAGTGGACGACGCTTTAAGATGGGGAACAAAAGTTTTAGTCAAGGTTCACATGAGAATAAAGGTAGAACAAGTGAGAAAAGTTATCTTCGGCTTGCCGAAGATGGTATACCCTTGAAAACAAAAAGTTTTCCATACAAAGACTTTTTTTCATATCGGTCGTTTGTATGGCAGCTATATGATATAGTGGTCCGATCCGGACCAAACTTTCACAAATCATGCGTGCAACAAAAATAATGATCTGGTAAAAATTTCAAAACGCTAGCTTTAAAACTACTGTCTATTTTTTGCATAGAAACAGACGGACAGACGGACATGGCTATATCGACTCGGCTGTTGATGCTGATCAAGAATATATATACTTTGTGGGGTCGGAGATGCTTCCTTTAATGCGTTACACATTTCTGGACAAAATTATAATACCCTTTTTCAAGGGTATAAAAATAGGATAATTTTCAGGAAATCAGTTTACGCTAAAATGTGATTTGAAATTTACGAGAACAAGTGCAGAAAAACTGACTTAGAAGTATGCCATGACTCTAGTCCATGTAAGTTTGAATTACCTTCGCTTTGGGGTTTCGTACGTTAGAATCATTGCTAAATTGAAACTTTGCGAAAGTGATATCAAATTTTTAAAACAAAAGAATTATGAGAATTAGGATATAAATTGGGAGTGACATGTACGTGCGAACAATATCTGATTTATTTATGACAAATGATAAATAATGCGTATGAAATTAACCGCCGATTTACTTATGTAATGAGGATAGTTGTTAAGAGTCACGCTGGAATAAATCTTTTTTCTATTATGAAGTGATTAATAAGCGTCGCTGTCAAATCTGCTACAAAATTTGTGTTCAACAAAGCAATAAAGGAAGAAAATGAAAAAAGTGAAAGAATTTTCCCAGACAATTATTTAACAGTTTCAGGAGATGGTTCATGGGCTAGGATAGGTTATTCCCTCTCTTTGGCATTGTGTCCTTGATAGGAAAATTTTCCTATAAAGCTGTCTCTAAAAAAAAAAGAAGAAGGCCGTGTGGGCAAATATAATATCAAAATTGAAATCAAAAAATAAAGAGAGCACTTACCCAGTAATGTTTGACGAGCAAGTCATAAATCTCATAAGACTAGTTTACGAGACTTAACCATGTAATGACCTGTTTAAAATACGAGGTGTGTTCAAAAAGTATTGCGAATTTAGAATTTCCGCGGGTTAAATATAATCGAATTTTTGAGTTTTTTTGGCGTTTTTTTACTTTTTTTTTTTTTTTATAACATTCTAACATTCTTAATTTGTATTTAAAAACTGTACGAGTGGACAATCATTAAATGGTTTTGGGCGAGACCTTGACTTAAGGCCCATTATCTAGGAGGTTGATGGCCAGGTGGTTGGGGTGGTTGTCCAGTCTTTTTATGTATTTTTCGCTGAGACGGGTGATCTCCTCTGCTACACATATAATTCCAAGCTCTTTATGGATTATTGAGTTTTCGTGATACGGATGGGCGTTCGAAACTGTTCTTAGGCATTTATTCTGAAACCGCTGGATTTTGATGCGGTACGAACAGCTTGCCGTGCCACACAACTGTATCCCATATGTCCAGATTGGCTTCAGCACTACCTTGTAAATAAGCAGTTTAAATTTTACTTTGAGCTTGGACCTTCTTCCCAGGAGCCAGTGCAGTTGCTTAAGCCGTAGGTTGGCCTGGTTGCGCTTGTTGATTAGGTGTGGACGCCATGTCAGCCTGCGGTCCAGGGTCAGCCCTAGATATTTGGGAGTGTTATTCGTTAGGATGGTTTCCCCGTTGAGTGTGACGGGGGGGGGCATTCTCCCCTGCGTAGTGCGAAGGTTGTTTGTGAGGATTTCTCAGCGTTGACCACTATGTTCCATCGTTTCAGCCATGGACCGAGGGCATTCAGTTGCCTCTGAATGATGGCTGATGCTTTCTGAGGATCTGTGGCGGAGGCTAGGAAGGCGGTGTCATCGGCATAAGTGGCTACTGTGAGGTTCCGGGAGGGGTGATGGGGAGGTTCGCTGTGTTTAGTGTGTATAAGATGGGTCCAAGAACACTGCCTTGTGGCCTGCTCTTATGGGCCTAGGAGTGCTGATTGATGATCCGCATCTCACTCGGAATTCTCTTCCTTCTTTGTATGACTTGAGGAAGGCGAAATGGGAACTTGGGAGGTGGGATTTAATTTTGAAAAGTAGTCCAGGATGCCAGACTCTGTCAAACGCCTGTTTGACATCCAGCATAACGGCGCAGCAGTACTTCTTTTTCAAAGGCCTCAAGTATGGTCTCAACAATCCGGTGGCATTGCTCAGGTGTTCCATGAAGGCGTCAGAAGCCAAACTGGTGATCAGGGATCAAACCGGCCTCGTCCAATACTGGCAGTACTCTACGTAAAAATACTCTTTCAAGTATTTTAGATACGTTGGTACTCATGTCTGTCACTTATGCCGACAAGCTCGGGTCGCGACGACCCAAATTTGCTATAGAGGGTCATAACTGGTGAAGAATCGTGGGTTTATGGTTATGTCGTGGAAACCAAAGCTCAATTATTTCAATGGCCCAATATTTAGCACATTTACTACATACCGAGTAAGCGACTTTATATCTATTTGTCCAACTATTGCTATTTTTTTCATGTGCAAAATGTACTCTTTAAAGCTTTCCTCTTTGCGTTTCTTTCGTACGCGCAACTCAGCATGTGTATTGACACCGCACACTGACTCATTACCGAATTCCTTTTCTAATGCCGTACGCAACTCATCATAATTGTACACCACTGTAGACTTAAGGAACATTTTTGTTTGAGCTATTTTTGCTGGCGCCTGAACGTTCTTTTGTACAATACCGAGGCCGTATGATTCCGCATTAACTTTGAAGTTAATAAACCAATGTGTTACCGGACAGCTACTTCCGTCAAAGTCTGGTATTAGCGTCGTAAAACTTTCCGCACTTATTTTCGGTTCATTTTGCTTTATTTCATCAGCTTGAATTTTCAACGACAATAATTGTACTAGCTGCAGAACTCCACGACTCTCATTCACGACCACTCAACAACGACCGCTGATCGACGGTGCCAGGTACGCAACCTGTGACTGTCCACCTACTCCACTTCATATATGTATATTTTTTATTTTTAATTTTTCAGCAAAAACTTAGGATTTCAGTACCTTTTTTCACAAGACCATCAATTAATTTTTCTATTTTATTTATTGGTAAGTTCACTAAAGTAAATTATAAAAAATAATAATCTCTTCGATTTTTTTATTCCAGATGACTGCGAAAGGCTTTGTGCTTTACTGAAAAATTATGATATAATGATAAATCAATGTTAAATTAATTTTAAAAAAAATGCAGTTTGTGGTTGAAAGTTTCAATAAAAATATATACAAAATTATAAAACGATCGGGTATATAGTAATTCTCATGCTACAAAAAATTTACGGAAATCCGTCCAAAAAACCAGCCCTCACACCGGGTTACTACCTTAAGTTGTCGGTTGATCGTTTTATGACGACTCGACCGAAGCCCTCATCATAACCAGACCAAGAACACACATTTTGAAGCCGCATCGAAACATGTAGTTAATACCGAGTACCAGTATCAAGCGCTACACACACTCCGGTCACAAAAATAAAAGTTATTTGATTCTTGCTGAAGTTCAAATTCAAATACACATAGGCTCTTAAATCTTGATTAATATATGTACTTAAATTATTATTGTAAAGATACTAAGGTCTATCCATTACAGATAGAAAACTAAAAAATTATTACATCGGGGACAGGCACGATTTTACGTGCCTATTACTAAGGAAAACGTAGGAAACCAAAGGAGAAACCCAGGAAGAGAAACCTATAATGTCATTAATGATGACAGACCCATAACTTATAAAAGCTGAACACTGCCAACTTCAAAGACTTATAATTCCACCATAAAAAAAGGAACTTCTAGCCATCGTTTGGGCGGTCAAATACTGCAGACTATACTTTTACGGTGAAAAATGTACGCTGGTAACCGACCACAAACAGTTAGTTTGGTTAAAAAATCTATAAAAAAACAAACTCCTTGATGGTAAGGTGAAAGATACAACTTCTTTACTATGAGTGCGATGTTGTTTAAACAAAGGTTCTATAAACGTTGAAGCTGATGATTTAAGCAGAATTATTGTAGACTTTATCGACAGAGAATGCTTCAGAAATCTGTTCCTGGGAAATATCCCATCCTAAAAGACTTAAATAGTGGATAAAGATGAACTCATACTAGAACCAGAACCGCAGTGGAAGGAACCGCTTGATTGTCTGCAGCAGTTTCTGCAGATCAGCAAACAAGTAGCCTTAGAGCATTATGACACGGACAAGAGTTCATTCTTATTGTCCAAAAAATATATTAATTAATATAATAAGTTAAAAACCAATACAAAACCGCAGCTATAATCTGGAAGCAAAGTTGGGGAAGTCCATCCCGTTAGAACCTACCCAAGCGGCCCAGCTAGTGGATTGGGAAAAACAAACAAGCTTACCACTAAAGAGCGTAGTGGTGTTTGCCAAGGATATTAGCATCAAAAACCAAAAACAAGACCCAAATTAACCCCTGACAAATCACAAACCGATGAAAAAAAAACACATTTTTTTTTATACTTAATACGTTATTTATTGGATCTTCTCTTATTGTGAGACTAACAAAAGGATTTTCGTGTGCGGCGGCTTGTGGGATGAATTTTTTGTTCAGGGTACAGTGTGGGCAGGTTTTTCCATTCAATGTGTGTCTGCTTTTGGTCTCGTTTATCTTGATGCGCCAGTCCGCAAACCATCTTTCCACTATATTAAGACAGGAGGCAAGCTGTTATGTTGCCTTTGCTGGACATCTAGATCGGGTTAGTAGTGCGGTATCGTCAGCAATTGTAGAGGTTGTGAGCTGATAGTTTGTAGGCAAGTCTGCTGTGTATAGGGTCTAAAGAACGGGGCCCAGCACCCTGCCTTGGGGGAATCCAGCATTAATAATGCGGTCATGTGAAGTCGAACTGTTATACCTGGTTGAGAACACTCTTTTAAAGAGATAAGATTCGAGCATTTTGTGTGTGTTCTGGTTCTGGAAGCAGTTTCATTATCTTCTGCAATAGTACTTCCAGCCAGACTCGATCAAATGCCTGTGCAACATGTAAGAATATCGCTGAACAGTATTCTCGGTGCTCGAAAGCGGTACAAAATTCTTTTGTGATGCGATTGATCGTTTCATAATTTTTTCGAAAGCCAAATTGATGCGATGATATTGTACTCCGCCTTTTTAGGTAGGGAATTAGTTGTTTTAAAAATGGTCTGTAGGATGAGGGTTGCATTTTGTCTTTGTCTAGCTTGGGAATCATTACTTTGACCGCCTTTGTCCAAGTATCCATGTTTCGTAACAGCGTTGAAGAGATGGCATAAGGTCAGAACCGTACACGGTGGGAGTTATACTTGTATAATCATTTTGGTGTCAGCAAGTCATGGCGAGGTGACTTTTTTGGCTTAAGATGTCTTATGGTAGATGCTAGATGCACTTTGGCTAAATGTAATTGGATTTATAGGTGGTAAGTTTTTAGAGACTGCGGGTAGGACAAATGAGTTGCTTGCAGGATTTGGTTGGAATACTTTCCGCAGGTGATCGGCGAACGCATTAGCTCTATCTTCGTCGCTGCATATCCAGCTTCCAAAGGGGCCTCGCAGTGGAATGACCGTTTCTGCCGGTGGCTGAATATTTTTGTCCACAAGAGGACTTGGCTGTAGCAACAAGTGTTTCCTCGATCCATTTGACCAGGCTATCAATATCGTCATCAGTGAATACTGTATGAGTTTGTTCCATATGCGTACAAACATATTTTGCGAACCTTGCCCAGTTGGTCCTGTTGTCGGTCAGCCTGTAGGGACACTCAGTTATATATGATCGATGCCTGACAGTAAGTAGAACTAGTGAGAGATCTGATGATAGTTCTGCAAGTGACTCGGCTGTAATAATATTTCTTGGAATCTATCTTATTATTGCGAAGTCAATGTCCAGGTGTCAAGGTCCAGGCGCTTATTGCGATCAGCTGGCCAGTATGTAGGCCTACTCAGAGTCACGTAATCGAGCTTATTTCGCGGCTTGATGAGCGCGTTGTAGAGTTGTTTGCCCTTAGGGTTCAAAAGGCGTGATCCCCAGTGCGTATGCTTGGCATTGTAGTCACCGGCCGCTATAAATCGCTCACCGAGTGAGTTAAAAAATTCCAAGAATTTGTCCTCAGATAATACAAAACGACGTGGGCACCCAGACTGCGGCCTGGGTGACGGGACCGCTGCTGGATTGCATGCATATGGAAGCGGATTGCAGGTACTCCATTTCTGTTCTATTATATACGAGTAGGTGGTGTTTGACGCGACTTCTGATAACCATTCCAGTCCCGCCATGGGCTTTGCCGTCCGGATGGTTTGTAGCGTAGAATAGGTATCCTGGAATATGGAAGTTGTGCTTGTCTGTTAGATGTGTCTCGGAGAGGAGCATGACGTCAATATTTTTTTCGGCTAAGAACTGGGCAAGTTCAAGTTTATGACGTGAAACGCCATTTGCGTTCCACATAGATATTTGAAGTAGAGACATTATGTTGATTTGAGTGTCACGAGAAGCTGTATCAGCATATTTTGGTTTCGCATAAGCTCTCGCATTGTGGTTTGCATAAAACTCATAAACTCTTTTATGGTTTCCTGGAGTGAGATCATCGTCGTTTCATTGTTATTTGATATGTGCTACATTTGTGTGTTCAGGGTAGTTATTTTCTGTTCTTCCCGAATAGCAGTCGACTTTTGTCTTATCGGATTCATAGCTTCATTTCCCCATTTTAAGGCCATAGCGAAGGAAACGCTAGGACTGTTATGATATGTAGGAGGCGGGGTTCTGTGTAAGACGGGCTCGATTGTGGTGGAGTGTGCCTGATGTGGGTGGTCCGAGCGCGTATTGGTTCTCCGCGTTTGTTAGGGCAGCTCTTTAATTCCTTATAACATTCAACGCAGATGCTGCACATTTTTGCAGAGATATCTTCCTTGTTTTTGTGGCAATTCGCTGTGCTATGAGCTTCACTACAAACCACGCCAATAGATTTCAGCGTACAGTAACCCTTGGTATGGCCATATTCTTGGCACTGCACTGGGCGATTGCGCTTGTATGGCTCTTTTACTGTACGCCGATGCATCAGGAGCTGTAACATGTAGATTGGGTGAACTTAATTTTTTTTCAGTGTCTGGCTCTCTGGCTCCAACTCGACGCTTAACCTTCTTAGGTTCCTCTATAGGTGACTTTCAGGGTTGTATACTTTCACCAGTAGAATTTGCCAGCAGCCCAAATCTGTTGGTGTTTGATGGCGCTTTATTAGTAAGCATATTATTAATGACGCGTCAAATTTTTGACTGGTTTTCTGTTTGTTGATTTTTGTACTTTTGAGGGCTACGTTTTCTCTTTAAGGTTATGTATCATTTCAACTCGTTGAACATTAAGCACGTCGACCCAACATCGCTCCGTAATTTGAACGTTTCCCGCACGAATTAGCTACAAATTGTCAGCTCTCAATTGTTCTAATCAACCTGCAGTACCGTGAAGCTATCCACAAAATGAAGAACACTTCGAAAGTTAAACTTTAAACGTCTGTTCTTCGTTTATTTTTAACGATATAACTGTGATTTGCGAACAACAACAAAGTAACTAAAAATCGTTGCTTCGTTTTGTTACAACAAGCTGCTTACGCCTCTTTATCGCACTCCCCCTTTTTGTGCAGCTTATTGATCTCCCTCTGGATTGCTGCTGCTCCTGCTCTTCACCGAAACCGCTCCCACGTTACTGTCGTTGGATCACTTCATCGTATATTCGCTGGACCATCTGTTTTTGAGCGCATTCTTTCCTTTATTACCCAAAATGTCTTTGATGTTAAAATGTGTTTGTACCTCAAAGAGATGCGAATTTGGAGGCGCTATTACCGGCGACTCCTATCTAACTTGCTGGCTATGCGACAATTGCTCGCACATGAAATGCGCTGGTGTTGGTCAAGACGACCGACTTGGTGATCTTTTGGGCGAAGGCATCGGTCTGACCTGGTCCTGTTTGGCCTGTCGAGAGATAAAAGGAGAGATGCGCACATTTATGCGGCAAACTCGAAATGGTTTTCGGGAGGTTCGGAAACAAAACTCATTAAATGAGCAGTTTCTTAACATAGAATCGCTATTTCTGGGGCTTAAACTACTAAGCGAATCACCACGCCTGAAAATCCCTCACAATAACCAGCAAATGAATATATGTACCACTCCAGCTAAACATTTTCCAGTAATTTATGTTATAGTTGGTGCCCCTGGCGAACAGCCAGCCAGCCTAGCTCTTCAGAAACCGGATCTTTCCACTTGAAAAGTTAATTTACCGGAACCTGCCAATAGGAATCTCCCACCTGGTCCCATGCTGACAAATCTTCAACCGTCATATCACCAAGCCAGCCTGCTGCATCATCACTACGACTGCCTGCCACCGCGCCAACCCGCCAACCCATTGTAATATCACCAAAGCCATTGACGGGTGTGCCATCTGAATCGCGATCTTCTGGACTTACGCGGAGAGCTATGGCTCTCCGCAAACATCGTGGTAAACATCGTAAGGCTCCACCAGGATTCACCGACAGCAATTCTGAACTGTTATTAAAAGAAAAAACAAAATTGCGAATGGACACAAGATAATGTGTTTCAAGAACAAAAAGTTTTACTGAAAAAAAGACCCCGATATTGGACTGCCCAAATTTTGGGGAGACGGAGATGCGGAGTATACCCCGCAATATTTCGTCGTGAAGACTTTCTGGGCTAAGTGGAGGGATATTGCTTCGAATTTATCACGGATCATAGTGACCTAAAGTGGCTAAATTAAATTTAAACATCAACGGGCATAATAGTCCAATGGTCATTATAGTCGCAGCAATGTCAATAAGATCAAAAGAAACCCCAAGAAGTATCAGGATTACCGGTTGTGTGGTTTTTCTACGGCTATACTACGATACAGAAGAAATTGTAGCTTGTAAATGGGTGCATTTTTCTGATATCTTTAGTGTCAGTTTCCAGATCGACTTTCCAGAGTGCAGAGTTTCATAATTTCTAGCGAGTATTTACATATTTACATGCTTAAACCTAATTAGGGAGTCTAGAGGCATGAATAAATTAATTCATCAATTAATTATATATCTACTCGGCAGATCTGTTGGGTGAATGCGCAGGAGTCTCCTTCTCGCCCTCAGTCCCAATACACGTCTCCTCATCAAGAGTTTTCGAGCCAACTGGTTTGGGTGGATTTCCAATTTATTTACGTACGCGTACCTTTCAGTACAAAGTTCACTACGCGGTGTAGCTGTTCAGGTGTTCCATGCCTGAGTCTGAAACCAAACTGAAACTTCGGAATAGCTTTTATGGAGCATAATGATATTCGCCTTCTTCCAGGCGCTTGGGAAGTGTCCCAGTCGAAGAGCAGAGTTGAAAATCAGTACAAGGAATAACGAAGCTCTGTGGGGCATCAGCTTAATGGAACGGTTTTTACTGTGATCCGCACCAGGACCCTTGTTATTGCGAAGGGTTTTGATATCATCTTCCAATTCCGTGAGTTTAATAGGCTTTACATGAAGAGCCATCTGCAATGGGGCTTCTAAGGATTCAGCAACCAGTTGTACTCGTCTTGGCGATGCTGTCTCGAACGGCTGGAATCTTTCCTCCAGGTTTCTGGCAAACGCTTCAGCTCTGTCCTGAGGTAATGTTACCCAAGTGCCATCTGGGCTACGAACTGGAAACTTTGGAGCAACTTGTCTCTTGAATCTCTTCGTGAGCTTCCTAAGCGCAAATTTTGAGTTTTCATTGGCAGTAGCTTTCCCGAGGAACGCGTCAGTTGCTTCTCTTTTCAGGTTGGCCAGTACTTTTTCACCCGATTTGATATCCTTTGGTACAGTCTGTCAATTATTGGATCATTGGTCCTGATGAACTCACGCCGGAGACGTTTCTTGAGAGTTAAGAGTCCTACTGCTTCCGGAAAGAGAGCGATGCTGCTACGCACGTTGCGTAGGTGAACTGCGCCGGCAGGACCTGCAATTTGAGCTGCATCTTTGATCTTCTTCATAAAAGTTTCAAGCGCTTTCTCGATATCGTCTGCTGTATATATCTATGTATTGAGGTTAAAGGCATTGTTAAGTTCGTACTGAAACAGCCTTATATTCGCACCAGGTGGAACGAGCATCCTAATAGGGGCGGTACTATGAGGTGACGCTGTTAGTGAAGCGATCAGCGGCAACTGATCGGAAGATAGTTCATACTCTTCGCGTACTGATAGTAGACTGTTAGCTATACCTTTGTACAAGAAGAAGTCGATACATAAAGGAATATTCCCCGTGTTATACGGGTAGTGAGTGGGTCTGCCTGTAGCCAGAACTTGAGTTAAACTGCCGGAAATAACATCGTGAAGTGCTGAGATTCGAGAATTCGCTCTTATACTACCCCAGAGGCGATGCTTTCCGTTAAAATCACCTCCAATGATAAACTTTTGACCATGTTGACCAAGGAGATTATCAAACTCAGAGGAATTCCAAGTCAGGCCTGGAGGAAGGTACACAGCTGACACCGTAATTTCGCCCAAATTAGTGGAAATTTTTAGCGTCGCCATTTGTAGGTGATTCGTTGTGATCGAATGCAGGTGATAGTGCACTAATCCCTGCCGGATTAGGATACAAGCTCCTCCTCTGGGGCGACCTCCTGGGTGATCTGCTCGATAGCAGCTGAACCTATCATATTGAGGTAGGATCCGTCGTGTAGAAGTGTCTCTGAGATAAGCATAACATCAATTTCGTGCTTGCTGAGAAACACCTTAAGCTCATTGGCATTTGGGATATTGCTACGAGCGTTCCAGGCTCTGAGACGCAGTTCACAAGCCATTACTTGCGCTGCGTCAACGACTTAGAACCTCTGAGTTGTTCAGGAAGACAGTTTTAGCCTTGAAATGCTTATCATTTTATGCCTGCATAGTCTCTGAAGTTATTACGTCAGGCTCTTTACCCTTCAGAACGACTTGGAGGACCCTGCTGACGTCGATTAAATGACCACCTCTATTTGAGACACAAACAGCAGCTCTTTTGCGGGCATTCTGCATAACATTGGCCAGCATTTTGGTAATATCGCAGCTATTTCAGCTCGTATATTAGCTTTAAATTCGTTAATGTTCTTCGGCTTGCTGGCATAAACATTTCTTTTTAAATATCTCCACAGAAAAAAGTCTGATACCGTTAAATCCGGAGAACGTGGAGGCCAAATCACCATTTCGTACATATATAGGTAGGGGCTCTGTTAGAGTTTTGGGTCTCAGTTCGCTGATTGATCTTTATTTTATTTCCTGCCGCAGATTTTTGTGTTCTCAATTTTCTTTTTATTTGGATCTAGCGATCCAACCCAGTTTGAAGTCTTTTTGGGATCATTACTGATTCAGCAGAAACGAGTGTTGCAGTCGCCACAGTGCGTTCGGTCGATACCGTTGCTGAACTTGTTGTATTTTAAAGTATAATAGTAGTACAATGGAAGGGTGTTTGCACAACTATTTTAATAAGCGATTATACATCGCATTTCGCTAAATTATTCACTTTTCATTTGGAGTACATATTTTTTATATTTTTTAGCGAAGAAAATAAACACGGCCGCACTGTTCGAGTATCGAACGATAAAAAAATGAAGTAAACAGTTCATATGGACAGGTTACAATTATTTTTTAATTAATCATTTTAGTGTGGCCATAAAAAGGTATGTATTTTTTATATTATTTATATAATAAAAACATAACTATATTTTATCGAAATTATTCAAGTAACAAACACAAAATAAAAACCAAAAACAGAAACAGAAATTTTAAAAAATTTTTGGATTTAATGACACAAAAACTAATATATGTATGTACATATGTACATAAATATTATATATAGTAGAGTAACGTAATTATGTCTTCTCCATAATCGATCAAAACACCGACCGATTGTTGGACTCAAATATGTACATAGAACTTCACTATATACATGTATAAATATGTACATATTTACTATGTATGTATATGTTAAGACGGGCCAAGTTTATTTGGATTAGTGTTAAAAAAGATTCTCTGATCCACCATTTAGTCGAACACGTGCGTAGTCGGAGATCCCAGCATATTTTTGCGTGGCCGCTGCGAATCGCTATAGTTAGTTTTAATTTCAGTTAGTTTTGATGTTTTGTCGAATAAAGAGCTCTTGCACTTGATTATTACATTGTTGCTAAATTGATTCAATAATAATAGGCAATAATTCGCTCTAGAGAAGAACGGGGTACCATTGCATTCTGTCCGTCAAGGAGTTTACATCTTACTCCACCTAGTATACATACATTTGCACGAATACAATATACAACGTTCAAATACTCTCATATATTTTTTTAACAGAAATGTTGAATATTATATAGTTATATACTATGAATATAGTGAATATATAGTATGTTCGCCAATTACAGAGCCAGAAGCAATTCCAAAGCTTACAGAGAGTATTTTGGTCGTAAGTGCGCAACGTAGTCAAGGAGATACATACATCCGACCCTATTAAATATATATATGTATATTTTTAATATTTTTTTGCTAAGCGTGCTTATACAAGATTTATCGTATTTTGATCAAATTTGTCCCGCACATTTTAAAACAACACGAAAAAGACTTCAGAATTCAACATTCAAGAGACATTATTTAAGAGGCCAAAATGGACCCTTTTTGTATTCGCCTGATATGGCACCCTGGGATTTTTATTTGTTCGGAAAACTACATTTGGCCATGAAAGGACACCGCTACGATGACGTTGATGCCATCCAAAAGGCGACGACCGCCATCTTCAACGCTATACCGATAAACGACCTAAAAAAATCATTCGATAACCTCCTTGAACGTGCGAAACGTTGTATTCAGGCAGAAGGAGAAGGCGACCAATAAATTAAAAAAAAAAAAAAACAAATAAAATTCTTTTTTTAATAAAAGTCCTGGAACTTTTGAATTGCACCTTGTAGCACGTCTTTCTGTCCATAAGTTTCTGTCAAATTTCGCACACACCCTTATTTTCTTAACACGAAGTCAACTATATCCTAAAGCTGCCGTAAGCATGAACGATCGGAAATTCTAAAACTTCAATGCTTTTGCTGATAGAAACTTGAAGTTTTGCTAGGAGCGGCTTTTATAAAAATCTGGGCTCATCTAAAAAATTTCTTATGGATCAAGCGACTATTTCCTAAGTTTCCATGTAACTAAGAGGTCGGGAATGCTTGAATTTTTGGGCTTGGGACATTTTTCAAAATCTATTTTTAAGGAACTAGTCTGATTCTAAATTTCATATAAGGATCGGTCAACTGTATTCGATATTTGCTATATCTCTTACCTATAAAATACGCCAATTAATTGAAAGAGTATATAAACGTCGGTTCGGTTCGAAGTTAGCTTTTTATTCTTGTTCTGACTTGTTGACGTTTTGGTAAGAAGGGTATGGTCGGACGAGATACAGCCCGGATTGCACTTGGATGATCGGTTTCGCAGAGCTTCACAGTTGTAGTTTCTCCGAGAATATTCCGATATCTATTAGTGAGATGGTTCTGCTTAACAATATATATACTTCATAGTTTGCGAGATGTCTCCTTTACTGCTTTGCACATTTGTGAAAAAAGGATAGACATTACTCTATATTACCCTCTGCTGCGGTATGACAATAACCCAATTGGAGTTCTGCACTTTGGATTATTTTGTGATAATTTTTTGGAACTAGTGAATATAGAACAGAATTGCTATTTAAATGCAGATTATAATTTAAAAGCCGCATGCGAAAAAAAGTTTTGTTTCTGTTGTATATAAAACGCTATAAACACCAAAATAAGAATTTTAAATATGCTGGTTAAAAATAAAAATGATGGTTCAAAAATTGTTACCAAAAAAGGGCGTTTTCTATTTAAATATTCCCGACAATGAAGGAAGTTTTACATATATATAATATTTTATATTGTCTTACTTAGCATGAAGAATATGTGCACAAGGTAAGGCCTCTAGGTTTCCAGGCTGTAGACCAAAAGATTCCCCGCAACCACAGCAATTTAATCCCAACGCTGCGTCCGTTTGATTTGCTAACCGAAAATGCGTATTACATTGATCCTCGTCTCCCAGCGCGCTATAGATGAGTGCCAGTCGACAACGAATCTTTCGAACCAAAAACTGAAAATGCATTCATATTATGTTACTATGAGATTCTATGATGTTTATTTGATCGAAAATAGGTAACAATATAGATTGGGAGTTCTTTTAATTTAAAAAATATTACAAAATATAATACATTAATAAGGCATTACAATAAGGCATTAGAGAACTAAAAGTGTGGGTTCCTCAAATCGGTACAATAAGTTTTTTTTTTTTTTTTATTAATTTCCTTTAAATTACATTCTGTTTTTTATAAAGAATAACAATGAGAAATGGTTGAAGAAAGGAAAAAAAATGTAGCGGCCCTTCCCATTGCAAGGATACGCTAATACTTTAATAGCTTACTAATAATTTAATTCTGTTGGAGTTTTACGTTTTAATCTTCTCGGTTCCAGCTCTCTCATCGGTATTTGTCTCAGGTTTGGGTTTTGGTGGTTAAGTAGTTGATTTGTGTGTTTTTTGCTGCTTTTTTTAATAGTTTCGTTGACTGTCTCTATGCTTAGATCTTTATGGATATCTTCATTTCTAATATACCATTCGGCATTTGTCATTGTTCTGAGCATTTTCGATTGCGTTCGCTGAATTAGCTGTAAGTGAGATTTACTGGAAGTTCCCCAGATTTCTATACCATACGTCCATATTGGTTTTATTATCGCCTTGTATATTGCAATTTTGTAATGTAGTTTTAGTTTAGAGTGTTTTTCTATTAGCCAGTTAAGTTGTCGAAATTTGTTTTTTATTTCATTTCGTTTATTTAGAATGTGCTGCTTCCATGTCAGTTTTGCGTCGATAGTTAGTCCAAGGTACTTTTGCATATGGGCGTAACAATATTTGATTTTTGTTGATTTTAATTGCCAAATTTTGTGGGTTGTCGTTTTGTGTATATTACTTGTTGAGTTTTGTCTTTATTTATTTCGATACCCCATCTCTCAAACCAGGATACTGTTTGTGTCATGATTTGTTGTAGCGTACTTGCAGCTGTTTTTTCACACGCGCTTGACGACATTAATACAGTATCATCTGCGAACGTAGCAATCATTGATCCAGGGATAGTTGGCTCTGGAATATCGGAGGTGTAAATCAAGTATAAGATGGGCCCAAGCACACTACCTTGGGGAACACCCGCTGACACTGGCATAACATCTGAGCATTCATTGTCATATTTGATATAGAAATATCTGTCCGTTATATAGCTTTGTAGGATGGTATACAGGTTGTCTGGTAGTATATTTCTTAGCTTATGCAGCAGTCCTTTGTGCCATACTTTGTCAAATGTTTTAGCAATGTCCAAGTACACGGCATAGCAAAACTTCTTTTTGTCAAAATCTTCTGTTATTTTATTAATTACTCGATGGACCTGTTGGACAGTCGAGTGCTGCTTCCGAAAGCCGAATTGGTGAGGAGGTATTATATTTTTTGTTTTACGGTTGGCTCGATTCTATTTAATAGGACTTTTTCAAATACTTTTGAGAGGACAGGTAATAACGTGATTGGTCTGTACGAACTTACAGTATTGGCGTTTTTATTTGGTTTCGGAATTGCTTTAATTTGGCCTACCTTCCAAGTTATGGGAAAGTATTGTAGTCGAAGGATTCCGTTAAACAGGTTTCTAATATAGATGATTATAGCGTCTGGTAGTTCTTTCAGGATTTTTCCTCCGATTAAGTCATATCCGGGGGCTTTCTTGTTTTTAATTTGTTTTATGTGAGATTTAATTTCTGCCTTTGTTATAGTTTTAATTGCACAATTTGGGTTGGTGATTTGTGTTGGAAGCTCAGCGTTGCCGTTGTTCATGTCATTTTTAAATGATGTTCTAAAGTGTTCAGCAAGAGTGTCTGCTTTTTCTTTGTTTGATCTCGCCCATGTGTTGTTGTTTCTTTTTATAGGCGGCTTGTGTATAGTTAAGTTCGTCAATTTTATGGTCGCTTTCCACAGAGAATAATTTGTAGATAAGGAGGTTCCAAAGTTGCTAAGGTAGTATTGTAGCCGGTTATCTTTGTCTGCCCTGAGAATTCTCTTGAGTTCGTCAGTTGCTCTATTAAGTTTGTTTTTATCTTCTGGATGCCTAGTCCTTTGCCATATCTTCCTAAAGAAAATAAAGGCGGGAGTTTTCTTTGATGCAGTCATTTTTATAGATGGTGTCGATTGCGTTGCTGCATATATGATGTTGTCATTTAAATATGCTATTGCGGAGTCCAGTTCGTTGTTTGTCTTTAGAGAGATATTTATTTCCATGTTCTGTTCCAAAATCTCGCGAAACATATTCCAGTTTGTTTTGTGGTTAAGTAAAGGGGGGTCATTGTTGTTTTCTTCTACTCCACCATGTAGTGTAATTAATATTGGGGAGTGGTCGGAGGAGAGGTCTAGGCATGATTTTATTGTTAGGTTATCGCAATTTATATTTCTTGTAATACAGAAGTCAATTAAGTCCGGTAGCTTGTTTGTGTCAGTTGGCCAGTAAGTCGGCTCGCCTGTGCTTAGGGCATGGCTATTATTGCTTCTTATTGCTTCATACAGTTGTCTTCCCTTTGCAGTGGTAAGTCTGGACCCCCATGTTATGTGTTTGGCATTATAGTCACCTCCTGCCAGATACCGATTTCCCAGTGATTTTAGAAAATCGAGGTATTGGTCTTTTGTGTTGTTAAATTTAGGTGGGCAATAAACTGCAGATATATTTATTGGACCCGTTGTGTCTGAGGTCGATATGGTAGTAGCCTGTATGTAGTCCTTTTTGAATCCATTAAGCTCTATGCACTTTATGCTTTTTTTAATTATTACTGCAGTACCACCATGGGCCTTACCGTCCGGGTGATTAGTAGAGAATATATTATAGTTAGGTATGCTTATATGGGTTTTCTCAGTTGAGTGTGTTTCAGAAATGAGCATGACGTCAATTAGCTTTTCATTTAAGAATGTTTTTAGTTCAAGTAGATGGCGTGAAAGTCCGTTAGCATTCCAGATGGCGATTGTTAGGTGTTTATTTGTCAAGTTTAGATACTAGAATCGTGACTATGTTCAGCATATTTGTCATTTGGACTATTAATTGTTTCATCAATTGTTTTAGTTCGTCAAAATCATTTTGTGCGGTTTGGCTTAATTGAGTTGGAGCAGGCTGTATATCAGGTACACTGGCAGTTTGGATTGCTGAGTTGGTTGGATGGCTAGTTACTTGGTTTCTATTTAAGACTTCGGCATAGGATATAGCTGGCGTCTTTAAGTTTGCTACGTTATTTGTTGTACTGTATTGTGTCGTTTGATGATTTGTTTCTGCTGCCGGTATTTCTTTTTTCCGGAGAGTTGGGTATTTTTGGATTTGTAGTGCTTTGTACACCATACAACCTTTATAGTTTGCAGTGTGGTTTTCACTGCATAGTGCACATTTAATACTTGTTCGGTCCGATCTTGTATTAATAGTACAGGATGATGAGCTGTGTTTTCCAGCGCATTTTACACAAGTTGGGTCTTTGGTGCAGTAATTTTTGGTATGTCCATATTTTTGGCAGTTTGTACATTGGGGAAGTGTTCGCTTTGGTCGCGGTGGCTCAAAAATTACTTTGCAATGAAGAAGGTGCTCAATTTTATAGATTTCTTTATTATTTTCTTTCATTTTGAGTTCAATAGAGAATAGAGGCAATGGTTGTTTGGAGTCGTAGCGCTGGATGTTGTGTAAATTTATAACTTCATGTCCTTGCTGGGCTAGTTCATTTATAATATCGTCTTTGTCAGTAGCATGATGGACGTTACGAAGGATTACCTTAAATCCTCTCTGGTCTTTTGGTCTGATGGTGTAGTATTTGGTCGATTTATCTTTTAATAGTCCTAATATGTTGTGATAGTGAGTAGTTTCTAGTGGCTGTATTTTTATTTCATTAGTTGACAGTGCTTTAAGTTCATATCGTGTTTCTTCCAATGAATTTAAAGCAGTAGTTAGTGCGTATATGTTTTCAACATTTTGAACATATATGGGGGGGGGTTTGCTTTTTTGTGCTCAATTTGCATTTGCGTATTTATAGTTGCATTTGTCCCATTGTCAGTTTGGTTTTCGTCTTCATCATCTTGTGCTAGTAACTCAAAGCGGTTGCTTGAGTTTGGCTCGGGTAGCCAGTACTCTTTGAGTGTTTTTTGAGTGGCGGTTTGGGTTTTATTCTTCTGTTTCTTGTTGCCATTTAAAAGATCTTTGGAACCGTTTGGAGACTGATTTTCTCGGTGACGTTTTAAGTTTTGTTGTTTTGGGAGAGAGGATTGAGATTTGTTTATTGTTGTTGGAGCGGGTATTGAGGTTGTGGGTGTTTTAATATTCGCTGAGGAAGAGCGTATCGGCATTGAAGCATAGCAAACTGTAGTTGTTGTTGCTATAGTTGCTGTAGTTGTGGTATTTGTGTCTGAGGTTGTTGAAAGCGGAAGAGTTGAGAGTGGGAGAGCAGAGAGCGTAACTGCTGTGAGCGGGAGAGTTGAGTGTGTGTTCATTAATATCGCGGAAGTTGTTGTTGGTATACGCGCGGGTAAATTTGGCGCGCATTCTGGTCTTCGTTGCTGAGAGTAATTGTTGGGTCTCTCCAATGCTGAAGAGCAAGATCGCGCTCTTTCATCACTCTGCGGGTGCAAGTTTTGATAATTGTTTGTATGATTTGATATGTGGGTGAGTGAGATGTAGGAGTTGTTTTTGTTTTGTTTTGCTTGAAGCTCTCGCTTCTGATTTTGAGCGCCGGGTGCGCTCATATTTTGTTTAGTTTATTGTTTTCACTTGTTTCTTGTTTATTTATTCACAGGAGTATATAGGGTTTTGTAAAAAACACATATAAATATGTATTAGCGTCTTTTCGCTTTTATATAATGGTTTTCACTTGGGATTGGATTTTGCACTTAGACTTCAATATTAACTGGAGCTTTGTTAGAAACACGTCCGTCGGGGTTGAAGATCAAAGGAAAATCGATCGGTACAATAAGTTTCAAAAAACTTTCGTGCTGTAAATGGTTAGGGAAAAGCAATAGGTAGAGGTCTCGGCTGTTGTGTGAAATGGAGGATGTTCGAATCGTGTCCGAGTATTCAATTTTGATTCATTTTTTTTATTTATTTTTATTTTTAATTACATTTTTAATTTAAATGTTAGTTTCTTAGTTTCCATATCTAAATGAAATAAAATTAAAAGGGAAAACTAGCTTTTGGCCGAGCTGAAGTTTATAAACCCTTGCAGTTGAATGACAGCTTCTATTGGTAAGAAATATGAAATATAGTTGGACAATCCTTGTAAGAACTTAAGTATCATTCCAGTTCCTTATGAAATAAATATAAAAAAAGTTTCAAGCAAGTCGCAAAAATATTAAATTCGTGGCAGTTCAGAATCGTTCAGCTATATGACAGCTCCAGGATATACTTGGCCAATTCGTTTAAAATTTGCCAGATGGGATCAGGCTCTCATAAAAGAGACTCCAAGCTAATTTTTTATCACGTTACATCTGCAAAAACAGGGGTTATAGTATAGTAGTTATAGTATTACCCATCGTTCAGGTATATGACAGGTACGGAATATACATAGTCGAACCATCCCAGCCGTTGTTGTCCAAGTCGGGAAGCGATTTGATTTAAATTACCTTTATTGTTCAATAATTGATTATGAAAACCTTTTTTGGATTTTTACCAGTTTCCAAAATAAAATGTGTACCTCTCCTGCTTTCTTTAAAGATAAAAAAATGCGTTGTAACTAATAATAATTAGATGATGTAGTCATCCGATCCATCCATAGTGTACATTATTAAAGTGAGATGTAAGATAAGCGCGAACAATTCATAAAACCAAACCAGAAGCATATGCTAATACTCTATTCCTTTTCGTGCTTATTTAAGCAAACATTAAACATTTATAGATTGCACTATAAATGTGACATCTGAGCGAAAACATTTTTGTACCCTGATCAGGATCGCCACTTGAGTCGATATAAGCATTTCCATCGGTCCCTTTATCCGACTGTCAGTTTCTAAGTAAACTATTCTTCATTTTAAATCTATCGACTGAACACTTTACACGCACAATACTTCCTTTGCACGCAGTATACAAGGCAGGAAGGCAAACATCAGGCGACTATATACTATAGCTGCAATATAACTGAATAATCGGAAAAGCTATAGTCTGCACGTTTTGCAAATAGAAAAGTAAGGATCTGGGTCAGTCTAGCAAATTTCATACGTCTTCCTTTGTGTAACACAGAAAAGGAAACGTTTCCGAATGCATATTTTCTTGATGAGCATCAACAGATGAGTCGAGCTAGCCGTATTCGTCTGTCCGTCTAATTGTCTGTAAGTATTAACTCTATTAAACAAACTCATGATCTTTGGTACGCAGATGCCTGTTATACCCACACAGATTCGGTTTACTTAAAATTTTAGCCACACCCCCTGCAGTACCCAAAAACGCTATTTTACACCATTCAATACATTTTTTCAATTTTTTTTAAGCCAAGCTATTTTTATGGTCATTATTTACCAGCAAAGAAAAATACAGACAATTCGGATAACTAATGAAGAAATTACCAAAATTTCACATTTTCTGTGTAATTTACGCTGTTTTCCGGTCTTGATCTAGCTTCCGCTGTGCATCGATCGAGTTTTGTGTAAAAAACCCAAATATCTATTTACAAGTCCACAACTGTGGCACAAAAACATATAAGGTATTTTTTTTTAGTAAGTTTTGTTTTTAATACGGTTCCATTCGGCCATTTTTATGTTGGCTGACTTCTGTCGAGTGCTTTATGTTCAGGATGGTTTGGCAGTTCATGATGAATAGGTTAACAGCTGAGCAGCGATACCAAATCGTTGAAATTGTATTTCGAAGATCTAAGGCAGTTTCTGAAAGTGCACCGTTGCACTTGAAATGCTCCAACGCGATCCGCAATTTTCCCGAAAAATTTTGTTCAGTGACGAGGGTCACTTTTGTCTCGGTGGTGTGGTAAACACATTAGATTACTTTTTGTGGGGGTATTTGAAGTCGTTGGTCTATGCAAACAAGCCCACCACGATTCCTGCCCTAGAAGCCAATATTAAACGAGCTATTGCCGACATACGGCCCAAGATGCTTGAAAAAGTGGTCGAGAATTGGACTTCCAGGATGCAGTTTCTGAAAAACTCACCTGGTGGCCATTTACATGAAGTTATATTCCATCATTAATGCCATCAGCTCTCTACCGCAACCTGTTCATTTTCTTTTGCAATTTAAAACCATAAACCTCCTAAAAAATACCCCTTATTTGTCGCAGAATTATTTTGAATTACTAGATTTAGTTATTAATTTTGAGTTTCTCAGTGTAATCGAACATAAAAAAAAAACAAGTGAGAAAAGTTATCTTCGGCTTGCCGAAGATGGTATACCCTTGCAGATCTTTACAAAATTGTAAAAGGGAACTTATGTAAGAATCAGAAGTCTTTTTAAAATTATTGGTATGGCCATGTCAAATGAATAAATGTTGAATTCGGTTGCAATAGCTTGGAAAACAAAAAAGTTTTCCATACAAAGACTTGTTTTCATATCGGTCGTTTGTATGGCAGCTATGTGATTTTGTGGTTTTAAAAATCATGTAACTTACGTGCCGACGACCTGGGGAAATGACCCCAGATCGGCACAAGGTCAGATATTACCAAATTATGTGTTGTTCCACGTGAAATAATACGGCGAAGTATTTGCTTATGGTATTCCTTTATTACTATTGGTTAGTTGAAGTTAAGTAAGATCTGCTCAGCTCCGGTTCTCCTCTGCAAGTGCCACCCGGCTCCCGCGCCACGAGCGTCGAGCCCTCGGTCGGCCCGCATCAGTGCCGAACACGAGCAACGGGACTGTTGCTCTCGCGCTCGAGTGTTACAATCCTGAGTGCAATCCCAGCAACTCCGCATAAAGGTCCGGGGGGCAGCTGGGGCGGTGAGGTAAGAAAGGCCCCGCTTGCAGATTGTTGAGCAGTTCAGCCGTGCGGTGAGGTAAGAAAGGCCCCGCTTGCAGATTGTTGACCAGTTCAGCCGCGCGGTGAGGTAAGAAAGGCCCCGCGCGGCGAGGTAAGAAAGGCCCCGCTTGCAGATTGCTGACCAGTTCAGCCGTGGCACGTGCATGGTGTGACTGGCCAGGGGAAGCGTTTAGCTGGTGTTAACTTGTATGGCTATGTCAAATGAATAAATGTTGAATTCGGTTACGATAGCTTGGAGAACAAAAAAGTTTTCCATACAAAGACTTGAAATCTGATTAATCGTTTGTATGGCAGCTATATGATATAGTGATCCGATCCGACCGATTTTTAAACCTGATCTGAGTGCAACATGGTAAAAATTTTAAAACGGTAGCTTTAAAACTACTGTCTATTTTTTGCATAGAAACAGACGGACAGACGGTCAGACGGACAGACGGACATGGCTATATCGACTCGGCTGTTGATGCTGATCAAGAATGTATATACTTTGTGGGGTCGGAGATGCTTCCTTTAATGCGTTACACATTTCTGGACAAAATTATAATACCCTCTGCAAGGGTATAATAAGATCAAAGGGAATGATAGAGAGCTTTTCCTTAAGAGAGAGCTTCTGAATACGAGCGCGGTGGTGAAGGAGAGCGAAATCCTTGCTGAGCGTGGCGCAATGTTAGGTCGAGGAGAAGAAGTAAATGAGAACAGGCCAGTTCGAGTTGGCCCTCGATGGATAATAGAACAACTAATTCGAGTGGCAAAATTGCGACTCGCTGCGCTGTGGAGGAAGAAAAGGAAAATCAATAATGGCCGATCGTCTTCAACATATTTAACATTAGCATATTCAAGAGTTAGCAAACGAAACTGTGGTGAATAAAAATCCGTGTCGTTGTTTACATAGTGAGGATAGCTGAGCTAGCTCACGCCTCACTGAATAATCCACATGGCGATCAGCTGGGAGAGATTTTAGCTTTAAGGGCTTTAGCTTTAGCTTTGGGAACATATTTAAACAAATAAATAAAAAAATGGAAAATAATGGTCCACAGAAAAAGTCCATTGACTATTGATGTTCAGTTTTACCTCGTACATATTCACTTCCTATTTGAGTGGTAATGTATGTTTTACTGTTGCCAGCACGGTTCACAGTGCACTTGTCGGATCAATCGCTAAGCCCCAATCCGCTGCCGGCCGGCAGAATGTCTCATTTAAACCATGTACTGCAGGAATCTAAAAGAGAGCAGGCGCAGTCCTGTCCCCTAAAAAGGTAAAGATGGTGGCATCTGATCAGCCTGTGATCTACTCCACAAACCGCTTCCAACCCTTAAGCGACGAGTAAGATATGAATTTGGGCATTATTCTTCTGGTAGGGGTGAAGAAACTTGTTTTTCTTAAACCGCTATCAATTATGCCTCACGAAAAGGAAGACCACATTAACAGCCGGCAGGTGTTAAGCAAACTGTCCCGCCGTACCGAAATCAAGCCATCACTCTAAGATGCCCAGAATGATTTTTCCCAATGTGGTAAACTTCATAGCATAGCAAAATTCTCGCTGTTCATTTTCAGTGGGCTTCTTTCCTACTGCTATTCTAAATGGGTTTACTTAAAATAGCAGCTTGGAATGCTAATGGCGCTTGCCTCGCCTTCATTGAGCTTCACGACATCCTTTTGTTGTCCACTTCGTCCATGGCTCATCTTGAGGGCCAAGGAGATACGGCACTCCCTATTAGATCAACCATTACCAATCAAACTTTCTTCACTCTTTCGGAAAATCATATCCAGGTAGCAGTTATTAAGCTAACTGCAAGCAGAGGAAAGTTTAATATTTCCTTTCATTTCGCGATCTTCGCGATGACCATCCTTTGCTCTTGATGAAGACTCCCAATTATTTATAGGTGCCTAAAAATACGCTAAAAAAAGTGCAAGCACTAAGGTTTTTAAGGAACATAGCGAGGCCACCTTAGAACTCCATACTCCCATTGACACTTGCACACAAGTGGTATCAACAGACAGCCGTTGTTCCAATCACCCGTTCTGAGTTCCGGACGCCTCTGGCTCAAGGCTGATAACGAAAATGCGAGTGCTGTTGCTTCGCAACCGTGAGGCAAACATTAAGGATACTCTGACTGCACCAGCCACCCCCAATGATACATATCGAACGAGAGAAAATCAGGATGCAACACTAAGGCGCTGCAACCAAAAAAAAAACATTGGGCATGATGAAATTGACAACTACTGCAAAATCTCTGCCATGCAAAGGTGTCCTAGCTCTTGTCAAAATATTTAATGCCATTCTAAGACTAAGGCACTTCCCAAGACAATAAAACCGTGTACGTATTGCTATGAATTGTTATTATGAACTTCCGGAAGTACCTTCGAAGTTGCAGTACGAGATTCTCGATCCAGCCTGAAATGGATTCCTTCAGGGGTTCACGTCATTCATCTAGGCTCTTCTGGTACGTGACTAATCACGTCATTGAAAGGGGCAACAGACCAATATGCCGACAGTTGACCCCATATCCCTCCAACGTCTGAAGAGAACCCATCCCAGTGGTCTCGCTACCAGTAGGATATCGTAATTCTATTCATTACTCAAAATTGTTAATGCATCATAATATAATCCCATAGTACTTTTTAAGCTACCCATTAGTTTAAGTTCAAAAAATACTAAGCGAATCCTTTTGATATATGTACTTATAATAAATAAATTGTTAATGTAGCAACAAAAACTTTTTTTCACGCAAGTTACTCAAAAATTCTTAAGTGTAAGTTAGTTAAGTGTTAATGTTGCAAAATTATAAACCTCCATTTCTCTCGTCTGGTTGCATTCAGAAGGCTCTGAACTGATTCCGACGATAATAAAAAAAAAAAAAACAAAAAAATTCTTTAAATACAAGTTTGCTTGCACGAAAAATAGTGGAGAGTTACCTGGGCTTTTTTTGTCAAGTCAAATAATCGAGATATTTTATATTCTTTTAATATTAACATAGTATATAATTAATTTAGCTTGTTAGTTATACTTTTCTATTTCTGGGACGATCTTAAAAAATAAATTTTTTTTTCATGAGTCATATACATTTTCTCATTTATTTTGAACCTGTAAACTTAAAATATATATCGCAGATAATTTTGAAATTCAAATTGTAACGAGAATTTCCGCCAGAGTGGCATGGCGACAGTCCGCTTATCGTTATCGTTTGCAATGTTCTTTCTCTCTGTATTCTCTCTCTGTATGCTTGAAGCGTGGTAGACAACTATTTCTAGTTGCTACCTAACGAAGTCTGACCGCGAGTATTGGCGAAGGGGAGGGAGCGTATGTGGCGGAGACGTCTGTGTGAAAAGGAGGTACCTATTAAGTACCGTTGATCGAGTTTTAGTATTGTGTGCATGAGCATGGTGAGGTAACACTGTGTGATGGTATGTGTGTATGCAAAGGAATCGCATTTCGTCATGATGCATGGAAGGTATATGCACAGAGTTGATTTCATCACTTGATGAAGGAAAGTAAAAGGAAAGAAGATATGCCACGCTCCCAACCAAAGGTCAGAAAACATGGCGCCAAGGCCATGCAGAGGAGTGCTTCAGAGTCCGAGTCGGAATATAATCCACCAATATTTCCGACATAAGAAGTGGGATCGCCAACACCTACACGTGAAAATAGTTTTCTTGCAGTTTTGGAGTCGCGAAATCGTAACTTTTCTGAACTTTTAAGACAAGTGCAAAATTTAAATAATCTATCCAAAAACGCAATCTCTGTTGTGCTGCCAAAATTCAACCCTGAACGAGAAAATTCAAATGCTCAGTCCTGGTGTTCAACCGTAGACTACATGTTTTATATGCCAAGGGTTCGGACACAACCAGCGCTACTGCTTCCTGGAACATCGCTGCGTGAAATGTGGTGGTTCTCACGACTTTAGGTCATGCACCAAAAAAGATGACGAGAAAGCATGCTGTTTGCATTGCCAAGCTGATCACCCTGCGTCGTTCAGAGGATGCCCTGCCTACAAAAAGGCAAAGGCGCAGCAATCTCCTAAAGCCAGACCCGTTGAGAGTAGCAACAAACCACCTCTCATCCAGATACCAACTATTAATGGTACAAGTTATAGGGACGTACTCCTAGGAAACGAAGTGACACAGCCAACGAATCCCCAACAAACCCCTCATACCACTCCCGAAGCCCCACAACCCAACCAGTTTGATACGATGCTTGCCCGCATGGAAGGATCGATTGAGAGGATGATGGAAAAGTTGATTTCGCAGATGTTATCGCATATGTTCTCACAGATGATGCAGTTTATAGCTCCCATCCTCAACAAAAAGTAATGCAAATAAGCCTTTTTTCTATTACTATTTATTGAGGCATACAGGGTATCTTAAAACCCCTTTGTGGCCTTGGGATCTATTAATACTGCCCGAGGGGCTCGCCGGCAAAGTGTGCTTAGCGTTACCATTATTACTAAATTTAAACTTACAAACTAACAATATTTACAAAACTTAAAAACAAAAAATAAAAAAGAACGAAAGACGATGGGGAATATATCGTTTGGCTTGTCATCATCTTGCTGTGCGTCTTGTTGGCAGCCGGTCAATTAGGTCCCTAGGGAGTCGCCTGTTGAGCCTTCTTTGTGGGCGGGGTCTGGTGAGACCCTTAGCGAGTCGGTTGCGATGGCGCTCCAGTCGGTCATTGTAGCGGCTGGAGTGGAAATTTATGGTCTCAAAGACCGTGAGCAGCTTTAGGTCACTGTGGAGGGTGGTGTTCCTTACATACCACTCGCAGCCAGTGATCGTCCTAGCCATATTATTTTGGATGCTCTGGATTCTACGGATCTGGCTGTCACACGCCAGTCCCCAAATTTGGCACGCATACCTCCAAATAGGACCTATGATTTGATTATATATAGTCAACTTATTTCTTAGCGACAGTTTGCTACGCGGGCCCATGAGCCAGTAGTGCTTTGACGCCGCGGCCCGTATGCGTATTCTCATTTCGCTCACTTGCTTCGCGAAAGTGAGCCGGCGGTCAAGTATGACTCCCAGGTATTTGGCTGAGTTAACCTGTTCCCCAAGGGGTGTCGTCAATGAGCACTGCTGGTGGCGTTCTCCATTTGAGAGTGTAGCAAACATTCGTGGACTTGTCTCCATTTATGCCAATATTCCATCTCCTAGGCCAGTTGGAAAATCTTGTTGCGTAGTTCTGGATACCGTTGGCGGCCTCCTGCTCGCACCTGGACCTGAACGTTATGCACACGTCGTCGGCAAATGTGGCCAGCATTGACGTTCCGTAGATGCTGTCAGCCGGGCGCGGCATGTCATGGCTATAAAGGCAGTATAGTAGCGGGCCTAGGACGCTTCCCTGGGGCTCTCCAGCTGCCGCATTATACTCGGTTGAGAGCGCAGAGTAGAAACGGACCGCAAATCTCCTATTCTTAAGATACGACGCCAGGAGACAGTAGTAAGGCGCAGGCGGGGTATTCTTGATTTTCAGTAGCAGACCAGGATGCCACACACGGTCAAACGCCTCCCGGACATCGAGGAAAAGAGCGTTGTAGTATTCGTCACAGTCGAAGGTCGTTAAAATTTGCTCGTCCACTCGATGCAGTTGCTAAACCGTGCAGTGACCAGCACGGAATCCGAACTGGTGTTCTGGCATTATTCCTTGGGCATCTATAAACCTGACCATCCGGGCGGCAATCAGCCTCTCAAACACCTTTGATATCGATGGGAGGAGACTAATCGGCCGGTAGGATCCAGGGTCCTTCTCCGGCTTGCCAGCTTTATGTATCATAGAGATGATTCCCAGTTTCCACTGAGGAGGGAAGTAGTGCAGCCTCACAATTGCATTAAAAAGCATCGCTATGTAGCGGATCGCTCTGCTCGGTAGGGCCTTTAGAGTGGCGTTACATATTGCATCATGGCCTGGTGCTTTTTTAGAGTTTTGCTGGGCGATAACATCAGCTATTTCAACAGGATCGAACGGTTGGATCGGTATGTCCATTTGGAGAGCTTGGCATAGCTGATCGTGAGTCTCTTCAACCTGCTGCGGACTGGCGAGGTTAAAAGATTGGAACCGCTCGGCCAGGTGCGCGGCAAACGCTTCTGCTTGCTCCGAATCAGTTCGGCCCTATACCCCGTTGCTGTTCACCAATGGTGCTTTCCTTAGGCAACGTCTTTTAATCGCACGTGTGGCCTTCCAGAGCAAGTGCGTCGCGTCGGCTTCGGTACCCGTATTTGCTAACCTGTCATCGAACCATGCTGCTTTGTGTTCCACCAGTGCACGATGGAGAATAGACTTCGCTCTGTAAAAATCAGCTTTGTCCAGCGGGTGGCGCGATCTCATCCATCTGGAGCGTAAACGCCTCTTGTCTGCAATGAGCATCAGAATCTCTCTGGGGACCGGTATTCTGGCTGCTGCGGGTCTCAGTCCTGGGGTGTGAGTGACCAATCTAGCTGCTACTTGGATGTTGTGGGTGAGAGAGTCGATTGCAGCTTCAATGTCCCGCTCGGAGTTCAGCGCCATGTCAAGGTTCAGTGACGACTCGAGATGCTCTTGAAAACGTTCCATGTTAGTGCGCCTGCTGATAAGCCGCTCGACTTTGGGATAGGCTGTAGCTGTTGTGTCCAGAGTGATGATGAGAGGTAAGTGGTCAGAGCTCAGCTCTGCAACCGACCGGATATCTGAGTGTAAACCCAGGATACCTCTTGTCAGCGCAAAATTGATGTAGCCTGGAGACCCTCTACTACCAAAAGGGAACCTTGTGGGGCCACCTGTTGCTAGCGAGTTTACATCAGAGTTAAAGATTAGATTTGCCAGGGCATAACCTCTTTGGTTACACCTCCCTGCTCCCCAAAGCCAGTGGGACGAATTCCAGTCGCCTGCTACAATGAATTTATGTTGTTGTTGTTCCAATATGGATTTGAAGTTGTCTGTGGTCCAAACAAACCTCGGTGGGCAGTAGACAGCGCCGAAGTTTATAATGCCGTCCCCAGTTTCTATAGTTGCAGACGCAAGTTGCACCCTATCAGTGGCTACTGAAGGAAGAGGAAAATGAACCAAACTTGATTTGATCATAATCGCTGATCCACCTTTAGCGTTACCCTCACCCGGGTCGTTTGCAGTATAGGCCTCGTAACCATACAGCTTGGGCTTGACTACATCTTTCCAATGTTTTTCACTAATAAGCAAAACATCAATCTCGTATCGCCGCACAAAGCATTCAACTTCGGGCAGTTTCGCGGAGACGCCGTTGGCGTTCCATACTTAAATGCGCAGTGGCTTCATTTTGTCGCTGTCTGCGCGTGTATAGCAGTGAGCAGATGGATCATGTGCCCTTGCTGTAGTAGCATCATCCTCGTTTGTTCAATCTGCTGTTCCTAAAGGGAGTGCAGAGCGTTCATGCTTTCGTTTAGCGTCTGCAGGATGCTAAAAGTGTTATTGTCCAAAGGGGGCTGATGACCGCCTCTAGACCGACTTGGGGCCCATCCAGGCTTTAGCTACATCTGCGTAGGAGACTCCGCTTCGGAGAGGTGCAATCGGCATGCATCCAGTAGGAACATGGGACATAGGTCGATTGTTGACTTCGCTTCTTCCGCCCACACCTCTTTTTGGCCTAGAGCGTTGAAGGAATGCCTGGATTTGAGCATCCGGAATAATTCGCTGGATGCTGTTCACCACACTTATAGCAAGTGCATGGCTCGCTTCGTGTTCGCGTACAGTCTTTGGCAGGATGTTCGCCGGCGCATTTGAGGCAGATGTGTGCTTTACGGCAGTACTTGGCCGTGTGACCAAATTGCTGGCATCGATGGCATTGGGTTGTCGTATTTCGCTTGCGAAGGGGCTCGATGACAACTCTCATGTGGCATAAGCCCTTAAGAGCCAGGATCTCCTTGTTGTTCGTAGCAGCAGCGATGTTCAAAAAGAACATGTTTATGGGATTGGAATCAGGAGCACCTGGCTCGTTTCGCCTTTTCGGCGTATGAACGTCTAACACCTTGTGACCGAGACTTTTCAGTTCATCAATGATTTGATGATGGAGCGTACTGTGGTGGAGTCCTTTAACGCAGACTCGGTATGGCCTGTCCTCCTTGAGTTGGTAACAGTGAAACTCAAGCTTTTCGGTCTCGAGCCAGCTGACTATGCTGCGGAAGGTGCTAGCGTCTGCCGCGTAGAGCCTCAGAACTCCGCCCATCGATGCCTTGGCAGAGACCTTGCTCAGATCAGTGATTTTTGAGATTTTGTCCATCAGCGGGGTACGCTTTCAATACCTTCCAAAACTATTGGAGGAGGTTTAGGTTGCGCCTTGGTAGTTGCACTGATAATGCCAGATGTGGCTGCATTACGTTTGGCAGCAGCAATAGCTGCTTGATGGCTGGTACTGGGCTGCTCACTCAGATCCTCAGTTTGCGCAAGCAACCCAAAGCGGTTTGAGCTGCCGCTGTAGGTGGGAACAGGAATCTTGGTATCAAGTATTGCCTTCTTCTTGGCATTCAGTGGAGGCCCACATGCCTTCCGCTTTATGATTTGGATCCGCTGAGGCGCTGGCTTGATAGTGTCGACGTCTATGGATTCCGGCATCGGCACAGAGGCTTGGTTCAGTGCTATGTTGAAAAGCTCACCGAGGCTGAGTGAGCGCTCGGTAGAAGCGGGCATCCTGGTTTTTGCATTTGTATCCATCGTGGCCGCTATTCAGCGGACCACTATTAAATTTTGTTGCAGCAAGCTTATATTACAGTGCTTGCGTGTTTTTGTTTCTAATGGTGGATTTAGAGTTCGCTGTGTACAGTTTGTGCCACAATTGTGGGCACTTGAGTTTTTTGCGTCGAATTTAATATTTTCCGCTTAAGGTAAAAGGAATTGTTTCCCAACTTGTTTGACAGTTTTGTCAAGACTAAAATAAGCCTTAACATAGTTTTTTGGAACGCAAACGGCCTGCAGAGGAGCAAAGCCGAAGTAGAGCATCTCATCAAAACAGACAATATCGATGTTCTTCTAGTTTCGGAATCCCACTTCCCAGATCCTACTTTAAAATTAGCGGGTACGAACTGTTACATGCCAACCATCCATCTGGCAGAGCACGCGGAGGAGCAGCTATGCTCATCAGGAGTGGCATTCAGTACACGGAACTTCCCGCGTTTCAGGAGGAATGGGCTCAGTGCGCCGTGACCAGGATTTCTAGCCCACAGGGAGATATCACCATTGGTGCGGTTTACTTCCCACCCAGTCACTCGATAACCGAGACCCACCTTCAGAACTTCTTCGAGTCCCTCGGTCCTCGCTTTATAGCAGCCGGAGACTTTAACGCCAAACACTCCTGGTGGGGGTCCCACACAAACAACCCCAAAGGCATAAAGCTCTATAAGTACCTGCAGCGGAGGAGTCTGGACTGCCATTCCACTGGAGAACCCACACACTGGCCTACCGACCCTTCAAAACAGCCGGATCTGCTGGACTTCGCCGTCTCCAAGGGCATAGGACACTCTAAGATAACATGCTCAAGCTATGATAAACTGCTATCTGTCCACAGCGCAGTAAACTTGCTCCTAAACATCCCCGTCCTCAGAAAAACCCCGCCTAGAAGACTCACCGGAAAACACACAAATGCCCCCAAGTTTACGTTTTGGATGCTTTCCTCCCTGTACCCAGATCCGCCTCTTTCCACACCAAGCAACATAGATGCGGCCATAGAAAAACTAACCAAAGAGATGCACAATGCCGCTGAGTTTGCGAATCCACCTCCACCGACTACCCCGAGAATACCTAAAAAAGACGTGCACTTGTGGTCTCCGGAAATCGGGGCACTCGTGGCCGAAAAAAGGCGCCTCAGAAGAGTCTGGTTTTCCTCGCGAAACCCCAGGGACAAGACAGCACTTTAACGTGCCACCAAGGATTCGAAGGACAAGCTATCCATCCTACGGCAGGACTGGTTTCATAGATTCCTTATGGAGCTGAAACCTGGAGACCCGCAACACAATCTGTGGAATGTCACGAGGCACATAAAAAGACCTGCGAAGAAGATATCACCCGTGCGAAAAGTGGACGGTTCCTGGTGTCGGACTGAGGTCGAAAAAGCAGAAGCCTTTGCCGAACATCTACATAGTGCATTCTCACCGTTCGACAGATGCACTGGCGAAGAGAGAGCTGCAAATATAAGGTTCATAGACAGCCCAAGTGCTCCTGGCCCGCCAATACAGCCCTTCGAACCAGAAGAGATTGCGAAGGAGATCGCCTCCCTAAAAAATGGCAAGTCACCGGGTCCTGACCGTATCGATGCAACAGCACTGAAAATGTTGCCCCTAATCTGTTCCCAAAGGCTGGCTTACATCTTTAACAGCTGCCTCCGTCTAGGATATTTCCCGAAAGTGTGGAAGCGTGCGGAAGTAATTGTCGTCCTCAAGCCTGGGAAACCTGAAGCCAATCTAGCCTCGTATCGTCCGATTAGTTTGCTGGCAATCCTATCTAAAATACATGAAAGAGTATTTTTGCTTAGAGTACTGCCAGTATTGGTTGAGGCCGGTCTGATACCTGATCACCAGTTTGGCTTCATACACCTTCACGGAACACCTGAGCAAAGCCACCGGATTGTTGAGAGCATACTTGAGGCCTTCGAAAAGAAGAAGTACTGCTGCGCCGTTATGCTGGATGTCAAACAGGCGTTTGACAGAGTCTGGCACCCTGGACTACTTTTCAAAATTAAAATCCCACCTCCCAAGTTCCCATTTCGCCTTCCTCAAGTCATAAACAGAGGGAAGAGAATTCCGAGTGAGATGCGGATCATCAATCAGCACCCCTAGGCCCACAAGAGCAGGAGTACCTCAAGGCAGTGTTCTTGGACCCATCTTATACACACTCTACATAGCGGACCTCCCCATCACCCCCTCCCGGAACCTCACAGCAGCCACTTATGCCGATGACACCGCCTTCCTAGCCTCCGCCACAGATCTTCAGGAAGCACCAGCCATCATTCAGAGGCAACTGAATGCCCTCGGTCCATGGCTGAAACGATGGAACATCGTGGTCAACGCTGAGAAATCCTTACAAATAACACCTTCGCACTACGCAGGGGAGAATGCCCCCCCCCCCCCGCCCATCCGTACCACGAAAACTCAATAATCCATAAAGAGCTTGGAAATATATGTGTAGCAGAGGAGATCACCCGTCTCAGCGAAAAATACATAAAAAGACTGGACAAGCACCCCAACCACCTGGCCATCAACCTCCTAGATAATAGGCAATCCCCAAGACGCCTGAAAAGGAAACACCCGCTTGACCTCCCCAACCAATAGACACCTAAGTCAACCTCATAAGATATACATTCCATGTACCTCCCTTAAGTCAAGGTCTCCCCCAAACCATTTATTTTTCACTCGGATAGATTTTAAATACAAAATAAAAAAAAAAATTAAAAAAAGTAGACTACATTCTGTCCGAAAATCAACTGGAGGGTAGCGCTCTGGTGATGACCCTCAGCAAGTCGCTGGAAGGAAGTGCTGCTCATTAGCTATCTCAGACGTGTTTCCCTGGAGTAACATGGACGCAGTTTAAAGAATTGTTTCTGCAACACTTTGCTGGAACAGAGACTACGGCTGCAACTGTTATGCATCTGCTAAACGGAAGTCCCGCAGGAGAATGCCTGTCATTATATGCAAGCCGAATGGTGACTTCACTTATGGCCAGTTGGAAGTCACTGAACTTGGAACACATTGCAGTTTCCGTTGCGCTAGCACATGCAGCTGGAATAGACAAGCGTTTGTGACGTTTTGGTCTTCACTGCTGACATCAACACTCGAAACGAGATGCATCAACAACTGAAAGCTTACTCGTTTGACGCTAGACAGGACCAGTCTTCAAATGACAACACATCAGCGGCGCCGGAAAATCGAGCGAAGTTCTTTTCGCTCATCAAATGTTATAATTGCGGAAAGTCCGGTCACAGGAGGCAGGAATGTCGCTCAAGAGCGGCTGGTTAACACCAACAACCTAGCAAACAACAATCTGGCTATGCAGGAGGGAAGGACCGATCTACCGTCACCTGTTACAATCCTGATCGCCAGAAGAACTCGATGCCAAACAGAAGCAACATTGTCAAAGACGTCAACATCTGTACTGTTCTTGAGTCCGTAGGAACATTGCTGCAATTTGGTGAGTCGTTCCAATTTTGTTTTGATTCCGAAGCTGAGTACTCGCTCATTAAGCAGGCTGCTTCACTGAGACTGCCTGGAGCTAGAATAAGTAATGTAATTATTTTAAGAGGAATCGATGGAAATACGGTTTGTAGCACTTTACAAATATTGGCAAATGTTCTGATATGCGAACGTTCATTCGAAATATTGTTCCATGTAGTTCTTGACAGTTACATAAAATATGACGCTCTGTCATTCATACAAATTGGAGACACTCGCTGTTTACAACTCTATTAAATACTTTCGTCATTATTTGCATGGTCGTCACTTTGTTGTGTTTACAGATTGCAATTCATTGAAAGCTTCTCGTACGAAAGCTGAGTTGACCCCGAGGGTTCATAGGTATTGGTCGTATATGCAATCATTCGAATTTGACATTCAGTATAGACCCGGTGAATGCATGGCTCACGTTGACTTTCTGTCTCGCAACCCAATACTAAAGAGTTTTAAAAATTCGTCCGAAGTAGCCGAGAAACACATAAATCTGACCGAAATTTCAGATAACTGGTTGTTAGCCGAACATAAGAGAGATACAGAAACTTCATCATTGTATCTAAATTGCGTAATAATGAATTGTTCGAAGATTTGTCCTAAACCTACAAACTACGTTCTGGGATACTGTATAGAAAAATACAAAGAAATGGAAAGATTCGTTGTCTGCCTATAATTCCAAAGCCGTTCAGATGGTCTGCTATCAACAATGTTCACGAGTCAATTATGCATCTAGATTGGGAGAAAACTCTTGAGAAAATATACGAATTCTATTGGTTCGACAAAATGTCTAAGTATGTTCGCAAATTTGTAGACAACTGTATTACCTGTAAGTTGTCAATGCCTTCTTCTGGTAAGATACAAGCCGAATTGCATCCCATTCCAAAAGTCGATATTCCGTGGCATACAGTACACGTCGATATTACTGGGTAACTTAGTGACAAGAGCTATCTGAAGGAGTACATAATAGTGCTGATAGACGCATTTACCAAATTTGTTTATTTGTCTCATACCTTAAAGTTAGACAAACAGAGTTGCATTAAGGCAGTGAAGTCCTTAATTTCATTGTTTGGTGTTCCTTCTCGACTGGTCGCCGACCAAAGTCGTAGTTTTGCGAGCACAACTTTCCGAGCTTTTATCTTATCACAGAAAATAGAATTGCTATTAATCGCCACAGGAGCTTGTCGAACTAATGGCCAAGTAGATCGAGTCATGAGTACTCTGAAGAACATGCTAACTGCAGTTGAAACAAGCCAAAGATCTTGGCAGGATGCCCTATGCGAAATTTAACTAGCTCTTAATTGTACCATGAACAGATTGCTTATTACTTATTGCTAAAGAAGCCAGGCCGTTTGGTCATGTGCCTGTTGTAAATCAAGAAAACAATGTTGATTTAGGTCAAGTTAGAGAAATGGCAAAACGTAACATTGATAAGAAAGCCAGAATCGATGAAGCTAGATTTGATAATTGCAAAGCTACTATTATACGACATAAGGTCGGTGACTATGGTTTGATTAAGAACGAAGAAAGAAATCAAACCAAATTAGACTTGGTGGCCGAAGTATTGCCAGGAGATCGGTCTACACTCAAAGCATTGAATAACAAAAGAACTTACAAATACTCTCACGAATTTTTGCGAAGTATGCCTGAGAAGGGGATAACCATTGTAGATGAAAATGGCGAAGAAGATGTTATCACGAATCGAGCTAGTAAGAGCTGCGATGTCGGAACGAATTGAGCTAGTGAGAGCTGCGATATCGGAATGAATCCAGCCAGTGAGGACTGCGATATTATCACGAATCGAGCCAGTGAGGGCTGCGATGTCGGAACGAATCGAGCTATTAAGAGCTGTGATGTCGGAATGGATCGAGCTGCGATGCCAAGAATAATTGATAAATCACGTACAACTTTGAGATCAGTCCAAAATGTTACGGCTTCCTGCACAAGTGGGCGCCCGAGTTATGTGGCCCGGCATTTGATGCTTGAGGTTGGAATTTTAGACAAGGATCTGAAGTTTCTATTTGTTTGGCCGGTTTGGTGTTTTATTCCATATGCTAATATTGATTTGTTAGGTCGTTTTGTTGGTTAACGTCAACTGGGAGCTAACATTTGGCCAGTTTGTCGAACCTTAGCCGTGAGCTACTATAACAATGAGAATGATTGGCCGGTTTGTTTAACCATAACTGTGTGCTATCAAAATGAAGATTGGCCGGTTACTCGAGTTGTTAACTGTGTGCTATTGTTTTAATGAAATTATAATTTTGAGAATGTATTTTAAATTCAAGTTATTGGTAATCCGGATCTTATGGCTTGGAGTAGTGAGAAATAATTGAATTAAATATTGTAATACGTGAATTGTATTTTGAAATGTTGGAAACGAATCGGTAGCATTCGGAATGAATCATGTAATGATTGAAATTAATTTTGAAGTATTTGTAATGAATTTTAATCGATAATCATCCATCTGGAGCGTAAACGCCTCTTGTCTGCAATGAGCATCAGAATCTCTCTGGGGACCGGTATTCTGGCTGCTGCGGGTCTCAGTCCTGGGGTGTGAGTGACCAATCTAGCTGCTACTTGGATGTTGTGGGTGAGAGAGTCGATTGCAGCTTCAATGTCCCGCTCGGAGTTCAGCGCCATGTCAAGGTTCAGTGACGACTCGAGATGCTCTTGAAAACGTTCCATGTTAGTGCGCCTGCTGATAAGCCGCTCGACTTTGGGATAGGCTGTAGCTGTTGTGGCCAGAGTGATGATGAGAGGTAAGTGGTCAGAGCTCAGCTCTGCAACCGACCGGATATCTGAGTGTAAACCCAGGATACCTCTTGTCAGCGCAAAATTGATGTAGCCTGGAGACCCTCTACTACCAAAAGGGAACCTTGTGGGGCCACCTGTTGCTAGCGAGTTTACATCAGAGTTAAAGATTAGATTTGCCAGGGCATAACCTCTTTGGTTACACCTCCCTGCTCCCCAAAGCCAGTGGGACGAATTCCAGTCGCCTGCTACAATGAATTTATGTTGTTGTTGTTCCAATATGGATTTGAAGTTGTCTGTGGTCCAAACAAACCTCGGTGGGCAGTAGACAGCGCCGAAGTTTATAATGCCGTCCCCAGTTTCTATAGTTGCAGACGCAAGTTGCACCCTATCAGTGGCTACTGAAGGAAGAGGAAAATGAACCAAACTTGATTTGATCATAATCGCTGATCCACCTTTAGCGTTACCCTCACCCGGGTCGTTTGCAGTATAGGCCTCGTAACCATACAGCTTGGGCTTGACTACATCTTTCCAATGTTTTTCACTAATAAGCAAAACATCAATCTCGTATCGCCGCACAAAGCATTCAACTTCGGGCAGTTTCGCGGAGACGCCGTTGGCGTTCCATACTTAAATGCGCAGTGGCTTCATTTTGTCGCTGTCTGCGCGTGTATAGCAGTGAGCAGATGGATCATGTGCCCTTGCTGTAGTAGCATCATCCTCGTTTGTTCAATCTGCTGTTCCTAAAGGGAGTGCAGAGCGTTCATGCTTTCGTTTAGCGTCTGCAGGATGCTAAAAGTGTTATTGTCCAAAGGGGGCTGATGACCGCCTCTAGACCGACTTGGGGCCCATCCAGGCTTTAGCTACATCTGCGTAGGAGACTCCGCTTCGGAGAGGTGCAATCGGCATGCATCCAGTAGGAACATGGGACATAGGTCGATTGTTGACTTCGCTTCTTCCGCCCACACCTCTTTTTGGCCTAGAGCGTTGAAGGAATGCCTGGATTTGAGCATCCGGAATAATTCGCTGGATGCTGTTCACCACACTTATAGCAAGTGCATGGCTCGCTTCGTGTTCGCGTACAGTCTTTGGCAGGATGTTCGCCGGCGCATTTGAGGCAGATGTGTGCTTTACGGCAGTACTTGGCCGTGTGACCAAATTGCTGGCATCGATGGCATTGGGTTGTCGTATTTCGCTTGCGAAGGGGCTCGATGACAACTCTCATGTGGCATAAGCCCTTAAGAGCCAGGATCTCCTTGTTGTTCGTAGCAGCAGCGATGTTCAAAAAGAACATGTTTATGGGATTGGAATCAGGAGCACCTGGCTCGTTTCGCCTTTTCGGCGTATGAACGTCTAACACCTTGTGACCGAGACTTTTCAGTTCATCAATGATTTGATGATGGAGCGTACTGTGGTGGAGTCCTTTAACGCAGACTCGGTATGGCCTGTCCTCCTTGAGTTGGTAACAGTGAAACTCAAGCTTTTCGGTCTCGAGCCAGCTGACTATGCTGCGGAAGGTGCTAGCGTTTGCCGCGTAGAGCCTCAGAACTCCGCCCATCGATGCCTTGGCAGAGACCTTGCTCAGATCAGTGATTTTTGAGATTTTGTCCATCAGCGGGGTACGCTTTCAATACCTTCCAAAACTATTGGAGGAGGTTTAGGTTGCGCCTTGGTAGTTGCACTGATAATGCCAGATGTGGCTGCATTACGTTTGGCAGCAGCAATAGCTGCTTGATGGCTGGTACTGGGCTGCTCACTCAGATCCTCAGTTTGCGCAAGCAACCCAAAGCGGTTTGAGCTGCCGCTGTAGGTGGGAACAGGAATCTTGGTATCAAGTATTGCCTTCTTCTTGGCATTCAGTGGAGGCCCACATGCCTTCCGCTTTATGATTTGGATCCGCTGAGGCGCTGGCTTGATAGTGTCGACGTCTATGGATTCCGGCATCGGCACAGAGGCTTGGTTCAGTGCTATGTTGAAAAGCTCACCGAGGCTGAGTGAGCGCTCGGTAGAAGCGGGCATCCTGGTTTTTGCATTTGTATCCATCGTGGCCGCTATTCAGCGGACCACTATTAAATTTTGTTGCAGCAAGCTTATATTACAGTGCTTGCGTGTTTTTGTTTCTAATGGTGGATTTAGAGTTCGCTGTGTACAGTTTGTGCCACAATTGTGGGCTAAACTTGAGTTTTTTGCGTCGAATTTAATATTTTCCGCTTAAGGTAAAAGGAATTGTTTCCCAACTTGTTTGACAGTTTTGTCAAGACTAAAATAAGCCTTAACATAGTTTTTTGGAACGCAAACGGCCTGCAGAGGAGCAAAGCCGAAGTAGAGCATCTCATCAAAACAGACAATATCGATGTTCTTCTAGTTTCGGAATCCCACTTCCCAGATCCTACTTTAAAATTAGCGGGTACGAACTGTTACATGCCAACCATCCATCTGGCAGAGCACGCGGAGGAGCAGCTATGCTCATCAGGAGTGGCATTCAGTACACGGAACTTCCCGCGTTTCAGGAGGAATGGGCTCAGTGCGCCGTGACCAGGATTTCTAGCCCACAGGGAGATATCACCATTGGTGCGGTTTACTTCCCACCCAGTCACTCGATAACCGAGACCCACCTTCAGAACTTCTTCGAGTCCCTCGGTCCTCGCTTTATAGCAGCCGGAGACTTTAACGCCAAACACTCCTGGTGGGGGTCCCACACAAACAACCCCAAAGGCATAAAGCTCTATAAGTACCTGCAGCGGAGGAGTCTGGACTGCCATTCCACTGGAGAACCCACACACTGGCCTACCGACCCTTCAAAACAGCCGGATCTGCTGGACTTCGCCGTCTCCAAGGGCATAGGACACTCTAAGATAACATGCTCAAGCTATGATAAACTGCTATCTGTCCACAGCGCAGTAAACTTGCTCCTAAACATCCCCGTCCTCAGAAAAACCCCGCCTAGAAGACTCACCGGAAAACACACAAATGCCCCCAAGTTTACGTTTTGGATGCTTTCCTCCCTGTACCCAGATCCGCCTCTTTCCACACCAAGCAACATAGATGCGGCCATAGAAAAACTAACCAAAGAGATGCACAATGCCGCTGAGTTTGCGAATCCACCTCCACCGACTACCCCGAGAATACCTAAAAAAGACGTGCACTTGTGGTCTCCGGAAATCGGGGCACTCGTGGCCGAAAAAAGGCGCCTCAGAAGAGTCTGGTTTTCCTCGCGAAACCCCAGGGACAAGACAGCACTTTAACGTGCCACCAAGGATTCGAAGGACAAGCTATCCATCCTACGGCAGGACTGGTTTCATAGATTCCTTATGGAGCTGAAACCTGGAGACCCGCAACACAATCTGTGGAATGTCACGAGGCACATAAAAAGACCTGCGATGAAGATATCACCCGTGCGAAAAGTGGACGGTTCCTGGTGTCGGACTGAGGTCGAAAAAGCAGAAGCCTTTGCCGAACATCTACATAGTGCATTCTCACCGTTCGACAGATGCACTGGCGAAGAGAGAGCTGCAAATATAAGGTTCATAGACAGCCCAAGTGCTCCTGGCCCGCCAATACAGCCCTTCGAACCAGAAGAGATTGCGAAGGAGATCGCCTCCCTAAAAAATGGCAAGTCACCGGGTCCTGACCGTATCGATGCAACAGCACTGAAAATGTTGCCCCTAATCTGTTCCCAAAGGCTGGCTTACATCTTTAACAGCTGCCTCCGTCTAGGATATTTCCCGAAAGTGTGGAAGCGTGCGGAAGTAATTGTCGTCCTCAAGCCTGGGAAACCTGAAGCCAATCTAGCCTCGTATCGTCCGATTAGTTTGCTGGCAATCCTATCTAAAATACATGAAAGAGTATTTTTGCTTAGAGTACTGCCAGTATTGGTTGAGGCCGGTCTGATACCTGATCACCAGTTTGGCTTCATACGCCTTCACGGAACACCTGAGCAAAGCCACCGGATTGTTGAGAGCATACTTGAGGCCTTCGAAAAGAAGAAGTACAGCTGCGCCGTTATGCTGGATGTCAAACAGGCGTTTGACAGAGTCTGGCACCCTGGACTACTTTTCAAAATTAAAATCCCACCTCCCAAGTTCCCATTTCGCCTTCCTCAAGTCATAAACAGAGGGAAGAGAATTCCGAGTGAGATGCGGATCATCAATCAGCACCCCTAGGCCCACAAGAGCAGGAGTACCTCAAGGCAGTGTTCTTGGACCCATCTTATACACACTCTACATAGCGGACCTCCCCATCACCCCCTCCCGGAACCTCACAGCAGCCACTTATGCCGATGACACCGCCTTCCTAGCCTCCGCCACAGATCTTCAGGAAGCACCAGCCATCATTCAGAGGCAACTGAATGCCCTCGGTCCATGGCTGAAACGATGGAACATCGTGGTCAACGCTGAGAAATCCTTACAAATAACACCTTCGCACTACGCAGGGGAGAATGCCCCCCCCCCCCGCCCATCCGTACCACGAAAACTCAATAATCCATAAAGAGCTTGGAAATATATGTGTAGCAGAGGAGATCACCCGTCTCAGCGAAAAATACATAAAAAGACTGGACAAGCACCCCAACCACCTGGCCATCAACCTCCTAGATAATAGGCAATCCCCAAGACGCCTGAAAAGGAAACACCCGCTTGACCTCCCCAACCAATAGACACCTAAGTCAACCTCATAAGATATACATTCCATGTACCTCCCTTAAGTCAAGGTCTCCCCCAAACCATTTATTTTTCACTCGGATAGATTTTAAATACAAAATAAAAAAAAAAATAAAAAAAGTAGACTACATTCTGTCCGAAAATCAACTGGAGGGTAGCGCTCTGGTGATGACCCTCAGCAAGTCGCTGGAAGGAAGTGCTGCTCATTAGCTATCTCAGACGTGTTTCCCTGGAGTAACATGGACGCAGTTTAAAGAATTGTTTCTGCAACACTTTGCTGGAACAGAGACTACGGCTGCAACTGTTATGCATCTGCTAAACGGAAGTCCCGCAGGAGAATGCCTGTCATTATATGCAAGCCGAATGGTGACTTCACTTATGGCCAGTTGGAAGTCACTGAACTTGGAACACATTGCAGTTTCCGTTGCGCTAGCACATGCAGCTGGAATAGACAAGCGTTTGTGACGTTTTGGTCTTCACTGCTGACATCAACACTCGAAACGAGATGCATCAACAACTGAAAGCTTACTCGTTTGACGCTAGACAGGACCAGTCTTCAAATGACAACACATCAGCGGCGCCGGAAAATCGAGCGAAGTTCTTTTCGCTCATCAAATGTTATAATTGCGGAAAGTCCGGTCACAGGAGGCAGGAATGTCGCTCAAGAGCGGCTGGTTAACACCAACAACCTAGCAAACAACAATCTGGCTATGCAGGAGGGAAGGACCGATCTACCGTCACCTGTTACAATCCTGATCGCCAGAAGAACTCGATGCCAAACAGAAGCAACATTGTCAAAGACGTCAACATCTGTACTGTTCTTGAGTCCGTAGGAACATTGCTGCAATTTGGTGAGTCGTTCCAATTTTGTTTTGATTCCGAAGCTGAGTACTCGCTCATTAAGCAGGCTGCTTCACTGAGACTGCCTGGAGCTAGAATAAGTAATGTAATTATTTTAAGAGGAATCGATGGAAATACGGTTTGTAGCACTTTACAAATATTGGCAAATGTTCTGATATGCGAACGTTCATTCGAAATATTGTTCCATGTAGTTCTTGACAGTTACATAAAATATGACGCTCTGTCATTCATACAAATTGGAGACACTCGCTGTTTACAACTCTATTAAATACTTTCGTCATTATTTGCATGGTCGTCACTTTGTTGTGTTTACAGATTGCAATTCATTGAAAGCTTCTCGTACGAAAGCTGAGTTGACCCCGAGGGTTCATAGGTATTGGTCGTATATGCAATCATTCGAATTTGACATTCAGTATAGACCCGGTGAATGCATGGCTCACGTTGACTTTCTGTCTCGCAACCCAATACTAAAGAGTTTTAAAAATTCGTCCGAAGTAGCCGAGAAACACATAAATCTGACCGAAATTTCAGATAACTGGTTGTTAGCCGAACATAAGAGAGATACAGAAACTTCATCATTGTATCTAAATTGCGTAATAATGAATTGTTCGAAGATTTGTCCTAAACCTACAAACTACGTTCTGGGATACTGTATAGAAAAATACAAAGAAATGGAAAGATTCGTTGTCTGCCTATAATTCCAAAGCCGTTCAGATGGTCTGCTATCAACAATGTTCACGAGTCAATTATGCATCTAGATTGGGAGAAAACTCTTGAGAAAATATACGAATTCTATTGGTTCGACAAAATGTCTAAGTATGTTCGCAAATTTGTAGACAACTGTATTACCTGTAAGTTGTCAATGCCTTCTTCTGGTAAGATACAAGCCGAATTGCATCCCATTCCAAAAGTCGATATTCCGTGGCATACAGTACACGTCGATATTACTGGGTAACTTAGTGGCAAGAGCTATCTGAAGGAGTACATAATAGTGCTGATAGACGCATTTACCAAATTTGTTTATTTGTCTCATACCTTAAAGTTAGACAAACAGAGTTGCATTAAGGCAGTGAAGTCCTTAATTTCATTGTTTGGTGTTCCTTCTCGACTGGTCGCCGACCAAAGTCGTAGTTTTGCGAGCACAACTTTCCGAGCTTTTATCTTATCACAGAAAATAGAATTGCTATTAATCGCCACAGGAGCTTGTCGAACTAATGGCCAAGTAGATCGAGTCATGAGTACTCTGAAGAACATGCTAACTGCAGTTGAAACAAGCCAAAGATCTTGGCAGGATGCCCTATGCGAAATTTAACTAGCTCTTAATTGTACCATGAACAGATTGCTTATTACTTATTGCTAAAGAAGCCAGGCCGTTTGGTCATGTGCCTGTTGTAAATCAAGAAAACAATGTTGATTTAGGTCAAGTTAGAGAAATGGCAAAACGTAACATTGATAAGAAAGCCAGAATCGATGAAGCTAGATTTGATAATTGCAAAGCTACTATTATACGACATAAGGTCGGTGACTATGGTTTGATTAAGAACGAAGAAAGAAATCAAACCAAATTAGACTTGGTGGCCGAAGTATTGCCAGGAGATCGGTCTACACTCAAAGCATTGAATAACAAAAGAACTTACAAATACTCTCACGAATTTTTGCGAAGTATGCCTGAGAAGGGGATAACCATTGTAGATGAAAATGGCGAAGAAGATGTTATCACGAATCGAGCTAGTAAGAGCTGCGATGTCGGAACGAATTGAGCTAGTGAGAGCTGCGATATCGGAATGAATCCAGCCAGTGAGGACTGCGATATTATCACGAATCGAGCCAGTGAGGGCTGCGATGTCGGAACGAATCGAGCTATTAAGAGCTGTGATGTCGGAATGGATCGAGCTGCGATGCCAAGAATAATTGATAAATCACGTACAACTTTGAGATCAGTCCAAAATGTTACGGCTTCCTGCACAAGTGGGCGCCCGAGTTATGTGGCCCGGCATTTGATGCTTGAGGTTGGAATTTTAGACAAGGATCTGAAGTTTCTATTTGTTTGGCCGGTTTGGTGTTTTATTCCATATGCTAATATTGATTTGTTAGGTCGTTTTGTTGGTTAACGTCAACTGGGAGCTAACATTTGGCCAGTTTGTCGAACCTTAGCCGTGAGCTACTATAACAATGAGAATGATTGGCCGGTTTGTTTAACCATAACTGTGTGCTATCAAAATGAAGATTGGCCGGTTACTCGAGTTGTTAACTGTGTGCTATTGTTTTAATGAAATTATAATTTTGAGAATGTATTTTAAATTCAAGTTATTGGTAATCCGGATCTTATGGCTTGGAGTAGTGAGAAATAATTGAATTAAATATTGTAATACGTGAATTGTATTTTGAAATGTTGGAAACGAATCGGTAGCATTCGGAATGAATCATGTAATGATTGAAATTAATTTTGAAGTATTTGTAATGAATTTTAATCGATAATCTGATCTTATGCTTTAAACTATCGTTATCGTTATCGTTTGCAATGTTCTTTCTCTCTGCATTCTCTCTCTGTATACTTGAAGCGTGGTAGACAACTATTTTAAGTTGCTACCTAACGTAGTCTGACCGCGAGTATGGGCGAAGGGGAGGGAGCGTATGTGGCGGAGAAGTCTGTGTGAAAAGGAGGTACCGATTAAGGACCGTTGATCGAGCTTTAGTATTGTGTGCATGGTGAGAAAACACTGTGTGATTGTATGTGTGTGCAAATTGTATGTGTGTATGTGCAAAGGAATCGCATTTCGTCATGATGCATGGAAGGTATATGCACAGAGTTGATTTCATCACTTGATGAAGGAAAGTAAAAGGAAAGAAGATATGCCACGCTCCCAACCAAAGGTCAGAAAACATGGCGCCAAGGCCATGCAGAGGAGTGCTTCAGAGTCCGAATCAGAATATAATCCATCAATATCTCCGACATATATATTGTTTATTTTGTACTTACAGGGTGCGTTATGAAAGTAATGCGCATTTTCTAAGAAAAATATATTTGTTGATCCAATCAGTACAAATTATTAAAATTCTTCAAAATAGTCCCCTCCTGCGTCAATACACTTGCGGAGACCTGTATGCCACGCCTGGAAAGCACCCTGAAACTCCTCGACAGAAATGCCTTTCAGGAACCTTGTTACGCGAGCTTGGATGTTCTCCACCGACTCCCAGTGTTTTCTCTTTAGCTCTGTCTTCAGTAGGGGGAACAAAAAAAAGGCGCACGGAGCTAAGTCAGGGCTGTAAGGAGGATGGGGCACAACTGAGATCTTCCTCTGGGTCAAGAAGTTGGTGACGACGAAGGCCGTGTGGCTGGGGGCGTTATCGTGGTGGACCATGAAAACGTCTTTGATGTCTGTCCTGACGCGTACGACTCGGCGTTTCAGTCTCTTGAGTACCTCTTGGTAAAAGGCTCCGTTGACAGTTTGTCCTTGCGGTACAAACTCAAAATGGACGATTCCTCGGACGTCAAAGAAGACAATCAGCATTGTTTTGATACGATATTTGCTCATGCGCGCCTTCTTGGGTCGAGGAGAAAATTGTGTGTGCCACTCGGAGCTCTGTCGTTTGGATTCTGGATCGTACTCCTCCTTAAAGGCGTCTCGAAGCATTTGATAAGTTTCCGATGCATTTTTGCCAAGTCGCACACAAAACTTTATGGCGTACCGCTGTTCCAGAGAACGCTCCATCGCACCCTGACACAACAGAAAAAATGACTTCGCTCTACGACACGTCCTACCACTTCTATTGCTCAGAGCGAACTGAGACCGAGCGCGTTGGAAAGGAGAGACTCCGCCCCAAATTTTCAGACAGGTCCGAGCGTGCTACGACAGGTAGTTACGTGACAATGAAACCATGCGCATTACTTTCATAACGCACCCTGAATATAAAAAAAAATTTAATTGAAATTTAAAATTTGCGGTTATACAAGGTCGTATTAAGAGTGGTCTCATAATTTTCATACACATGTTGTGCTACCCCGTTTTTTTTTAAAGAGTAATTCCAAAATAATTAATAAATATATTAATTTGTACTAAGCAAATAAACAAAAAGTTTACGTTTAAGCTTGTTGGTCAATTTCACATAATTCTAAACTACATAATAAACCAAATAGTAAACCAATCGTAGTCGAGTACCTTATCTAGGGTCTTTGCGCCACAAAATGTAACACAAATTCGTGAAGCTGATTAAAAATCAACTATTTAAAAACTCGAGGCACTCTCGCCTGAGCTCTCATATAAGTATGACGCGTTTTATTTTTCCAGTTCACCTATATCTGCACCACTTCAACAAAGACTCACACTGAGTTGCTTGGATGAGTCTACGGTTGCAGAAAGTGCAAACAAAGTGATTTAGTTGACTGTGTCATTTATATGAAATCATCATTTATATTTTTTCGCCGCACCTGCTCTTTGGTAGCCCGCGTGGTGATCAGCTGTTAAAGCTTTCTTTAATTCTTTAATTTTTAATTCTTCAACTTTATCGAATAAAGTTTAAGTGTGTGCTCTGTGTGCTGCTCGGCTTGCGTCTGGGCTCCCCTGGTACGTCCCCAATCACGCTATCCTAAGGGATCTTCTGATTTCTATAATTGGTGGTTCCACAGCACAGATCCACAGATCCTCCACAGCAGCCGATACGCGGAGAAATTGGCGACACACCCAAACTCTCTGAAGAGGACCCACCCCTCTGATCTCCCTACCCGCATAATATCATAAGATTCTAAATTTCCCGCTAAACTGTTAAATGTAAGTTAATTAAGTCTTTATGTAACAAAATATAATCCTCCATCTCCCTCGTCCGGTTATATGCAGAAGGCTCCGAATAGATTCGAAAAAACTCGAGGGACAATCGGAAAACAACGATTATGCCACTGAATATTTCTGGATCTCATAGTTTGGAACCAGATTGTCCGCTGATTCACGTTATTTCAATTTAAGTTTTTAATCACTGTCATTATCTCTGAATCGTGCTGATTCTCGACTTGGATCCAGTTTTTTGTAATGTTAATCATTCCATTTGTCATCCGACTCACACGGCTGTCTCCTTCTGACAAATCCACTCTGGGCCATACTGACGACAGACAATGCTCTTTTAGTATTTTACAGTAGAGGTCATTACAGAAAGTTCTTTCAAAACACTAGCACGTTCGCCTTGCAATTTTGAGCGCGCAATTCAAAAAAATCTTTCTCCGACATGGTTTAAAAATTAAAAATTTCTTTTAATCTAAAAATTTAAGCTCTTAAGAAATTTTATATAATGTTAGAATAAAACTTTCTATCTTTGATAAACAATTGAAAACAGTTTTCCTTAAAACTTCAGCAAGTAAAAACCTTAAACTACAGAACGCCCGGAACGTCGCCAATTTCATCCAAGCGCCTTTCAGAAAAATCTGCTTAAATAAACAAGTGGACAAAAAAGAATTTGTAAAAATGGAACAACAACATGCCACCAAGTTATTCCAATAACAACGATAACGAGCCCACTAGCAAAATAAAGTAAAATGTTGACCTCAAACAGTTTTATAAATTTGTGAACACTAAGCGTAAGCATGTATCTTCTCCCCCCCTAATTTCGTTTGAAAATATATCTGCGACTACTGATCAAGATATTGCCGATCTATTCGAATCTTTCTTTTAAACAACGTACTCATTTCCTACAATTATGGATCAGCCTTATTCATACAACATTCAATCAGCCAATCTTATTTTCAGACCAACTTTTTCCCAAAGCACTGGGTTATAGGATCTTCTGAGGATGAAACCAGTCTATTCGTCAGGTCCTGATGGTGTTCCTAGTTGTGTACTGAAAAACTACGCTAAGCCATTGTGCAGACCTCTTCTTAAACTTTTTCTTTATCTCTGAAAACTTCGATTTTTCCCAAAATGTGAAAGGAATCCTTCTTAATTCCCCTACATAGAAAAGGAAAAAATCCAATGCTACCAATTAAAGAATAAATTTTAAGTTGTCCCTGATCACCAGTTTGGCTTCAGACGCTTCCATGGAACACCTGAGCAGTGACACAGGCAACCATCAGTCCGGCCTCGTCCAATACTGGCAGTACCCTACGCAAAAATACTCTTTCAGGTTTCAGGTGTTCTATGGAAGCGTCTGAAGCCAAACTGGTGATCAGGGACCAGTTTGGCTTCAGACGCTTTCAGAGCAATGCCACCGGCTTGTTGAGAGCATACTTGAGGCCTTTGAAAAAGAAGTACTGCTGCGCCGTTATGCTGGATGTCAAACAGGCGTTAAACAGAGTCCGACACCCTGGACCCTTATTAAAATTTAAATCCCACCTTCCACGTTCCCACTTCGCCTTCCTCAAGTCGTACACAGAGGAAAGAGAATTCCAAGTGAGATGCGGATTATTATTAAGAGCAGGAGTACCTCAAGGCAATGTTCTTGGACCCATCTTATACACATTCTACACAGCGGACCTTCCCATCACCCCTCTCGGAACCTCACAGTAGCTACATATGCAGATGACACCGCCTTCCTAGCCTCCGCCACAGATCCCCAGGAAGCATCAGCCATCATTCAGAGACAACTGGATGCTCTCGATCCATGGCTGAAACGAAAATCGTGGTCAACGCGGAGAAATCCTCCCACACAACCTTCGCACTACGCAGGGGGGATTACCCCCCCGTCACACTCAACGGGGAAAACATCCCTATGAATAACACTCCCAAATATCTAGGGCTGAGCCTGGACCGCAGGCTCACATGGCGCCCTCATCTGATCAACAAGCGCAACCAGTCCAACCTACGACTTCAGCAACTGCACTGGCTCCTGGGAAGAAGGTCCAAGCTCAAAGTAAAATTTAAACTGCTTATTTACAATGTAGTGCTGAAGCCAATCTGGACATATGGGATACAGTTGTGGGGCACGGCAAGCTGTTCTAACCGCATCAGAATCCAGCGGTTTCAGAATAAATGCCTGAGTACAGTTTCTAACGCCCATCCGTACCACGAAAACTCAATAATCCATAAAGAGCTTGGAATTCCATGGGTAGCAGAGGAGATCACCCGTCTCAGCGAAAGATACACAAAAAGACTGGACAAGCACCCCAACCACCTGGCCATCAACCTCCTAGATAATAGGCAATCCCTAAGACGCCTGACAAGGAAACACCCGCTTGACCTGACCCACCAATATACACCTAAGTCAATCTCATTAAATATACATTCCATGTACCTCCCTTAGGTCAAGGTCACCCCCAAACCATTTAATAATTGTCCACTTGGATAGATTTTAAATACAAAATAAGAACGTTAAAAAAAGAAAGTTCATCGCGCGCTTCTTTCATTTAATGGTCAGTCAGTATTTGGTGCCTTTGTGCGGGACCCCCCACCAGGAGTGTTTGGCGTTAAAGTCTCCGGCTGCTAGAAAGCGAGGTCCAAGGGACTCGAAGAAGTCCTGAAGGTGGGTCTCGGTTATCGAGTGTCTGGGTGGGAAGTAAGCCGCACCAATGGTGATATCTCCCTGTGGGCTGGTAATCCTGGTCACGGCGCACTGTGGCCATTCCCCCTGAAACGCGGAGAGTTCCGTGTACTGAATGTCACTCCTGATGAGCATAGCTGCTCCTCCGCGTGCTCTGCCAGATGGATGGTTGGCATGTATCAGTTCGTACCCGCTGATGTTAAAGTAGGGTTACGGACAAAAGTGGGATTCCGAAGCTAGAAGAACATCGATATTGTCTGTTTTGATGAGATGCTATACTTCGGCTTTGCTCCTCTGCAGGCCGTTTGCGTTCCAAAAAACTATATTGAGACTTATAAATTAATACCTTAGCAATTTCAGGAAAAGGATAGCCTTAGAACCATTTGCAAGCTCCAAGGGTATGTTAAATAGTATAGTGAGAGGTAAGCTTAGAACGTTATAGCATTCAACTTAGCACATTATCAGACCCTGATGAAAAAGAGATTTTGATTGATGAAAGAGCCGAAACCACTTTGTGACAGTGAAATTAAGAAAGATATATATTATTTATGTATGGTAAAAGACAAGGATAATTATAGGAAAGAAGAATCGGATTAAACAAATGAGGCAAGGAGATTAGCAATACCCAGATGTAAAGAGTCCGAAATATTTTCTATGAAATAGAAAGGGGAACAAGATTTGATTTACATTACGAGCTCATAGAATGAATGGAAAGAACTCGGATCTTTTCTAAAATTGAAATAACATTCGGAAATATAATTATTGTACAGTTGATTTGCAAGATGAAACAAGGAACCAGAACTAAAAAACTTTTTGGAATATCTCGATTTTTTATTTTCAAAGCGATTGAGATGTTTATTATACTAGGGTAGTTTTGACGGTGATGGTGTTACGGTTTCTGAGACAAATTCGTTCAAAGCATTATAAGTAACATTAAAAAATAGTCCATATCAAAATTCCCTAAATTAAAAAAAAAACAAGTGAGAAAAGTTATCTTCGGCTTGCCGAAGATGGTATACCCTTGAAAACAAAAAGTTTTCCATACAAAGACTTGTTTTCATATCGGTCGTTTGTATGGCAGCTATATGATATAGTGGTCCGATCCGACCGATTCTAAAACGTGATCTGCGTGCAAAAAAATTATTGATCTGGTAAAAGTTTCAAAACGCTAGCTTTAAAACTACTGTCGATTTTTTGCATAGAAACAGACGGACAGACGGACAGACGGAAGTATTGCCAGGAGATCGGTCTACACTCAAAGCATTGAATAACAAAAGAACTTACAAATACTCTCACGAATTTTTGCGAAGTATGCCTGAGAAGGGGATTACCATTGTAGATGAAAATGGCGAAGAAGATGTTATCACGAATCGAGCTAGTAAGAGCTGCGATGTCGGAACGAATTGAGCTAGTGAGAGCTGCGATATCGGAATGAATCCAGCCAGTGAGGACTGCGATATTATCACGAATCGAGCCAGTGAGGGCTGCGATGTCGGAACGAATCGAGCTATTAAGAGCTGTGATGTCGGAATGGATCGAGCTGCGATGCCAAGAATAATTGATAAATCACGTACAACTTTGAGATCAGTCCAAAATGTTACGGCTTCCTGCACAAGTGGGCGCCCGAGTTATGTGGCCCGGCATTTGATGCTTGAGGTTGGAATTTTAGACAAGGATCTGAAGTTTCTATTTGTTTGGCCGGTTTGGTGTTTTATTCCATATGCTAATATTGATTTGTTAGGTCGTTTTGTTGGTTAACGTCAACTGGGAGCTAAAATTTGGCCAGTTTGTCGAACCTTAGCCGTGAGCTACTATAACAATGAGAATGATTGGCCGGTTTGTTTAACCATAACTGTGTGCTATCAAAATGAAGATTGGCCGGTTACTCGAGTTGTTAACTGTGTGCTATTGTTTTAATGAAATTATAATTTTGAGAATGTATTTTAAATTCAAGTTATTGGTAATCCGGATCTTATGGCTTGGAGTAGTGAGAAATAATTGAATTAAATATTGTAATACGTGAATTGTATTTTGAAATGTTGGAAACGAATCGGTAGCATTCGGAATGAATCATGTAATGATTGAAATTAATTTTGAAGTATTTGTAATGAATTTTAATCGATAATCTGATCTTATGCTTTAAACTATCGTTATCGTTATCGTTTGCAATGTTCTTTCTCTCTGCATTCTCTCTCTGTATACTTGAAGCGTGGTAGACAACTATTTTAAGTTGCTACCTAACGTAGTCTGACCGCGAGTATGGGCGAAGGGGAGGGAGCGTATGTGGCGGAGAAGTCTGTGTGAAAAGGAGGTACCGATTAAGGACCGTTGATCGAGCTTTAGTATTGTGTGCATGGTGAGAAAACACTGTGTGATGGTATGTGTGTATGCAAAGGAATCGCATTTCGTCATGATGCATGGAAGGTATATGCACAGAGTTGATTTCATCACTTGATGAAGGAAAGTAAAAGGAAAGAAGATATGCCACGCTCCCAACCAAAGGTCAGAAAACATGGCGCCAAGGCCATGCAGAGGAGTGCTTCAGAGTCCGAATCAGAATATAATCCACCAATATCTCTGACATATATATTGTTTATTTTGTACTTATATAAAAAAAAATTTAATTGAAATTTAAAATTTGCGGTTATACAAGGTCGTATTAAGAGTGGTCTCATAATTTTCATACACATGTTGTGCTACCCCGTTTTTTTTTAAAGAGTAATTCCAAAATAATTAATAAATATATTAATTTGTACTAAGCAAATAAACAAAAAGTTTACGTTTAAGCTTGTTGGTCAATTTCACATAATTCTAAACTACATAATAAACCAAATAGTAAACCAATCGTAGTCGAGTACCTTATCTAGGGTCTTTGCGCCACAAAATGTAACACAAATTCGTGAAGCTGATTAAAAATCAACTATTTTAAAACTCGAGGCACTCTCGCCTGAGCTCTCATATAAGTATGACGCGTTTTATTTTTCCAGTTCACCTATATCTGCACCACTTCAACAAAGACTCACACTGAGTTGCTTGGATAAGTCTACGGTTGCAGAAAGTGCAAACAAAGTGATTTAGTTGACTGTGTCATTTATATGAAATCATCATTTATATTTTTTCGCCGCACCTGCTCTTTGGTAGCCCGCGTGGTGATCAGCTGTTAAAGCTTTCTTTAATTCTTTAATTTTTAATTCTTCAACTTTATCGAATAAAGTTTAAAGTAATTGCTAGAAAACATTGACAATTCATCGCCAAGTAAATCAATTGACGCAATGGAGTCAATTGCAAACTTCGGCTCATTAGAACAGCGCGCTGGTACGCAAGCATATTTACATAATGGCGGGTCCCGCGAATGCCCAGCAATCTCCGCCCCATGGGATCTCACAACCTGTACTACCACTAGTACGGCAACTTCAAGTATCTCCACAATGTCATCCCAGTACAATTCAACACCAACACTAAATGGTAGTGTGTGCTCTACAACAATTAGCAAGAGCCAAATCAATGCGACGGTAAGCACCTCACCGATCTCCACTGTTCATCCTAGAAGATGGTAAAAAGTATCTCACAATAGAGCCGATTCCGTTCTTTCCTCCAAAATAATCCGTAAAAAGGCAGTCCCTCATCAGGAGGACATTATCCGCAGAAGTCGCTTCCACCTCCACCTCGCAAGCAGCGATCGGTCGTGCCGAAGAGAAGCGTAGAGCCAACCAGAAACCCGCAAATATTAATACACCTGTTCCCGGCGCCCCCTCATTAACTCGCCGTCAATCTAAAATACCAAGAATCACGCTCCCGCGCGTGGTTAACTTTCCGGAATTCGCAAACGAGCTGGACGCCCTCATTGGACACACCTTCTCAATAAAAACCTTAAATTCAGGTGATTGTGCCATACAGTGAAACTCATCTGACGACTACAGAACTGTGGCCCGGCACTTCCGTGATAAGGGTACACCCTTTCACCACTATCAGCTACGTAAGGATCGGCCCTTCCGCATTGTCATGCGTAATATTCACCACGGTGTTCCATCGGAAGACATTACAGAATGCCTGCAGAAAGAAAGCCACCACATCCTCCGTATTTATATCCTCATAACAAGGTAACGAATTCCCACTGAACATAACCAGCTTAACAGGCTAAAAACTGTCCAGACACGGGCTGCTCGGCTTGCGTCTGGGCTCCCCTGGTACGTCCCCAATCACGCTATCCTAAGGGATCTTCTGATTTCTATAATTGGTGGTTCCACAGCACAGATCCACAGATCCTCCACAGCAGCCGATACGCGGAGAAATTGGCGACACACCCAAACTCTCTGAAGAGGACCCACCCCTCTGATCTCCCTACCCGCATAATATCATAAGATTCTAAATTTCCCGCTAAACTGTTAAATGTAAGTTAATTAAGTCTTTATGTAACAATATATAATCCTCCATCTCCCTCGTCCGGTTATATGCAGAAGGCTCCGAATAGATTCGAAAAAACTCGAGGGACAACCGGAAAACAACGATTATGCCACTGAATATTTCTGGATCTCATAGTTTGGAACCAGATTGTCCGCTGATTCACGTTATTTCAATTTAAGTTTTTAATCACTGTCATTATCTCTGAATCGTGCTGATTCTCGACTTGGATCCAGTTTTTTGTAATGTTAATCATTCCATTTGTCATCCGACTCACACGGCTGTCTCCTTCTGACAAATCCACTCTGGGCCATACTGACGACAGACAATGCTCTTTTAGTATTTTACAGTAGAGGTCATTACAGAAAGTTCTTTCAAAACACTAGCACGTTCGCCTTGCAATTTTGAGCGCGCAATTCAAAAAAATCTTTCTCCGACATGGTTTAAAAATTAAAAATTTCTTTTAATTTAAAAATTTAAGCTCTTAAGAAATTTTATATAATGTTAGAATAAAACTTTCTATCTTTGATAAACAATTGAAAACAGTTTTCCTTAAAACTTCAGCAAGTAAAAACCTTGAACTACAGAACGCCCGGAACGTCGCCAATTTCATCCAAGCGCCTTTCAGAAAAATCTGCTTAAATAAACAAGTGGACAAAAAAGAATTTGTAAAAATGGAACAACAACATGCCACCAAGTTATTCCAATAACAACGATAACGAGCCCACTAGCAAAATAAAGTAAAATGTTGACCTCAAACAGTTTTATAAATTTGTGAACACTAAGCGTAAGCATGTATCTTCTCCCCCCCTAATTTCGTTTGAAAATATATCTGCGACTACTGATCAAGATATTGCCGATCTATTCGAATCTTTCTTTTAAACAACGTACTCATTTCCTACAATTATGGATCAGCCTTATTCATACAACATTCAATCAGCCAATCTTATTTTCAGACCAACTTTTTCCCAAAGCACTGGGTTATAGGATCTTCTGAGGATGAAACCAGTCTATTCGTCAGGTCCTGATGGTGTTCCTAGTTGTGTACTGAAAAACTACGCTAAGCCATTGTGCAGACCTCTTCTTAAACTTTTTCTTTATCTCTGAAAACTTCGATTTTTCCCAAAATGTGAAAGGAATCCTTCTTAATTCCCCTACATAGAAAAGGAAAAAAATCCAATGCTACCAATTAAAGAATAAATTTTAAGTTGTCCCTGATCACCAGTTTGGCTTCAGACGCTTCCATGGAACACCTGAGCAGTGACACAGGCAACCATCAGTCCGGCCTCGTCCAATACTGGCAGTACCCTACGCAAAAATACTCTTTCAGGTCTCAGGTGTTCTATGGAAGCGTCTGAAGCCAAACTGGTGATCAGGGACCAGTTTGGCTTCAGACGCTTTCAGAGCAATGCCACCGGCTTGTTGAGAGCATACTTGAGGCCTTTGAAAAAGAAGTACTGCTGCGCCGTTATGCTGGATGTCAAACAGGCGTTTAACAGAGTCCGGCACCCTGGACCCTTATTCAAAATTAAATCCCACCTTCCACGTTCCCACTTCGCCTTCCTCAAGTCGTACACAGAGGAAAGAGAATTCCAAGTGAGATGCGGATTATTATTAAGAGCAGGAGTACCTCAAGGCAATGTTCTTGGACCCATCTTATACACATTCTACACAGCGGACCTTCCCATCACCCCTCTCGGAACCTCACAGTAGGTACATATCCAGATGACACCGCCTTCCTAGCCTCCGCCACAGATCCCCAGGAAGCATCAGCCATCATTCAGAGACAACTGGATGCTCTCGATCCATGGCTGAAACGAAAATCGTGGTCAACGCGGAGAAATCCTCCCACACAACCTTCGCACTACGCAGGGGGGATTACCCCCCCGTCACACTCAACGGGGAAAACATCCCTATGAATAACACTCCCAAATATCTAGGGCTGAGCCTGGACCGCAGGCTCACATGGCGCCCTCACCTGATCAACAAGCGCAACCAGTCCAACCTACGACTTCAGCAACTGCACTAGCTCCTGGGAAGAAGGTCCAAGCTCAAAGTAAAATTCAAACTGCTTATTTACAATGTAGTGCTGAAGCCAATCTGGACATATGGGATACAGTTGTGGGGCACGACAAGCTGTTCTACCCGCATCAGAATCCAGCGGTTTCAGAATAAATGCCTGAGAACAGTTTCTAACGCCCATCCGTACCACGAAAACTCAATAATCCATAAAGAGCTTGGAATTCCATGGGTAGCAGAGGAGATCACCCGTCTCAGCGAAAGATACACAAAAAGACTGGACAAGCACCCCAACCACCTGGCCATCAACCAACATTCCATGTACCTCCCTTAGGTCAAGGTCACCCCCAAACCATTTAATAATTGTCCACTTGGATAGATTTTAAATACAAAATAAGAACGTTAAAAAAAGAAAGTTCATCGCGCGCTTCTTTCATTTAATGGTCAGTCAGTATTTGGTGCCTTTGTGCGGGACCCCCCACCAGCAGTGTTTGGCGTTAAAGTCTCCAGCTGCTATAAAGCGAGGTCCAAGGGACTCGAAGAAGTCCTGAAGGTGGGTCTCGGTTATCGAGTGTCTGGGTGGGAAGTAAGCCGCACCAATGGTGATATCTCCCTGTGGGCTGGTAATCCTGGTCACGGCGCACTGTGGCCATTCCCCCTGAAACGCGGAGAGTTCCGTGTACTGAATGTCACTCCTGATGAGCATAGCTGCTCCTCCGCGTGCTCTGCCAGATGGATGGTTGGCATGTATCAGTTCGTACCCGCTGATGTTAAAGTAGGGTCTCGGACAAAAGTGGGATTCCGAAGCTAGAAGAACATCGATATTGTCTGTTTTGATGAGATGCTATACTTCGGCTTTGCTCCTCTGCAGGCCGTTTGCGTTCCAAAAAACTATATTAGGACTTATAAATTAATGCCTTAGCAATTTCAGGAAAAGGATAGCCTTAGAACCATTTGCAAGCTCCAAGGGTATGTTAAATAGTATAGTGAGGTAAGCTTAGAGGTAAGCTTAGAACGTTATAGCATTCAACTTAGCACATTATCAGACCCTGATGAAAAAGAGATTTTGATTGATGAAAGAGCCGAAACCACTTTGTGACAGTGAAATTAAGAAAGATATATATTATTTATGTATGGTAAAAGACAAGGATAATTATAGGAAAGAAGAATCGGATTAAACAAATGAGGCAAGGAGATTAGCAATACCCAGATGTAAAGAGTCCGAAATATTTTCTATGAAATAGAAAGGGGAACAAGATTTGATTTACATTACGAGCTCATAGAATGAATGGAAAGAACTCGGATCTTTTCTAAAATTGAAATAACATTCGGAAATATAATTATTGTACAGTTGATTTGCAAGATGAAACAAGGAACCAGAACTAAAAAACTTTTTGGAATATCTCGATTTTTTATTTTCAAAGCGATTGAGATGTTTATTATACTAGGGTAGTTTTGACGGTGATGGTGTTACGGTTTCTGAGACAAATTCGTTCAAAGCATTATAAGTAACATTAAAAAATAGTCCATATCAAAATTCCCTAGATTAAAAAAAAAACAAATGAGAAAAGTTATCTTCGGCTTGCCGAAGATGGTATACCCTTGAAAACAAAAAGTTTTCCATACAAAGACTTGTTTTCATATCGGTCGTTTGTATGGCAGCAATATGATATAGTAGTCCGATCCGGACCAAACTTTCACAAATCATGTATGCCTATGTCAAATGGATAAATATTGAATTCGGTTGCAATGGCTTGGAAAACAAAAAAGTTTTCTGTACAAAGACTTGTTTTCATATCGGTCGTTTGTATGGCAGCTATATGATATAGTGATCCGATCCGACCGATTCTAAAACGTGATCTGCGTGCAACAAAATTAATGATCTGGTAAAAATTTCAAAACGCTAGCTTTAAAACTACTGTCTATTTTTTGCATAGAAACAGACGGACAGACGGACATGGCTATATCGACTCGGCTGTTGATGCTGATCAAGAACATATATACTTTGTGGGGTCGGAGATGCTTCCTTTAATTCTACACATACAGACGGACATGGCTATATCGAGTCGGCTGTTGATGCTGATCAAGAATATATATACTTTGTGGGGTCGGAGATGCTTCCTTTAATGCGTTACACATTTCTGGACAAAATTATAATTCCCTTTTTCAAGGGTATAAAAATGTATGGCTATGTCAAATGAATAAATGTTGAATTCGGTTGCGATAGCTTGGAAAACAAAAAAGTTTTCCATACAAAGACTTGTTTTCATATCGGTCGTTTGTATGGCAGCTATATGATATAGTGGTCCGATCCGACCGATTCTTAAACTTGATCTGCGTGCAACAAAAATAATGATCTGGTAAAAATTTCAAAACGCTAGCTTTAAAACTACTGTCTATTTTTTGCATAGAAACAGACGGACAGACGGACAGTGGGACAGACGGACATGGCTATATCGACTCGGCTGTTGATGCTGATCAAGAATATATTTACTTTGTGGGGTCGGAGATGCTTCCTTTAAGCGTTACACATTTCTGGACAAAATTATAATACCCTTTTTCAAGGGTATAAAAATATTGCAATATATATATATATATTCTATTGCACCCATGATTAAGATGTTTATTCTTCTACTAAAATGCACCTATCCTGGAAAAACAAAAAGACTGAAGCATTAAGGTGAGCCAGAAACAAACAAGACATTTCATATGAATGTAAGAAGGCTAACGGCGGTATGGTTGGCAGAGGCGCACACGTCAGCAGTACAGCAGTAAATACACTAATATAAAAGTAGAGGATCGGCAGTAACAAGAAGTCGGAAAGAGAGAGTCAACAAGTCCTATTGGAGTCGTCGTACAGGACAGTCGTTGAGCAGTCGGGGAGTAAAGTCGAAACAAAGTCGTAAAGCAGAAGCAGTGTCGCAGCAACTCGTCGATCGTCTCAGTTGTATTAAACTTACATTACTTATACCATAACCTTTTGTTTGTAATCTATTCTTAGCGAACCTATAATAAACATAATAGCCAATATAATTCTACATTTGGGGACTCAACCGTAGCCAAGAAGCAAATAAAAGTGTTAGTGTATATTCATAGCAGCAATTGTATTGTGATTAAAACTGTTAGTGCCGTGGTGTTCTTGAGCAGTAATAATAATACGAGTTCAATAAACAGTAAAAAAAAAAAAGGAACAGTTGAAAAATAAAATTCGAAGGTCAAGTGAAAAGGCTGAAATCATTTTGCGCAGTTAGAGAAAAATAACTGTTAATTTTATAGGTGGAGACGAAGAAAAGAAGAAACAGTCGGAGACAGCCATATGCTCTGCGATCGTCGCTAAAAGTTGGAATGACCGAGAACGAAAAGCATACACAGCTTACGCTACCGAAAGCAGCAGCGCAAAACCAAGAGGACAACCGACAAAATGGAATCAAGAAATTATTGATGGAAGCCGAGAAAAGTTGCATAGCAGACACCAATAGAACGCTACAAGAACTAGTTAATTGCTCACGCTGAAAGTGCAAATTGATGAAAAAAGCAAAAATGATTGTACAATTGTCGCAGAGAGCTTTACAAAAATTATACCAGAGTTTAACTGGCAAAGCATACCGGTTTAACAATGGTTCCGAAACTTGGAGTTGAATGCGGAGGCGTATGGGCTCACCGATAAGCAGAAGTATGTGCAGGCACGCGCAAAAATAACCCATACGGCTAAGTTGTTTTTAGATTCAACAGAAGTTTACAGCTATGCTGACCTAAAGATGCAGTTGGAGGATGAGTTTGATCGCGACTATAAATGTAGCGCCGATGTACATGCAGAGTTGCGTGAACGCCGTAAACACAAAAAAGAGTCTTTTCACGAGTATGTGCTCCATATGAGAAAGATTGCGTCGCTAGGAGCTATTGACACACTGTCAATAATACACTACGTTGTGGATGGGTTACAGCTGCAGAGCGATTTTAAGTACACCCTTCATAACTGCAAATATTTTCGTAAGCTGCAGGACCAGTACGGAGCTTATAAACAGGTAGCTGAAAAATCCAAAGTGGAAAAGAAGTCGTTCCAGCCGAACCGGAAATCACCGCCCGACAGTACACAAAGGAAGAACCACTGCTTCAACTGCGGTTCTGTTGACCATCTAAGGAAGGATTGCCAAGCAGCCACAAAATGTTTCCGTTGCAGCCAAAGCGGTCACATATCGAAAAACTGTCCAACAACAGCAGCTACAGTAGGTATAAATGTTGAACAAAATGAAAAGCGATTCAAAACAGTAAGAGTGAACAACGTAGAGGTGCAGATGTGACACTTCTCAAGAAAAGTGTTAACGACCAAATTCATAATGTCCAGCTGCAGAGTTACATGTTGAATTTACGTGGTCTAGGCAACAACATCACTCGTCCAGTTGGTTGCTTTGTAGCAGAGGTTGCTGTCGATGAAGAAAAAATATCCCACAAACTTATCGTGGTTGCGGATGGAGATCTCCAATATGATGCACTGCTGGGGTATGAATTTATCAGCCAATTTAACTTCACGTCGTCCGGAGCTGGACAAGTTTTCTTCCCTGCTGGGGGAAGAAAGTCGTCATCGATGACGTACTCGAAAAGCTGCAGAAGGCCAAATTCTACACTGTTATGGATTTGGAAAACGGGGTTTTCCATGTGCCAATCGCCGAAAGCAGCAAGAAATATACAGCATTTATAACGAAGAATGGGCTATACGAGTTTAACCGTGCTCCTTTTGGTTTTTGCAACTCGCCAGCTGCATTTATGCGATATGTAAATTTCGTATTTCGAAACCTGCTAAATCAAGATGTGCTAGAGCTTTATACGGACGACATTATAATCTATGGAGCAACCGTCGACGAATGTTTGTCAAAAATGAAGTTGGTCTTTTCAACAGCTGCAACATACGGTCTTGGACATTTCGTTCAAGACGGATATGTGTGGCCAGGAGAAGAGAAGACGAATGCTGTTAGTAAATTTGCTGCGCCGAAGAATATAAAAGCCGTACAGTCATTTTTAGGACTTACTGGATTTTTTCGCAAATTTATAAAAAGCTATTCAGAAGTTGCCAGGCCGTTGACTAATCTGTTGCGTAAAGATGTAGCTTTTCAAATGAAAGCTGAAGAACTTCAGGCTTTTCAAAATTTAAAAAATGCGCTTATTCAAGAACCTGTGTTGAAACTGTACGACCGCAATGCCAGAACGGAAGTTCACACTAATGCATCAAAGGAGGGATTTGGTGCTGTTCTCATGCAGTGGCTCGGCGATAAGCTATTCCCAGTACACTTCTGGAGTAAAAAGACAACGGAGGCAGAAGCAGCTCGGCATAGTTCTATCTTGGAAGCAAAGGCTATTTAATTTACACTCAAGCAATTTCGCCATTATTTGTTGGGCATAAAATTCAAGCTGATAACTGATTGTGCTGCGTTCAAACAGACGCTGAATAAGAAGAATGTCCCACGCGATGTCGTACAGTGGGTAATTTACCTTCAGGACTTCGATTTTGAAGTGGAGCATCGTTCGGGTGAGCGGTAAAAGCATGTGGACTGTTTAAGTCGTTATCCGCAGCGAGTTATGGTCGTGTCATTGGAAATAATTGCAAGAATCAAGAAAGCCCAAGCAAATGATACAATGATTGAAACTGTTGCAGAAATTCACAAAAGTCGGCCGTATGAAGATTTTAAGGAAAAAGGTGGTCTGATTTATAAGGCTGTGTCTGGAAACGATTTGATAGTTGTCCCCAAGGTAATGCAGCGTGAAGTGATTGTCGACGCTCACAATGTCGGCCTTTTGGGGTACAAAAAACAATGCACGCTGTCCAACAAAACTGTTGGATACCACACTTGGAGCAAAAAGTAAATGAAGTTGTTACCAATTGCATAAAGTGTATCATTTACAACAAAAAGCTTGGCAAGAAGGAGGGATTTCTGAGTTGCATTGACAAAGGAGATAAGCCGCTTCAAACTCTTCACGCAGATCACTTGGGTCCTATGGTCGCTACTTGTAAGCAGTACAAATATATTTTTGCTATTGTTGCAAGTTTGTATGCCTATTTCCCACAAAGACAACCAGCTGCGAAGAGACTCTGAAAAAATTGGAAACTTGGTGCAACACGTTTGGAAATCCAGCCCGAATCATAACAGACCGAGGATACACGTCGAACATATTTGAGCAGTACGTCAAAGAGAATAACATTAAGCATACATGGAGTACAACAGGAGTTCCCAGGGTAGACGGTCAAATTGAACGAATTAATCGTGCCGTACTTTCCATCGTTGCAAAATTGTCGTCCGAAGAGCCAGCTAAGTGGTATAAGTTTCTAGCAACCGTGAATAAAGCTATAAACTCCAATGTGCATGCGCCGACAAAGAGGACTCATTTGAACTGATGTTTGGGGTAAAGATGAATAATATTCCAAGCCAGTATATATCGGATTTACTTCAACATGAAATGTACGATGCTTTTGAGGAAGAGCGGCAGCAATTGAGGCACAACGATAAATTGGAAATACCGTGGGCACAGGATTCGTATAAAAAGCATTACGACACAAAAAGAAAAGGCGAGCATGGATACCAAATCGGAGATCTTGTCGCAAGACGTCGCACCCAATTTGAGGCAGGCAAGAAGTTGGCCAGCGAATATTTGGGGTCGTACGAAGTAACAAAAATAAAGAAAAACGGCCGATACGATGTTTGAAAGTCAGCAGGTGTTGAAGGCCCTAACCCCACATCCACAAGTTGCGATCATATGAAGCTATGGAGGTTTGTGGTGGACAACGAATACGAGTGGTCATCAGGGACTGATGAATAATCAGAATGACCGAATGTAAGAAGGCTAACGGCGGTATGGTTGGCAGAGGCGCACACGTCAGCAGTACAGCAGTAAATACACTAATATAAAAGTCGAGGATCGGCAGTAACAAGAAGTCGGAAAGAGAGAGTCAACAAGTCGTATTGGAGTCGTCGTACAGGACAGTCGTTGAGCAGTCGTCGGGGAGTAAAGTCGAAACAAAGTCGTAAAGCAGAAGCAGTGCCGCAGCAACTCGTCGATCGTCTCAGTTGTATTAAACTTACATTACATATACCATAACCTTTTGTTTGTAATCTATTCTTGGCGAACCTATAATAAACATAATAACTAATATAATTCTACATGAATGCGGGAATGAAGTGTTTTTATAATAAAACTAAAGTAAATAAAATAAAAACTTAATTAATAAATTTAAAATTGAATTAACTTAAATTATATATTAAATTTAATTAATTACCTTAGCTCCAATAGAACTGGCCACTTCCAAAAGACGCGTATTAAACTCAAGTGGTCTACAATTACAAATCTTATTTTGGATACGTAAAGTCTCCAAACAGCGCGCTGCTCCGTCCATAGCTTCCATTTGAGCCATGCGATCTCCTAAAGTGGCCGACGTACCCATAGCCTGTTCGTATTGGCGAAAAGCCCGCTAAAGGATAATAGAAAAATAGTTAGAGTTTAGCAAATCTATTAGGAAGCGTAATTATTTTTTTTGTTCTTAATCTAGTTGGGGTGGATGTTCATGGAAGAAATAGCTATTTTATGTTTTCTGTAGCGGCCAAATTACTAGCGAATATCGGCTATAAATATATATATTTAAAATTAATATAATTAATAATATAAATTTATTTAAAATAATATAAAATAAAAGTTCCTCACAAAATAGATATTAAAAAAAGTCCAAAGCTTTTACTCCCACAAACACGATAGTTCCGAAAATTGAGATTGTTTAGTTTTATGGCAGCAAGAGGATGTAGTTGTCTTCCGTTTAATTGCACCTATAGTGTGTAGTCGACCAATCCCGACCGTTCCGAATTAAAAGGGCAATCAAAAAGAGTTGTGGACTATTTTATACCCGGTATTATATAGTACCTGCGGGTTTACAAAAAGAATATTTCAAGTAACATCTAAAACAATTGAATCCGTGAATCCAACAAATTCTTTAAGTTGTATTACAGGAGTCTCCATGCAAGATATCTCTTGGTGCACTCAACTATAATACCCTTTTCAACGTTATAAAAATAGTGTAAGGTGGCAAGTCTGTAACTTGTCGACATGGGAAAAAAGCAAAAACATAAAAAATGGTATATCTTAAATTTTGACTTTTTGATTTTTATTCACCTTATACAACTTTTTGTTTTTCTAATTTTCAACATTCCAGATTTTGACGGACAGCTTAACGGAAAATTGGAAAACAAATTAATTTAAAAATTCAACAAGGAACTTCTAGAGTCGATTCCTTAGATGTTGAGTTTTAAACAATTAATAAGTAGGGGAATAAAATAAAAATAGGTATATATTTATTATATTTAAAAAAAAAATAAATATATATATTTTGTTGAAGGCTGTACCACTGTATACGCACAACAATAGAAAAAACATAAGTTACATAGTAACATATAAGTTAATAAGATGATATTGTGTTTCACAGAAATGGCATAAATTTTTGGAAAGAAATATTATCACTCTACTTTCCATATCAATTTAGTTTTGTTACTACTTCCTGTTACTTCTGGATTTGCATATATATCGACAGAGTGCAAGCAGCCTCTCGACAGTATAGATTTTTATAGCGGCACTGAACAAAAAAAGGAGCTAAAGAGTTTTCCAATAGGGACGCTCTAACTTTGATAGCTCATTGCGGCCATGTTGTTTGATTGAGATATGTCAAATGCAGTGTGTTATATTCATTCAGTCCTCCCAAACCACTATGGCAGGTTATTTGGGAGGAGACCAATCCACACGAGGTTCACCAAGTGGCAATGCATCCTTAGAAAGTGACTGCTTGGTGCGGTTTTTTGTGCCGGAAGCGTTATTGGTTCGTATTTTTTCGAAAATGATAATGGTATGGCCGTCACCGTCAATGGTGAGCGATACCGGTCGATGATAACCAACTTATTTTTGCCTGAAATCGAGAACATGGATAAGGACAACATGTGGTTTCAACAGGATGGCGCTTCGTGCCATACAGCACACGCTACGTTGGATGTTATGCACGAGCAATTTCCGGACAGGTCTATTCGCAGGTCTATGCCAACAAGCCGCAAATCGCCGATACCCTCAAAGTGAACATACGCCACGCTATCGATAAAATATAGCCCAATTTGTGAGCCATAGTCATCGAAAATTGGACCTTTCGATTGCGCGCCACCAACCGAACCCGTTCCATACAAAATGGAGTCAATTAAGCTTTCAAATAAAAAAAAATAATTTTCGCAAGTATCTCTTCAACATGTATTTTTTTTTCATTCAAAGATCAAGCGCTCTTAATGGAAAACCCTTTATAAGTAGGTAGAGGTAGAATCTTCTTTTAATATAAGTTTCTTTGAGTTTATCACTTACGTCAATATCCATTTTTTTTCGATAAATGTCGCCCATAATACGAATGCTTCGAGTATATGTGGCCTGATCCCCAGATATAAGGGAAAGTTTGGTTGCCTCCTGAAAAAAACCTAAGTCAAAACAGGACTTATTTAAATCAATGGCAACAAATACCTTACAATAGTCTTGTGCATCACCCAGTTCACCCTGTTTTCTCAAAGATACAGCCATACGCAATAGAGCAGCTCTATGGTAACATGAGTTTAGATCACCCAACTGCAGGGAACGCGAAAGATCGTACGCCTTAGAGGCATAAATAGCGCTCTTGTTATTATCCTGAAGGCGTCCAAAAAGCTCAGACAACGCCACATATACTTGAAGTTCTAATGATGGATCGCCAATTGCTGTTGCGACCTTGTAAGCGCCCTGCAGACCTTCTAATGCCCTAGAGAAGCCACCCATTTCAAGATATACCCTGGCAACTGTTAAATGAACCAAGCCACTGCGGCACTTTGTTCCGCATTCGTTATAAAGTGAGTGTCGAGCATAGCTTAACGATCTTTCCAAGCCACCCAAACTGGCATGTGCTCGACTAAGGTTTAAGTATGTCTCAGCTCGCATATTGGGCGAATCCATCTCTTCTGAAATACTAAAAAACAAATTTTTGTATACTCTCGATATACATTTTATCAAATTTATCAACAAAAAAATGAATAATAAAATAGTTCTATGCCAAAAATGTATTTTATTGAAAAAATGTTTTCGTTCCTTTTGTTAATATATTAATATATTCACATACGACACCGAGAAGAAGTATATTTATTCCTTATCATCTGCTTAATTTACGCTTTTTCGGCCATAGATACGAAATTTGGTTTCCTATAAAAAATAAATCCAAGTAGTATTTATTGGAAAAAGGGGTGGGAGAAGACAAGAGGAGTACCGGGTATCATAAAGTCGAATAACTCGATCATAACCTTCCTTTTCCTACCCGGTACTCGTAAATTACAAGAGTAAATTGTATTCGTGCAATACATACACCGATAGGATAGTTTCTAACCCCATAAGATATAGAACATAGGTATTTTTGATTAGCATCAACAGCCAAATCGTTCTAATCTTGTTCGTCTTTCGGTATAAACTTTTGGATCTCAAATAATATAAGAAGTAGCCATATTATTTGTCATAAAGATTTCTTTAATGCGCACGTACGTCTAGTTTGTCTTAATATTGTTTTGTAGACAACACGAGCCTTTTATTCCCTTTTTGTTTTCGCTAAAATCAAGAATTGTTGTACTCGTACGGCACTTCTGCTTGATAGTCTGGCGCAGAAGCTATATCCATAGGTGTGGCACTGATTGGCTGATTCCTTAAACTGATTTGGTCACTTGAAATTGATATAATATTGACCGAAATTTCTCTTAGGAATGACTTGTGTATTACAGTTTATTTTTGCTTGGACAACGCGAAAATATTTTGTTTTCTATTGTTAATCCCAAAGACCTTTGTCGTAAAATCCAGAGCATAATTAGCACCCTAATATTATCGGACTCTAAATACAATTTGAAAAAGCTACGTTTTATATTAGGGCCGCTTCCTTTGGGGAAATTTTTATGCTCGACTATTATAACATTATTATGGCGTACGTTAGATATGGATGTGATGTGATGGCATTATTAACCAAGGGGCCATGCCAAAACTACAAGAATAACACAATAAAATGAAAAGCACAAACGGAAGGGCTGAAGCCGTGTGATATTACATTTTTTGAGAAGAATGTTCAAATGTAACGATTGATCCGGTATTGCGGAAGTTCGAGTCCTCGGTTTGCGCATGACCGAGATAACTTTATAATTTTGTAATTTAACTACTGACAAAATGCATCTAGAATAATTTTTTTTTTTGATTTATTTTATTTGTTGTAATTCTTTGAATCTTTCTTCTTAGGAGACTATTAAAAATTTATAAAATTGTAAATACAATATTATATATAATATTACTCGGCGCCCATTAATAGGGCCATTTGTTAAAGGTGTGGCCTCGTTAGTTACCGGTTGGAGAGCTGTAACTTAAAACACAATGTCTGGTTCGGGCGTTATGTTTTATATGTTCGCACTTCGCTTTTATTTACTTTCTCCAAGTGAGATGCCCATTTAGGTGTACTCCGAGATACGAGTATGCGATGTTACAAATTTTTTTTGTTAAGGGATAATAAAAATCAAATGGTATTTTGAGCGACTTATGTTGTGTCCTTGTCAACCATGGATGTCGCTGTTTCATAGGTATATCTGCCTTATATATGAGGTAAAGGGTGTGTTCGAGGACGTTTCCGTGTGGTACGCGTGTCGCGATGAAAGAATTTATTTAAGAAGTACGTATTCAAACATCTTGTGTACGTTAAGCGGAAGTAGAAGCCTAATCTTATATTGTATATAAGGCTTTCCAGACATACTCTATAAAATTCCTGTAAGACAGTTACGAAGATAACAGGCCAGTTCTCCACGTTTTCCCTTGTTGGGGAAAGTTAACAAACTTCTAAATGACATCTGTTGCGCAAGCTTTTTCCTGACTAGCTGCTCAATATAACTTTTGTTTCGATTTCTGGGAATTGATATTGTATTGGTGCGGATAACTTGCTTATCTTGGTCGAAAGGCAACCTTGGCTGAATATTGAGACAAGTTCCGGAGTATTCTTACGCATTGTGCGCCAGTGAGGCGACAAGGTGGGTGTCGGCTTGGACATGGATAAGACAGTGAATATGCTGCTCAGATTCCGATTGGCACAAAGTTGACATTCAACAGTCAGATTTAACGATTCCAATGTCCGATATGCCACACGGGTGAAATATGCTGGCGGGTCATACACGAGTTCATCCCCAATGTCACGTTAGGAGTAAATCCTAACAGGAATACAGTCTTGCTTAGTTGGCACCTGGCAGTCACTCCGGAATGCCTCTGTGCCTAGAGAGATGAGACTTGAAATCATGTTCTCTGCGAGTGACCGATGTATTTGTGGTCTTGATGGGCGAATTTTGACGTAAGTCAAGTGCTCGGTCTTGTTACTGATCAACAGATAAATTTCGTAATTGCTAGACATAAGAAAGCCATGTCAATGAACATGATATATAAAACTGTACCACCTTGTGATTTAGCCATCCTTGCCATACAATTTCTATTCCCAGCAGCATTTAAAACTTAACCGTGACTGTTCGAGAGTCAAAATCGGTAGTGTCCTTCGTGGCACGACGCCTGACCGGAGGCAGTGGTACCACAGGAGTCAGGAAGCTCCCGAAACTTGTTACAGCCTGGCTGTGAGTTTGTCCCCATGTGGGAGCATCGTGGTGGCTGTGGTAGAACCCAAATGCGGGTAGAACAAAATTTAGTTTGACGTAGACAATGACGTGGACGTTTTACAACCGGTTGCCGTAATGTTCGTAAGGCACTTTCCCATAGTTGGGAGCTGTACGTCCAGCACGTTTTAGTACGGACTTGTAGAATAGGACCCTGTAGTCCTATAGACATAGGGATGACCGAGTAAAAAATGTATACAAATAATTTCGCTTTTATGACTTTTGGCCCCCCCGAACCAAAGCCCAGAACAGACTTGGGTGCTATTGCACTCTGGATTTATTGTTTATGCCACAATTTATTTAGTATATTATATGGTATTTATATAGTATATATTAAACAACTGGTCTCTTAAGGGAAGAGACAACAAGCTTGTCACCCAAGTTATGACTTCACCCCTCGCGGCGCATCCTCTGCTTCTTGCGATAGCCTGCGCATACAACCGATATTTACACCACAGGTAAATATCTACATGTTTATCCAAAACATTAAAAAAATTTATGTCATCATCTATTCATAAATTACTTTCACTGTTTTCATACGTACCCTAGCTGCTGATGGCCGTACTCAATAGCTTCACGAAATTTTCCCCAGTCCATATGAGCCTGATAAAGGTATCCAAGAAGCTGAAAGCAATCCTCTCTTTGGCAGCTTCCTTTCAATGCGCTGCGCCATGTTCGGACGGCTGCGGTTTGGTGGTTTTGCTCATAAAGTGTTCGGCCTCGTTCAATCTGAAAAACAATACCTTCATTTGCTTATTTCAACACAAAATCAAAATTAAGCTATTAAACCTTCCGCTTAGCTATATATTGTTTAAGGCTTCGTTGGCACACCGAAAAACAACTTGTAATAGAACCCGAACCCAAGAGTCCCCTAAAATTCCATATATGCCTGGCCCCAGTTGCTTCCGGACTGGACCCAAGTCCCGCCATTCGCGAATAACTCCCACCAAATTGGCAATGATCTATAAAATAGAATACTTAATTATACAAATGAAATAATTATACTGAAAATTAAATTTTTAAATTCAAACCGTCCGAATTTTCCAAAAAGTATCGCGACCCATCAGGTGATGCAAGTAAATGTGTTGCAGACAGATTATGACTATTTGGAATACTAAAAGAAAAAAAAATTGATTTATTAATACATTATTAAATAAAATGCATTGTATTTTAATACCTTAGCAGATCTTTGGACGCAACACTTTCCCATGACATGATCAGCTTTAATAAAATTCAATTATTGCAATTGCGCTGAAATCGAAATATATTATATTGCATATGAATATATTGAATATGCATCTCCAAGCAATTACTATTACAAAGGGGTACATGTTTAAACCATAGTTTTGATTTGAGGACTTGATTTTTATGTATTTAGTCTCCTAACCATTGCTGTGGGATGAGACGTCTTGGCGTCTTCCTCTATAACAGGGACTCCTATGGGGCCTCCGACCGGGGCAATTACCATTACCATTACCATACCTGCATAGGGCAAGGGAGACACATACACGGGAGCTGTTCACCAACTCCACGGAAGATTCATTGAGGAGATTCTCAAAACTACTCCCCAGAGAAAAGTTGGAAGCGGTATACTGGGACATGATCTCCAGGAAATCGAGGGCCCATTTGGTTGACAAAGAAGCCGAAGCCAGAAAGAACTTCTTCGGCGTAGTGGCGTGTCGCCATGGTAGAAGAGGCAGTGGGACTTCGTAGGCAGGTCATCCACAACCTATACAAAAAGATCGTGTAGTATCTGTTGAAGAATTGGAGACGTCTTAAAGAATGTTTCGGAAATGTCTGTTTCCGTTTCTACTCAACCTCTCAGAAAGCGCTCTTGGTCTGGTGCGTTGGAGTATAGGTTGTGCCCAAGTCAAAACTACAGGCATAAGGACAGCTTGTACCGCCAGCTATAGAAGTCCCTAAGGATATGTTCTTTTTAAATTGGTCACGCCGCTCCCTCACACCAGCTACTAAGCTCTTGGAAGAGTGCGAGCGGAGGAAGATGAGTCTCGTCGTGGGCTGCGAATGGAAGTCGGAAGGTTAATCTCCGGTTTTCCCTAGAAACTAAGCTGCTGGTGTGCAACAGAGACACGGAGCTTACATTTATTACTGAAAACAGGAGAGGTACTTGATATAACACTCTTCTCAGACACTCTAGAAGATTCTATCAGCTTTTCATATCACCGCTATTTGTAATTACAGAAAGCCAGACGGATTGGAAGCTCCATAGTTAAAACAATATATAGAATCCTGAAGGAGCCGACAAGGGACAATTTCATATATGAAAAAGGTGTGAGCGACCTGCTGATAAGATTTACGGATGCTGGTACCTGGTAAGGTTCTATTGGAGAGCACACTACTTTACTTTATGGAAATGGCTAGAATATCCTCCAACCGGGCAAAGTCACTTGGGTCGAAGGCGTAGTAAGTCTATAAAGTCAACCTCTTGAATTTTCTCAAAAAACTGCGCAAAGCAAAAGGGCTTCCGTGATCAAGCTATATGCAAAAAACCTCAGACGCATTTCGACCCAGAAAGATATTTTCCAAACCTACCCCTAACTTATTGATAAGACTGACGGCACCTTGACCTCGTCCAGCCTAGAATCCCTTCAAGTTCTTAGCGGCACTTATTTCCTAGGTTGCTCATTAGAGCATAGTCTCGAAAAATTCAGTGAAAAACTAGAGTACCACTGCTAGAGCTTTGCAATAAAAAGATCGTCGAAACCGGAATTATTTTGGATACATGGCTGCTCAAGAAAATGAATGTTATCCTGATATCAACCAAAACATCGCACTGGTGACCTAAGGACTTCAGGCCAATAATTCAGTCATCGTCCATACTCAAAACGTATGGGAAGCTCATTATTCTGCACTACAAATTGATTTTAAATGGTCCCTAACCATTTCGGGCGCTCAGCATACATATAGGGGGGATAGATCAACAGAGACGGCCTTCATGCGTGCTAATAGCGTTCTAAATATTTAGGTTGCTTTCAACAATACGATAACCAAGACACTGACGAATTTTGAGGTCAACCATCACCTCATTATAGAGATTCTGATGTGCAACAGTCGTGAAACAGTCATCGAAATCGCAAAATCTAATATGCTGACATATTGCTACTGTTATTTATCTATAATTTATTTGTGAAAGAATTTATTTTTCTGTTATTATTATTTAAAAAAAATAGCGTGCCTCGATAACTTGATATCAAGTTGATATCACCACTATAAATAATATAAATAGTAACTTTTCCAAAATATTCTTGACTTATATTTTTCGATGTTTATCCGTAATTAATTTGTTAAACAATTAATTGTGGTACACTCATTTGTAAAAAAAAATAAAAAAAAACTTTAGAATAGCATATTATGTAACAAATTTGTATTTCCTACTTTTAATCAATAGGAAAGATTTAAAGATAAATCATCAAAGAATAGGCAATTTTTTTTTTAACAAAAATATGGTATATTAAACTTTGCGATATTGAAAAATGTAATGTAATACGCACATAGAGATTGGTTATGAAAGAATTCATGCCAGTAGTGCAGCTTAGAGATACACGAGAACTACTTTACGTAGTTAACTAAAAAGACAAAAACCAAACATTCATTGTGCTAAATAAGCGGAATGGAACTTGGGACTTATAAAACTATAGAAGATCAGGCCGTATGCAAAAGCGTATGCTTCGATTCCTAAAACAATTCCGACAGATTTTCTTGCGGGTTAGGTGAGGAAACACAAAAAAAATTATCTCCTTACCAACATATATTTACATATACGAGGTGTGTTCAAAAAATATCGCGAATTTTGTGTTTCTCCAAAAATTATTTATTTATTCATGAATATGTCGGAGATGGATTTTCATTAGCGTCGTTCATGTTTTATAATTTGTTTCACTGTCACGCAGCGAGTCGCAATGGTCACTTCTGTTCTTTTCGGAGGCCAATTCTAACTAATCGAACTATTTTTCATCTTCCTGTTTCTTCTTCCTTCTCACCTCCCATTGCGCCACGCTCAGCAGGGGTTTTCGCTCTTCTTCCCCACAGCGGTCTCATACAGAAACTCTCATACACGCGCTATCTCAATAAAGCGCTCTCTCTCTCTTCTCATTCCCTTTCATCATCATTTATTTCCAATTTATAACCTCAAATCTTATAAACCGAGTAAATTCCCGACACGGCCTTCCTGACTATAACACGTCCTCGTGTTGCTTAACTCAACATAAACTTCATTGTATTTCTTTGTTTTGCATTTTTCTTATGTATCGCTTGACTTCATTACTCATATCATTCAACTTAACTTTCCGTAGCAAATTTTCTTGTGTCTTCAAATGTTAGTTTGGCGGGATAAACCTTCTCAATCTCCTCTAGAGTACACGCTCTCTTCCGCACAAACCCAACAATTTGGCTATCAACCATACATTTCATCAGAGATTAGCTTAGTAGGATATTCTTCAACTTAACGCTTAGAGTACAGGCTCTCTTCTACTCAAGCTCAATCGTCTGGCTATCTTACACTAGTCGTCAAATGTCAGTTTAGCAGGCTATACATTTTCCAATTGGAGTACACGCTCCCTTCTGCACAAACTCGACCATTTGGATACCAATCAGCTCACAACTTATTATCGGATTCTTTTTCTACGTTTTCTTCTCTGTTGCCATCGTCAAGCTCTTCTATTAACTCACGAGTTTCTCTTTCATCGGGCAAACTGCGTACACTATCATGTGGATACTTGTACATTCGGTTAGTCTTTAATGATTGCAACGTATAACGATCTCCATCTAGCAACTCTACTATAACAAACGGTCCTTTGTACTTAGCATCCAATTTGGTTTGGTGTCCCTCTTCACTCTTTAATAACACATGATCACCAATCTTATATTTTACCACACGGGCATGCTTTTTATCAACTCTGGCTTTATCATACTTTGCATTTCTATCAATGTTTTCTTTAGCCTTCTCTCTAGTTTTCTCCAGATCTACTGGCATTTCTTCGTTGGTGGTCAACATTCCCATCGGCCTTGCCTCTTTTCCTATCAACAATTCTAAGGGACTGTGCTGAGTCACCCGATTAGTGGTGCAATTTATGGCCAACTGTATTTCACCCAATGCCTCCTGCCACAAACGTTCGCTAGTCTCTACTGCTGTTAACATCCCTTTAAGTACACTCATCACTCGCTCTACCTGCCAATTCGCTCTGCTAGCACCAGTTGCTATCACGTGTAAATCCATTTTGTTTGTGTTACAGAACTTGCGAAATTCGCTACTTATGAAGCATCGTCCCTGATCCTCTATAATTCTACTGGGGACGCCAAATATCGATATGGCGGCATACACTGCGTGTATGCAACTAATCGAGGCTAAATTCCAGGTGTGGTACAAATAGACGTACTTAGTGAAAGCATCAATTTGTACAATGACATATTCCTTTTCGTCTTTCTTGCCACTCAATTTCCCACTAATGTCAATATGAATGGTATGCCACGGTATCTCTACTTTGGGTATTGGATGTAATTCTGTTCGCGTTTTGCCTGACACTGATTTCGATAATTTACATGTGACGCAATTTTCTACGAATTTCCTAACATATTTTGTCATATTTTCAAACCAGTACTGCTCGTAGACCTTATCTAGTGCCTTCTGCCAACCCATGTATTACGATATTCAACGTGGAACTCAAAGAGTTGCATGAATGACCACCATCGATGCACTCGCGGGGTCAATACTGCCTTGTCCAGACTCGCCTTAATAGAATTGCAGTCTGTATACACAGTAAACTGTCTATCGGTTAAATAATGACGGAAGTGCTTGATGGCATTAAAGACTGCCAATGTTTCGAGCTCATAAGAGTGGTGCATTTGCTATAATACTCGACTACCCTGCGTTTTCCTTCTACTTTGTGCAATAACATAGCGCCATAACCATTTGCGCTCGCATCCGTATGCAATTCAATTGGAAATTTGGGGTCAAAAATGATTAATACTGGATCACTGATCAGGACTTTAATGATTCCTTGACGAATTTCCTCATGTTGTTGTTCCCATTTGAAATCATTTAATTTCGGAGTTAATTGGTACAATGGTTTCATCCGAAAATCTAGGGACGAACTGCCTGAAGTAGGATGGTAAACCAATAATACGAACGGCATTGCCAAAAACTCATATTGACCTTCAGGGGTCACAAAAGCTGCCCTCTCATATATCCTCCCATATCCAAACTGGAAAAATATTACTGGTCTGATGCGTTCAACTCACGATAGTCAATACAAAGCCTATCACTGCCGTCTTTCTTTTTCACAAGTAACATAGGGCTAGCGAAGGGAGAGCCACTAGGTCTAACCACCTTCGCCTCCAACATTTGATCAATTTTACTCCTTAGCATCCGCCCTTCGTCCTCGCCGAGGCGACACGGTCGCCTTTAAATAGTCCTACTCATGTCCAGCAAACGGACCTCCAGTGAACCCGTGGTCACACGCCTACATGGGACGCTTATCACTAGCAATTGAGTCGACCCTATTTAACATGCCATCGTCATTCATCGATAGACGGTGTTATCGTGTTATATGTGTTTTGCAAATATCAAACCTGTCACTTTACATTACTCCAAAACCAAGCTGAAAAATATCATCATATCATATCATATCATATCATATCATATCATCATATCGTATTTAAGGAATTTCTTATCATCTACGTGAAATAATAATTCAAGATTAAATTCAGAAATTTTTACAGTGGACAGAATTGTCGCCCATGCCTCTCAAAACTACAGGACTATGGCATCTCATGCCGGCAAGCTTCTCGCTAATTGTCTCTTTTATTAACGAGCATTTGGAACCAGAATCAAAGAAAAATGGAAACCGCTCACCAAACTGTATTGCTGTCCCGTTTTGCTGAATTTACCGCACACGTGTCGACTCTCCTCTCTATGGTTATATTCGCTGTTGCTGGTCTCTTCACGCACGCCGATGCAATATGTCCAACGTTGCCACATTTGAAACACGTAACTGTAGATCTGCCGCTGCTATAGCCTGGTCTCGTCTCGTTTCTCTCGTTCCTTTCTTCTGCTCTTCTCTTTCGGCACTCCATTGCCTTGTGTCCGAGTTTACCACAACTATGGCATCTAATCTGTGTTTGCATTTTGTGCCTCTTCTTTTCGGGGCCTGGCTCGATTCCAGCGAATTCTGATTTTCTGACGAACGAGTGGGCCCTGAGTTGTTGTTGTAGCTCCGCACGTGTCTTTACGTTCGTTGTGAAAACCAAATGCTGAAGTCTGGGGTCGATTTGCGATGTATGTGCCAGGACCAATGATGCCGCAATCTCTTCGTGCGTCATTTCCTTCCACTTGGTCAGTAAAGTTGTAACCAAACGGCTTTAGTACACCGAAAGGCATTCAGGTTATTTGGACGTCCTTTCAGCATGTTCAGCAACACTGCAGCCGTTGTCTCGTTGCCTTCGTAGCGTTCCAAGAACAATTCCTTGAACTGCAGCCAGCTCATTCCAGGAACACAAATTTGCGAAAGCCACTGCGATGCACTGCCGAGAAGTGATTTGCTGAGCATCATCACCAAAGATGCGCCTTCTTGAGGATGTTCACACAGAATCATATTAGCCGTTTTGCACCATGCAGCTGCGTCGGCGTCAGCAGCTTCGGGGTTGAATGTCAGTAGAGTCGCGGAAACAGCACGTACGCCAGGCACCGACGCTTTTAATAATTCAGCTATTATTTTATTTTGCCTTTCGACTATCGCGCGTAAACTTTGTTCCGAATTGTTTTGTAGGTGTGGTGATCCCACTTCTGATGTCGGAGATGGATTTTGTTATATTAAGCTTCCCATTTGAATTGTAACGATAAACTTAAGCAAAGTACCGATCTGGCAACACATATTGTATGTATACAGCCTATTTGGAATTCCTTTATGTTCTGTCAGTTCCTTTAAATCTCAACGACTATGCAGACGTGTTAAGCGCCTAATAAAACTTATACTTTATATCTAACAGATTTTCATTAGCGTCGTTCATGTTTTATAATTTGTTTCACTGTCACGCAGCGAGTCGCAATGGTCACTTCTGTTCTTTTCGGAGGCCAATTCTAACTAATCGAACTATCCTTCATCTTCCTGTTTCTTCTTCCTTCTCACCTCCCATTGCGCCATGCTCAGCAGGGATTTTCGCTCTCCTTCCCCACAGCGCTCTCATACAGAAACTCTCATACACGCACTCTCTCAATAAAGCGCTCTCTCTCTCTTCTCATTCCTTTTCATCATCATTTATTTCCAATTTATAACCTCAAATCTTATAAACCAAGTAAATTCTCGACAAATATCTATTTTGTCCCCTTCAAAGTAATCCCCATGAGATATTATGCATTTGTGCTGACGGTTTTTCCAATCTTCGAAGCACTTCAAAAAATCATTTATTTTATGTTGTTCAGCTCCTCCTTCGATGCCGTCTTTATCACGTCAATCGTAGCGTAACGACGTCCTTTCATGTGCCTCTTCAGGCTAGGGAACAAGAAAAAGTCGCAGAGGGCCAGATCTGGGGAATACGGTGGCTGCGGCATCATTAGTGTGTTGTTTTTGGCCAAAAAGTCCGCACAAGCAACCATGTGTGAGCAGGGGCGTTATCGTGGTGCAAAAGTAAATTTTTGTTCTTATACAAATCCGGGCGTTTCTGGCGGATTGCTTCGCGCAAATTGCGCATAACATATCATATTCCTTATTGACCGTTCTACCCAGTGCACATTGGGCCAGCGAGCCGATTTTTCGACGAAAATTAAAGTTTTAAAGCTAGGTTTTTGAAATTTCGTACATATGATAGTGTCGATGCATATAAAAACATATCTAAGTTTCTGACCGATCTGACCACGCCTTCCCTAGCCGCTCATATGAGATAGGTTTCCATTTATTCTTAATTGTACGGTAATTAATAATGCTAGCACTCGTTAAATTCAGCAAATGTTTTTAATTAATTTTTTTTTAACACAACCTTAATATTTATAACTAAAAAATAACAATGCATTCAATATGACTAAAAATAAGTATTTTGCATTTAAAAATGTTCATAAAAGTCGTGTTCTACATCAATATCTATTGAAAACGGATTTTCAGAGTCAGAATCTGAATCACTATCACTATTGTTAGCATCAAAATCGGAAACATTGTTATTATTGTTTATGTTAACAAAATTTAGCAAGTTTAACACAAGGGCTGTATCTTTTTCGTTCGATTTTTTGGCCGAAACTGCAGCGGCATGCACAAGAAGAGGTGTGTTGTGACCCTGATTTACAGCTAAACCGGTTGCCAATTTTCTCTTCTGACGGGACCGGCGTTAATATATTCAATGGGTGGGCGTCCAACTCGTCTTGATGTAGACGGCTTTGGATTTGAAGACAACAATGAACTTACTGTTATAACCATGTTGGACGAAAGCCATTTGGTATGCTTTCTCTTAAATCTGGCCATATTTCTATTACAATTTGCCAAATTCTTTTGTATGTAAAGGTGAAAGCTTCTCACTTTGGTGTTGATTTCATCCTTTTTCTCCGTGCTTAAGTCGAATTCTTTCAGTTCATCATAAATCCGACTCGAAACGGAAGATGCGCTACGATTGTTTTGTATGTAGATATCAAGCAGTTGCTCATAGGCGAACTCAACCACATCTGTAATATTAAGGATTATACACATCGGAGCAAAAAGGAGCAAAAAAGTTTTTTAAAATTTGTTTATATACACTTTCCACTATAATGACACATAATTACTTTTTGGCACAAATTGGCACAAAATTAGTTATACTCCACAAAAGACGGGTTAGCAGGTTAGCTTTTTTCTGCTTTTGGACAACACGAATAAACGCACACAAAACACACATTAACAAACATGAACGAAATTTTTTTTTATACAAATATTCTACATAGCTTGGTCCTTCTTTTCCATAATTTTTGTGAAAATTGGTTAAACCACAAAAAACCACAATCAGAGATGCATCAAAACAACTAAAATCTTGTGATTCATTTTAGTCGAAGTATATACTATTCAAATTTTATTATTAAAACAGGTTTACTTTCTATGAAAAATTTGAATTTTCGTCGAAAAGTCGGCTCGCTGGCCCATAGTGCAGTGGTAAGAACTCATGATGCACCACGGCTCTGCAATCAAAGAAAACTGTTAGCAGAACTGTTACACTCGACCGACTTGGAGCGCTTTTTCGGTCTTGGTTCGTGCGACAGCTTCCATTGAGATGATCGAGCTTTGGTTTCCACGTCTTAACCATAAACCCACGATTCGTCACCGGTTATGATCTTCTGGAGCAAATTTGGGTCGTCGCGGACAGAGTCCAACATCTCTTTAGCAATTTTCATGCGATGCAGTTTTTGGTCGTAATTGAGGTAAAAATCGAAGACGAACCAAAACACTTGCAAGTAAAGCATCTATCAACAATTAAGTGAACATTAAAAATTCCCGAGCTTGTCGGCATTAGTGACAGACATGAGTACCAACATAACGCCACAAAACACACCTCGTATGTATTTACATCAAAGAGCACGTTGCCTTAACAGAAAAAAAAATTCATGATATTATTACCAACAGAATCAACAAAACTGTTGATTTTGACAAAACTTATATAACACTTTTTTCATTACATATTGCATTTACATATTACATTTAGAGAAAATATAATTCCAATAGGATTTTAGATAAAATTACAGACTTTCCACATATATTTGAGTGCCCCGTTACTAGAGAAACCTACAAATTAGTTGAATTTGTTGAATATATCGGGCAGCCTATAAATAGAAAAGTTAGAAAGAAAGTCCACTGTAGGGCTTTTGTTAAAAGAAGAAAAAATGGGATAGTGCTTCATTATTTACAACTCAACAACAACAAAAACAAACTACAAACACGGCTACTAATATTAAGCCTGAATTTTAAATATATTTTAAGTAATATTTTCCTATTTCTTACATATTCATATATCACTATAATTAATAGTTTATTAGTGTCCTTGTAAAATGCATATATGTATGTATCTTTATAATTTGATAACAATATATATTGCAATACAAATTTGTTTCACAATGTGCAGTTGTGATGGTTATTTGGTTCATTTTATCTACAATTGAAGTGTTATGAACATATCTTCTAACTTATTATTGCGATAGTCTTTAACGAAAAAATTAAGGGAAAAATCCAGGCAAATATATATAAAACTTTGAAAAAGTTGATTATTTACAGTGCTGTCTCGGTTGTGTAGTGAGACACACTATACCTTTTTAAAAATAATGGCGTCCAAATTTATTCTTTTCCAGATAAGTAATGGCAAAATGCGAATATTTAATTTTATAACTTTGAAGAGTGTTTCGATAACTTGATGCATATCCGTAATGTAATGCACATGTAACAGTGTCGTTTTATAACGTTTTGCGAAATAATTTCTTAGTAAAATATTACTGTTTTTGACTCAACGCAACCCCTTGTGCATGTTTTATAAAAAATAAATGCTTACATTGTTTCTTATTGTGTAGTACTCACATGTAGTACTCTAATCGGACTAGAACAGAAATGTAAAAAAGTACACATGTCCACGTCTCATAAGCTACTATAATTAAAACAACTAAGCTATCAATATTTTTAACAAATTCTGGGCGGCTGCGCTGTCACATATAAAAAATGAGAGAGTAAGAAAGTGAGGTAGAACATTTTTTAATAATCGGAACTATTATCGTAAAAGCTTATTATATTCCAATTTATTATTAGAAAATGCAAAAATTAAATTGATAAAATTATATTTATACAACATATTGTATATGTATATATAGCATGTATATATAGCATGTATATATAGCATGTATATATAGCATGTATAAAATACATACCTAGTACAAAACTTAAAAATTTGAAAATTTCCTAATGTCTTAGAAGGAACATCTATAGTATAGTCAAGAAAATCAAGTATATCCGTCTTTTTGATGTATCTTATACACAATATACTTACACAATAACTACTAATTTTCAAATAATGCTTAAAGTTGATTTTCCCGACTAAACCCGGTACTTCTCCCGCTTAGTAAATAAAGTGTACACAACTTTGCAAAAAAGTTTAATACAAAACCTTTTGTAGCCCATTTAAATGTTTTTGGAAATGTATAATTGTAGAGCTATACATAGTTCGAATTTTAATATATGTAACTCCAAATATTATTTGAGCATATTCGGAATCAGCATATACATATGTCTTCATAAGTACCCAACACAATCCTCATCTTAATGTATGTATGTATTCATGTAATATTTTAAATCTTTAAAGGTATTATTATAATACAAGTTTTGGTTTTAAAGTTAAGTTTTGCATTTTCAAGATCCAGGAACTGAGCAATCTAAAATTTTAGTAAAATTGTCTCAGATACTTTCCTCAAGTATTGAACAAAGAAATATTTTATTACTAAAATTGTCGCTCTAAAATTAAAAAAAAAGTAATATTTTTATCTTATCTAATAATTTTAAAGCGAGAATGTTCTTTTAAATTGATCCCATTTTGTCAAAAAACAAAAAAAATATGTCACTGCTTCAAATATTTAAATATTTATTATAGCGATAAGAAAGGGCTTTATATATATTATTTATAAAACTTATATATAATAAAATCATATAATTGTTGCATGTAATTGTTTGTTCGCTTGAGTCCGGAGTTGATTCGTCAAAATTTAAAATTTCTTTTCTGTACGAGTAATAGCAGTAGTAGTAAGCACCAAGGCTTATTTTGTACCCTTTCAGATTGTTGGAAAATCAGCTCAATATGAAAAAAACGTTTAGACAATTTTCAAAAAGATATTTATTTAAAGAGCTTTAACTGGCATACAGAATTTAAAATAACATATAATTTCTTATTATAAGTCGCTATCTTCAGTTTCTATAGGAAAGGCAAAACTTTAAAACTTTGTTTTAAATAATTAAAAATGTTGTATATTTATCCATTTTTTTTTTTGGAAAAATATCATTTTACATAAAAACAAGTGAGAAAAGTTATCTTTGGCTTGCCGAAGATGGTATACCCTTGAAAACAACAAAGTTTTCCATACAAAGACTTGTTTTCATATCGGTCGTTTGTATGGCAGCTATATGATATAGTGATCCGATCCGGATCAAACTTTTACAAATTATGTATGGCTGTGTCATTAGAATAAATGTTGAATTCGGTTGCAATAGGTTGGAAAACAAAAACGTTTTCCATACAAAGACTTGTTTTCATATCGGTCGTTTGTATGGCAGCTATATCATATAGTGGTCTGATCCGACCGATTCGTAAACTTGATTTGCGTGCAACAAAAATAATGATCTGGTAAAAATTTCAAAACGCTAGCTTCAAAACTACTGTCTATTTTGTGCATAGAAACAGACGGACAGACGGACATGGCTATATCGACTCGGCTGTTGATGCTGATCAAGAATATATATACTTTGTGGGGTCGGAGATGCTTCCTTTAATGCGTTACATATTTCTGGACAAAATTATAATACCCTTTTTCAAGGGTATAAAAAACAACCTAACCCATGGAGGTATATTAAAGATATATCAATAAAACAGTAACCCTGCTAGAACTCATATGCATACATAATTTGCCGCACGCACTGAGCTTCCAATATGATTTTTTCGAATCAGATTCGCAAAAGCTTCCGCGCAAAACTATAATAACTTCTATTATCAGGGGGCGAGAACTAGCAGAAGCCATTTCCGCCAGAAGCGCTTATATCCTTGCAACAGGTTCGCCAACTAGATACCCACATGTGACCAGTCACACACCTACCTGCATTGATTTTGCTGTGTACCATGGGATAAACTTAGACAGAACAAGTATTTGCGAAAACTGGGATCTAGACTCCGATCATGTAGCCCTTGTTGCTACTCTACAAACAGAAGGTGCCTATGTTAGGCCAAGCTCTCGGTTAATAAACAGCCGAACTGATCTTATGGTTTTCAGACAACATTTGGAAAACTCTTTTCAGTTAAATACGGTTCTAAGCTCTAAGGAAGACATCGAGAACGCAGTAGACATTCTAACGCAAAATATACATAGAGCTGCTTCTGCTTCTACACCGGCTGAGCCTGAGACATGCCCCAGAAGTTATGGTATTAAACTAACAAGAGAGGCCAGAGAACTAATCAGAACTAAAAGACGTCTTCGAAGAAGAGCAATTCGAACTCAGGATTCTTGGGACAGAATCTTGTGGAACCGAGCAGCAAAGCAACTCAAAATCATATTAAAGGAACTCAAAAATGATTTCTTTGAGCAAAAATTATCTTCCATGGACTACACCGTTGATGCAAACTATTCGCTGTGGAAGTGCACAAAAGCGCTTAAACGACAACCACTTCGATGGGTACCCGTACGTTGTCCAGGTGGGGAAACTGCAAAAACTGAAGTGGAACAGGCTAATGCATTCGGCTACCACCTAGAGGATCGCTTCACTCCTTATGACTTCGCCACGATAGAGGAAATAAGAGAGACTCACCAGTACCTACAAATGCCATTGCAGATGTCTTGGCCTATTAAGCCAATAAGGATAGAAGAAATATCCGAAATAATCAAAATACTACCGAAACATAAAGCTCCAGGTATTGACAAGATTTGCCACGCCACGCTAAAGGTTTTACCTATAAAAGCGATAATCTAAATAGCACTAATCTTCAATGCTATTTTAAGGGTCGAGATATTAATGAACACACACTCAACGCTCCCGCTCACAGCAGTTACGCTCTCAGCTCTCCCACTCTCAACTCTTCCGCTTTCAACAACCTCAGACACAAATACCACAACTACAGCAACTATAGCAACAACAACTACAGTTTGCTATGCTTCAATGCCGATACGCTCTTCCTCAGCGAACATTAAAACACCCACAACCTCAATACCCGCTCCAATAACAATAAACAAATCTCAATCCTCTCTCCCAAAACAACAAAACTTAAAACGTCACCGAGAAAATCAGTCTCCAAACGGTTCCAAAGATCTTTTAAATGGCAACAAGAAACAGAAGAATAAAACCCAAACCGCCACTCAAAAAACACTCAAAGAGTACTGGCTAGCCGAGCCAAACTCAAGCAACCGCTTTGAGTTACTAGCACAAGATGATGAAGACGAAAACCAAACTGACAATGGGACAAATGCAACCATAAATGCGCAAATGCAAATTGAGCACAAAAAAGCAAAACCGCCCCCCATATATGTTCAAAATGTTGAAAACATATACGCACTAACTACTGCTTTAAACTCATTGAAAGAAACACGATATGAACTTAAAGCACTGTCAACTAATGAAATAAAAATACAGCCACTAGAAACTACTCACTATCACAACATATTAGGACTATTAAAAGATAAATCGACCAAATACTACACCTTCAGACCAAAAGACCAGAGGGGATTTAAGGTAATCCTTCGTAACGTCCATCATGCTACAGACAAAGACGATATTATAAATGAACTAGCCCAGCAAGGACATGAAGTTATAAATTTACACAACATCCAGCGCTACGACACCAAACAACCATTGCCTCTATTCTCTATTGAACTCAAAATGAAAGAAAATAATAAAGACATCTATAAAATTGAGCACCTTCTTCATTGCAAAGTAATTTTTGAGCCACCGCGACCAAGGCGAGAACTTCCCCAATGTACAAACTGCCAAAAATATGGACATACCAAAAATTACTGCACCAAAGACCCAACTTGTGTAAAATGCGCTGGAAAACACAGCTCATCATCCTGCACTATTAATACAAGATCGGACCGAACAAGTATTAAATGTGCACTATGCAGTGAAAACCACACTGCAAACTATAAAGGTTGTATGGTGTACAAAGCACTACAAATCCAAAAATACCCAACTCTCCGGAAAAAAGAAATACCGGCAACAGAAACAAATAATCAAACGACACAATACAGTACAACAAATAACGTAGAAAGCTTAAAGACACCAGAAATATCCTATGCCGAAGTCTTAAATAGAAACCAAGTAACTAGCCATCAAACCAACTCAGCAATCCAAACTGCCAGCGTACCTAATATACAGCCTGCTCCAAAGCAACTAAGCCAAACCGCACAAAATGATTTTGACGAACTAAAACAATTGATGAAACAATTAATAACCCAAATGGCAAATATGCTGAACATAATCACGATTCTAGCATCTAAACTTGACAAATAAACACCTAACAATCGCCATCTGGAATGCTAACGGACTTTCACGCCATATACTTGAATTAAAAACTTTCCTAAATGAAAAACTAATTGACGTCATGCTCATTTCCGAAACGCACTCAACTGACAAAACATATATAAACATACCAAACTATAATATATTCTCTACTAATCACCCGGACGGTAAGGCCCATGGTGGTACTGCAATAATAATTAAAAAAAGCATAAAGTGCATAGAGCTTAATGGATTCAAAAAGGACTACATACAGGCTACTACCATATCGACCTCAGACACAACGGGTCCAATAAATATATCTGCAGTTTATTGCCCACCTAAATTTAACAACACAAAAGACCAATACCTCGATTTTCTAAAATCACTGGGAAATCGGTATCTGGCAGGAGGTGACTATAATGCCAAACACATAACATGGGGGTCCAGACTTACCACTGCAAAGGGAAGACAACTGTATGACGCAATAAGAAGCAATAATAGCCATGCCCTAAGCACAGGCGAGCCGACTTATTGGCCAACTGACACAAACAAGCTACCGGACTTAATTGACTTCTGTATTACAAGAAATATAAATTGCGATAACCTAACAATAAAATCATGCCTAGACCTCTCCTCCGACCACTCCCCAATATTAATTACACTACATGGTGGAGTAGAAGAAAACAACAATGACCCCCCTTTATTTAACCACAAAACAAACTGGACTATGTTTCGCGAGATTTTGGAACAGAACATGGAAATAAATATCTCTCTAAAGACAAACAACGAACTGGACTCCGCAATAGCATATTTAAATGACAACATCATAAATGCAGCAACGCAATCGACACCATCTATAAAAATGACTACATCAAAGAAAACTCCCGCCTTTATTAAAGAAAAAATCAGACAAAAGCGCAACCTTAGGAAGATATGGCAAAGGACTAGGCATCCAGAAGATAAACACAAACTTAATAAAGCAACAGACGAACTCAAGAGAATTCTCAGGGCAGACAAAGATAACCGGCTACAAAACTACCTTAGCAACCTCGGAACCTCCTTATCGACAAATTATTCTCTGTGGAAAGCGACCAAAAAATTGACGAACTCAACTATACACAAGCCGCCTATAAAAAGAAACAATAACACATGGGCGAGATCAAACAAAGAAAAAGCAGACACTCTGGCTGAACACTTTAAATCATCATTTACAAATGACATGGACAACGGCAACGCTGAGCTTCCAACACAAATCACCAACCCAAATTGTGCAATTAAAACTATAACAAAGGCAGAAATTAAATCGCACATAAAACAAATTAAAAACAAGAAAGCCCCCGGATATGACTTAATCGGAGGAAAAATCCTGAAAGAACTACCAGACGCTATAATCATCTATATTAGAAACCTGTTTAACGGAATCCTGCGACTACAATACTTTCCCATAACTTGGAAGATAGGCCAAATTAAAGCAATTCCGAAACCGAATAAAAACGCCAATACTGTAAGTTCGTACAGACCAATCACGCTATTACCTGTCCTCTCAAAAGTATTCGAAAGAGTCCTATTAAATAAAATCGAGCCAACCCTAAAACAGAAAAATATAATACCTCCTCACCAATTCGGCTTCCGGAAGCAGCACTCGACTGTCCAACAGGTCCATCGAGTAATTAATAAAATAACAACAGATTTTGACGAAAAGAAGTTTTGCTATGCCGTGTACTTGGACATTGCTAAAGCATTTGACAAAGTATGGCACAAAGGACTGCTGCATAAGCTAAGAAATATACTACCAGACAACCTGTATACCATCCTACATAGCTATATAACGGACAGATATTTCTATATCAAATATGACAATGAATGCTCAGATATTATGCCGGTGTCAGCGGGTGTTCCCCAAGGTAGTGTGCTTGGGCCCATCTTATACTTGATCTACACCTCCGATATTCCAGAGCCAACTATCCCTGGATCAATGATTGCTACGTTTGCAGATGATACTGTATTAATGTCGTCAAGCGCGTGTGAAAAAACAGCTGCAAGTACGCTACAACAAATCATGACACAAACAGTATCCTGGTTTGAGAGATGGGGCATCGAAATAAATAAAGACAAAACTCAACAAGTAATATACACAAAACGACAACCCAAAAACTTCGCAATTAAAATTAACAACAATCAAATATTGTTACGCCCATATGCCAAGTACCTTGGACTAACTATCGACGCAAAACTGACATGGAAGCAGCACATCCTAAACAAACGAAATGAAATAAAAAACAAATTTCGACAACTTAACTGGCTAATAGGAAAACACTCTAAACTAAAACTACATTACAAAATCTCAATATACAAGGCGATAATAAAACCAATATGGACGTACGGCATAGAAATCTGGGGAACTGCCAGTAAATCCCACTTACAACTAATTCAGCGAACGCAATCGAAAATGCTAAGAACAATGACAAATGCAGAATGGTATATTAGAAATGAAGATATACATAAAGATCTAAACATAGAGACAGTCAACGAAACTATTAAAAAAAGCAGCAAAAAACACACAAATCAACTACTTAACCACCAAAACCCAAACCTGAGACAAATACCGATGAGAGAGCTGGGACCGAGAAGACTAAAACGTAAAACTCCAACGGAATTAAATTATTAGTAAAATATTAAAACATTAGCGTATTAGTAAAATATTAAAATATTAAAATATTAGCGTACCCTTGCAATGGGAAGGGCCGCTACCTTTTTTCCTTTCTTCAACCATTACTCATTGTTATTCTTTATAAAAAACAGAATGTAATTTAAAGGAAATTAATAAAAAAAAAAAATTTTAAGGGTCCAAGTGTTCCCAAGACAGTGGAAACTGGCTGTTATTTTGATGATCGACAAGCCTGGGAAACCAGAAACTGATCCTGAGTCGTACCGGCCTATAAGCCTCTTACCCTCCCTTTCTAAATTATGGGAGAGACTTATTGCCAATCGGATCAACGACATTATTAGACAAGGTAATATCTTGCCGGATCATCAATTCGGATTTCGAAAGGGACACGGCACTATAGAACAGGTCCACAGACTGGTGAAACAAATATTACAGGCTTTTGACGACTGCGAGTACTCCAACGCTGTCTTTATAGATATGCAACAAGCCTTCGACAAAGTATGGCATGTTGGATTATTATGCAAGATAAAAACCCTACTACCTGCGCCCTACTTCTGCATTTTAAAGGCATATCTAGAAGGACGAGAATTTTAAATTAAGGTGAGAAATAACTACTCCTCTATATATCAAATGAGAGCTGGAGTCCCACAGGGTAGTGTTCTCGGACCGCTACTATACTCCTTGTACACTGCTGATATTCCCTGCCCGAGTTTTGAACACATGGAAGCACCGAACAAGGCTCTTATGGCAACCTATGCAGATGACATCGCAGTTGTATATAACTCTAGGGACAGCAGAGAGGCAGCTAACGGACTACAAAAATATATTAATGCTCTGGCAGCCTGGTGTAAAAAGTGGAACCTAAAAATAAACCCTCTGAAAACATCAAATCCATGCTTCACACTGAAAACGCTCATCCAGAACACCCCTCCAATCCGACTAGAAGGAGTTACACTGAAACAACCGCAGCAAGCAACATACCTAGGTATCACCCTGGATAAAAGTCTCACCTTTGGGCCGCATCTCAAAAACACAGTGAAGAAATGTGGTCACAGATCACAACAGCTGAGATGGTTTATGATTGGAAAACAAAAAAGTTTTCCATACAAAGACTTGTTTTCATATCGGTCGCTTGTATGGCAGCTATATGATATAGTGATCCTATCCGGATCAAACTTTCAAAAATCATGTATGGCTATGTCAAATGAATAAATGTTGAATTCGGTTGCAATAGCTTGGAAAACAAAAAAGTTTCCCATACAAAGACTAGTTTTTATATCGGTCGTTTGTATGGCAGCTATATGATATAGTGGTCCGATCCGACCGATTCTTAAACTTGATCTGCGTGCAACAAAATTAATGATCTGGTTAAAATTTCAAAACGCTAGCTTCAAAACTACTGTCTATTTTGTGCATAGAAACAGACGGACAGACGGACATGGCTATATCGACTCGGCTGTTGATGGAGAATATATATACTTTGTGGGGTCGGAGATGCTTCCTTTAATGCGTTACACATTTCTGGACAAAATTATAATACCCTTTTTCAAGGGTATAAAAAGTGTGAAACCAGCCCTGGCGAGACTTCCTCGATAGTGACAGGATCCGAACAAACTATGGCGAATAATGAAGACTACAATAAGCTTGACGACAACATAGGCGAATACGTAGAACAGATAGACAAAATAAACGCTGACAGTAACGACGCCAACGTTTACTATGACGACGCTTCGTTAAATTTTGTTGAATACAAAATTCCTCTCTTCTATTCTTCATGTGAAAGATGATTGGTAATAGATTATACTATATGTTATATTTAAATAAATGATATCATCATATACGATGATATATACGATGACGATATACGATCATATATATTATATATTCATACGCACATGAAAAATTTGGCGAAAATTTTTCAACTCTACAGGATGCGATAGCAAATTATCCCTACCCTAAAATTTTCCCCAGCCTTTTCGGCTACTACCAAAGATTTATACACCAGACAAAGAAGCTATAGTTTCATCCATTCTTTGTTTTCCTTTGTAATCACATTCTGCTTACTGCTTTTTTTGCTATGAGTTTCTTCGTCTTCCTCTTGATCGCTGAGTGAACTTTCAGAATATTCGACTCTTAACTCACTCACTGGCTGAGGGACAATTGCTCCCATACGAAATGCGCTGGAGTCGGTCATTATGTCCGACTTGGAGACTTAATATGAAAAGGCATTGGTTCGACATAGTCCTGTCCTGATTGTCGAGATATTGAAGCATAAATACGAACGTCCATAAGGCACGCTCCAAAGAAAGGTTTGGAAACCATTCACCTCACTAAAAGCACAATTTCCTAATCTTGAGTCGCTTTTCCATGTCCTCATACTTCTAAGCGAATATCCTATCAGGTAAATTTCAAGAACCAACCAACATTAGGTTTGTTAGAAATATACATATTGCTAATTGGCAACGCACTCTTATACGCACCCTTCATTGCGCTTACAGAATTGTATAAGTATAAGTCACACTTCTGTAAATATTTGTAAGCATCTCTCATAAAGAAACATTAAATCAGTCTTAATTGAACCATCACATGAAGAACACGATATAATAAATTCATCAGGTTAATGGCCCAGGAAGCTCAAGAAATACAATTGTGCGCGAAGTTATTATATCGAATAAGTAAAGAAAGTGAATAGCAAATATTCTGGACTTTCTTGTTTGTGACAATGAATTCAATTATAAACTCGATAGAGAAATTGGACGACAATAATTATGGTGCGTGGGCCGTGCAAATGAAAAGCGTGCTCATACATTCCGAGTTGTTGGGCTACGTGTGTGGACTAAAAGTGAAAAATGAAAGTGATAGTCCCGAGAAAAAATTGGATTTTGATGCCAAAGATGAGAAGGCCCTCGCGAGCATTATGCTCTGCATTAAGGCATCACAAATAAACAATGTCAAAAATTGCGTAACTGCTGAAAGTGCTTGGAAAAAACTAAAAGAAATCCATATGCCCGCTGGTCCCGCGCGTCGCGTTCAGTTGCTGAGACAATTGTTGTATCTAAAGTTGATAGATTCAGAAAATATGGCATCGCACATAGCAAAATTTTCAGACTTAATTGAAAAACTGTCTGAAATTGAGTTTGCATTGGCCGATGAGTGTCTGTGTCTATTACTTTAACTACGCTAAAAATCAAGTTAATCGAAGAGAGTGAGCGCCGAAATATAGACACAGAACAAAGCGGAGTGCAGAAAATGTTCTCGTCGCGACGTGAGAAAAGTACAGTCTCGCAAAATAAAAACTTTAAGCAGCGAGTGTGCTGTTGTTGTGGTCGTCAAGGGCACATTGCGGTTAACTGTAGAAGTGCAAAGAAAAACGAAAAAAGAAACAATGAAGAGAGTGATAATAAGAAGTCATATTCTGTGTTTGCTGCTGCTACAGTTTTTCAAAGAATATTTGGTGCTTGGACAGTGGTGCGACTGCACATTTGTGTAACGATAAATCGCTTTTTATAGAGATCAAAAGCACAGAGAAAGAATTGTGTTGGCCGGAAAAAATTATATTGAAGCGATCGGTATCGGAACAGTGCGTTTACAGTGGAAACATAGTACAATCGATTTGACCGATGTACTTCTGGTTAACAATATTCAATGTAATTTTATTTCCGTGGCGAAAGTAGTGAACAAGGGATTCACAGTAAATATTTCAAATAGCTGTGCACGCATAAAAAATCGCACGGGCGATGTTGTTTGTGTTGCCAAGAAGCAAAACGATTTGTTTTTGTTTGAAACGAGCGAACAAAAATGTTTCAACGCACAAACGGATAATAAAGGACTTATTAAATGGCACTATCGCTTTGGCCATTTAAATTTTGCCAGTATAGAAAAAATGATGAAAAAACATATGGTTCATGGCTTAACATCCGAACAATGTATGAATATGAAAAACTATGTGTGTGAGACTTGCGCAAAGTGCAAAATAAGTGAGAAGCAATTTCCTAAGCAGTCTTATCGATTACCTGATGGCAAAGGACGTATTAGATCTCATCCATACGGACATTTGTGGACCAATGCATAAGAGTTCGGTTGGCGGTGCTCGTTACTTTGCAACTTTCATTGACGATAAATCGCGTTACGTTTACGTTTGTTTTTTGAAGACGCGAAACGAAATCCTCGATAAGTTCAAAGAATTTAAAGCAATTGCGGAGACATCAATTGGCAGGAAAATAATGTGTCTGAGAAGTGACAACGGGCGCGAGTATTTGAGTAGCGCATTTCAACAATTGCTAAACAGCAATGGTATAAGGAGGCAGCTTACTGTGCCTCATACACCGCAGCAAAATGGGGTGGCAGAACGAGCAAACCGTACGTTGGTGGAGATGGCACGCAGCATGCTGATTCATGCTGATCACGACGAGAGCTTTTGGGCAGAGGCCATAAATACAGCTGCATATCTGCGCAACCGCTCTGAGACTTCGACGTTGACCGATATGACACCTTACGAGTCATGGAATGGCAAAAAACCAGGCGTAAGTCATCTAAGTCATCAATATTTGGTAGTAGAGCTATCGTGCTTAACAAGACGCAACGCAAGAAGTTTCAACCTAAAGGAGAGGAGCGAGTGTTGATTGGCTATTCTGCAACAGCAAAGGCATATCGTTTGTTTGACCCAAAAACAAGGAAGGTAACAGAGGCACGAGATGTTATATTTCTTGAAGATTCCCTTACAGACGACAGTGTGAGAGATCAGGGCTCAACAAACAGTACTGAAGTCACGCTGGTGATGGACGAGTCTAATCCTGCGTGTAACATAGACGACAATGTTGAAGATGTGGCACTGGACGGTATGAATCACCAAGAACAGCAACAAGAGGCAGATAAAATTGGAGAAGGAGATTTGGAAGTCGACACAGCTGATGATTGCGGGAAGAGAGGACCTGGACGCCCAAAGCTTATCTACACTGGACAACCCGGACGCCCTCGCAAGCAGTAGAACATACTGAATGTTATGAAAACTGATGATGTATCAGTGCCTGGAACTGTGGATGCAGCTTTGAATTCTCATCATGCCAAATTTTGGCAGGCATCGATGCAGATGGAGATAGCAAGTCTACAAGCCAACAAAACCTGGACGTTGACTGACCTACCAAAAGGAGAGAAGGCTATTGGTAGCAGATGGGTGTTCGCAGTCAAGCGTGACAAAAATGGCCAGGTGGATAAATTCAAGGCCCGTTTAGTGGCTAAAGGCTGTGCGCAGCGCTTTGGCATAAATTACAGTGAAACTTTCTCACCAGTGGCGAGGTATTCTACGATCAGGCTGGGGATTGCTCTGGCAGTTGAGCATGGTATGTATGTTCATCAAATGGATGTTTCTTCTGCTTATCTCAACAGTGAACTGCGAGATTTGGTGTACATGCGGCAACCAGAGGGATTTGTTGACCAGAAGTTCCCTGAGCGTGTGCTAAAACTAAACAAATCTTTGTACGGCTTAAAGCAGAGTGGCCGTGAGTGGAATGCGAAGCTAAATTCTGTTTTGGTGAAGATGGACTTCAACCCCTGCGCCAGCGAGCCGTGTCTATACATACGGCGACAAGGTCAAACAATAGGCATCATAGTGGTGTATGTAGATGACATGATTGTGGCCAGTACTAGCAAAGATGACCTAAAAAGAATAAAGATGTCGATTGCCGACGAATTCGACGTCACTGATGGCGGTCAGTTGAACCATTTTCTTGGAATGGAAATAGATCGTGAAGGCGAGACTGGCAACATAAATGTTGGCCATAAGCAATATATTGAAAATCTCTTACGTGAGTATGGTATGCAAAACTTTAAATCTAATGCTATACCTCTTGAAGCAGGATTTCAAGTAAAATGCGATCAAGACGACTGCAAGCGTGTAGATCAAACGAGCAATCAATCATTAATGGGCTCTCTAATGTATTTGGCAATAACAACACGGCCGGATATACTACACTCAGTCGTAAAACTTGCACAGCAGAATGCAGATCCACATCAGGAGCACGAGGCAGCTGCTAAAAGAATACTGAGGTACTTGAGGGGCACTGCCGAATTATGTCTACAATATAAGAAGACTGGAAAGCCTGTATATTGCTTCGTCGATGCTGATTGGGCTGGAGACAACATGGACCGAAAATCTTTCAGTGGCTGGACCTTCATAGCAGCCGGGGCAGCCTTTTCATGGGAAAGCAAGAAACAAGGTATGGTAGCCTTGAGCAGCACTGAGGCGGAGTATGTCGCACTATCGATGGCGGCAAAAGAAGCAACGTACATACGGAAGGTGATGCGTGAATTGGGATTTGGTGACGACTTCGCGACACAAATCAACAGCGATAATCAAAGTGCACAATGTCTAGCTAAGGACTCGAAATTCCATGCACGCAGCAAACACATTGACATCAAATATCACCATGTACGGGAAATGGTTAAGAATAAATTTGTAGAAATTAACTATGTACCTACTGAAAATATGATCGCTGATATCCTAACTAAAAATGTTTGTAAAGTTAAGCATATGAAATTCACATGTATGTTAGGTATGCAGTAGATCAAAAATTTGTATAATTGCGTTGAGAAGGAGTGTTAGAAGTATACATATTGCTAATTGGCAACGCACTCTTATACGCACCCTTCATTGCGCTTACAGAATTGTATAAGTATAAGTCACACTTCTGTAAATATTTGTAAGCATCTCTCATAAAGAAACATTAAATCAGTCTTAATTGAACCATCACATGAAGAACACGATATAATAAATTCATCAAGGTTCATTTATGCAAACTAAGTTATCCTTTGAACGATAATTAAAAGATTTTTGAAATATTAGATTTTTGACATGATCTTAATTAATCTAAATCCAATTTGTAAGTGAACTAACTAAACCCCGCAACCTAGTGTGCTGGAAGCCTTAGCAGATCATGAGTTTGCTTCGCTGCTTTTGTTTGTCAGCGGATTGACGTCGTCATTGCAGCTTCTCATTAGTGGCCGGATGTTGTGTTTATCAGTTGGCGACCTTCTTACAATTGCATGCGCTGGAGGTATAACGGTATAGCTTATATGATGTTGGTGGCCCGGCGCGTACAAGACATCAGGCAGGCGCGGAGTTAGCATATTGGAGTGCATTGGAGCCCGTTCTTCATTGACTTTTACTTATTGTTAACTTTATTGTTGTTAAAACTTTCCCCTTCAATTTATGCTTGTCCTCAACCAGTCTATAGAAATATGGGCTGTTATTGAACTGAGGTAAACTGCACCAGATACGCTCCAGGGATCAGTCCTGTGGGTTCCAAATTTCTAAACCATTTGATGTCGATTATTATATGGAGTCGCCTGATAGCTGGACAAGTAGGTGCGCTCGGGGTTGTTTCAGGTCACGTTGCCTTTATAGTTGTTTGGTAGCATGATCCCGTCCTCGATTTCTTCCATTTTGGGAACATGGTCTGCGTTGCTAAGACTACAAACCCTTTCATTCCCTGAACTAACTTTTGGAATAAATTTTGAGTTATTTATGTTAATAAATTGGTTCTTATTAGATATTTTTATAATCTATTATTTTACAATTTCGGGAAATGCCATAGGTGAGATTGTTAAATACAATTATTTCTTGTGAATTTAGGTGTACAATTTAATTATTCTTAACTATGGGTTTTATAATTATGTCTCGGTATTCTGTTTCTTTTAAATTTGGAACTTTTCAAATATACGGAAGTGTTGTTTTATTATGCAAAGTTGATACTTCGGAAAACTCCATGATTTCTTCCATCGAGAGGGTTGGCATGTTAGTTTTTTGAAAGATTTTCTTTTTTTCAATTAATTCGTTATCATTTAGTCGCGCCCACTGTATGGCATACTTTTTGTAAGATGTTTTAAGTTTTGATATGTGTTATCGTATTTTGGATTCTTTGCAAACTTTATATTGCTTGACCAGATTAACAATTGTTTGTTTCATTTTTGGGAAATAGTATGTTTCCGAAAGTTGTTTTTGGTTTTCTAGAGCATTGCTATCCGCTCTTTTATGTATTTGCAGAATTTTTCTTCCTGTTCGGTTTCGTTTGTTAAGTATTTTACCCTGGAGTGGGTGAATCGCGTTTTAATTCCCTTGAAATAGCTTCGGTAGATTGTTTTAATTTTTCCCATTATCTCTTCGGTCGTAAAAATGCCGTTTTTTACTGCGGAGTTCAAATGTTTTTTTAGGTCGTTTAATATGTCGTCCGTGGGGTAATTGTGTCGGTATATTTCATGTCTATGGTATATAGACTATGGGGTAGAGAACTTGTAGTCGGGTTTGTCTGCTTTATAAAAGAATATCTAATTTTTGAAAACATTTATTGGGGCTTCGACGCTAACGACAAGGTCATGGCTGAAGCTTTCGGCGCTATGTTGTGTGGAGGCAACAATATTAATCTTTTCCAGAGTTATTCTACAACATTTTCTTTCCAGGTTTAAAGAATATCTAATAGTCATATTCCTCTAGCTAATTCCATTATATTCCAACTACACAGTGAATCTGTTAAAGGTTGGTGATTTGTAAAGATCTTAACCGTTGCTTTACCTTTCAGGTAGTTTTTGAGGTCTAACATCCCAATTTACGGCTAACATCTCTTTTTCATTGGCCGCATAATTTTCTTCGGCTTTAGATAGTGTTCTAAAGAGGAATGATATTCGGTGATTATCTTGCGATAGGACTGCTCCAATCGCGAAATTTGAAGCATCAGTAGTCAGGTGGAACTTCTTATTGGAATGTGGGAAGCGGAGAATAATTTCTTTCGACACTACAACTCACGCAACTCCACTGGCTCATAGATAGAACGTCCAACATGAAGGAAAAACTCAAACTGCTTACCTAAAAAGCAATCCAATCTGGACCGATGGGTACAGCTCACATTGGGCCAGCGAGCCGATTTTTCGACGAAAATAAAGTTTTAAAGTTTTAAAGCTAGGTTCTTAAAATTTCGTACATATGATAGTGTCGATGCATATAAAAACATATCCAAGTTTCAGACCGATCTGACCACGCCTTCCCTAGCCGCCCATATGAGATAGGTTTCCTCTTATTCTTAATTGTACGGTAATTAACAATGCTAGCACTCGTTAAATTCAGCAAATGTTTTTAATTAATTTTTTTTAACACATAACCTTAATATTAATATTGTAACTAAAAAATAACAATGCATTCAAAATGACTATAAATAAGTATTTTACATTTAAAAATGTTCATAAAAGTCGTGTTCTACATCAATATCTATTGAAAACGGATTTTCAGAGTCAGAATCTGAATCACTATCACTATTGTTAGCATCAAAATCGGGAACATTGTTATTATTGTTCATGTTAACAAAATTTAGCAAGTTTGGTGATTTCAAAAGTTCGATTACGTCTGCTGGTAGGGGTAGTTTAATTTGCTGGCCCAATCTTTTTGTTAGATAGATGCTCGACACAAGAGGATCTGAGGAATCCATTGCTCTGTGGGTGGGCGTCCAACTCGTCTTGAAGTAGTCGGCTTTGGATTTGAAGACAACAATAAACTTACTGTTATAACCATGTTGGACGAAAGCCATTTGGTATGCTTTGTCTTAAATCTGGCCATATTTCTATTACAATTTGCCAAATTCTGTTGTATGTAAAGGTGAAAGCTTCTCACTTTGGTGTTGATTTCATCCTTTTTCTCCGTGCTTAAGTCGAATTCTTTCAGTTCATCATAAATCCAACTCGAAACGGATGATGCGCTACGATTGTTTTGTATGTAGATATCAAGCAGTTGCTCATAGGCGAACTCAACCACAGCTGTAATATTAAGGATTATACACATCGGAGCATAAAGGAGCAAAAAAGATTTTTAAAATTAGTTTATATACACTTTGCACTATAATTACACATAATTACTTCATAATTACTTTAATTACATAATTACAAAATTTCAGGGATGCATCAAAACAACTAAAATCTTTTGATTCATTTTAGTCGAAGTATATACTATTCAAATTTTTTTATTAAAACAGGTTTACTTTCTATGAAAAATTTGATTTTTCGTCGAAAAATCGGCTCGCTGGCCCAATGTGCAGCTGTAGGGCACGGTAAGCGTATCAAACCGCATCAGAATTCAGCGGTTTTAAAACAAATGCCTGAGAACAGTTTCCAACGCCCATTCGTACCACGAAAAGTCCATCATACATAAAGAACTTGAAATTCCATGCGTAGCAGGGGAGATCTCCCGTCTCAGCAAAAAAACCTCCCTTATGTCAATGTCACCCCCAAACCATACAATGATTGTCCACTCGGGCAGATTTTAAATTAAAAATAAGAACGTTACAAAAAAAAAACAAAATTTCTTTTCAGCTTCCTAAATGAATCTAGAGCTTCTTCGCCGAAAATGATTTTTTCAATGACATTCTCTTGAACACGCGTCCATCTTCCCCTCTTAAAATGGATGTAAAATTGATGTAAATTGATGCTTTGCTAATTTAACATAATTTTGTATGGATAATTTTCTATCGTTGCCACTTTACTCAAGTTTGTTTCTATTCTTTTATCGGAGGCAACAAATCCGAGAAATTCGACTTTATTCTTAATAAATTCGCATTTGTCCAACTGGCATTTCATGTTGGCATCCTGTAGGGTTTGAAAAATTTTAGCTAAGTTTTCCAAATGCGTATCATCATCTTTGGCAAATATGATGATATCATCTATATAAATAAAACATATTTTGGAGCTGAGTAAACATATATTCCGTTGTTCACGGAAAAGGCAGTCTTTTGTATGTCATTTTCTTTTAAAGTGATTTTATGAAAACCACTTTTCAAGTCTAATACTGAGAAGACTTGTTTCCTAATTGTATAAGAACCTCATTTATCTGGGGAATAGGGTATTTATCAGCTATGGTTATTGTATTAAGTTTTCAGTAGTCGACATTTCCTTTCGCCTGAAGCATTTGCCTTTTAAGGTACAATCCAAACGGGTGAATTATACGAGAAGCTAGAGGGTCGGATGATTCCGACATTTAAAAATTTTTTTATTTGTTTGTTTTTTTCATCTTTCAGTGTCATAGGATACTGATAGAATTACAAGTAAACGGGAATGTCGGACAAGATTCGGATCGTTGCCTTCACGTTATTTGTATAGGTCAGTTTTTGAATTGGGTCTGCAATTAAGCCTGGATATGACTTCAGTGTCTTGAATTTTTATGTGTCGGACAAGTGGGATATTCTAGGAGTGATGGTATTTACTTCTTCGATTTTTTTTTATCCGAATTGTAATACTGTCCTTAAGATTCATAATTTCTATACCCTTGAAAAAGGGTATTATAATTTTGTCCAGAAATGTGTAACGCATTAAAGGAAGCATCTCCGTCCCCACAAAGTATATATATTCTTGATCAGCATCAACAGCCGAGTCGATATAGCCATGTCCGTCTGTCCCTCTGTCCGTCTGTCCGTCTGTTTCTATGCAAAAAATAGACAGTAGTTTTAAAGCTAGCGTTTTGAAATTTTTACCAGAACAATATTTTTGTTGCACGCAGATCAAGTTTACGAATCGGTCGGATCGGACCACTGTATCATATAGCTGCCATTCAAACGACCGATATGATAGCAAGTCTTTGTATGGAAAACTTTTTTGTTTTCTAAGCTATTGCAACCGAATTCAACATTCATCCATTTGACATAGCTATTCATGATTTGTGAAAGTTTATTCCGGATCGGATCACTATATCATATAGCTGCTATACAAACGACCGACATGAAAACAAGTCTTTGTATGGAAAACTGTTTGTTTTCAAGGGTATACCATCTTCGGCAAGCTGAAGATAACTTTTCTCACTTGTTTTGGTAGTTTCAGTTTCTGTGAGAAATATACATACTATATTGCTTTTAGCAACGCACTCTTATACGCATTCTTCATTGTTTCTAAACATTTGAATAAGTATAAGTCACACTTATATAAATATTTGCAAGCGCCTTTCATGACGCAACATTGTCCCAGTCTTAGTTGAAGCTTCATCACATGAAGAACTATATACAATAAATTCATCAGGTTATGGGCCCAGGGAGCTCAATAAATACAATTGTGCGCGAAGTTATTATATCGAATTACTAAAGAAAGTGAATAGCAAATATTCTGGACTTTATTGTTTGTGACAATGAATTCAATAATGAACGCGATAGAGAAATTAGACGACAATAATTATGGTGCGTGGGTCGTGCAAATGAAAAGCGTGCTCATACATTCCGAGTTATTGGGCTACGTGTGTGGACTAAAAGCGAAACTTGAAAGTGATAATCCCGAGAAAAATTTGGATTTTGATGCCAAAGATGAGAAGGCTCTCGCGAGCATTATGCTCTGCATTAAGGCATCACAAATAAACAATGTCAAGAATTGCGTAACTTCTGCAAGTGCTTGGAAAAAGCTAAAAGAAATCTATGTATATGCCCGCAGGTCCCGCGCGTCGTGTTCACTTGCTGAGACAACTGTTATACATATATAAAGTTGACAGACTCAGAAAATATGGCATCGCACAGCTAAATTTTCAGACTTTATTGAAAAACTGTCTGAAATTGATTTTACATTGGCCGATGAGTGTCTATGCATATTGCTATTGTCTAGTTTGCCGGAATCTTTTGACAATTTTGTAGTTGCCATTGAATCCCGTGATGTGTTATATACGTTGGCTACGTTAAAAATCAAATTACTCGAAGAGGGTGAGCGCCGAAATATGTATACAGAACAAAGCGGATCGCAAAAAAATTTTTTCGTCGCGACGTGAGAAAAGTGCAGTCTCGCAAAATAAAAACTTTAAGCAGCGAATGTGCTGGTGTTGTGGTTGTCAAGGGCATATCGCGGCTAACTGTAAAAGTTCAAATAAAACAAACGAAAAGAAAAAACAATAAAGAGAGTAATAATAAGACGTAATATTCTGTGCTTGCTGCTGCGAACCACAATTACAGTTTTCCGAAGAATATTTGGTGCTTGGACAGTGGTGAGGCTGCACATTTGTGTAACGATAAATCGCTTTTTGTACACATCAAACAGCACAAAGAAAGAATTGTGTTGGCCGGACAAAATTATATTAAAGCGATCGGTATCGGAACAGTGCGTTTACAGTGGAAACATAGTACAATCGATTTGACCGATGTACTTCTGGTTAACAATATTCAATGTAATTTTATTTCCGTGGCGAAAGTAGTGAACAAGGGATTCACAGTAAATATTTCAAATAGCTGTGCACGCATAAAAAATCGCACGGGCGATGTTGTTTGTGTTGCCAAGAAGCAAAACGATGTTTGTTTTTGTTTAAAACGAGCGAATAAAAAATATTTCAGCGCACAAACTGATAAAAACGGACGTAATAAATCCCACTATCGCTTTAGCCATTTAAATTTTGCCAGTATAAATAAAATGATAAAATATCATATGATTTATGGCTTAACATCCGAACAATGTATAAATATGCAAAACTTTGTGTGTGAGACTTGCGCAAAATGCAAAATAAGTGAGAAGCAATTTCCTAAGCAGTCTTATCGATTACCTGATCGCAAAGGACGTATTAGATCTCATCCATACATACATTTGAGGACCGATGCATAAGAGTTCGGTTGGCGGTGCTCGTTACTTTGCTACTTTTATTGACGATAAATCACGTTACGTTTACGTCTGTTTTTTGAACACGCGAAGTGAAATTTTTGATAAGTTCAACGAATTTAAAGCAATTGCGGAAACATCAACTGGTAGGAAAATAATGTGTCTGAGAAGTGACAACGGGCGCGAGTATTTGAGTAGCGCATTTCAACAATTTCTAAACAGCAATGGTATAAGGAGGCAGCTTACTGTGCCTCATACACCGCAGCAAAATGGTGTGGCAGAACGAGCGAACCGTACGTTGGTGGAGATGGCACGCAGCATGCTGATTCATGCTGATCACGACGAGAGCTTTTGGGCAGAGGCCATAAATACAGCTGCATATCTGCGCAACCGCTCTGAGACTTCGACGTTGACCGATATGACACCTTACGAGTCATGGAATGGCAAGAAACCAGGTGTAGGTCATCTACGAATATTTGGTAGTAGAGCTATCGTACTTAACAAGACGCACAGCACGAAGTTTCAACCTAAACAGGTAACAGAGGCACGAGATGTTATATTTCTTGAAGATTCCCTTACAGACGACAGTGTGAGAGATCAGGGCTCAACAAACAGTACTGAAGTCACGTTGGTGATGGACGAGTCTAATTTTGCATGTAGCATAGACGACAATGTTGAAGATGTGTCACTGGACGGTACGAATCATCATGAATAGCAACAAGAAGCAGCAAAAAATTGGAGAAGGATATTTGGAAGTCCACACAGCTGATGATTGTGGGAATTGTGGGAATGATTGCGTGACAAAAATGGCGAGGTGGATAAATTCAAGTCCCGTTTAGTGGCTAAAGGCTGTGCGCAGCGCTTTGGCATAAACTACAGTGTAACTTTTTTACCAATGGCGAGGTATTCTACGATTTTGTAAGCGCCTTTCATGACGCAACATTGTGTTAGTCTTGGCTGGTCATGTCTCACTTTTTCCAGGAGTTGTCTGTATGACAAAGTTTCTTTGCCGTTTTTTTCCGTCTGGCATTGGCGGTCTTTTACCAGCTTCGAAACGAGGTTTATTAAAAAAATTAACCATTCTTGCCTGGATACTGGGATCCACGTCTATTTGGAATGTTAAGTTTAGTTATAAAGTGATCATTGAATTCCTTAACCATCCTTTAACGAAGCCAAGCACACCTTTGGCTTTATTAACCATCGTAGAAATATGGTCGCAAATTTAAGTTTTACATCTAATAGGACTCCTTGATCGTTAGCCTGGGTTAATCCTTCTAAGGAAATCCCATAGAGAAAGTATGTGGCCTGGTTAGGGCACGAACAGTAAAAAGTCATAAGCTTACATTTTGACCCATTAGGTTTTTAAAAATTTGTTGAACACCTTTTAATTTGTCCAATTCAGACTGAAATTTATATTGAGCAGAGAGGGATTTATATTGAAAACAAAGCTTAACGTCGTCGGTATACATAAAAACCAGAGAGTTTCTTCGAGCAGGAGGTAACTCTCTGTACCTCCAATAAGGCTAGATTGTACATCTGTAAAAAGGACACGTTGGGTTCTTCCAGCTAAGTAGCTAGAAATCTACGTGACAAGGTCTGAGCGAAACCTCAGACTAGGATATTAAGTTCACTCAAAAGGAGTAATTTTTTTCCTATTTTTGTGTAAGGGAATTATGAAGGATTCCTTTCACATGTGGGGAAAAATTGAAGTTTCTAGAGACAAGGAGAAAAGTTTTTGAAGAGGTCTGCACAATGGCTTATCACAGTTTCAGTACACAACCAGGAATAGCATCAGGACCTGGCGAATAGACTGGTTTCACCCTCAGAAGATCCGATAACACAGTGCTTTCGGAGAAAGTTGGTCTGAAAATAAGATTGGCGGATTGAATAAGGCTGATCCATAAGGATGTAAGGATTGTAGGAAATGAACACGTTGTTTGAAAGAAAGTTGCAAATAGATCGGCAATACCCTTATCAGTAGTCGCAGATACATTTTCAAACGAAATTAGGGGGGGAGAAGATACAGATATCACTCGCGATAGGCCGGTTGCTGCAAATTGTTGCAAGCCGCGAACTTATAAGACGTTTTTCTGTTTCGATGGGGGCCCGGCGCGTGCAAGACATTGGTCAGGCGCGGAGTAAGCATAATGGAGTGCCCGTTCTTATTTAACTTTTACTTGTTGTTAACTTTATTGTTTTGTAACTTGCACAACTGCTTCTTCATAAAGTGATTGATATTATTGCAATATATATATGACATATATAATTAAATACTTACTTTATTCGTAAGTAAAAATAAATATAATTTTATTTTACCGAATTTTACTTTTACAAGTTATTTATGTTGAAGAACACCGACCGAATTAATTTAGGTCTTAAACTGAACTTTTTTATTGATCTGGATTGATTTATGATCAAGCCTCGGTCTCGAGCTTTTTCACTATTTACTTTGGATTTAGAGTCCTAAGAGAATTTGGAGAGAGTTTTGGAGTTCTTGACTTTGATTTACCCTTGGATACAAGTGCGTTTCCTCTTGGATACAAGTACTCTTTGATTTGGTCTTCCGATCTTGTAATCTAATACTTTTATTTTCAAGTTTGGCGAGTCCGAGCTTTGAGCGTGGGAACGTGACAATGGGGTGAGGACTTAGGCAATAAATGTTTAGTCTACCAGTGGGTGAAATGTTTGCATCCTGTGTTGGACTTTGGGGTTTTTCCATCTGGTTTTGTCTTGAGGATTCGTATGACAGTCTGATTCTTATCTGGTATTGACTGGATAGCAAAGGGTAACAAAGCAAAGGGTGTATTGGTTTTATTTATTACATTTGAATAGTATAGGGTAGTGTAGGGTATATGTGGTATACATGCTATGTGTGTACTTATATAGTAGGCGTGTGATTTATGTAGGCATGCGCTAAGTACTTAGGTACTGTGGATATGTCACTATATATGTATATGTATGTATATTTGATATATTATATATAAATATATATATATATGATATATTGCACCTTATAACCCGCCAGTCAGTCTGGTATTTCTAATACCCGGAAATGACTTTATTGCTATGCGCCACACTACAGGTATATACAGGTACATGTAGTCTTACCGTTTCAGACATTGATCCGCCGAAATCTGTAGCTATACTCATCTCTGCTCCTAAACAGGACAACTTACATACTTTCAGCCGTCCTGCCAGTCCAAAAGTTTTTTTTAGCTTAAGCGTAGCATATCATCTTTTATAATTATTGAATCTGATCCTGCAACATGGTGCGATCACAGTATCGTTTATGAATTCTTATCCAGAGATTATCATGGTTCCAGTTCTCTTCTCTACAGTAGCTCTTCCAAAAAACTTATTAAGATTGTTATAAAAGATCAAAATTTTTTGGATGTGGCGTTCTCATTATGAGTCAATTTTAGTCGTTTAATCTATTCTTTACCTTTTCCTATTCCGTCTATGGGAGATGCAACAATATACGACTACATGCAACACCTTTCTGCATGTTGAATCAATCTCTGTTTATTCAAAGATTGTTGAATAATTATGATTTTATCCTTATAATGTTTGAATTCAGTTTGTCTCTGAATTCATGGATCCACAGTGACGTTGATAAATCGCGGCCACCCACTAACCAAAATGATATCCTTAATCGGTCGCTTGAACAGATTATCTCAAATATAACCTCCTCAACCAGAACCATAAGGTCTCCTCGCTTATCTGCTCCTGAGGACTCACAACATCCAACACTTTTGGTTCCGCTGATTATCGACTCTCCAGTTTCCTCCAGTAATAGTGCGCAGTCTCGTCAAAAGTGTTTAAAAAAAAACCGACTTTTGTGACCTTAGAAATCAGTAAATCAGTTAGAAATTCAGTAATATCGATGATGCTACCGACTTTTTACGAAGTAATTCATAGAGCCATAAATAATCTGTCCCTGAAACATTGACTCCATCAACGTCAAAACATCCACGGTTAAATAAGCACCTTTCTCTCCTTTAAAATAGGAAATCAAGAGCTTACAAAAAGTCTTTAAAGTCTCGAACCTTGTTGCATCTTTCTAATTACCTTCTAATCCGCAACCATTTTGTTGACCTTAACAATCAACTATATAAAAATTATATTTCTAAATGCAAACTCAATTTTCGCAACGATCCAAGCTCTTTTTACTCTTTTGTTAACTCTAAACGCAAATCCAATCTTTTCCCCCCTTCCCACTCAAATAATAATACTTCCGACTCTTCGCATCTCGGCATTGTTAATCTTTTTGCGTCATTTTTTCTGTCAACCTACTCATCTGATTTATTTGATCCCTCCTCTAATTATTCCTATCGCTTACCGTACATAATAAACATATATCTGTGTTTAACATATAACATGGTTTTTAAAGCGTGGCTCTACCAACACTCTTGGAGCTGACCTTCTTTTTTACAGATGGCTCCCGAAATGGCCATTTAGCAGTTGGTATGTACACGGACTTTTGTAAAGCATTTGACTCGGTTAACCACTCATTCCTTTTGAGTAAACTCATTGTCTTGTGATTTTCATCATACTTTCTCATGTAAATTTCCAGCGACTTTAATTTTGACGTTTTAGTAGATACTGGGTGTCTAAATTACCATTAATAAGGTTATATGGAAAACCGACATCCAGCATTTTTCTTCAGTTTTTTTGAATATGGTAAAATGATTAGCAGGAGTCTGCAGAAATGAGAAGGGAGGTAAAGATTTGCATTACAATTGAGTCCCCTAAGAGCGAACACTATAAAATTCTTTACCCATCTGAACGTTTCCCTGTCACGAATTCTTCCGGAATCAAATATATAGCTCTTAAAATTCATTTACTGTCGCTTACCCTATTCATACTTGTTTCTACATTTCGCATCTTTATGATGCTAGCATATACATTTACCACCTCACTGTCATTTATGTAATTAAAATTAATCAGTATGATCTCTGTTGAATAATTCTGATCTTTTCATTGTTAAGGGTGGTGGTGATACATCGCTGTTACCCACTACTCAACAATCGACTTCTTCCATGGCTAGAACTCTTCTGCTGTTTTCTAGCTTAACCCTATTAAAAACTCTTGTGACAAGTTGGTTCACCTCATTTTCTCAAATTTAACTTCCTCTGCTACAAAAATTAGGTCGCCATACTTATCTATTCCTGAGGACTCACACCATGCTTCACTGTTGGTTTCGCTGAATATTGACTCGCCTTAAGTTTTCACCAGTGACAGGGCACAGTCCCGACAGAAGTGTTGAAAAGAAACTGACTGGAATTATTTTTAAAGTTTAAGCAATGTTGCGGCTGCTACGGATACTTTTTATGATGTTATTCATAACGCCTTAAACAAATCGGTCCCTAAAACATTGGAACCATCAATGTTAAAACCGCCCTGGTTGAATTGTCGGTACAATTAACCGCGTCCATAATTTCATTGATTTCCATGTGAATAATCTAATCAAATTCAGTGCTAAACTGGTCAAACTGGTCGTTTGGTCGGTGACCATGTTTTACTTACAAATGAAGAGCGTCCCCAGACCAAATTAGATCCAATTTAAAAATCAAATAAGACCAATTTAAAAGTCCATTTGTAGTGGCCGAAGTATTACCAGGAGATCGATACAAGCTCAAAGCATTAAACAACCGGCAGTCAACCGTTGTAATTTCTGCCTAACGTAATCTGGTCGCAGGTAAGAGAGACGGTGAAATAGCCATTGGCCACAAAACATTGCGCTGAAGAACGTGAGAGTAATGAGGATAAGCAACATTTGGATGAAGCTTTAAAGTTATATAAATAAGGGCGGGTAAATTTTTTTAAAGTAATAAGAAACTGATTGGCCACTTTGATATACGGTTTGTCGTTAAGCACAGCTCCGACCACCGACCGCTAATAATCAAGATGGGCGCCGCTTCTAGACAGCAACGGGACATGGTGTCGGACGGACTTGCAGCAAGCCGAGGTTTTAGCTGGGCACCTTGCCAAACGTTTTCAGCCATTTGAGCTAGCGAGCTCGGAGCAAGTAAGCCAGACGCATGCAAGGCTGTCCCAAGCGCTCCAAATGGACCTGCCTATCAGGCTTTTTGCCCCCAGTGAGATATCCGAACTTATTGTTCGCTTAAATATCAGCATAGCACCTGGCCACGATACTATATGCAACGCTACACTAAAGGCATTACCAAGTCACGCAATTCTCTACAAAGCGTTGTTGTTAGATTGCAATGCTTCCCTGCGCAGTGGAGGCTGGCAATAATAACTATGATCCACAAACTGGGCAAGTCGGCAATGGACCCCGGGTTTGATTTCAAAGTTGTTTGAAAGACTGATTGTTGCCCGGATTGTTAGGATTATGGACACTCAGGGGATTACTACTGAGCACCAGTTCGGGTTCCGAGCTGGTCATTGTACGTTGGAGGAACTTTATCGGTTTGTTGAGCAAGTACTGACGGCATTTGACCGGAAACAATTCTGCAATGCCCTCTTCTTGGACATCAAGAAGCGTTTGACCGAGTATTACACACAAGTTTACTGGTTAAAATAAAGGAGAGACTACCTGCCCCATATTTCCACCTACTGAGGTCATACCTTGAGGGAAGTCAGTTAGCGGTTCGGTTCCATTCGGCCGTCTCTGCCAAATACGAAGCGAAGGCTGGTGTCCCACACAGTAGTGATATTCCGCATCCAGACAATCCGTCTACCATGCTGGCCACGTTTGCTAACGACGTCTGTATAATCCAAAGATCAAGCTGTGAAGCCTGTGCGGTTGATGGAATCCTCCAGTTTGCCACAACTTTCGCGCAATGGGCAAGGCGTTGGAACATCGGCATAAATAGCGATAAATCCGCCAATGTTTGTTTTTCCTTATTAAGGGAAACCCCGCCTGCTATCGACATAGAAGGATGGCCTGTACTACAAACCAAATCAACTTAATACCTTGGTCTTACAATGGATCGCAGACTCACCTTCGCCAAGCACATCACCCCCACTAGAACCCGCATACGAAATGCAATGAACAAACATTTTTGGCTGTTAAGTTCAAGGAGCAAACTGCCATTGGCTAATAAGGTGGCCATCTATAAGCAAATTATCGCGCCGATCTGGAGGTATGCGTGCCAAATATTAGCTTGTGATAGCTAAGTCAAAAGAGTACAGACGGCCCAAAACAAAACACTCAGATTGATCACCGGATGCGAGTGGTACATTCGTAACTCGGCACTGCACGAAGATCTCAAGCTGCCCTCAGTCTTTGACGAGATTAATAACCACTCCAGCCGCTACAATAACAGACTACAGGGGCACAGGAACAGACTGGCATAACGACTGGCTAGTGGGACGTTGCTAAGAAGGCTGAAAAAGCGTCAGTCGAGGGACCTGATAACACGATCACGAAGGAGGCGATCCCGTAAACGACTTTAAATTCTTATTTACCATAGTCCAATTGTTATATGTATTTTTAATTGTTTACTACTATTAAGCTTGTCAAGTGGCGCGCCCTTTGAACTGAAGTAATATCTATTAGAAGGCGATAATGAGGTCTTTAGTGACCTCATTTAGCGGTACGAAAGGTAAAGCACCGCGTCAATATACTCATGATCTACTTCAGGTTAATTACTCACTCGACTCACTCTGACTCTGCATCGATAGTTGGGCCCAAGCTAATGTAGATGAAGTTGAATGTTTTAAGCTACTATATATGTATAGTAAAAATTGATAATTATGAAATGCTTAACCGATATTTCTTTCCACGCTGGTTATTAAAAAACTAAATTAAAGATAAAAATCTACGTTAAGAAATACTAGGAATGTATATGATGACAGCAGCTCTTCGTTCTATTGTCAATAAGTCTTTTAATTGCTGTATTCCCTAAAGCTCCTCCGGATCAACCTCGAATTTCATATACTTGTATATTTTTAATAGCGTTTTACGGCACACGAAAAACCCATTAATTCCCAAAAACTCTAGCACAGCTTTGATTATCTTGTATGTTACAGTTACACTTTTCTTGGCGCCAGGCCAGATCCTTTCATCTTCGATAACATGGCCCAAAAATTTTACGTGGAAAAAACCATTTTCAAGATCTATGATTGTACAAATTATAAAAATTTGGCTGTCTGGAATCTCGCAATCACATCTTTGATTTAACCCATTAAGTCCTAAAAACGCTAGCACAGCTTTGATTATCTTGTATGTTACAGTTACACTTTTCTTGGCGCCCGGGCAGATCCTTTTATCTTCGATAACGAGGCCCAAAAATTTTACATGGAAAAAACCATTTTCAAGATCTATGATTGTACAAATTATAAAAATTTGGCAGTCTTGAATCTCTCAATCACATCTTTGATTTAACCCATTAATTCCCAAAAACTCTAGCACAGCTTTGATTATCTTGTATGTTACAGTTACACTTTTCATGGCGCCAGGCCAGATCCTTTCATCTTCGATAACATGGCCCAAAAATTTTACGTGGAAAAAACCATTTTCAAGATCTATGATTGTAGAAATTATAAAAATTTGGCAGTCTGGAATTACATCTTTGATTTAACCCATTAAGTCTTAAAAACGCTAGCACAGCTTTGATTATCTTGTATGTTACAGTTACACTTTTCTTGGCGCCCGGGCAGATCCTTTTATCTTCGATAACGAGGCCCAAAAATTTTACATGGAAAAAACCATTTTCAAGATCTATGATTGTACAAATTATAAAAATTTGGCAGTCTTGAATCTCTCAATCACATCTTTGATTTAACCCATTAATTCCCAAAAACGCTAGCACTGCTTTGATTATCTTGTATGTTACAGTTACACTTTTCTTGGCGCCAGGCCAGATCCTTTCATCTTCGATAACATGGCCCAAAAATTTTACATGGAAAAAACCATTTTCAAGATCTATGATTGTACAAATTATAAAAATTTGGCAGTCTGGAATTACTTCTTTGATTTAACCCATTAAGTCCTAAAAACGCTAGCACAGCTTTGATTATCTTGTATGTTACAGTTACACTTTTCTTGGCGCCAGGCCAGATCCTTTTATCTTCGATAACATGGCCAAAAATTGTACATGGAAGAAACCATTTTCAAGAAATATGACTGTATAAATTATAAAAATTTGGCAGTCTGGAATCTGTCAATCCCATCTTTGATTAGCAGAACCGTCATGCTTTACAATTTAGTGGACTTTTACTCTCAAAGATGTATCCTGTTTTTTCGATCACAACGCCGCTTGCAATGTGTGCAAACAATCCCATGATCAAGCAAGTTTCCTACCTGCTGTGCTACGGCTTTCGCTTCGTCTTCGGACAAACGGTTTTGCGAATGGTGAAACGGCATCAAAAATTCAACCTAGAATAATTTTTATGTTTATAGCACACTGCATTTTCAATGCAATGTTACAAGTCTTTACCACACACTCCGTAATACCCACCTATAGGCATACACATATGCTCCTGTGTCTACTAGACATTCAACTTCGCCCCCATTTGTGATTATTCTTTCCCCAGTCTTTGCTTGGTGATTTTCGTTACATTAAAGCATTTTGTTTTAGCTTTACATTCTTTGTTTAATGTTTCGCCGACTCGCAGTTAACTCTTACTCTTACTTTTTGAATCTGCTCTGAATCAGCAACTTTTATTTTTTCCTTTCTATGCCACTTTGATTATAAAGATTCTTGCTCCTCTCTTCTACGAGCTGATGTAAATTATACTTTACTTTTAGAAAATTGTACGTAACACACAGATATAAGTTAACACGGGTTATGAGCAAAATATAAGTCGGTATAAATCATGGGTAATTGTTGGATCACCCTCGTGTGTTTTTATGCATATTTAGCATAAACGACGTTATGGTCCGCGCCTGGTTCCCGTTGGTTTCACTGGTATAGTGAGATATGCGAGTGGTCGGCTTGCCGGCCGTGCTTACTCGAGTACAGATTAGAATCGTTTTCAGTTTGATCTTGATTGTAATAAAGAGTGTTTCGCGCTTGTACAGATTTCTGCTTGTCCGACAACTCGTATGCATAAGCACTTCTTTCGAAAATTTCAAACCACTTTTTCACAGGAATTGATACACTATCAAAGTTCGACATTATTCGCGCTTGGGGTACTTAACAAATACGCGGGCCTTATTTTAGACCCATACATGCTCATACTAAAAATTTTTTTCAAAGCTATTTAAGTAATAAAATTCATAACCCGACTATTAAACGGAATTTGTAAGATCAAACTGAAAAGACACTTAGGAAGATATACTCGTAGTTACGATACATTTTTAAATACCCTGACTACATAAATTTCACCTCGACTTTACTTTATTACTGCTTGGTATTCTTATAATAATTTTTGAAGTCATTCATACGAACTTGTAATATATTAACATATCTGGAAACACGAAATATAAAGTTTCTTACCAACTAGTCTTTCTACCAGTTGAAGTCACATGACCGCGCCGATACCGTCCTCATATAGCTTCAATCAAGCATTTTAATATTATTTCGACATGCTTGACATAATCAACTTAATTTTCTAAAAAAATTTTACGTCGTCATAGACGTAACAGATTTTCCCGATGTGTTCTCTTAGAACATCATCTATGGCTCTTTGATAAATGCTTTCCGCATTTTAAGGACCAACTGGTAGGTGTAGAACTCATATTTTTCGCGGGTTACTGAACATTAGGTCATCTGAAAATCATGCTCTGCGAGATAAATTTGGTGACACCCGGATTTTAATCTAGGGACTTCCTTTCCATAGTTCGCTAGAATCATGGATAAACTTGGCATAGCAGCGATCTGCAATAGTTTTTCGTTTGGTTTCGTAAAGTCGATTACCAGACGCTTGTTGCTGTTACCCCCGGCGTCGGTATCTTTTTTGTCAACAACCTATGAAAGTATGTAGTATGAAAGCATTGATGGTCTGATGATGGCCCTGTTTTAACAGTTCCTTTATTGCGTTATTTAAGATATCTTCTTATTGGAAGATAAAAAATAAATTAAAATAAAAAAAAACAATAATAATTAAAACTGTTTAGGAGTTTAATTTCCTAGCACTTGTGCGTATACAACATTTTTGTTGTTCCGCTATCTGCGTTGATATAAAGACTATTCGGTATACCGACACGAGAACACGCAACATATACATTGTCCATGTGAGAAACAATCCTTGTTTAAATTTAAACCATACAATTTTAAAGACTCAACCTGAGCTTTGTTGATTTTGATTGCAAACGCCAATCGAATTGGAAACTGCAATCTTTAGAATTTATACGGCGTATTAGTCAGCATGGAACGGTCCTATCAATTTCTTAACTGCCGGAACACCGATTTTTAATATAATAATGTATATATTTATATATTTTTAATTTATAAATTATAATATAATATTTTAATATATGCGGTGGCATGCCTGGCAAGTTAAGCGAATTCAGAAATTCTATAGGATAATTAACCGCTTCATTTGGTTCTACGACGGCATCAATTGACTTATATGTAACATCTTCATTCTGAATACTGGACTGAATGATATTATTGAGTTGGTAGACGTAGTTTTTTTTTGCGGCAAGGATAGCTTGTTCGCTCAACAATCGTGATTCTTATAATCGACTTTAATATTGAGCGTTCCGATTCTGATTGGAAGATACGCGAGTGCAGACGTCTCACAATTGTGCTCCGTGAATTTAACAATCTCAACAGTGTAAAACTCTACATAAAAACATATAAAGTGGTACCACCACCAAGCGAAAAGACGCTACTGTGTGCAATGTGCAAGCACACAAAACCTTGTGTTACTTCTATTCAGTCATCTAAGAAAAACATAAAATCAACAATGCCAATGTATAATAATGCAAAAGCAATCGGTAAAAGTGCCAACAACAAAAATATTCAAGATGAAATCAGAATGCAACGGAAAAGAGAGCAAGACGAGCGTCGTCTCTCAGTGGCTCGCAATAATGCCTACCTGTCAATAATATCCCCAACAGCAACAACAAGCAATGCAAGCGATCGATCTATTTCTCCAGCTCCCCTGGGCTCAAAAGAAAGTTGGAGTGTAGAATGCGCGGCATTCTCTTTGCCAACAACATCAACAACAACTACGCAACCTTCGTTCTCCCTGTCTCAGTCCACAGTGACTGCAACAACAACATCAACGGCAACGTCAATGACCACTGCTGCTATGCCCGACCGGCCAATACTGCAAAGTCAGCAGTTTCCGAGTCAATTACCTAAACAACCTACCTCAACTTTAAACTCACGTCCAACTATACAGACCGGAATGTTACCAAGCGCAAATTAAGCCCGCACAATAAAAAGTTGGGCAATAATCCAAAGCTAAATAAAACCTCCGAATCAAAATCATCAAATAAAGAAAACATTTCAAACGAAATAGATTCAAAATTTTAGGTGAACACCTTGAAGATGCGGCAACTGTGGTGGAAACCACACAGCAAACTTTAGAGGGTGTCCAGTCTACAAAGACCTCAAAAGTCGCGTTTCTAAGCAACCATTCCCCAAACAGAACTCTGTAACTCCATCTCAATTAATACCGGGAGTCTTTTTCACCAAAGCAACTAAGTCCTCCTTTGAACCTGTATGCACAATTCCAGGAGTATCATTTGCAAATGCCTTGAGAGGCATAGTAAAGCCAGCTTCTAAGTCGGCAATCTCCCTAACACCAGCTGCCCAATCAACATCAGAGAAACACCACATCTTAGAACAGCCATCAACTGGAATTGAATCACTAATTAGTTGACTTCATAAGAGCATGATGGAATTTATGCAGTTTATGCAATCTACAATACAAGACCTCATGCGAAATCAAAACATACTTATGGAAATGCTTGCATCCCAACACTCCAAACCATAAATGGCTATTTTAAAGATATGTTTTTGGAATGCTAACGGCATTTCACAGCACAAAAACGAACTTATTCAATTTCTAAAGGAACACGACATTGATATAATTTTAATCTCCGAAACCCATCTCACAAATAAAAATAACTTCTTTCTTAGTGAGTACACTTTTTACTCAACGAATCATTCAGACGACAAAGCTCATGGGGGAACAGGCATCCTTATCAAGAGACGCATCAAGCTCCATCAATTGCAACCCTTCGCAACCAATTACTTGCAAGCTACGTCAATAAGTATTAAAGTGTCTTTCGGCAGTCTTAGTATTGCCTCAATATACTGCCCACCACGGTTTTCTATTTCGGAAGAAGACTTAATGGAATATTTCAACCAACTAGGTGCCCATTTCATATCAGCAGGCGATTATAATTCCAAACACACGCACTGGGGCTCCCGTCTTACAAACCCAAAAGGAAGGCAATTATACAAAGCTTTAATCACAAGATCGAATAAACTTTACTTCGTATCTCCGGGTAGGCCTACATATTGGCCAGCTGATCCTAACAAAAAACCGGATCTTATAGACTTTGCTATAACCCGAAAAATACCAAAACAACTAATGCGGATAGAAGCAATAGCCGACTTGTCCTCGGACCACTCTCCTATCCTTCTTCAACTGTTCGAACAACCACCAACGTTGAAACGGCCTGATATTATTACATCCAACCAAACAAACTGGCTTCGCTATAAAAAATATATAAGCTCACACATTGAGCTAAGCCCAACACTGCACCACGAGGCTGACATTGATAATTCTGTAAATGCCTTTGAATTTATTCTCACCACTGCTGCACGCGTATCTACATCTCAAATGAAACCAAAAGTAGTACATCAGTACCGTACAAATAGGCAAATTCAACAGCTTCTTTAAAAAAAAAGACTTTTACGACGAGAGTGGCAAAAAACCAGATCACCAGCAAGCAAAGAGAAATTAAAAGCAGCAACTCGAAAACTCTCTAGAGTACTGAAACAAGAAGAAAATCTTGCACAACACCAATACATCGAATAACTCTCTCCAACATGTGCCAAAAACCCACTCTGGAAAGCGCGCAGTCTCAGTGCCCCTATTGAAACAGACAGCCCTATCCGAAGTCTTACAGGAAGATGGGCTAGAAGTGACTCCGAAAAGGCGAACGTGTTTGCAACACACCTCCAGGAAGTCTTCCAACCAAACCAATTTATTTGAGCTTCCGGAATTCTCAAGCTCTGACACACTTCGCCCCTGAAATTCCGATCAAGCGAAATTACTCAAATAATCAAAAAGCAATTAAAGCCGAACAAAACACCGGGCCACGCTAGAATTACTCTAAAAATGATCAGAGAACTACCGAGCTGTGCTGTAAATCATTTATGCACGCTTTTCAACGCAATGACTAAATATGGTTAATTTCCCCAAAAGATGGAAAAAGTCAACTATAATTATGATTCCAAAACCTGGTAAAGACAAAACACAAGCATCTTCATATAGACCAATAAGTCTTCTGTCCTGCTTATCAAAACTATTCGAAAAACTCATCTTATCGCACATCAGTCCCCATCTTAGTATAAATAACATAATCCCAATGCATCAATTTGGGTTCCGAGAAAAACATGGTACAATAGAACAGGTAAACCGTATCACCACGGAAATATTCTTATATTTCGGAAATTCAACTTTTGCAGATGACACTGCCATTCTTAGCCGGAGTAAATGTCCCCTTAGAGCAACTGTTATTCTACAAAATCATTTGGAATCTCTTGAAAAATGGTTAGCTAACTGGAGAATTAAAGTAAATGAAAGTAAATGTAAACACGAAACATTCACACTGAACAGACAAACGTGTCCACAGCTTACTTTAAACGGAGCACGAATGGGTATCCATCTTGACAGGAGACTCACCTGGCGCTCACACATAGGAACCAAAAAAACTCAACTAAAGTTGAAGACCAACAAGCTCCATTGGCTAATCAACACTCAATCCCCTCCTTGCCTTGAATACAAAATACTTAAATATCAACACCGTTTCTGACAAAATTTTCCACCAAAAAGCAAAACACCAAGCTAAATTAACATCTCATCCAAATCCTCTTGCACGCTCGCTAACCAGAACTTCCAGTTGGAGTAGACTCGCTCAGTTCCGATATAATTAGAGCCGTCCTTAAAACTAAACCCATCGCTAAAAAATGGATTTTAGTTATAACATTAGTCTAAGATTTTAAAACTTGTTGTTAGTCTCTATTAAGAAGAGAAGATCCAGCAAATAAAATAAAATTGGAAAAAAATATATATATATTGAGCAATACTTTTTCGATCAATTCTTCCATCGATTTGACTAAATTACAGAAATTCTCCGGTAATTAAATTCGTCCGGATGTCTGCTCCATCGGTAGCTTTCCAATTTCAATGTGCAGTAACTGTCTTGAGAATATTTCAGCTGATTGATCATTCTGTAGCTGGACACGCATAATCATAGTCAACTGTCATAAAGTCGAATATTTCAGGCAAGCTGTAATTTCGTCCACGTGGTATATTATAATAACAGCTAAGGTTTGCCTAAAACCCCCTGCGAGCAATATCAGTGCATTTCCGAAGGGTTGATCGTTGTCACGTAAATCGCAAGATCAATCAAGAGCTTCGAGGGATGTTTTATGTGCATTCATCCCAAATAATAAGTTTACATTTTTGTAAGACTCTTTCCATGCCGGATGCTTTAGAAATATTACATGTGGAATCCTCAATAAAGCTTCTTGGCGCAAACCGAATTTAATTAAGCAATAGCAACTCGATTTGGTGCTGGCATTCCCAATTGACTGAGAATTTGATTTGCCATAGCCAAGCACTTGTCGTAAATTATTATCAATGTTACGTTGTATCTCTGCAGTACATTCCATGGTCATATCCTCATATTCTCGCTAAATTTCTTTAGCTATATGCGATTGATATCTCTCCCATAACTCTGTTGGGGATGAAGGGAAGCAAGCGGTCAATATTATTGCAAACAATGCACGTATTTGACTTGGATGGGCCGTATTGCATGCATCATTCATACATATATCCCGCTGTTGTTCGTTCTCCAGTAAATGCAGAGCTTCACACGCACTGGAACTAAGCTTTATTTGTGACACCGTTGACGACTCTTAATTGCTTTTAATTAAAGCCGTGTTCTGCGAAACATGTCTCTTTGTCACATAGTAAAGAAAGCAGTTGGAGTTGTACCAGGGGTATGAGTACTCATTGCTGCATATTTTTATTGTGAAATAAACACGTTGGCCATCTTTATAAGAACTGCTAAGTGAATATGGGAAATGAAGGAATTCGCCATACAGCCTCATTACTACTTATGTATATTCTATCTTGATACTGTGCAATTTCATCGATACATCTAATTGAATTTCTGTCACTTTTTTTCAGCTTGCGCGGCAAGAACTGCCATATCACTGCCTTTGTTCACGTACTTGCAGATAAATTGGATCCATATGACACTTACAATATTCCACGTTTATGTGTGCCTTGGAGTTTGGAAATACCTAACGGTTGTTCACTTCAATATGGCCATGTCGCATATGTATGGTTGCCATTTATCGCCATCTTCAACTAATTGTCGCCTATATAAGGGATATCCGACGTCTCCTGTTAACGTGCTGGAACTAAATTTCGTGTGTATCGCTTGGAGCATTTTCCGTCTACCATGCATAATGAATTTGGATTTAATCTCCCATATGGTTTATGAATCGTATTCTTGATAACAACAGCATGCAAATCCTTATCGATATTAGCATCTGGTATCTTAGCACATTTCGCATCGTCGATTTCATCTGAAGTTATTTTACCGTAAAGCCATATTAATACGTCTGCATGTTGCAATCCTTTTTTTAAGCCACTCCACTGAGTACACACTGCGTAACACTGCTTCTTCTGCAATAAAATCCAGAAAGTTTACGATTGTCCAGAAAGTAAGATCTTCTGCCAAGCTGGATTGCATGTAGAAGTAATGAATAAGTCAAGCTGCCCGTAGCAACGAACAAATGCCTTTGCATCTTGTGCATACTTATCCATATGACGTGGAATACCTATGTATAAAGATGGCAAAATGGTTAGTTTTCCAACATTGCTTGTATTACGGTCATTTACAACTGCATCTCGTAAATGAATGTATTCTTCGGAGCGGAGTTTGCCCTGATTCAAACGAAGAAATTGCAAACGTTCGTTTTCTATCTTTGCGTACAAATCCTCGATGCTGAAACAACCCTTTGATAATATTAATGATGTGATAATTATCTTGATGTGATAATTGCCCTCTGCAAGGGTATAAAAATATTTTTATTATTATTATGACTTGCAATCTAAAACAAGCATAAATGAGTCTCTTAAGATAGTGTAACATTTAGTGTAACATCTTTAAGAAACAAACTAAAATATGCTATAAAAGGAAAATATAATATAGTTATGTGGAAGGTTGATAGGGCCTTCCGAGCAGAGACCGTTGTGTCCAAAAGATCGTTGCCTCCAGAAACGACTTCGTTGTCGTCTGTAGGTTGAAGGTTGAACTCCTCAGTTAAGCACCCATCGACTTCTTTGTCGATTAAAGAGGGGTTAAAACAAAACGAAAGGTTTCGCTTAACAAATTGAGGGTTTATTCAATGATGTGTACAGATCGAGGTCTTCTTATCTACTGACTAAAAATAAAGCTAAGCTCAGACAAAAAGCTTAGCGCCATGTGTATTCTAACATAACTTAATCTAATAAGAGGGTATGTAAGGGTATACATGACTCCCCCAGCGTAAGTTTCAAGTATGTGGTTGAAATTATTTCATTAAGTAATACATATGTAAATAATAGGAGTACAGAAATGTTAGGTTTCACAATCTTCATTTTGATATTTATATTTCCGTTTCACCTGATCCTTATAGATTTTTCGTTTATTGTCTTTATTATTAATCAAGTAGTTACCGTATTGAGTGTAATTACTTATTTCTTTATATTTTGGATTTGATTTTCCTACTTGATTATTTTTTACAAATATATTTGAGAAGTTTGACTCGTTTATGTTATCCTGTTTTGCATTTAAAGTTTGTTTGTTTCTTACTAGCTTTTCGGATAGTTTAGAGATGTCTTCGTGACAAAGTATATTATTAAATAAATCTATCGGTCTAATATTTGTGGTTGAATGAATTGTGTTATTATAGCAAACAATTGCTTTATAAACATTTTCTTGAATAGTGTCAAAATTGTTTGGATCAGCATTATACAATCGCATATGTTCATTTAGGGTTAAGTGCAATCTTTCCACATCAGAGTTTCCAGTTTTCTTATAAGGAGTTGTAAAGTGTATATCTATGTTATTTTCGAGGAGAAATTGCTTAATTACGACAATATCGAATTCGTTATCAGTTACAATCTTTTTCGGCTTTCCTAAGTATTGAATTCTTAATTTGATTGCGTTAAGCAAAGAAATCCAAGATCTGTCTTTAATATGTTGAGCAGTGGCATATTTAGACATTTTGTCAATTGATGTAACGTACATAATGTTTCTTTTAGGATACCAGATGTCTATGTGAATTATATCGTTTATTTTATCTGGCGTTTCTGTAATATTAAAATTATATTTTATAGGTTGTCTATCATATTTGGCTAAATTACAAATTTTACAATTGTTAATATAATTTTGAATAAACTTTTGCATTTTTGGATAATAGTATTTTTCTCTTATAGATATAAAAATTTCGTTAATGCTTCTGTGATTATTCTTTATGTGTTCGTTTTCGATAATCTTCAGGAGTTTTTCTTTATCATTTATGTCTTTTAACAATGTACCTGACTTTAGAATTCTTAAATTTTTATTACTTGAAAAATACTGCCTATAAATTTCTTGAAATTTTACAAATAAACTTAAATTTTCACAAAATATTACAACTAAGCCTTTTTCTGGCAGTTTCTCTTGCATGAACTTAAGCATATTTTCCTGATTTCCGCTTGATTTAAAGATATGTCGTATTTTCTTGTTATGCAAAATTTTGAAGGTACTTAAATCGCTTTCCGCTTCTATTATTTGTATTTGGATTTTAAAAACGTTTAGACAATTAGTTGTAATACTAATAAAATTAAGATCGTCTGAGTCCGCACTGTGAATAGTTTCCAAATCGTCAATATCGTTGGCAAATATATGAATTAGATCTTTCGAGAAATCTTCATTTATAATTTTTGTCTTAGGCGTAACTTCCGGTAATGTGTTAGTGTTCTCTAGCATAAATATATCTAAGTTATTAATTTCTATATTTGTTTGGGCATTTTTATCATACTCTTCTGTTGATGCTTTGACAATTCTGCTAAGTCCGTCTGCTAAAGCGTTTTCTTTACCTTTTATAAATGTTATGTCAAAATCAAACTCGTTTAATTGCACTTTCCAACGTTGTAACTTTAGGTTGGGTTCCTTTAGATTATTAAGCCAAACTAGGGGTCTATGGTCGGTTTTAATTATAAACTTTCTTCCATAAATATAATATTTAAAGAATTTTGTTGACCAATAGATTGCAAGAAGCTCTTTTTCTATTGTACTGTAATTAAGTTCATGATTTTTAAGAGAACGACTAGCATAAGAAATTACTTTATTATCTTGCATGAGCACGGCGCCTAATGCATAGTTACTTGCGTCTGTAACTATCGTGAATTGTTTGTTAAAATCTGGGTAAACGACTATCGGATCGCTTGTTATTAGGATTTTTAGTTTTTGAAAAGCTTCTACGTATTCTTGATCATGTGTGTTTATTTTAGAATTTTTCTTTAAGTATTTTATTAAGGGCTGGGCAATTTTGGAGTAGTCTTTTATGTAGCGCCTCAAATAACCTGTGATGCCTAGAAAACTTTTAATTTGTTTCTGGTTTGTCGGTAAATTTATCTTACAAATTGCGTCAATTTTCTTCTGACTTGGCTTTAGACCTTCTGAATTAATGGTATGTCCGAGAAATTCAATCTCCTCTCTGGCAAACTCGCATTTGTCTGATTGGAGTTTTAAATTTGCCTTAGATAGACAGCTGAAGATACAGCTTAAATGATTGACGTGTTCCCCTATATTCTTAGAAAATATAAGGATGTCATCCATGTAAACAATGCAAAATTGTCCGGTATAGGGGCTAAGGATATTATTCATTAGCCTTTGAAATGTTGAAGGTGCGTTCCGTAGTCCGAAAGGCATACGAAGGAACTCGTAATGGCCACTGGTTGTTGAAAAGGCTGTTTTGTGCACATCTTTGTTGTCCATTTCTATCTGATAGAAACCTTTTGCAAGGTCTAAAGTTGAAAAAATTTTACAGTCGCCCAATTTGTCGAAAATCTCGTCTATATTTGGGATCGGGAATCGATCTTCAATGGTTTCCTTATTAAGTTTACGGTAGTCTACGACGAGCCGCCACTTTTGCTTATTGGACTGGTCCATTTTTTTCTGAACAACCCACAAAGGACTATTATATGGGCTTTTAGAGTGTCTTATAATTCCTTGATCTAACATTTCTGCTATTTGCCGGTTAACTTCGTCTTTGTGAATTTCTGGGTATTTGTATGTTTTCGAATAAATGGGAAGATCATTCTTTGTAATAATCCTGTGTTTGATTTCACTTGTGAAACTTAGGTCTTGGCCTTCTTTGTAAAAAATATGTTCGAATTTTTGTATAAGCTCATTTATTGAGGATCTGGCCTGTGGACAAATTAAGTTCATTGGAATTAAGTTATGTATGCCAAGATCCAAGTGGTTTTCCTGAACTAAAAGATCTAAATAAACATTATTGAGTTGAATCTTTTTGTTTGAGTAATCGATGACTGCATGCAAGTCATTAAGTATGTTACAGCCAATTAGCCCATCGAAATAGTTGTGAAAATTATACTCTAGAAATTCACAAATATAACCTTCAGCTTCAAATTCTTGAAAACATGGAAACCTGCATAATTTTCCTATTTTAATTTTGTTTCCCATTGCTTTTACTTCTATGTCAATGTCTGTTTTCCACTTCGGGTGACACAAATTATCATTTATTACACTGAATTCTGCTCCAGTGTCAATAATAAATAATAATGGCCTCTTTTTACCTTGAACTTCTATATATGGTATCCGTCTTGATCCTCTATCTGAAAATTTACACTTGATTGATTAATATCCATTGGCTCGAAACTACGCCTGCTTTGCTCAGAGCTTTGCACATTTCGACTATTTGTTGAGACTCGAGCAGAATTAGAAGTTGAGCTATTATTCGATTGATATTGATATCCCTGCCTTCTATTATTTACCCTAGGTGTACCTTCAGTTCTTGAATTTTCTTGTTGTTCAACATTATTTTGTTGAAACCTATTGGCTTCATCAAGGCTTCTTTCTGTAACGACTGGTTCGTTTACATTTCTATTATCATTACTGAAATTGGTTCTGAAGTTGGGTTTATTGTACCTATTATTTCTTCGAATTGGTCCGTATAATGTGTAGCTTTGATGCCGAGCATCTTCAATGATTTTATAGGCATCCTCTACGGAATTTGGGTTTCTCGCGAATATTAACGTTTTTGTAGGTTCAGGCAAGTTGTCTCTAAAAACGCGGAGTGCAATTCGGTTCACTTCTAATGTGGTGTATGTTTTGTCGTCATGGATCAGTATCCGGTTGTGTACCCTATTCGAAATTTCATTAATTTTGTTATAATATTCTTCTATAGTTGATTCCACTCGACACAATTTTAACATATCCATTAAGACATCGCTTGTTTCTTTTTCCCCGAAATTTTTCAGAATTACACGTTTAAAACTTTCCCACTCTGTCATATTTCCATGCCTATGAATCACTGGCCTGCATAATCCCACAAATTTATTTTTTATAAAGCCAAACAAAATATTTTTTGTATTCGTGTCGAAAACATCAAAAGAAGGAAGGATATTTTCTATTTGTGTAATTAAATCTGGCAATTGATTTGTATCAGTACCATCAAAATTTTGTATTAACTTGATGCAGTTCATTGTTGAGTTAAATGCGGCTAAGCTATTTTCGTTCATTTTAGATTTCTTTGTTTTCTCTCGAGGTTCGCAAGTATTAATAGTTAGCTTTTAGTTTCTTATCTTAGCTAGTATAAAGAGCTTTGTCGAAGAAAAAAAAATTTTATCAGCTTAAGTTCTTCTTCTCCAGGTTGGGTTTCGTCACTCCGTACATGCAGGTGTTCCAAAGCTTTCCAGTTATGTTTTATGTTCCTCTTTATACTCGGCCACGTGCATTGGTTAACGTATTGAAGATTTCCGGACTTAAATTACATAAGAACAGCTTACTGTGGTTCCGATTGAATTTCTTGACGTATGGCTGGTTTCCTTATTTTTTCTGTGTTGATCCTCGTCGCCAGTTATGTGGAAGGTTGATAGGGCCTTCCGAGCAGAGACCGTTGTGTCCAAAAGATCGTTGCCTCCAGAAACGACTTCGTTGTCGTCTGTAGGTTGAAGGTTGAACTCCTCAGTTAAGCACCCATCGACTTCTTTGTCGATTAAAGAGGGGTTAAAACAAAACGAAAGGTTTCGCTTAACAAATTGAGGGTTTATTCAATGATGTGTACAGATCGAGGTCTTCTTATCTACTGACTAAAAATAAAGCTAAGCTCAGACAAAAAGCTTAGCGCCATGTGTATTCTAACATAACTTAATCTAATAAGAGGGTATGTAAGGGTATACATGACTATATAATATATAATTCAATATAATTAATAATATATAATTAAAATTCACATATTAGTGAGCAAGGAAAATTCCATAATAGTGGTACAAACAGTGGCTAGTGTAACAACAAGTTATATTAAAGTGTTTTCAAAGTGCAAAAAGACTAAAGTTATTGACATAAAAAAAATTTCACTTTAATTGTTACGTTATTATTTTTTATTGTTTACAGGTATTGAGCTAGGCCAGTCTAGCCGCCGCTAGCTCACAAATAACAGCTAGCTCACTTCATAGCTAATTCACTTTTGCAATTGGAGCCGACATTCACTTGCCGGCTAGAGAAAACAAAACATCTGTTTGCCCATAAGCTCTAATTAAGCTTTATCCAAGCTCAAGTCTCGGCTAGGATCTTGGCAACCTGTCTCCTGATTTCCATTACATACTTTTAAGTGTTCGAAAAACGTACAAAGCGGACTACGCTAGGACCAAAGAAGCTGAAGAAGTTAGGCCAACGGTAAATGCAGGACAATGAAGCGACATTACCCAGGATAGCGAAATCATGGCGGCGGCAAGGAAATCTGGACGTGGCTCTGCACACAGCGTAGGATGGATTCAGGTACTAAACCTCTTCTAAAATAGTTAGGAAAAAAGCGCATTTAGACGAAAACTCGGTAAATCAACATAAGTACAGTGGTAACACTAACAAATTCCAACTATTCGCCGAACTCACCACGAAAATGGATAGCGGGAGCAATGCTGATGAATTGAGTGATCAGCCTAGCACTAGCCAACAAGCCGCCAGAGCTGCGGCAAAGCGTACTGTTGGCAAAGCCTCTCCGAAGCCTCCACCCATCGTTATGGAAGGCATCTTCGAAGTCAATATTCTGATGCAAAGCATCAGGACGATCACTGACGCAAATAAGGTTGAGCTTAGGGCCTCCAAGGGTGGAGTTATGCGCCTTTACGCGGCCGACGCCAACACCTTCCGCTCTATTGTCAAGTGGCTTGATGACGAGCACTACGAATACCACTGCTATCAATTGAGGGAAGATAAGCCCTTCAGGATATGCATAAAAGGGCTTCACCATAGCACTCTTTATTGCCACATCAATGAAGAGCTGGCAAAGCTTGGCCACAAGATGTTAGACGCACACAATCCCCAGCGCCGCATTGAACCAGGCTGTCCCGAAACGAGACCGATTAACATGTTCTTAGTTAATATTGCCACTGCGTCAAATAACAAGGACATATTGAATGTCAAGACACTGTGCCACATGAGGGTTTCAGTCGAACCGCTCCGGAAACGAACATCTTTTGTTCAGTGTCATCGATGCCAGCAATTTGGCCATTCTTCCAAATACTGTCCAAAATACAACGTTTGCGTAAATTGTGCAGGAGAACACCCCGCCTATGTACGTGCTACAAATGTGGAGAGCACCACCCTGAAAACTACTCAGGATGTGCTAAGTTCCAGGCATTCCTACAACGCTCCAGGCCCAAGCACGGCATAGCTACTAGAAAATCAGTCAACGACCGTTCGGTGCCACAACTTGCCCCCAGCGGCCAGGTGGCCATCACTAGGATTATTGTCTCTTACGCGGTCATAACAAGAGACAGAACCACGCAGAAGAATCAGAATCAGGCACAACAGCGTAACGAAAGAAGCCACACTCGATCAAGAAGTCGCCGCGATCCAGCTCTGCATCCAATGGCAAGCAGTAGCACAATCAAGGAAATTCTAAAAAATGCTCAACAATAGCATCAATGCTCTACGCTCTAAGAAAAACATCCAAGAAAAACAGATTGACCTATTGTTGATGTTGCTGAAGCAGCAGCAGGAGCAGGCACAAAAAGGAACTTTGTTTTCGGTGTTAAATTGAATTATTTTCCGGAATTTTGTGTTTTGTTATTTCAATTGTTTTTGTTTTGTACGGTCTGCCCGCACTTGGGACTTGGTGGACTGCACATTTTACGGCCCGGGTCGGGCTGCCAAGAGCGAAATCCCACTGTGTCCGTTGCCCCTTCGCTGCTGTGACTAATTACTAATTTGAATAAACGTTAATTGAACGCTAATCTAGAGTATGGGCTGGAAGGCCCCGCCACGTGCCATCAAGCTCGGCAAAACAATGCCTTGCAAGAAGGCCCTCAAAGCAAGGAAGTGCAGCTCGAGCAGAGACTCAAGCTGGAGTTCTTCTTTCTCGGAGCCCAGCGAAATCAAGTGCAAGCCCGCGCGTAATAGGCAACCCCTTTTCCCTTGTTCTGGGATCTTTAAAACAATAAGTTCTGGAACTTCTGCTCGTTGAAAAGGTTCTTTATTTTAAGTTGGGAGCAGCGAAGGTGCCGCTTCCAAGGTTCACTTATCTCTGATTTTACATTGTTTCTTAAGATCTAATTAAGCCTCGGTCTTATCGCTGCGCTGCCCACAGTTGCTAGGCAGCGAGTAACTGTTATGTATATTCTACGTTATGCTTCTATATTATATTCTATTGTTCTGGACCTTCTTCGAGTAACTGTTATTTTAATGATCAGAGTGTGCTGAAGTTGGGGTCAGCTACCCCGCACATACATTGCTTATATCTATGTATTCTTACTTATTTTTATGCATATACATTGTATGCAGAAGGCATTGACCACTTGAGCTGCAAAGTGCATGCTCAGCATTCCGGTAGATTAGTAGGGTAGATTAGTTCAATATGCTACACCTCCCTTTTTAAAGAAATGACGTAATTATGTAGTCATTTAGTTCTCAATATTAATATTGTGTTTAGAAAAAAAAATTTTTTTTTTTTTTTATATTGATTTTTCTTATTAATTATTAGCAATGTTTTGTCTCAAAGCATTTTTGTATAATGACAGAATAGTACCAAAAATTTATGTTGAATTACGATATTTTTGGATTTATGTTTAACTTTCTTAGAAGGAAAAATAATTAAAATTTGTTTTTTTTTGTGGTTTTTTTTTTTTTTTTTTTTTTTTTTTTTGTTTTGAGGTTGATCAGACCTTTTCTTAAGCGAAATGAAACGTTTCATTGATTATATATTTTTAATCTATCCTTATGTACTTTTTGCTTCTTTTGTTTTGTATCTCTAATTACTATGTTATCTCTGTCTTCTATGGTTTCAACAGTATAAGGGCCTAGATATACTGGATCTAACTTATGACCCGATTCGTTCCTTAGTATAACTTTATCTCCTATTTTTAATTGAAAATCTGAAGTTTTCTTATCATAAAGTTGTTTTCTATAAGACTTAGCTTTTTCTAACATAAGTCTAGCTCTTTTATATGCTATTTCTAATCTAAATTATATTTCCTTTGAGTAATCTTCTATATTATATAGTGGTTCTATCCTATCTGTTTTATTAAAATTTGCGTACTGCCTTGGTAATCTTCCAAAGACTGGTTCATATGGACAATAATTATGCATGACTGATGGTGTTGTGTTGAAACAATATGTAAAGTATTGTTCCAAACGTCCCAATCAGTTTTATCTGCAGAGATGTATGAACGAATGTATTCATTGAATGTTCTATGACTTCGTTCGATTGTCCCTAAAGTCTGGTGGTGATATGCAGTGGATGTAAGATTTTCAATCTTCATATATTTACACATATCTTGAATTACATTGTTTTTATACTCGGTACCCATGTCCGAAATGAACGTCTTCATTGGACCGTACTTTAGTATAAAATTTTCGAATATAGCTTTTACGACAGTATTTGCGCTCTTATTCGCAACAGGTATGGTTACTAGATACTTCGTCAAATCACATATTAGTGTGACGATGTATTCGTTGCCATATTCTGATTTCGGTAGTGGACCAACTGTGTCCACTATCACTATATCAAAAGCATTTGTTGGGGTTTCAGTGTGAGTCATTGGGGTCTTTGTATGTGTCGTTGTTTTTGACATTTGGCATTTATGACATCTACGTATGTACTCTTTTATATGACGAGTCATATTTTTCCAATAATAGTGTCTTTTTATTTTCGCTAGCGTTCTTGTAATGCCTGTATGACCTCCTTGAATTGGATCGTCATGATATGTAGACAGTATCGATTGGATCTCTTTTTCAGTTTTTATAATGGTCACCGGCTGGAGTAGCGCTACTCTTAATGATTTCAATTTTATATTGCCCATATTTTGGAAATTATCTATTGAAATGGTTTCAAAGATTTTTTCACTCGGTGCCAATTTGAGTTGGCTGATTTTTAGTATACCGGCTTGCATTTCAAGCCTTTGGAAGAACTGACCTAAACCAAAAATTCCATTGGTATATAAATCTTCAACATCAATTCTTGCAATAACTTTATTTCCTCGTTTTAGTAAACAAATAGATTTAGTTATCCGCAAGGTCACTACTTTTCGTACTTCATCATTTGTTATGACTTCGTGTACGTTGGGCTTAGATACATTTTGGATACTTTGCCTAGGCAATAGTTCCTTATTTGTTACTGTACAGCTTTCTTGTGTACTTTGTTGCCTGGTAGTGACTTTCAGGACTTTATGTTGCATGTCTTTGAGTTCCTTTATATTTATGCGTGAGAGTGCGTCTGCTACAAAATTATCTTTCCCCCTTAGGTATTCTACTGTGAAGTCGTATTCTTCAAGCTCTAGCCGCATGCGAGTTAATTTAGAACTGGGATTAGTCATAGAAAATAGGTACGTAAGATTTTCTTTAAGGTATTCGAATGCGTTCTGGCATTCGCTTGACCATTCAAATGGGACATTCTTTTTACATAATCTAGTTATGTGCCATGAATAGTCGGTGAAGCTCCTTATAAATCGACGATAATAGTTGCAGAATGCTACAAATCGTCTCGCACTGTCCGCATCATGAGGGACAGGATAATTTTTGATTACGTCATATTTCTTGTCATCAGGCAATACTCCTTTGTCTGTGCATTTGTGACCTAGGAATGTCACTTCGTGCATGAAAAATGAACATTTTTCTGGATGCAACTTTAGGTTATATTTCCTACATACATTAAAAACGTCAGTTAAGTTTTTAATCATGTGTTTTTCGGAACATCCTATCACCATTAAGTCATCCATGTAAAGGAATGCCTGAGAGGGTTCTAATCCCGAGAATGATATAGTCATCATCCTCTGAAATGAATTTGGTGCTATTTTAAGACCAAATGGTAATCGCGTGAAGCGATATGAGCCATTGCTCGTTGAAAAGGATGTTATATTCCTAGAGTTTTCCTCAAGTTCTATTTGGTGGAAACCTGACATCAAGTCAAGGCATGAAAAGTATTTAGCTCGACCTAGTTGATCTAAAATGTCATCAATTCTAGGGAATGGAAATTTGTCAGAAAGAAGTTTTTTGTTTATTTGACGATAGTCAATTACTAATCGCCATTTTTTCTCTTGTGAATTTGGTAATGATTTTTTTGGAACGAGCAAGAGTGGGCTGTTATATTCAGATACAGACGGTTCGACGATTTTGTCGCTTATTAATTTCCCTACTTGTTTTTGAATTTCCTCAATATGGCTATGCGGGCTTCTATAGTTTTTTATATAAATGGGTTCATCATCTTTAAGTCTTAATGTTTGTTTATAAAAATTATTTGTTGATATTGGTTCGGTTTCCAGTCCGAACACATCACTATACTGTGTGCATAATTCTGTTAATTGATTTTTAAATTGGTCTGGAAAATTTTTCTTTAGTTTTGAAAGTATTTGCTCGCTTCTATTTCCAGTGTCGGTATTATGAATGTCATAATCTTTTAGATTTTTATATTGTATTTTATTTACTTTGACCACTTGGTCGAAATTAGTTGTATTTAGAAGTCGAACGTATACATGTTTGGATGCTGCTATTGTATTTGCAACATAAATCCCACTGTGTATTTCTTGATTAGGAACAAATATGAAATCATTTACAACATTAATGTCTATTTTCCGAATAACTTGTGATCTGGCTGGCAGAAGAACTGTATTGTTGCCAGCGCTATATGCTATCGGAACATATATTGGATAATTTAAATTTTGGGGTCTAATTATAAACCAGTCTTCACTTGGTTTGAAATCTAGTTGACAATTGAATTTCTTTATAAAATCAATGCCTATTATTCCATCACATGGTATTGCAAAATTTGGGTTTACCAAATGAAATTCATGTGGAATAATATATTTTGTTGATTGGAGTTCTATTAAGGTTGTTCCTTGAGACTTTATAACACCTTGGCCTATGCCTTCGATGTTTATTATTTTTTCATTTTGAATTATGAAGTTATCAGAATTTACTTTCAAAAGTGAGATATCTGCACCAGTATCTATGAGAAATGTTAGTTTATTTTCAGTTGAATGATTATAGAAAGTTACGAATATATTAAGACTATAATTGATGGAATGAACTTTTACATTTATTGGTTGTTTCCTAAGGGGTTCTGTTAGTTTTCCGACGTATTTTGCACGATTCTCACACTGCTATTATTATTATTACCATGGTTGTAGTTTCCGCGGCCTCTCCCTTGGTTTTGGCCTCGTCTACCTCCACGGTTATTATAGTTATTATTATTGTTGTTATTGCTGCCTCGGTTGTAATTGTTGTGGTAGTTATTTCTTCCACGATTATAACCCCGGGCGCCTCTATTATAATTATTTGCACCTCGTCGATAATAGAGTACAGTGTTACTTTGACCTGTTATCTCTGTGCAACTGTTTACAAATTTGGAGATGGCATCATTCATGTTTGTGAATGTGCATGCTTGCATGATAAGTTTTACCTTATCAATGGAGCAATTCTGTGTCATTGCTTTTACAGCTGTTGTAGTGCTGTATTTATTTGCTAAGGATTGGCTGAGACCTTCACTGATATAGGCACCTTCAAGGGCCTTTGTCAGTTTCTCCACCTCTTGGGTGTATTGGTTAGCCGTTTTATTTCTCTGTTGTAGATTCAGAAGCTTGGCAGATATCACTTCTACCGATTCTCCTTTTACTGCACTTGACAGTTGGGTAATGATTGCAGCAATCGTCTGCTCATTACTTATAAGGTTTCTTACATGGCCTTTAAGTTTAGTTTTTATTAGGCTTATTGCTGTCGTTTCATGTGTGCTCTTTAAGCTATCTAGTAGACCTAGAGCATCCAAAAAACTTTGTAGATTTTCTGGTTTACCATCAAACTCTGGTATCAGAGATGTGGCTAGCCTGATAAATTCTATCAACGTCTGTGCCATTTCAGAAATTGTTATTGGTTCAGATTTAAGTTCAATTCGGTCGCTTCCTTCTAGCGTTTCAATGTCACTATCGGACTCAGCGCCGCTTGATTGAACAGATTCGTCTAGTTCTTTGAACTGGTCTGTGTTGAATTCCACCAATTGACTTAGACTTTCTGGTACATCTATCAGAACATGCCTTCTTTTTCTGATGTTATTTAATCTTGTGTTTAGGGATTTTATAACCCTTAAACATTTGTTATTATGTTCAGATGTGAGCCTATTTGCATATTTATTTACTAATATAACTATATTATTATATTCACCTACTAATATCTCTATATGATTTTTCAAAGTTTCGGATTTTATTACTGCGTCTCTATTGATACATTTATAGGACTTATCGAACCTGAAACGAAATTCGTCTATTCGTATCGCTATTTCGCTCCATTCCATTCTTGTCGTAAAAAAAATTTTTTATTAAGCTTTCTTCTAATACAGATTATTTATTTTTTTTTTTTTATTTTCAATGAAACGTTTTTTTTTGAAGGAGAAGAAAAAAAAAATGAGATTTTCTATTTATGAGTTTTTTCTCATTATTATGATATTAATTTATTCCTCTAGAAAATCAAAAATAAAAAAAATGTTTACATTTAATGAAGATAAGAATTGTTATATTCTGTCATAAAAAAAAAATGTTTGCAGCTGAATATATATAAATACTCAGTAGCGGAGATGTGGAAATATTAGTTGTTAATAAATGTGGTTGGCTTACATATTTGTTTACAATATATAAAAAAAAAATTGTCCATCCGCATTGTTAGTAAAAAGCCTAACAGATATTAGTGTTTTTCAAGCAGCGGTTTCCCGCATCGGCTTGGGTTTAGAAATTAAAATTAAGGCAAATTGGGGCATTGGCATTTATTTATGCAGCCCGTTTGCGTTGTTTCGCACCTTGCGAAATCCTGCTTTCGATGTCCTCAAGACGCTCTTTGTAGCGTTGTCGGGATGCCTCGTCTCTGGCCAACTGGGTCATTTCCTTAACCAGTCGGCGTTGTCTAAGTAGCTTTACCCTTTTTCCGGAGCGTTTGTGCTTCTTTGGTTCCTTCCTTTCCTGCCTTGCCCGGTTCTCAGCTATTGTGAGTGGGCGTGGTCCATCTGCAGGATTTTGCTGCAGAGCTTCTTCCAACGTTGGCAAGTCCCTTTGTGTCGTGGGCTGTGCGGTTGAGAATTGTGGCTCTTCCGCCATCAATTATTATGTTTTTAGTTAATAATAATAACTTCTTGTAGCATAGAATTCTTCCTGCTACGGAATTACCGGAATCTTCGTATGGGTACAGATCGATGCGGTGTCCAGGATGATCCAGGCTGGATCGATGTGGTGTCCAGGATAATGCAGTATCCAATGGAGTGGGAAACAATGGAGCAGCAATCCGTGTGGCGCAGTTGACATTCGTTACAGCCGCATTGATGGCGTCCCAATCTCAGAGCTTGTCCTTGTGTTAAAGATGCCGTCCAAGTGATGTCCCTAGAATAGGTAAAAGATGCCGTTCTAGTAGTGTCGTGTCACGGTCGCCATGTTCTGGGATCTTTAACACAATAAGTTCTGGAACTTCTGCTCGTTGAAAAGGTTCTTTATTTTAAGTTGGGAGCAGCGAAGGTGCCGCTTCCAAGGTTCACTTATCTCTGATTTTACATTGTTTCTTAAGATCTAATTAAGCCTCGGTCTTATCGCTGCGCTGCCCACAGTTGCTAGGCAGCGAGTAACTGTTATGTATATTCTACGTTATGCTTCTATATTATATTCTATTGTTCTGGACCTTCTTCGAGTAACTGTTATTTTAATGATCAGAGTGTGCTGAAGTTGGGGTCAGCTACCCCGCACATACATTGCTTATATCTATGTATTCTTACTTATTTTTATGCATATACATTGTATGCAGAAGGCATTGACCACTTGAGCTGCAAAGTGCATGCTCAGCATTCCGGTAGATTAGTAGGGTAGATCAATATGCTACACCCTCCTCTATAGCAAAGAAGATGACGACGATCATGACGAACCCAAAACTGCCTCAGAGGCAGTCGCATCTAAATCAGAAGAGAAACCAATCCCGATCCCGAAGACCCTCAAGCCTCCCCCGATTTACATCCCAGACGTGACCGACATTAAAGCGGTTGTCAAGATGATATCGGATTTAGTCGGATCCGAAAAGGATTTCTCCTATAAAACGGAGAGAAATAATAACGTACGCGTAATGATGCCAGAGAGGGAGTCCTACACAGCCCTACGCCAGCACCTCGTGGCACATAACAAAAGGCACCGCACCTTCCAACCGAAGGACAAGATAGCGTACAGGGCGGTCATCAAGGGACTTCGCCACTCAACGGACCAGACTGAAATTAAAGAAGAACTCCAAAAATACGGCCATACTGTGAGGGATCTGCACAATCCCATTGCCAGGAAATCCAAACAACCACTGGAGATATTTTTTGTTAATCTAGAACCAGCGAGCAACAACACAAAGGCTTTCAAAATAAAGAGGATTTGCAGATCAGTCGTCACCGTACAGCACCCACTGAACTTCAACGATGTTCCACAATGTTTCAGATTCCAGGGGTTCGGTCACACCCAGCGCTACTGCTTCCTAGAACATCGCTGCGTAAAATGTGGTGGTTTTCACGACTTCAGGTCATGCACCAAAAAAGATGACGAGAAAGCATGCTGTTTACATTGCCAAGCTGATCACCCTGCGTCGTTCAGAGGATGCCCTGCCTACAAAAAGTCAAAGGCGCAGCAATCTCCTAAAGCCAGACCCGTTGAGAGTAACAATAAACCACCTCTCATCCAGATACCAACAATCATCAATGGTACGACTTACAGGGACATACCTCTAGGAAACCAAGCGACACAGCCTACGAATCCCCAACATACCCCTCAAATCACTCTCAAAGCCCCACAACCCAATCAGCTTGAAACGATGCTTGCCCGCATGGAAGGAACGATTGAGAGGATGGAAAAGTTTATCTCACAGATGGTCTCGCAGATGTTGGAGTTAATAGCTCCCATCCTCAACAGGAAATAATGCAAATAAGTCTTAATATAGTTTTTTGGAACGCAAACGGCCAGCAGAGGAGCAAAGCCGAAGTAGAGCATCTCATCAAAACAGATAATATCGATGTTCTTCTAGTTTCGGAATCCCACTTTTGTCCCAGATCCTACTTTAACATTAGCGGGTACGAACTGTTACACGCCAACCAGTACACGGAACCTCCCGCGTTTTAGGAGGAATGGGCTCTAGCCCACAGGGAGATATCACCATTGGTGCGGTTTACTTCCCACCCAGACACTCGACAACCGAGACCAAACTTCAGGACTTTTCGAGTCCCTTCGACTTCGCTTTATAGCAGCCGGTGACTTTAACGCCAAACACTCCTGGTGGGGGTCCCGCACAAACAACCGCAAAGGCAAAACGCTCTATAAGTACTGGAGAGCCCACACACTGGCCTACCGATAATTCAAAGTAGCCGTCAAAGATTCCTTAAGTAGCTGGAACCTGGAGACCCGCAGCACAATCTGTGGAATGTCACGAGGCACATAAAAAGACCTGCGAAGAAGATATCACCCGTGCGAAAAGTGGACGGTTCCTGGTGTCGGTCTGAGGTCGAAAAAGCAGAAGCCTTTACTAACCTAGATGGTCACAGTGCATTCGCACCGTTCGACAGATGCACTGGCGAAGAGAGAGCTGCCACCATAAGGTTCGTAGACAACCCAAGTTCCTCCGGGCCGCCCTTCGAACCAGACGAGATTGCGCAGGAGATCCTTAAAAAATGGCAAGTCACCAGGTCCTGACCGAATCGATGCAACAGCACTGAAAATGTTTCCCCTAATTTGTTCCCAAAGGCTGGCTAACATATTGGTTGACTCACCACATCTGTATAAAGCACTATTGGCTAGAAATAGAATGCTAATTACAGAAATTCACAAAAGAAAGAACACAAAATCTTAGATGATTTACCATCCGTGGGTTAGGGTAACCATGTTTCCATAGTAGTATTGCTTTTGGGATGTTTAAAGTGTTTTAATAAAACACGTCTTCGTTGTTTGAAGTGAACAAATCGAATGTTTATTGAAAGTCATTGTTGTGCTGCTCACAGGCAGCTCTTATATATATATTTGTGTGTTTTGTTACGTAGTTCCGCCAGTAGATCCTCTGTCCCAGAGTCCAGGTTGATGGCATAGGCGTAGTACAGGAAGTTTCTGCGAGTTGTGTGTGTTGGTGCTGCTCAGAGTCCCGATTGATGGCATAGGCGTAGTATGGGAAGTCTGCAGGGGAACGCTGAAAGTGGTAACTCTCGCGCGTACTTGTTAAAAAATCCACGCACGAATAATTCTGAAAAAGCAAATCGGTCCTTCAATGTTCCCAGTTGAGAATGACCTAGCGGTAATGCTTATGGTATACCGAGTCGGTGGGCTATTATTTTGACTTAAAGCGAAGCTTCGTAAATATATTAGTCCGGCCATAGCCTATATAAAAATGTATAATATGTTTCATTGCAGAGCCACAAGGCCAGTGATTTCGAAAGAGAAGTTCTTTCCAATTTAATTATCATAAATTATGAAGCAACCTCATCTTGTGGAGAAAAAAGGACGTCCGACATCGACATCTTAAGGGAGGAAGAGCCCTAGACTCGCCACGTACTCAACCAGCAGGAAGAGTATTTATAATTTACATAAGGATGGAACAATTTATTTTAAGTAAAAAGAAAATGATCCGCGCACACTACAATCGGAATCTATGTATGAAGTATGATCAAGCATTGGACATATATATATATTAAAATATAAATTGAAGTGCGCAATGAAGTGGTTGAGGGCATAAGTATATAAATAGTTTAAAAGAACTCTTGTTAGTACATAATAACCTAATTGTAAGATTTTTATGTTTCTTTAGATGTTCAAGCATATGCATAGGAATTAGACCTATTCTTTGGGACTCCCCTTAACATTTTGTCCATCGAGACAACCGTGATCATACAACGGGTCAAAAAAATGGAAAAAAAAGCAACTGGCGACCAGAAGCATCAGTAGCGTCATCGGCGGTAACACATCGGAAGCAACCGGCATCGGCAGCAACCTCAGCGGCACCATCGGAGGCTACATCGGCGGCCAGTCTGTTTTTTGTTTGGTTTTTTTTATTTATTTTATAAGTAGAAAGTGATTATTAAAATAAAAAAATGTCGTCAAAAGGAATGGTATCGAGCAATATTGCCAAAACTGAACTAGATGCCAGTTCCAATACGGATTAAAAAACTAAGAATATATTAGAGAAGAATAGAAACTGCTTCTGAGTAAATAAGGATTAAAGGGTTTCCAAACGAATTTATCGGAGACATTTTTGAAACAAAAGGGGACATAAAGTCCTATGGAAAACAAAATCCAAGAGAGCAATATTGAAAAATCATTTAAAATTCAGACACTGAGAGATGCCATGGAATTTTTAGATCAACAGTTTATTTCGTTGTCCTTAGTAGAAGAAGAAATCCCTGTAGAATAGGTGTTTAAAAATGACACCAACGAAGTACATTGTCTGATGTTGCACATCCATCCATCCATATTATCATAAATTTAAAGTATTGAGCTCCCAGGAAAGAGTGGACGAAGCTAGAAAATTGAGGTTGTGTTTTAATTGTTTGAAGCGGCATTATCCGCAGAAATGTACTAGTGAGTTATTATGCTCCATTGCAATGGAAACCACCATAGCATGTTACACATTAGAAAAGAATATGTACAGAATAAAGTTGCCTATTAAAAAGACAAATTCCAAAATATTAAGCGTGAATGCAATTATTCCAAGGAAATTAATACAAAGTCTTCCCGAAAATAGAGTATACATAAATAAACATGATTAAAAAAAAAATTTTCGTTAGCTAATCTCGATTTAGATATACCACGTGGTATTTAATGATAGGGGTTGATTTACCATATACGCATAAATTTTAGTGCCGGAAATAGTTAAAAGGATTACTTCTGGGACAAAAAACGATCTTTGTATGGATCGTGTCAGGACGAACAAAGTCCACAATAAAAAATTGTATTAGTGCAACTACCTTAGTAAATTTCCAAAGGAGGGAAAAATAAAAAGGATTATTAAAATTCCTCACGAAAAAAATATAAGGGGAAAAAGATTTTCCAAATATTAAGAAAGAGAGAATCGTAGTATTATGTATTTAAAAAAGAAATATATAACCTAAAAATTTAACATCTCTCTGGCCCTTGCAGGGGCTTCAAGCTACAAATTGAACATGAGAAATTAATGTATGCAAAATAAGAATAACATACAGAACTTTTAATATGAAGAAGAAAGATATCAATGTAAAAAGAACTTTTGTGGCCCTTAGGAGAATGTTTATATGTTAAGTTGAACAAGTATAAAATTGAACAACTAAAAACACTTTACAAATCAATGAAAGACAGTCCACTTCAAAATTGAAAAGTTATCGAAAGTAAAATGTAATAAAAATGTATAGCTCTCCATTCTTTTGTGGGCCTGGGAAGAATGTTTAAGCATTGAACATGTATGTAGCCACATATCCAAATCTCCATGTATCCCACTGTCCAATACATTTCCTTTAACTTAGCAACCCACTGTAATTGTATAATCTTACATAAGTAATACTAGATCAGCATATTTAAACACGTACACTAAGTGCAATCGGTCATTAACATTCCCATGCCCAATCAGACATAAACACAAAGTCCAATCGGTCATTAACATTCTTAGTGCCGATCAGACATGAACATAAAGTCCACCGGCACGTCCCCATAATTAACCAGACGAACACTAAATTTTCGGCAGCCCAAAAAAACAATTCTTAAAAACAAAATTCTAGGAATCATATTTCGTCATCTAGACATATCGGCACCAAAAAAAACCATAAACATTTTTGAGACAACGGAAAACCCTGAAACTCCCGATCATATTTAAGAACTTAAAATTAGCTCACTTTATTCTGAAAGCATATCAAAGTTCACTTAGAACATTCACTCAATAAAGTAAAAGCTCGACATAATATTTGTTCAATAAATTAAAAGCTTGGCACCGAGGCTTGATCGCCAGATATGTTAGGATATAAGTTGTAGTTAAGATTTGCCCCTACAAACTGTATACTGCTAATCTCCCGCCTTCGGGTCTATTCGAAAATAAAAATTATATTTTTTAAGGAAAGATACTCTGGAGTTGTAATTGGCACAGCCGGTAGGACTCTCAAAAAATCCGCAAAGCGAGAAGTGAGTTAAATTCAAAAATCGAAAGTGATAGTAAAACATTGTTATCCGCAAAAGAACCACCAACAAAAATCCAATTCGGTCAGCGCTTCGTGGAAAAATTAAAAAACCAACGAACCATACTGTGAAATTCCAATTTGGTCAGTGTTTCGCGAATATTTAAAGATTAACCTGGAGGGTTACCCACTCGCGGTAAAAAATAGGGGTTGTTGATGTCAGGGTGAAAATTTAGGGTTAAACGTATTTTCTAATGCCACATTGAAGAAAAAATTTAAAACAAAAAAATAGATGTTAGCCGATTCTCAGGCCTACAGAATATCCCCTCAAAATTTCATCCAAATCGGTCAAGTAGTTTCGGAGGAGTTTGGATACAAACACCGTGACAGCAGAATTTTATATATATAGATATATATATTGATATTGATATTAAAGAAATAAAAACTAAAAATCCAATTCGCTCAGTGCTTTGTGGGAAATTAAACCATACTGTATAAACCAGAACATATTTTTTTAAAAATATAAACAAACCGAAAAAACAGCTAAAATGACGACTCCACTCCAAATGCTTACGTAAGTTTGTCGAAGAAATAGAACAAAAAGCCTTTGTTCTTAGTAAAAAGCTAGCATTAGAGCAAAACCCACAAGAAGTCATTAATTAGACAGCCTCCACGAAAAAAACAATTAAAGATGTAATTTCTAGAAAACTTCCCGATAGACTTTTTATGACTCTTTCCAAGCATGACTTTTTTTTCGCGCGGCTCCCACTGCATAACGTACAGCCCACCTCCCGCCCAACCGACCGAGGGGCGCTGCCGTTTATCGTACGGCTCGGATCGCGGGGATAGACCCGAGAGAATAAAGTTTAGAAAAGATTACGAAGAAAAAGAAGAGTTCTACATTACCATTAATAAGGTTATAAAGGACTTAACGACTACATCAGGTTTAAAAATAGCAGCTCAAAGGGAAGGGTTATATGAAGAGAAAATTGTACAAACTAAACAAAACAAGGTTAATAAACATACGGGAAAAAAAGGAAAATCATTCGCGGGTCATTATAAAAATTAAAATGTCGCTACTTCCCAGACAAGTCCAACTAGTAATCCCCCGTTACATCAGGATGTTAAAAATAAATTAGATAGAGGTAGGGTTCAAAATCCACTGAGTACAAATGTACCATCTACTAGCCATATCGCTAATCCTAATCCCGCAATGCGTGTTTTGCTGCGCTTCTGCTTCTCTTGCCATAGATTTTGCATGTGGCAGAACTTCCGTGTTTCTTATCCGATTTGGTTTAAATTTAAAACTTAGATAGCTTTTATAAGCACCAACACATATGCCGAATTGCATAGCATTATTTTAATAATTGTGGGCGTGGCAGTTTTTTGCGGTTTGCGGGGGAGCGGGGGTAAATTCAAAATAAAACAACAAACTTGTACTGCGTACGGTAATTACCTATCCAACGATATATGGAAAATGTCTGTAGCTCTTGCAATTTCTGAGATCTAGGCGTTGATACGGACAAACAGACGGACAGACGAACGGACAGACGAACGGACAGACGGACGGACAGACGGACATGTCTATATCGACTCGGCTGTTGATGCTGATCAAGAATATATATACTTTATGGGGTCGGAGATGCTTCCTTCTGCCTGTTACATACATTTGCACCATATTATGATACCCTTTTCACCCATTTTTAATGGGTACAGTGTATAAAAAAAAGCAGGGGCAAATTCTCAACTTACTCCCTGTTCGTCAAGTGCAGCAAGCCTCCAAATAATGCCGCTGCGCATTTTAATGTGGAACACCAATGGTGTGTCCACGAAGCTGTCCGAACTTGACAGTCTGGTGTGGCGAGAAAAAATCGACAAACTGCTGCTTAGTGAGACTCACTGCCGAGGGACAGGCGTGCCTAGGCTGTACGGCCTCGATGCCTATCCCGCAAACGACCCAAGCGATGGCAACGCAAAAGGAGGAGTAGCTATCCTGCTTAAGTCTAGCGTAGTCCACTTCCCGCTAACCCCAATTACTGGAGACAAGATGCAACTTGCGTCTGCTACCATACGAACAGTACTCGGCACCATTAACTTTTGAGCAGTCCACTGCCCACCGAGACTTGCATGGACTACGAAGGAGTTTACCGACATCCTGGACCATAACTGCCCGAGGTATATTGTGGCGGGTGATTGGACTTGCATGGACTACGAAGGAGTTTATAACTGCCGGAGGAATATTGTGGCGAGTGACTGGAACGCGTCCCACTGTCTCTGGGGTGCAGGAAGGTGTAACCAACGAGGTCGTGCGCTAGCGAAGCTTGCCCTGAGCAGTAGGGTGAACTGTCTTGCCACAGGTGGCACCACACGGAACCCGCCTGGCAAACGAGGCTCTCCTGGCTTTATCGATTTTGCCCTGACAAGAGGCATCCGGGGTATCCACGTTGATATACGACCTGTCGTTGAGCTCAGCTCCGATCACCTACCGCTAATAATCAAGATGGACGCAGCCGCTATGGCATACCCGACGTCGGAGAGGCTGATAACCAAGCGAAGCAACCTTGAACTCATCAAACACAAACTTGAGAGTTCTCTTGACCTAGACATTGAGATCAACTCTGGGGATGACTTGGAAGACGCCCTTCACCAGCAAAGTCCTTGTGCCTACGCACAAGGTGGATGAGGTCTTGACACCCCCTGGACAAAGTAGCGTGGAACACTGGCAGATCACAAAGCTGCATGGTTCAATGGGAGACTGGCGAACACTGGTATTGAGAATGACGCAACGCACTCACTTTGGAACGCCACTCGCGCCAAAAGGAGGTGCACCATGAAGGCGCCGCTTCTAGACAGCAACGGGACATGGTGTCGGACGAACTTGCAGCAAGCCGAGGTTTTAGCTGGGCACCTTGCCAAACGTTTTCAGCCATTTGAGCTAGCGAGCTCGGAGCAAGTAAGCCAGACGCATGCAAGGCTGTCCCAAGTGCTCCAAATGGACCTGCCTATCAGGCCTTTTGCCCCCAGTGAGATATCCAAACTTATTGGTCGCTTAAATATCAGCATAGCACCTGGCCACGATACTATATGCAACGCTACACTAAAGGCATTACCAAGTCACGCAATTCTCTACAAAGCGTTGTTGTTAGATTGCAATGCTTCCCTGCAAAGTAGAGGCTCGCAATAATAACTATGATCCACAAACTGGGCAAGTCGGCAATGGACCCCGGGTTTGATTTCAAAGTTGTTTGAAAGACTGATTGTTGCCCGGATTGTTAGGATTATGGACACTCAGGGGATTACTACTGAGCACCAGTTCGGGTTCCGAGCTGGTCATTGTACGTTGGAGGAACTTTATCGGTTTGTTGAGCAAGTACTGACGGCATTTGACCGGAAACAATTCTGCAATGCCCTCTTCTTGGACATCAAGAAGCGTTCGACCGAGTATTACACACAAGTTTACTGGTCAAAATAAAGGAGAGACTACCTGCCCCATATTTCCACCTACTGAGGTCATACCTTGAGGGAAGGCAGTTAGCGGTTCGGTTCCATTCGGCCATCTCTGCCAAATACGAAGCGAAGGCTGGTGTCCCACACAGTAGTGATATTCCGCATCCAGACAATCCGTCTACCATGCTGGCCACGTTTGCTAACGACGTCTGTATAATCCAAAGATCAAGCTGTGAAGCCTGTGCGGCTGATGGAATCCACCAGTTTGCCACAACTTTCGCGCAATGGGCAAGGCGTTGGAACATCGGCATAAATAGCGATAAATCAGCCAATGTTTGTTTTTCCTTATTAAGGGAAACCCCGCCTGCTATCGACATAGAAGGATGGCCTGTACTACAAACCAAATCAACTTAATACCTTGGTCTTACAATGGATCGCAGACTCACCTTCGCCAAGCACATCACCCCCACTAGAACCCGCATACGAAATGCAATGAACAAACATTTTTGGCTGTTAAGTTTAAGGAGCAAACTGCCATTGGCTAATAAGGTGGCCATCTATAAGCAAATTATCGCGCCGATCTGGAGGTATGCGTGCCAAACATTAGCTTGTGATAGCTAAGTCAAAAGAGTACAGACGGCCCAAAACAAAACACTCAGATTGATCACCGGATGCGAGTGGTACATTCGTAACTCGGCACTGCACGAAGATCTCAAGCTGCCCTCAGTCTTTGACGAGATTAATACCCACTGCAGCCGCTACAATAACAGACTACAGGGGCACAGAAACAGACTGGCACAACGACTGGCCAGTGGAACGTCGATAAGGAGGCTGAAAAGGCGTCAGCCGAGGGACCTAATAACATGATCCCGTAGAGGTCGATCCCGTAGACGACTTTAAATTGTTATTTAGTCCAATTGTTATATTATTAATTGTTAATTAATTAAGCTAGGCAAGTGTCTAGCCGGCGCGACTTTTGGGCTGAAATAATAACTAGCAAGGCTATAAAGAGATCGCTGGTGACCCCGGTTGCATTAATAAATATTTTACAAACAAAATGAAAAAAAAATTTTTGTATTTTAGAAAAGTGACAAACGGCGCAAGCTTAACAAAACGCGCTGCTCCAGCCGTCTCAATGGGCATTTCACTTAGCCGGGTCCTACAAATCCATCCTTTGCATCTGAAATGCGCCTAACTAGTTCTATATTACTCAGCTAGCGCCCAAGCTAGCATAAACTCCACACTTCAATCCGCAATTTTTCGTTGATGGAGGTCATATATATCGCTTTTGCCGTCATCCGCCGAATTCAATGCTGCCACTTCTGTTGCCGCTGTGGCAGAGCTCCCACTGTGTCGGTTCCAGATGATTCTAAAACCACTACTTCATAAACGCGTTGGTCACAACACTATAAGGAATTACTTTTTTTTATATATTCATAAAATATTTGTTAAGAGGGGTATTTTCTTTGAAATCTTTGAATATTCACGAAACACTGACCAAATTGCAGTTTTTGGTTATCACAGTATTTTTCGTTGAATTATTTGATTTTCGCGAAGTACTGACCGAATTGGTTTTTTAGATATCTGGTTCTTTTGCGGATAACAATGTTTTAATATCACTTCCGTTTTTTTAGAACTAGATTCACTTCTTGATTTGCGGATTTTGTGAGTCCTTTTACTAAAAAGAATATTTAGTTGTTATCCTACCGACTGCGCCAATTACAATTCCGGCGTACCTTTTTTATAAAAAATATAATTTTATTTTGAATAGATGCGGAGACGGGAGATTAGGTGTATACAGTTGTAGGGACAAATCTTAATTCGAAACTATATCCTAACTTATCTGGGGCTCAAGCCTCGGTGCCAAGCTTTTAATTTATTGAACAAATATTATGTCGAGCTTTTACTTTATTGAGTGAATGTTCTAAGTGAACTTTGATATGCTTTCAGAATAAAAAAAAGCATAAACATTTTTGAGACAACGGAAAACCCTGAAACTCCCGATCATATTTAAGAACTTAAAATTAACTCACTTTACAGTCCCGATCATATTTAAGAACTTAAAATTAACTCACTTTACAGTTAATTTTAAGTTCTTAAATATGATCGGGATTTTCAGGGTTTTCCGTTGTCTCAAAAATGTTTATGGTTTTTTTTGGTGCCGATATGTCTAGATGACGAAATATGATTCCTAGAATTTTGTTTTTAAGAATTGTTTTTTTGGGCTGCCGAAAATTGAGTGTTCTGGTTGGAGATTTGAATATGTCACTCCCTTATTCCTTGAATTTTGCCTGTCCTCAAGGAATTACTTTTGGATATAGAGATGGAATTTCCATTTCTGTTTCTATTACATTTTCATGATTTTGATTTACATTGGTTTCTTGTTCTTTGGGCTTAATGTATTTTACAATTAGTTTATTAGGTATGTTTTTAAATTTATAAACTACACACAATATTAGGCTTGTCATTATGTCATTAGTTAATGTTATTATTTGGAATAAATTGTTGTGTTTTGTTTCTGTTTGTATTATATTTTTTGCTTTAATATTTGACAGAGTTTTGTTATTTTATTGGTAACATAAATGTTTTGGGTGTAATCTAATACGGTATTTGAAATAGAAAATTCTGGTTGGAGATTTGAATATGTCACTCCCTTATTCCTTGAATTTTGCCTGTCCTCAAGGAATTACTTTTGGATATAGAGATGGAATTTCCATTTCTGTTTCTATTACATTTTCATGATTTTGATTTACATTGGTTTCTTGTTCTTTGGGCTTAATGTATTTTACAATTAGTTTATTAGGTATGTTTTTAAATTTATAAACTACACACAATATTAGGCTTGTCATTATGTCATTAGTTAATGTTATTATTTGGAATAAATTGTTGTGTTTTGTTTCTGTTTGTATTATATTTTTTGCTTTAATATTTGACAGAGTTTTGTTATTTTATTGGTAACATAAATGTTTTGGGTGTAATCTAATACGGTATTTGAAATAGAAAATTCTTCTAATTGGATTGAACAATTGTAAATTTTAATGATATTGTTTCCTTCAATTGTGATTTTATTTTTAATACTATTCTGAATTACTTTTGTTTTTGGCATATTCCAAGAAAGTATTGTTAATTTATTTGAAAATTTTTGTTTGTTTCAGAGTATTGGCATTTTGTAGCAGTTTGTTTTATTATGTGCAATCATTAAGTATCATTTCAAGTATTGGTACATTAATTATTTCGGTTGGAATATGGGAAATAATAAGAGTTTCGTTCGAATCGATGTTTATCCATGTGGATGTTTTAATGTTTAAAAGTCAAGGTCATGTTTTAGTAATTTTAGGTTAAATATTCCTAATCTTGTATTTGCATTTCTAATTCAATATCTTCAATATATTCTGTGAATTGCTGTAGGCTGAATACTGAATACTTCTATTTTCTTATCCCTTTCATCTTCTGCATTACTTTAATACCGTGATTAATGGTGTCTATTATTAAATTATATTCATTTACCTGAATACTATTTTCCTCTATTTTTTGTATTCTCTTTTTAAATTCTTCTTTATTATTTTCATTTAATGTACCAAAAAGATATTTGTATGCTGTTCCGACTATGTTAATTAGACGTCTTTTGTTGCGACAATATTAATACCGTTTATTTCGCAATTGAGTTTATCTATTAAATATTTAATGTGAATTACCTCTTTAAATTCTTGGGCTAATTTTAATAAATTTCCATAAGTTTCTTCGGTTTTGGAAATGTTTACTGTTAGATAATGATATTCATATTTTGTCGGTTGGTCTTTGAAACCTGTTTGAAAGATAATATAACCATTTAAAGCCTTTATGGGGTTGATTTCGATACTTTGTTGTTTTGTATTTTTGATAAAAGATAATAGCAAAGCAATGATGATTAAAACGTCTTTAATCCAGTAGTTCATCAATTGCGTTGATAACGTCATTGGGGTTTTCCCTAAATTTATTATCATATTTACTTTCATTAATTTTTTGTTTGTTTTGAATTTTGATTCGTGATGTATGATTTTTCGTCCTCTATTGGTTTCTTCGAAGTGTTTGTCACCTACCTGTCTTATTTGTCCGGTCTTTTTAAATGGACTGGTTGTCTTTGACTTTACTAACGGAGATTGTTTATATTTAGTATTGACCTTCGTGTCGTTTTTCATTAAGTTTGGTCATTTTACAAATTTTATTTTCCTGAGTGTTGTATTCAGGGGGGGCATAAATGAAGATATCAGCGGGTGTCATATTGGTAGTATTGTTATGATTATAGGTATATAATATTGGTTTGAACTTTGTGTATTTATTTTCGATATTTTTGTCATTTTCAATAACTCTTAGTTTTTCATTTACTGTCTTATGAAATCTTTCCACATCAGATACACCGTTTTCACTAGTTGTAATTTAACCATACCTTGTGAATTTAACCATATTTGCAAAGCTATACACATAAATGCTGAATCTTTATCTGCTTTTATTTATTGTGGTTTTCCCATTTCATTTAATACTTTTATTATTGCTCTCTTAGTTTCTAGCCAATCTTAGCTATTTACTTCTATTAGAGTTGCATACTTTGAATATATGTCTATGCAAGACCAAAACTGCTTATTACCTATTAGGTAGAAATCCGTCACATATTTTTCTCTAATTTTATAAATTTCTGGAGTGATATCATGTTTTAATTTCGTATTTTTATGTTCCGTTTTGGCTATATTACAAATTTCGCATTCATTTATAATATTTTGGATTACCTTTTGATGATCTGGATAATAGAATTTTTCTTTAAACCATTTGATATTTTTTCTATTCCAGGATGTAATAATTCTGTATGTCTTTTTAGTATGGTTTCTTTGAACTCTGCATAAGAGTTTAAATCAATTAATATTGTTGTTGTTTTTATTTTATACTATACAGTAAACTTTTACTATAGTATTAGATCCTATGATTTCTGCAAATGCTTTTGCTGAATGTTGCAAAATCTGGTTCATGATGGAAGTATAAAGCATGATGGAAGTATTTTTCACATAAATGTTTTTTAATTATTTCTTTAGATACTTCTGTAGCTAATTCTTTATATTGAATTTAAATATTTATTTTGGTAAAATAATGAATTACGTCTGTTTTGTTTTCGTTACCTTTTATTAATTCGATTTGTCGACTGTAGTAAATTAAAGGTTTTCCGTAGATGAAGTATAGATCTGATTATCTTCTGGTCCACTATGTATTGTAGCTATTACGCTTAGAGAATTGTTTAAAGTTTCACCTAGCATAGTTTCTTCTATTTTAACTCTGGAGACTCTGCTACATATTTTTCATAATTTTCATTTAATGATACAATCAAATTCTCTGAATTTGATTTTCCATCTTTTGAGTTTCATGTTTGCCTCTTAAAGATATGTAATCAAACAAGTGGTTTTTGATCGCTGAGAATTTGAAATTCTCTGCCGAAAAGATAGGATCTGAAATATTTTGTTGCCCATATAATGGCAAACAATTCTTTTTCTATTGCGGCATAATTTATTTCATGCTCGTTGAGAGTTATACTAGCAAAGCATACTGATCTTTGATTTAGTGATAATACTGCTCCCAATGATATGTTACTTTCATCTGTTGTTAATGAAAAGGGTTTATCAAAATATGGATAAATAAATATTGAATCTGAAATGATAGGCACTTTCATTTTTATACCCTTGAAAAAGGGTATAATAATTTTGTCCAGAAATGTGTAACGCATTAAAGGAAGCATCTCCGGCCCCACAAAGTATATATATTCCTGATCAGCATCAACAGCCGAGTCGATATAGCCAAGTCCGTCTGTCCGTCTGTTTCTATGCAAAAAAATAGACAGTAGTTTTAAAGCTAGCGATTTGAAATTTTTACCAGATCATTACTTTTGTTGCACGCAGATCAAGTTTACGAATCAGTCGGATCGGACCACTATATCATATAGCTGCCATACAAACGACCGATATGAAAACAAGTCTTTGTATGGAAAACTTTTTTGTTCTCCAAGCCATCGCAACCGAATTAAAAATTTTTTCATTTGACATAGCCGTAGATGATTTTTTAAAGTTTGGTCCGGATCGGATCACTATATCATATTGCTGCCATACAAACGACCGATATGAAAACAAGTCTTTGTATGGAAAACTTTTTTGTTCTCCAAGCCATCGCAACCGAATTAAAAATTTTTTCATTTGACATAGCCATACATCATTTTTTAAAGTTTGGTCTGGATCGGATCACTATATCATATAGCTGCCATACAAACGACCGATATAAAAACAAGTCTTTGTATGGAAAACTTTTTACATTTCCAAGCTATCGCAACCAAATGAAATCATTAATCATTTGCCATAGCCATACATGAGTTGTAAAAGTTTGGTCCCGATTGGACCTTTATATCATATAGCTGCCATACAAACGATCAATCAGATTTTAAGTCTTTGTATGGAAAACTTTTTTGTTCTCCAAGCTATCGCAACCGAATTAAAAATTTTTTCATTTGACATAGCCATACATAATTTTTTAAAGTTTGGTCTGGATCGTTTCACTATATCATATAGCTGCCATACAAACGACCGATATGAAAACAAGTCTTTGTATGGAAAACTTTTTACATTTCCAAGCTATCGCAACCAAATGAAATCATTAATCATTTGCCATAGCCATACATGAGTTGTAAGAGTTTGGTCCCGATTGGACCTTTATATCTTATGGCTGCCATACAAACGATCAATCATATTTTAAGTCTTTGTATGGAAAACTTTGTTGTTTTCCAATCTATTGCAACCGAATTCAGCATATTCATTTGACATAGCCATACATGATTTTTTAAAGTTTGGTCCTGATCTGTCTACTATATCATATAGCTGCCATACAAACGACCGATATGAAAACAAGACTTTGTATGGAAACCTTTTTTGTTTTCCAAGCTATTGCAACCGAATTCAACATTTATTCATTTGACATAGCCATACATCTTTTTTGAAAGTTTGGTCCGGATCGGACTACTATATCATATAGCTGCCATACAAACGACCGATATGAAAACAAGTCTTTGTACGAGTATGGAAAACTTTTTTGTTTTCCAAGCTATTGCAACCGAATTCAACATATTCATTTGACATAGCCATACATGATTTAAAGTTGGTCCTGATCTGACCACTATATCATATAGCTGCCATACAAACAACCGTTATGAAAACAAGTCTTTGTATGAAAAATTTTTTTGCTTTCCAACCTATTGCAACCGAATTCAACATTTATTCATTTGATGTAGCCATACACGATTTGTAAAAATTTGGTCTGGATCGGACCATTCTATCATATAGCTGCCATACAAACGACCGATATGAAAACAAGTCTTTGTATGGAAAACTTTTTTGTTTTCAAGGGTATACCATCTTCGGCAAGCCGAAGATAACTTTTCTCACTTGTTCAGGAACTCGCATTTGTCGAGTTGGAGTTTTAAATTTGCTCAACGTGTTTTTTTGAATACTTTATCAAGCAATAAAATAAAATCGTCTTAATAAACCGGACATACCGTATTAATCAAATCTTAAAGCAGATTGTTCATACATCTTTTGAATGTTGCTGGAGCATTCTTCGCTCCAAAAGGCAAGCGGGTACATTCGTAATGGCCATTGTTGGTAGAAAAAGCTGTTTTTGCAATTGAGTTAGTTTTCATTTCAATTTGATGGCATCATTTAGCTAAATCAATTGTTGTGAAATATTGGAATTTTCCAAATTTGTCCAATATTTCGTCCATTCTTGGAGTTGGAAATTTTTCAGTGACAGTGATTTCGTTTAGATTGCGAAAATTAACCACAAGTCTAAATTTTGGTTTTCCTGATGCGTCACTTTGCTTTGAAACTATCCAAACTGGCGAGCACGATTCCTTGTACGATCATCTCACTTACTTGTTTGTTTACTTACTCGTCTAGTGACTGAGGATATTTGTAGTGTTTTCTGTATACAGGATCGTGCTTGTAAAGGTCATATTGTCACCTTCATGTTATTGAATATCACTAAATTCATAAAAGACATTTTTTAGTCTTTCTTTTTCTTCTACATTGAGGTGTTGTAATCTAAATGCATTTGTTTCTTCCAACGAATTATTGATGGCGTAATTAGACGATTGATCTTCAGGCGAAAGCAAGCTAGGGCAGGTATCTGCGGTCTCTACTCCATCAATTATTTCGTCACCATATTCGAATGAAATTTGTTTTCCATTTAGATGGATTGTTTCTTTTGCAAAATTTATTTTTGCATTGCAATGTTTCAAGAAGTCTCTTCCTAATAAGATTTCATAATCTTTTGAAAAGTTATGAATGTAGAACTGCTCTTTTCTGCATAGTACATTGGGTGGCACAATATTGCTTCTTTTTAGTATTATCGATCCATTGATCGTTAATACTCATTATACCCTGTACCCATTAAAAATGGGTGAAAAGGGTATCATAATATGGTGCAAATGTATGTAACAGGCAGAAGGAAGCATCTCCGACCCCATAAAGTATATATATTCTTGATCAGCATCAACAGCCTAGTCGATATAGACATGTCCGTCTGTCCGTCCGTCCGTCCGTCCGTCCGTCCGTCCGTCCGTCCGTCCGTCCGTCCGTCCGTCTGTCCGTATCAACGTCTAGATCTCAGAAACTACAAGAGCTACAGACACGTGCCATGTATCGTTAGATACTATAGGTAATTACCATACGCAGTACAAGTTTATTTTTTTATTTTAATATCACCCCCCGTTCCCCCGCAAAGAGCACAAAACTGCCACGACCACGCTCCCCCGAAAACCGCAAAAAACTGCCACGCCCACAATTATTAAAATAATGCTATGCAATTCGGCATATGCGTTGGTGCTTATAAAAGCTATCTAAGTTTTAAATTTGAACCAAATCGGATAAGAAACACGGAAGTTATGCCACATGCAAAATCTATGGCAAGGGAAGCAGAAGCGCAGCAAAACACGCATTGCGCGACGCCGACTGCGACGTTGACGAAATGTGTATGGCTTTATGACACGCGAAACTTATTTTCATAACCAAAATCATACCAAATTTTTATTGTTATGGTCCTCTTTTCTAATAGAATATTGTTTCATTAATTTATTGATACTAAATAAATAACTTGTAAGAATGTGTAGAGTACAGGGTATTTTGCAATCGGGAAACTCGGCTGCTGCTACCTTACTTTTTTTATTTTCTTTTCTATCTCTTAGTTTGAATATATTATCTTTGATAATATTTATGGATGGCCCGGTGTCAACCATACCCTTTAAGGATTTATTCCTTATTCTGATTCTGAAAAAGGGGTTTCTTCTTTTTCTGTGTCCGAGGCAGTTTGATAAAAATGTATATCCATTTTCATCTAACCGCTCTGACTCTCTCTGTCTTTTAACAGGAGGATTAGGATTAGCGATATGGCTAGTAGATGGTACATTTTTACTCAGTGGAATTTGAACCCTATTTTTAAACCTGATGTCGTTAAGTCATGTTTGGAAAGAGTCATAAAAAGTCTATCGGGAACTTATCTAGAAATTACATCTTTAATTGTTTTTTTCGTGGAGGCTGTGTAATTAATGACTTCTTGTGGGTTTTGCTCCAATGCTAGCTTTTTACTAAGAACAAAGGCTTTTTGTTCTATTTCTTCGACAAACTTACGTAAGCATTTGGAGTGGAGTCGTCATTTTGGTTGTTTTTTCGGTTTGTTTATATTTTTAAAAAAATATGTTCTGGTTTATGCAGTATGGTTTAATTTCCCACAAAGCACTGACCGAATTGGATTTTTAGTTTTTATTTCTTTAATATCAATATCAATATATATATCTATATATATAAAATTCTGCTGTCACGGTGTTTGTATCCAAACTCCTCCGAAACTACTTGACCGATTTGTATGAAATTTGGATGGGATATTCTGTAGGCCTGAGAATCGGCTAACATCTATTTTTCGTACCCCTATCCGATAAGGGTTCTCCACCGCTAACATTTTTTTATTTTGTCAAGTTTTTTTGTTAAAATTTTTTTTCTTTTCAATTTTTTTTTTCATTGTGGCATTAGAAAATACGTTTATCCAGCATTTTAAATGGGTTCCGAGGTGAAAAGATATTGATACCGCGAATCCCTATTATCCCGACAGATGTGCCATGTCCATTTAAACGAATCCAGTTTCCAATTCGATTGGCATTTGCCATGACAATTAAGTCAAATTTATGTGTAATTGACGATTCAGAAAAATGCCGAGAAAACGCAAAGGGGCTGATTTTGAGCCGGAGTTCAAGCAAATGTCGGAACCAGCGACAGAGAAGAGACCAAAGAACAGAAGAAGAGATCCAGCAAGAAAACATTAATGCCAGTGAGACCATGGCACGAGTGCGTCAAGAAGAAACAGAAGATATACGAGTGGAACGCAGTGAAGGAAGAAGATAAGAACAACGACAAATATGCCGTTTCAGAAGCAATAGAAGCAGAACAAATGACCAACAACGCAAACAGGTACATCGAGCATTTGTCTCAAATTCATTCTTGCGTCTGGCATTCCACTACGAGCCCGATATTGAATATTCTGCTCATTCAAAAGTCGCCATTGGTGCTATGGACAAGGAATGCCCGCATTGTCATGCCCTCAAATTCAACAAGGAGCCAGCCGGGATGTGTTGCGCGTCTGGAAAGGTACAACTACCTCCTATTGAAACACCACCTGAACCATTGAACGGTTTACTTACAGGCACAGATCCAGATTCTAACCTTTTCCTAAAGTCCATTCGAACATTCAATTTATGTTTTCAAATGACATCGTTCGGAGCAACAGAAATCATTAGAAATACTACTGCAAATGGTCAACAATTCAATTCTACATTTAAAATCAGAGGCCAAGTGTATCATAAAATGGGCGCATTGTTGCCCATGCCAACCGAACCACACAAATTTTTTGCAGATCTACTTTTTTATGGGCGGCGAGGACTCCAGAAGCGCACTTGACAATCGCGTGATTGCACGTTGTGACTTTAATAATCTAGATTCAGATTTTGCCAGACGCATCGTTGGCGAGTTGGACTATATACTCAATAAGCATAATGAATTGTTGAAAATATTTAAATCACACATGCCCAAATTACAATCCGATAATCACGCTATAGTCATTAATCCTGATAAAACACCAGCTGGACAGCACATTCGTAGATTCAATGCACCTGTTGTTGACGACGTTGCTGGAATCATGGTTGGCGGTACACGTGCACGAGAAATTGTTATTCGTAGAAGAAATAATAATCTTGACTTCATTGCTGATACACACCGTTTATGTGACGCTCTCCAATATCCGCTAATATTCTGGAAGGGACAAGACGGATATTGCATAAATATTAAACAGCGAGATCCCGTATCAGGTACTTCATTCATCACAAATTTGATCATTACTCATTTGAAAAACAAATTAAATTATTGATTAAACGAAATTATTAGAAATTAATATTTATCAATATATTGTTACAGGAGCAGAAACAAACAGGAACGTTAGCTCGAAGGATTATTATGCGCATCGATTCATGATTAGACGCGGCATGGATAACGTTATTCTACGATGTCGTGAGCTTTGTCAACAATTCATGGTCGACATGTACGCAAAAATAGATGCTGAACGATTACGATACTTACGCTTTAATCAAGGCAAGCTACGTGCGGAAGAATACATACACTTGCGAGACGCTATTGCCAACAACGCAGACGCCACCGAAATTGGTAACTCCGTCGTTCTACCATCATCATTCGTAGGCAGTCCACGGCACATGCAAGAGTATATACAGGATGCTCTGACTTTCGTGCGAGAATATGGACGACCATGTTTATTCATCACGTTCACATATAATCCGAACTGGCCAGAGATTAAAGTTTTGCTATTGCCGGGACAAAATGCAACACATCGTCATTACATTACAGCACGTGTATTTAGACAAAAGTTGAAGTCTTTACTAAATTGAATTACTAAATTACATGTATTTGGTCCCACACGTTTCTGGCTGTATTCGGTAGAATGGCAAAAGCGAGGATTATCCCATGAACACATTTTGGTTTGGTTAAACGACAAAATCAGACCGGAAGAAATCAATAATATAATATCAGCGGAAATTCCAGATCCGTCTACAGACCAATTGCTGTTCGATATTGTTACAGCAAACATGATTCATGGTCCATGCGGTACACTTAATCCTTCATCGCCTTGCATGGAAGATGGAAAATGTATCAAAAATTTCCCGAAAGATTTCACTAACGATACCATTACAAATCTCGAGGGATATCCAATATATCGTAGGAGAAATACCGATAATGGTGGGCGATCATTTATTAAAACCTTCAACAACATAGAAATTGACATTGACAATCGTTGGGTGGTGCCATATTCGCCTTTGCTGAGCAAAACATACAATGCTCATATTAATGTTGAATTCTGTAGTTCTGTGAAGAGCATCAAATACATTTGCAAGTATGTCCATAAAGGCAGTGACATGGCCGTGTTTAGAGTGGAAAATACCACTGCCAATGCTCCTCCAGTGAATAAAAACGGTGAAATAACGCTCTACCAAATTGGTCGGTACATCAGCTCCAATGAAGCTGCTTGGCGTATCTTTGGCTTTCCCATTCATGAGCGAGATCCAGCAGTTATTCAGTTAGCCGTCCATCTTCAAAATGGTCAGCGTGTATTTTTTACGAACGAAACAGCGATTAATCTTGCGATAAATCCACAAAAAAGGAACCCTCACTGCATTTTTTGAATTGTGTAATCGTGCAGATGATTTTGGGGCCTTTGCACGAACATTACTCTATTCACAAGTACCACGCTTTTCCACATGGGCTCAAACAAAAAATTGGAAACCCCGCAAGCTAGACTTACTAGTTGATGCATGTCCCAATTTATTCCAATCGAACGCGTTGGGGTGGGTGTTTACAGTCAATCCAAGGCAGACTGAGTGCTTTTACCTTCGACTGTTGTTGGTTAATGTTACTGGCCCGTTATCGTTCCAAGATATACGTACAGTGGATGGACAACAGTATACAACGTATAAAGATGCATGTCTTGCACTCGGCTTGTTGGAAGACAACAATCAGTGGGAATGTATGCTTGCTGTAACAGCACTGAACTGTACAGCAAAGCAAATTCGTCTACTCTTCGCTATAGTGTTGACTACATGTTCCCCATCCCGAGCAGAGATATTGTGGGATAATCACAAAGATTCAATGACTGATGATATATTACATCAACATCGTACACGGTGCAACGATGTAACGATAACATTCAGTGACGCTATGTACAATGAAGCATTGATTGCTATTGAGGATCTTTGTATTATCATTGCCAACTTACCACTTTGTCATTTCGGTATCAATCCACCAAATAGAGCTGCATCAGATTTTATGAACACTGAAATGAATCGTGAACGTCAGTACAACACTGTAGAAATGGCAGAAATTGGTACGCGGAATGTGCCACTACTGAATGAGGAACAAAGAGTCATTTATGACCGCATTATGATCGCAGTTGCAGCAGGACAAGGTGGGTTCTTCTTTTTGGATGCACCAGGTGGAACAGGCAAAACATTCCTCATTTCGCTAATTCTGGCGGAAATACGAGCAAATGATGGCATAGCGTTGGCCGTTGCATCATCGGGCATTGCGGCTACTTTATTAGATGGAGGCAGAACAGCTCATTCAGTATTCAAGCTGCCACTAAATATTCAAAATAACCCTGACGCAGTGTGCAACATAAAAAAACAATCGTCCATGGCCACAGTGCTAAAGAAATGTAAAATAAGCATCTGGGATGAATGTACTATGGCACACAAACATTCTCTTGCGGCATTGAACAGGATTTTGAAAGATATTAAAAACAACGACAAACTATTTTGCGGCACTATCTTAGTCCTTTCCGGTGATTTCAGACAAACACTTCCAGTCATTCCGCGTTCAACATACGCGGATGAGATAAACGCGTGCTTGAAATCATCCCCATTATGGCGTAATGTAGAAAAACTACAGCTCAAAGTAAATATGCGCGTTCAAATTCTTCAAGATCCATCCGCTGAGACATTCTCAAACCAACTATTAACTATCGGCGATGGGAAACTTACTACAGATGAAACTGGATGCGTTAAATGACCGACAGATTTCTGCACAATCATTGATTCCCAACATGCTCTGATTCAACAAATTTTTCCGGATGTACACACACAGTACATAAATCAGGAGTGGCTTGCAGAAAGAGCAATTTTAGCGGCAAAAAATGCGGACGTTGACGCTTTGAATCTCAAAATACAAGAGTTGTTGCCAGGGAACTTGGTATCATACAAATCTATTGATGCAGTTTGTGAAGAAAGCAAAGCTGTTAATTTTCCCACAGAGTTTTTGAACTCATTGGATTATCCAGACATGCCACCGCATAATTTAGAATTGAAGGTTGGATCTCCCATTATTTTGCTTCGCAATCTGAACCCGGTACAACTGTGCAACGGTACGCGATTAGTTATTCAAAAATTAATGAAAAACGTTATCGAAGCCAGCATTTTAAATGGAAAGTTCCGAAGTTAAATGATATTGATACCGCAAATTCCTATTATCCCGACAGATGTGCCATATCCATTTAAACGGATCCAGTTTCCAATTCCATTGGCATTTGCCATGACAATTAATAAGTCCCAAGGCCAAACGATGTCCGTTTGTGGCTTAGATTTGAGCACACCATGTTTTTCACATGGTCAATTATACGTTGCATGCTCGCGAGTGGGTAAACCCTCCAGTCTGTTTGTCCTAGCAAAAAATGGGCTAACCAAGAATATTGTGCACGCCATAGCATTGAGAGAATAAATTTAAATGAATTTAACAAATTATTGTTCAGTGTTATGTTATTTGCACATTTCATTTTCGTGAACAGCGCTCCACGCCTCTCACTCATATACCACATCCTTACATACTTGCAATAATAGTTGTTTTCATCGTAGACAGAGATAAAAATGGTTTTTGTTTATACAGCATGAATTGAATCACGGATGGGTGGGACGATGTCCACCGGTCAGAGAGTCAATATATATAAATATACTAGGTGACCCGGCGGACTTCGTCCCACCTATCCGTGAAACAAAAACCATTTTTATCTCTGTCTACGATGAAAACAACTATTATTGCAAGTATGTAAGGATGTGGTATATGAGTGAGAGGCGTGGAGCGCTGTTCACGAAAATGAAATGTGCAAATAACATAACACTGAACAATAATTTGTTAAATTCATTTAAATTTATTCTCTCAATGCTATGGCGTGCACAATATTCTTGGTTAGCCCATTTTTCGCTAGGACAAACAAACTGGATTGTTTACCCACTCGCGAGCATGCAACGTATAATTGTCCATGTGAAAAACATGGTGTGCTCAAATCTAAGCCACAAACGGACATCGTCTGGTTAATTATGGGGACGTGCCGGTGGTCTTTATGTTTATGTCTGATCGGCACTAAGAATGTTAATGACCGATTGGACTTTGTGTTTATGTCTGATTGGGCATGGGAATGTTAATGACCGATTGCACTTAGTGTACGTGTTTAAATATGCTGATCTAGTATTACTTATGTAAGATTATACAATTACAGTGGGTTGCTAAGTTAAAGGAAATGTATTGGACAATGGGATACATGGAGATTTGGATATGTGGCTACATACATGTTCAATGCTTAAACATTCTTCCCAGGCCCACAAAAGAATGGAGAGCTATACATTTTTATTACATTTTACTTTCGATAACTTTTCAATTTTGAAGTGGGCTGTCTTTCATTGATTTGTAAAGTGTTTTTAGTTGTTCAATTTTATACTTGTTCAACTTAACATATAAACATTCTCCTAAGGGCCACAAAAGTTCTTTTTACATTGATATCTTTCTTCTTCATATTAAAAGTTCTGTATGTTATTCTTATTTTGCATACATTAATTTCTCATGTTCAATTTGTAGCTTGAAGCCCCTGCAAGGGCCAGAGAGATGTTAAATTTTTAGGTTATATATTTTTTTTTAAAATACATAATACTACGATTCTCTCTTTCTTAATATTTGGAAAATCTTTTTCCCCTTATATTTTTTTTTGTGAGGAATTTTAATAATCCTTTTTATTTTTCCCTCCTTTGGAAATGTACTAAGGTGGTTGAACTAATACAATTTTTTATTGTGGACTTTGTTCGTCCTGACACGATCCATACAAAGATCGTTTTTTGTCCCAGAAGTGATCCTTTTAACTATTTCCGGCACTAAAATTTATGCGTATATGGTAAATCAACCCCTATCATTAAGTCAATACCACGTGGTATATCTTAATCGAGATCAGCTAACGAAAATTTTCAGCACTTCTTTAACCCTCGGATTAGCGGTAACCTTTTCACCCTTATTTCAGCGGTAAGGTCCGTACGGGCCTCTGTGCAAGTTATATAAAATGTTCATACATATTGCATGCTAAGCGCTAAACACAATTGAAAGTTTAATAAATAGACAAAATTACTTGTTGATTATTTATATTATAAATTATTTAATATGTTTTTTTATTTAAAAAGTGAAAATTATAGTAGTAGTTGTGTAATTATATTAATTTAAAACTAAATTTTGTGCTGTACAAGGTTCGCAGCGCTGCATTTATTCAGAATGTTCCATACAAAAGCGCTTTGTTACCATCGCAGCAATAGACGGGCGTTTTTCTCTCGCGATTGTTCAGTTTTCTGCACAAATAGCATGATGGACGATATTCCCATGGTGTAACAATTTGTTGCAGCTATTTTTTTAATTTTTGAATAATATATTATTATTTATTTTATATTCTAATCATAATTTTGCAAAAAAGTGCAGCGGCTGATCTAGGGTCGTCTTGCAAGGCGTTCAGGGTTTGACGAGATAGTGTACCCGCTACAATATTCTCTTTTCCTGGTTTATAGAACATCTTTGCGTTATGTTCGTCTATATAGGCTATCCACAATTTAATACTCTGTACCCATTAAAAATCGGTGAAAATGGTATCATAATATGGTGCAAATGTATGTCACAGGCAGAAGGAAGCATCTCCGACCCCATAAAGTATATATATTCCTGATCAGCATCAACAGCCGAGTCGATATAGACATGTCCGTCTGTCCGTCCGTCTGTCCGTCCGTCTGTCTGTCTGTCTGTCCGTATCAACGCCTAGATCTCAGAAACTGCAAGAGCTACAGACATTTTCCATATATCGTTGGATAGGTAATTACCATACGCAGTACAAGGTTGTTGTTTTATGTTGAATTTACCCCCGCTCCCCCGCAAACCGCAAAAAATTGCCACGCCCACAATTATTAACCTAATGCTATGCGTTGGTGCTTATAGAAGCTATCTAATTTTTAAATTTGAACCAAATTGGATAAGAAACACGGAAGTTCTGCCACATGCAAAATCTATGGCAAGAGAAGCAGAAGCGCAGCAAAACACGCATTGCGCGACGCCGACTGCGACGTTGACAGCGAAATGTGTATGGCTTTATGACACACGAAACTTATTTTCATAACATAGCGCTACGGCAAAAGGCGATGCTCATTGAAATATGTCAAATTTGTATATATGCGTATATACAAAACTTTAAAAATATCGGCGAGGTATTATTTCAAGGAGATAGGGCAATGACATTATACTAAAAACGAAAGGAAGTCATTAGCCATTGTATGGGCTGGCTGATTCATGCGGAGATAAGACCGCGCCGATACCGTTTGATGATGCATAAGTCGTTAAGACGAATGTTTATTTTGAAGTCGAGGCACAAAGGCATCACAGCCAAAATGTTTCGTAGATGATCGAATGCAATTCGTTAGGTTTCAGTAAAGCCTGGTTTATACTAGGACTAGGAAGGATCTTAACCCGAATAGATTTTTCGGTTCGGCTAATTCCTGTATGGCTTGGACATTTTCTGGGTCGGTTTTCGCTCCACCCCTGATAACTATAAATCCAAGGTATTCTAAAATGGCTTTAGTATTTGTCCTGTGAGACCCTCATGTTATCTTCCATCAAGCATTTATATATTATTTCGATATGCTTGACATGGTCGGCTAAATTTTCAGAAAAAAATATTATGCCGTCAAATCAATTCACTTTCACTGCGAACGGTCAGGTATTTTTGCTCTCCTCGCCTTTAACTATTGCCTTTATAAGAATAAACAAGTGTTTGAAAAAATATAAGATAATAATTATTTAAATACTTAGCTTTTTATTCCTTTCGCATCGCGTCTGCACTGCACTATATTAAGTGAGAATCCAATTTTTTTTATTTACCCAGTAAGGTATTGTTTTCTTGATATATTCCCTATCTCTTCGTTTTCTGCAATTCTTATTCTTATACGAGTACTAATTATAAATTCAAGTGCCGTGGTAAAGGGCTATTAGTTTTGCGTTAAATAAATTGTTTGTTTCAAAATATTTTTTTATATCACTTCAGGTGATGCCTCCGCACCAGTAGAATTGAACCCCCTAAAATGCAATGATAAGGGAAAACCACTGTCCGGACCATTGCACAGTGGTCTGGCTCGTATGGGAGAGCGGCCATAACTACTTCCCATGCAGCTAGAAGGCTAAGATTTCGTTTTAGACATCTAATATAACTTTAAAAAACTTGGTGAACAAATTTTTAAAATTGGAACCGTTCTTCCCCAGCAAAATACAAAAACCCGTTTTTCGAGCACCTGTAAGTATGCAGCCATTTTTTAAAAGGATTTTAAAAGGATTGAGAAATTTTCCTAATAATCATATTTGAATTTGTAATGAGTCTAAGGGGCACGTAAGATGTAACGAACAGGCTGCTATCCGCTAAGTCGTTATCTGAAACCATTTGTTTATATTCAGCATGAGCAGTGCTACCTTCGAACCCCCACTTTCCTAATAATATTAGGTTTTTTACCGAATCTGTCAACTTCCTTTTGAAGCTGCAGTATACGTGTCGCAGTGTGATTTAGTAAATTTTGGAATTCAACTTCAGTTTGGGATTCGCTTATTGTAACACCATCTGGGTAGCATACAGCGAAAAGAATCTTGTCGTAGCTAGGTAGTAGACTAAATGCGGCTTGTCGTTTATTAAAGATCGAATTAACAAGTATTGATGTTTTGTTAAATTCGTATTAAACAAAACTGCCAAGACTTCGTCAACATCTGCCGGGGAGTGCGCGTGGACATCAGATGAGCGAACAGCAAACTTGTCAAGTTTTGCGAGCTCAGCTACTCATCGCCGCTTCGTCCTTTTGTTTTTGGGCGACCACGATCAGCACTCGTAGGTTGAGGAGAACATGTAACAACTGCAATAGTTTCCTTAGTATTTAGCCAAGTTAATTGATATTGGTTAATTAAATTCTTATTACGGGAGTATTTCACCATAAAAGAAATCATATTTGTTGCAAATATAACCAATACATTTTTTTAGGCTACTCAACTCGACTGTGAATCCCGTTTTTCTTATACTAAGTTCTATTACAGCAATCACTTTACAAGTTTTTTCCGCATTCGTGCCCCAAAGATCAAAAATGTGCATGCGTGAATAGACACATTTAAAAGCATCGAAGAAAAATCGAATTTAAAACAAGTGAGAAAAGTTATCTTCGGCTTGCCGAAGATGGTATACCCTTGAAAACAAAAAAGTTTTCCATACAAAGCCTTGTTTTCATATCGGTCATTTGTATGGAAGCTATATGATATAGTAGTCCGATCCGGACCAAACTTTCACAAATCATGTATAGCTATGTCAAATGAATAAATGTTGAATTCAGTTGCAATAGCTTGGAAAACAAAAAAGTTTCCCATACAAAGACTTGTTTTCATATCGGTCATTTGTATGGCAGCTATATGATATAGTGCTCCGATCCGAACCAAACTTTCACAAATCATGTATAGCTATGTCAAATGAATAAATGTTGAATTCAGTTGCAATAGGTTGGAAAACAAAAAAATTTTTCATACAAAGACTTGTTTTCATATCGGTCGTTTGTATGGCAGCTATATGATATAGTGCTCCGATCCGGACCAAACTTTCACAAATCATGTATGGCTATGTCAAATGAAAAAATGTTGAATTCAGTTGCAATAGCTTGGACAACAAAAAAGTTTCCCATACAAAGACTTGTTTTCATATCGGTCGTTTGTATGGCAGCTATATGATATAGTGGTCCGATCCGACCAATTCTTAAACTTGATCTGCGTGCAACAAAAATAATGATCTGGTGAAAATTTCAAAACGCTAGCTTTAAAACTACTGTCTATTTTTTGCATAGAAAAAGACGGACAGACGGACAGACGGACATGGCTATATCGACTCGGCTGTTGATGCTGATCAAGAATATATATACTTTGTGGGGTCGGAGATGCTTCCTTTAATGCGTTACACATTTCTGGACAAAATTATAATACCCTTTTTCAAGGGTATAAAAATAAAATTAACACAACAGCAAAACTTTATACAAACAGAAATAACAAAGAAAAAATAAAATAAAACAAGTGAGAAAAGTTATCTTCGGCTTGCCGAAGATGGTATACCCTTGAAAACAAAAAGTTTTCCATACAAAGACTTTTTTTTCATATCGGTCATTTGTATGGCAGCTATATGATATAGTGGTCTGATCCGGACCAAACTTTCACAAATCATGTATGCCTATGTCAAATGAATAAATATTGAATTCGGTTGCAATAGCTTGGAAAACAAAAAAGTTTTCCATACAAAGACTTGTTTTCATATCGGTCGTTTGTATGGCAGCTATATGATATAGTGATCTGATCCGGATCAAACTTTCACAAATCATGTATGGCTATGTCAAATGGATAAATGTTGAATTCGGTTGCAATAGCTTGGAAAACAAAAAAGTTTTCCATACAAAGACTTGTTTTCATATCGGTCGTTTGTATGGCAGCTATATGATATAGTGGTCCGATCCGACCGATTCTTAAACTTGATCTGCGTGCAACAAAAATAATGATCTGGTAAAAATTTCAAAACGCTAGCTTTAAAACTACTGTCTATTTTTTGCATAGAAACAGACGGACAGACGGACAGACGGACATGGCTATATCGACTCGGCTGTTGATGCTGATCAAGAATATATATACTTTGTGGGGTCGGAGATGCTTCCTTTAATGCGTTACACATTTCTGGACAAAATTATAATACCCTTTTTCAAGGGTATAAAAAAATTGAATATGTACATTCACAAATGACGATAACAAAAGCAACATCACAAAAAGAACAGCTGGTTTTAACGCATTTTTACCGTTGAAAAAGAGTTTATTTTTGATGCTGATTTTAAAAATAACTGTTTGATTTATAGAAAAATCAGGTATGGGGCGACAAAGTGTGGACATTTTAGAGCAGAATTGGTTACTATTTGTGTAAATATATTTCAATAATTTTTTTGATTTATGGCCTATGGGCCGGAACACTGTGGCTTGGCACGAACTGAGCATAATTTTAAGCATATTTTTATGTAACGACTGGCCCCTGACACCTCAGAAAATGATATTTCGGCTTATATCCAAGCCAAATCAAAGGCCGTTGTTAGAGTGGAGGACATTCGGAAGTTTAAATACACTTACTTGAGGCTTACGTCATCTTTCAAGATACGTGTACCTTTGCGGATGTTCGATTAGTTGGCCGGAGAACATATTCGTACAAAAACATCAGCCGAGTACTGTCAAACTAGACGAGTAGAGCCAAACTCCCGAAGCCTAAAAACCCTGAACCGTCATATTCTTCTTCTTTAACAAAATCTTCTTCCTAAAAAAACTAACAACATCTATTACTTTTACCTATCAATATACTAAGTGGCTTCGGAGTAAGTTCCCTAAACTTTATTCTGACAGTTCTTCATTTGTATACCAGATAATTATCATACTGAAAACTGGTTAAAGCCGAAGATTTTTGGGTCAAACATCGAGAGTTTTCTCTCTCCATCTTTATCACTTTTATCACACACACCGACATAGCCCTCGGTCAATTTAACCACGTAAGGAATTCTTTAGGTCGGCTTCTAGAACTATGTTTTATTTCTGATCCAGATGGAATAATCCTTTCCAAAGCCATGCCACTTTTGACCCCAGAAGATCCTTACCACCCAATGCTTGAGGTGTCCATATAAACCCTTACTGTAAGCAATCTTCAGTCTCGCCATGTAGTTCATAAAACTCGCTGCTTTTGCAAGGCTGATTTTTAGAGCTACGCAACTTAATTTATACATTCCATTGGTCCGATCTCTGGGAATGCACCGATATTAATATCGCTTTAGAAACATTCTTCAAAACGCTTCACGCTTTCTTTGACTCTTGCGTCCCATGGAAATATCCATCCGACTCGACTGATATGCCTTGGTTTACCAGGAGTCTTAAAAGCTTAAAATATATTAAAAGCAGACTCCTTAAGAGACATAAAAAAAACTGGCCGCAGTGTAAATTTTTCAAGAGACTTAGAAGCTCGGTCAAACTTCACCGTGCGTAATTTCATTTGATAATTTATCTGCGACTACTGATCAGCGCATTGCCGATCTATTCGCAACATTCTTTTAAATAACGTATTCACTTCCTTCAATTATGGATCAGCTTTATTCTTACAATATTCAATCAGCCAATCTTATGCTTGAGACCATCCTTTTCCGAAAGCAGTGTGATATCGGATCTTTTGAAGGTAAAACCAGCCTATTCGCCAGCTCCTGATGGTGTTCCAGGCTGTGAAGAACTGCCATTGTGCCAACCTTTTCTAAAACTTGTCTCCCCATCTCTGGAAACTTCGATCTCTTCCCACATGTGGAAACAATCTTTCATAATTCTTTCACTATTCCAAAGCTTTTCGAAAAATTGGTCACACCACATCTGCAACACCTTTACAGTTCATTTATTTCACCATGCCAACAAAGCGTCGGTGTACCACCACAAACCTCTTGCAGCTGACCTCTTTTATTATAGATGACTTCCGTAAAGGCCCTCAAACAGATATCATCTATACGTACTTTAGTAAAGCAATTGACTCTGTCAAGAACTTACTCCTTTTGAGTGAACTTAATATTCTAGGATTTCCCTCAGACCTTCTCACGTGGATTTCTACCACTTAGCTGGATGAACCCAACGTGTCCTTATTACAGATGTACAATCTAGCCTTGTTAGAGGTACATCGGGAGTTACCTCGTGCTCAAACAAACCCTCTGGTTCTTATGTATACCGACGACGTTAAGCTTTGTTTTTAATATAAAACTCTCCCTCTCTGCTCAATATAAAATTCAGTCTGAATTGGACAATTTTAAAGGTTTTCAACAAATCTTTTAAAACTTAATGCGTCAAAATGTAAGCTTATGCCTTTTTACTGTTCGTGCCCTAACCAGGCCACATACTTTCTCTATGGGATTTCCTTAGAAGGATTAACCCAGGCTAACGATCTTGGTGTTCTATTAGACGTAAAACTTAAATTTGCGACCATATTTCTACGATGGTTAATAAAGCCAAAGGTCTGCTTGGCTTCATTAAAAGATGGTATAAGGAATTCATTGACCCCTTTATAACTAAAAGATTATACGTATCTTTAGTACGGGTCACGTACCTCTGGAGCCCTCAGTATGGGGTTCATTAAGATAGCATTGAATCCCTTCAAAAGAACGTCTTGATGTTTGCTCTTCTGGGACTCAACTGGGATGCAAATCTTCACCTCCCATCTTATTTCAACAGACTCTTTCTATTTAATTTACCGTCCCGAACAAATCGTAGGAACATGCTGGGTGTCGTTTTCCTACACAACCATGTTAATGGTAATGTAGTACATATCTACTAACTCGATCATCCGAGAGCGCCGTTCAACCAATGTAGCTTTGAAACACTGAACTGACTTAAGCGTTTGTAATCGCTTAGTTTCCTAAAGAGAATGTGGGTGAAAGGGCAACAAAGCGGAACATTCTTTTGGTGAATCGAAGCTTTATGAACTCCTTGGCTTACAAAGCCAAATGCTTTTTAAAAGAAAAAATCATTTTGCTGGATATGCGGCTTTCTTAAATAACTTCTCTCCCTTCTTGCACGATATCTCGGGTATTCAAAGTCTTCAAAAGAGGAACTTGCTTCTTCTTCTGTTGGTTTTAATCTGGAACCAAGAGGGACGGATGCTCCGCGACGGCATCAAATTGTTTACTCTATTTCATTATATTGACTAATTTTCTTCTGCCGAACATTTCATACGTACATACATCGGTAGATGCCTATACTAGGCTTTCAGCTTATGCAACGAGATGTTTTAATTCAATTAGGTAAAGTTAATAAAAACAAGTTCTGTAAAGATCTGCAAGGGTATACCATCTTCGGCATGCCGAAGATAAGTTTTCTCACTTGTTTTTATATAAGATTAATACACAAAAGCAAGGAAGCAAATTAGTTTGTTGCCTCTTACAGCCATTAGGCTTCCCATTTCCAAATTGGGGTTACAGAATTTATTCAGTAATGGCGAAAAAAGTCCAGGGTCTCCTCTTTTGCTCCCGTCATGGTCTTTTATCTTTACCTGATTGGCTATATATGTATGTCGGAGACCGAAATGTAGAACTCTCCCTTACGCGAGTCCATAAGGTGCGATTTTTAGCGTTGGTAAGGAATTCTTTAGGCTGGCTTATAGATCCATGCTTTGTTTTTTGATCACGATGGAATAACCCTTTCTAGAGCCATTCCACTTTCAAGCACTTTCAGTAACTTAATTTGTACATTCGATTGATCCGATCTCTGGGAATGCACTGATATTAAAACCTTACCTTTAGAAACATTCCTCAAAACGCTTAACGCTTTCTTCGACTGCTTGCCATGCAAATATCCATCCGCCTCGATTGATCCGCCTTGGTTTACACGGAGTCTTAATAACTTAAAAATACAAAACTGGCTGCGACGTAACTTTTTCAAGATACTTAGTAGCTCAGTCAACCTTCACCGTGCATTACGCTAAGTGTTATAAAAATTCTATTTACCAGTGCCGGATCTAGTTTACACAAAATCCGAAGCAGTTTTATAATTTTGTGAACACTAAGCATGAAGATGTATCTTATCCCCTTATAATAAAATTTATTCGCAACATTTTTCAGACAACGTATTCACTTCCTACAATTATGGATCAGCCGGATTCATACAATATTCAATCAGGCAATCTTATTTTCAGACTATCTTTCTCCGAAAGAAGTGTGATATTGGATCTTCTGAAGATCAAACCAGTCCACATCAGGTCCTGATGGTGTTCCGGGCTGTGATACAGACTTCAGTAAAACATTTGACTCTGTCAACCACTCACCCCTTTTGAGTGAAGTTAATATCTTGGGATTTGCCTCAGACTTTGTCATGTGGATTTCCAGCTACCTAGTTGGGAGAACCCAACGTGTCCTTTTTAAATATTTACATTCTCGCCTCTGTAGAGCTACATCTGGAGTCCCCCACGAAAGTCATGTTTGGCCGTTACTTTTCACTATTATTATTACCCCCTGCTCTAACAAAGTTTATGGTTCTTATGTATGCAGACGACGTTAAGCTTTGCTTTCAATACAAATCCCTTTCTTCCCAATATAAAAGTTCAGTCTGATTTGGACAATTTTATATACGTATCTTTAGTACGTCTAATACCGGAGTACGGGTCATGCGTCTGGAGCCCTCAGTATGGGGTCATCAAGATCGCATTGTATCCCAAAGATAGTGGAATATTTTATGTGGATTTGGATCTATGGATATAGTTAACATTATGATTAGGAATTAATTTTTATTACGTTGGTCAACATTCTATTTCTTGCAAGCACTGCTTCGCGTAAGTTTGGGGCGTCAACCAACTTGTTCTTAGGTTTTGATAATTTTGTTAATGGTGTTGGTTAGCTTGTTCATTCATTTTTGTGTTTCTGAATTTATAGATATTTGCGTAGAATTCGACTCCATAAATGAGGCTCTGTCCTGTGACTACCCTAAAAGCTGCCCCTAAGAAATTTAAGCTCCTTAAAAGCCTGTGAAGTACTTTGAAGATGGACAATAATGTTCTCAGATGACGTGCAAATAGTTGAAGATCCCGGCATGGGTGACTGTTGCGATGAACCTAGGCTTTAAGCACAGAGCGAGAGCGGCATGCGAGATTCCATAAAGTTCACTTACTGTTGTTAAGTGGGAACCTACTTAAGGTTGTCCTTTTGGACCACACTCCCCTAATGAAAATAGGCGTTCTCTGGTTTGCTTGCACTTTCTGTTCTGTGCACAACGAGGTCCGCATCTTTCATAACTGTCATTGTGTTTGTTGCTCCAGCCATCTCTTTATTTTAGATGGTGTGCCCTCTCACCATCAGTTCTTTCCTTTGAGTATATTTTTCCTGGATTACTCTCATTATACCCTTGAAAAAGGGTATTATAATTTTGTCCAGAAATGTGTAACGCATTAAAGGAAGCATCTCCGACCCCACAAAGTATATATATTCTTGATCAGCATCAACAGCCGAGTCCATATAGCCATGTCCGTCTGTCCGTCTGTCCGTCTATCCGTCTGTCCGTCTGTCCGTCTGTTTCTATGCAAAAAATAGACAGTAGTTTTAAAGCTAGCGTTTTGAAATTTTCACCAGATCATTATTTTTGTTGCACGCAGATCAAGTTTAAGAATTGGTCGGATCGGACCACTATATCATATAGCTGCCATACAAACGACCGATATGAAAACAAGTCTTTGTATGGAAAACTTTTTTGTTTTCCAAGCTATTGCAACCGAATTCAACATTTATCCATTTGACATAGGCATACATGATTTGTGAAAGTTTGATCCGGATCAGATCACTATATCATATAGCTGCCATACAAACGACCGATATGAAAACAAGTCTTTGTATGGAAAACTTTTTTGTTTTGCAGGCTATTAAAACTGAATTCAACATTTATTCATTTGACATGGCCATACATAATTTGTGAATGTTTGGTCCGGATCGGACAACTATATCATATAGCTGCCATACAAACGACCGATATGAAAACAAGTCTTTGTATTGGAAAGTTTTTTGTTTTCCAAGCTATTGCAACTGAACTCTATATTTATTCATTTGACATAGCCATACACGATTTGTAAAAGTTTGGTCCGGATCGGACCACTATATCATATAGCTGCCATGCAAACGACCGATATGAAAACAAGGCTTTGTATGGAAAACTCTTTTGTTTTCAAGGGTATACCATCTTCGGCAAGCCGAAGATAACTTTTCTCACTTGTTTTAGTATCGATTTGGCAATTCAACACAATGTTGTTGTAATGTTGTGGCAGACGTGATCGGCCTCATTATCTGAGAATATTATTACATCATATTGCTCCCTTCGAACATCTTTTAATGCTCTTTGGAAGAAGCAGCTTGCAATTTTAAAGTCGATCGGCACACGACAAAGTTAGTATTTACGGTCATTTATCGATGTCATGTTCGGCAAGTTAAATCTGGTATCTTGACTTTAGGTCGAAGGTAGTAAAAAATGTTGCTTTCGTGAGGTTCGCTAGAATCATGAGAATACGTTACATTGGCTAACGTTCTGGTATATTTTTTTCATTTAGTTTCCTAAAATCTATGACCAAGTTTTTGTTTGTGGTACCGTAGGCGTCAATGCATTTTTTTTCGTTCAGGTTCACATCAGTGAAATAAACGTCAGCAGAGTTTTTATACTGAAGAGTTTCGGAAATGCCCAGATATTTCAGAGTGTTCTTTAAGTTCAACTTTACCCCGGTATGGTTAAGCTCCTTCACGGACTTGATATACTTTTTGCCGTTAAAGAGGTTAAAGGAAGTAGGTTTCTTTTGCTAGGTAATAGGGTCTCAGCATCATTCATATAAGGTACTCTGAATTTGGGTATTTTCCGGGGTTTCAGCAACTTGGTGACTTGTTGTAGAACAAAACCAATAGGTCGACAACACGAATTTGGGTTTGTTTATCAACGAGGTCTGTACCTTGCCACTGCATGATATTTTACTGTTTTTTTTTGGTTCCTTCACTAATTAGTTTTTACTCGTGACATAATGGTAGATTCTGTTTTTTTGACGATTTTAGGTGCTAGCCTGAGCTTAAAGATCGTCTTAATTTTAATTTTAAAATTAAGCTTCCTTTTGGGAAAAATTCTTCAAGTTGCAATAAGCTCGTCCAAACAAACTTGGAAATATTTCTGATCGTTAGATGGCTACACTATTGATGCGAATCAAAAATTTATGTACGTTATAAAATCTCTCTTTTACATATCTCATATATAACTTTCCTTTCGCAGTATTTTTGCTTAATGCTTTTATTGTAAAAAAAATGGTGACATACAAGCTATTCTATTTTTTTCGTCTATTTTTTTGGCAGCATGGGGACTCAATCTATTTTTTGACGGCTTTATATAACCGAAAGTGCAATCAGATGGGGAAACGTTCGGAGGGTACGAGTACTCGTATACCTCACCCGCGGTAAGAAATCAAATTTCAGCGCTTCCCAGTATTTTTTGACCAGTTGCGACGTGAGGTTAAGCTGTTCATAAGCAAATAAATGTCGTTCGATATCTTTTGGTCTCAAATTATGCAGAACCCAGGGTCCTTGCTTCTTAATCATTTCCATGGCTTTTAAGCGTTGTGAAAAAACTCTATCTTGTTTCTAAAAAGTCACCTAAATCCAAATTGAAACACCATATACCAAGACATGCGTATTTAAGAGGAACGTTGGACTCTAATATGCGGATTGGTGGTACACGGGAAATGCCACGCTGGAGGATCTCTTTCCGCCAGTTGGTCAAAATCAACAATGACAATTTAAACAAAAAATCACAATGTGGAGTCCAGGGCCGAGAATCGGTGGTCGTCATTGGCGAGTGTAGAAATAGGCCAAGGTCTCGCTGGGGTGGAGAAGATCTCTACCGAGGAACGACAAACTCAACGACAAACTTCTCACTCGCAGTGGAAAGTCACATAGAAGAACAGAAAAAAGACTACTTACATCTTGATTAGGATGGATCTGTTAGCGGAAATCTTCGTAGATAAAAGTAGGAAGCGGTAAACTGGGAAAGACCCCCAGGGAAACGAGGGCTTGCGCATGGCCGACAGAAAAGTCGGCTGATCCAGACACGATTCTGACAATACACTGTCGAGTCGAAAAGGTAAAACAAAGAGGTGGCCTTCGAATACATTCCTCTTAAATATGAAAACCGTAAAATACCTGGCGAAAGATGGCATTAAAAATATAATCGTACGCGTCTTATAAGGCAGACGCAAGTAAACTAGCGCCAAGAGGGTCAGACCTCTATATACCCCTATGTAGTAATATTAATGGAGGGCCTGATTGACCTGGTAATAAAAATCTGGAAATTTTGCGTTTATGCTCTTTACAGGGCTTTTTCGACTAATAGTAAAAGTTGTAAAAAGAAGCGGAAACCTTCATGGTGCACCCTGTCACTACTAAATATAAGACAACGGAAAAGAAATCCTTCAACCATGCCAAATTATTTCGGAAGGACGGGTGGTTAAATACGTATAACGTCCAGCATCCGCAATACAATAAAGAACCAAAGCAAACGGACTTGCGTGGACAAACTTTTGCTCGGATATTCGAGTCACCTCAAAGGTCTCTCATCGTAGGAATACTTCACGTTATACTGCGTTGAAAAAGCGTTGAACATATACGTATATAAAAATATTGTGAAAGAGACCGGACCAACAAGCAATCGATCGAAAAAAATACACAGTGAAAGGGTAATCAAATGAAATACCTAAGCCACCAGCGCACATACAAGCTCGTACCAACGCATTGTGACTGGGGCTTAAATCTATAATAAAAACAAATTCCGAGGTGCAATCCTTATTTCGAAAAGACCTAGCGCCCTCACCTAGCGGCATTTGCGAAATTCTGTCTCAGAAAGGAAGACCAATCTAAAATAAAGAAATGGAAGAAGGACATCGACCAAAATAATCCCAAAGTTTTTTACAAGGCTGGAAAAGAAAATTTTGTGATCCAGGCAAAACCTTAACGCCTAACAAAATTAGCCTATTTAGACGCTGCAACTATTCACAGTAAACTCTCATAATGCCTAAACTTGCATTACGGGATTCAAATGGGTAACGCTTTATAGCTCATAAAATTACCAAGCTTAATGGGTCCGCAGAACTCTGGCAATAATCGCCACATGCCTAAAGTTGGACAGAAGGATTAATAATACAAAATAACTAATCCTGACACCAACGATAAAATAAAGCATTAGCTGTCTAGGCATTATCATCGAAAGATGCAACCCTTTCAGACAAACCCGTACTTTTTAAAGGTACAAGAATAGGTATTCACGAAGAACAATAAAAGGTTAGTAAACAAGGTGACCGTTGTGCGAATAAGAAAATGTGCAAGGAGACCTAGGAACGTCTGTTCTCATTAGGGGAGCGTGTCCCATAATGACAACCTCAAGTAGATTTCCACTTTACAGTTAGTAAGTCAGCTTTATGGACTCCCGCATGCCGTGGTCTCATTTTGTGTCTAAAGCTCAAGTTCACCCTCACGACACTCGTTACCCCAGCAGTAGCAATACCTTTAGCAATTAGACGCAATTAGTTAGTCGAATTCTACGCAAATAGCTACAGATCCAAAAACGAAAAAACAAATAAACTAGCTAACTGACACCCTAAATAAAATTATCAAACCCGAAAGTACGCGTTTTATTTTTTACCCCACATTAATACGACGCACTATTGCGTGATATAGAATATTCACTACCTATATTCAAATTAAGTTCTTACCATTACGTTGGCTTACCCCAGCATTATGGTGAGGACATAATTAATTTAAATCTAGGTGATCAATATTCACGGACGAATTCAGAACATAGACGAAGAGACTAGGACGCAGTGGTTTCCTAAGTATGCAAAAATACTTTGGTAGACTACGTACCATTCGTAACAAGATAGTGCACCATGCTCAGAAGGCATTAGAATCCTATTGTATCCCCCTAAAATGGATAGCAATATCAAAATAATTTAATTTTCATAACGCGGACAAACGATACATAAACACTGTTAAAGCATTGAACATGTGTATATATTAAAAGATAAAAATTTAAAAGGAATCGGACCAACAACCAATATAATAACCAATGCATTTTTATGACCGATCACTTCAAAAACAAGTGAGAAAAGTTATATTCGGCTTGCCGAAGATGGTATACCCTTGAAAACAAAAAAGTTTTCCATACAAAGACTTGTTTTCATATTGGTCGTTTGTATGGCAGCTATATGATATAGTGGTCCGATCCAGACCAAACTTTCACAAATCGTGTATGGCTATATCAAATAAATAAATGTTGAATTCGGTTGCAATAGGTTGGAAAGCAAAAAAATTTTTCATACAAAGACTTGTTTTCATATCGGTCGTTTGTATGGCAGCTATATGATATAGTGATCCGATCCGGATCAAACTTTCAAAAATTATGTATGGCTATGTCAAATGAATAAATGTTGAATTCGGTTGCAATAGGTTGGAAAACAAAAAAGTTTTCCATACAAAGACTTGTTTTCATATCGGTCGTTTGTATGGCAGCTATATGATATAGTAGTCCGATCCGGACCAAACTTTCAAAAATGATGTATGGCTATGTCAAATAAATAAATGTTGAATTCGGTTGCAATACCTTGGAAAACAAAAAAGTTTTCCATACAAAGACTTGTTTTCATATCGGTCGTTTGTATGGCAGCTATATGATATAGTGGTCAGATCAGGACCAAACTTTTACAAATTATGTATGGCTATGTCAAATGAATATGTTGAATTCAGTTGCAATAGCTTGGAAAAAAAAAAAGTTTCCCATACAAAGACTTGTTTTCATATCGGTCGTTTGAATGCAGCTACATAATATACTGGTCCGATCCGACCGATTTTTAAACTTGATCTTCGTGCAACAAAAATAATGATCTGGAAAAATTTCAAAACGCTAGCTTTAAAACTACTGTCTATTTTTTGCGTAGAAACAGACGGACAGACGGACAGACGGACATGGCTATATCGACTCGGCTGTTGATGCTGATCAAGAATATATATACTTTGTGGGGTCGGAGATGCTTCCTTTAATGCGTTACACATTTCTGGACAAAATTATAATACCCTTTTTCAAGGGTATAAAAAAAACGTAAATATAAACGCATGCATAAGGTGGCACTTCCATGCAAGTGAAAGGGTCATAAAACACTTAGGCCGCCAGCTCATATACCAACGCATTGAAGTGGCTGGGGTCATAAGTATATAAATAACTTAAAAAAACTTTTGATTGTACATAAGAACCTAACTGTAAGATTTTTGTATGTTTCTTCAGATGCTTTTTTTTCATACTTATGCGTTATTTATTGGATCTTCTCTAATAGTTAGACTAACAATAATTATTCAAATCTTATTATAGCTTTGCTTGATGTTTACTCTTTTTTATCTGAATTTTCTCGTTGACAAGATTTAGGTGGAGGTCTCTGTGGATGCTTTCACTGTGTATGGTAGGTACCATGGTGCCCCAAGATAAGCTCGCAGAATCGTTAACTAAGCTCGCTCTATCTAGGTGAACGCCGAGATGCGATACTACGTCTGCTTGTGGGATGAATGTATTGTTCATGGTACAGGGTGGGCAGGTTTTTCTATTCAATGTGATGGTTACATGTCTGCTTTTGGTCTCGTTTATCTTAATGCGCCAGTCCGCAAACCATCTTTCCACTATTTTTGAGATGACAAGCAAGTTGTTATGTTGCCTTTGCTGAGCATCTAGATCGACTAAGTATTGCTGTATCGTCAGCAAATGTAGCGGATGTGAGCTGATGCTTTGTAGGCAAGTTTGTACATGTTTGTGCAGAACGGGGCCCAGCATACTACCTTTGGGGACTCCAGCATTGATAACGCGGTCATGTGAGGTGGAATTGTTGCATCTGGTTGAGAACACTCTTTTGAAGAGATAAGATTGCATTTTGTGTGTGTTCTGGTTCTGGAAGCACTTATATTATCTTCTACAATAGTACTTCCAGCCAGAATCGATCAAATGCCTGTGCAACATGTAAGAATATCGCTGAACAGTATTCTCGGTGCTCGATAGCGGTACGAATTTCTGTTGTGGTGCGATTGATCGTTTCATAATTTTGTTGAAAGACTTTAAAAATGCCTTTTCAAACAGTTTCGAAAGACACGTTAGAAGACTGATTGGTCTGTAGGATGAGGGTTGCGTTTTGTCTTTGTCTAGCTTGGGAATTATTACTTTGACCGCCTTTTTCCTAGTATCCATGATTCGTAATAGCGTTGAAGAGATGGCATAAGTTCAGAACCGTACACGGTGGGAGTTATACTTGTATAATCATTTTGGTGTCAGCAAGTCATGTCCAGGTGACTTTTTGGGCTTTAGATGTCTTATGGTAGATGCTATCTCACTTTGGCTAAATGTAATTGAATTTTAGGTGGTAAGTTTTTAGAGACTGCGGGTAGGACAAATGAGTTGCTTGCAGGATTTGGTTGGAATACTTTCCGCAGGTGATCGGCGAACGCATTAGCTCTATCTTCGTCGCTGCGTATCCAGCTTCCAAGGGGGCCTCGCAGTGGAATGACCGTTTCTGCCGGTGGCTGAATATTTTTGTCCACAAGAGGACTTGGCTGTAGCAACAAGTGCTTCCTCGATCCATTTGACCAGGCTATCAATATCGTCATCAGTGAATACTGTATGAATTTGTTCCATATGCGTACAAACATATTTTGCGAACCTTGCCCAGTTGATCCTGTTGCCTGTCAACCTGTAGGGACGCTCAGTTATATATGATCGATGCCTGACAGTAAGTAGAACTAGTGAGAGATCTGATGATAGTTCTGCAAGTGACTCGGCTGTAATAATATTTCTTGGAATCTGTCTTATTATTGCGAAGTCAATGTCCAGGTGTCAAGGTCCAGGCGCTTATTGCGATCAGCTTTCCAGTATGTAGGCCTACCCAGAGTCACGTAATCGAGCTTATTTCGCGGCTTGATGAGCGCGTTGTAGAGTTGTTTGCCCTTAGGGTTCAAAAGGCGTGATCCCCAGTGCGTATGCTTGGCATTGTAGTCACCGGCCGCTATGAATCGCTCACCGAGTGAGTTAAAAAATTCCAAGAATTTGTCCTCAGATACTACAAAACGACGTGGGCACCCAGACTGCGGCCTGGGTGACGGGACCGCTGCTGGATTGCATGCATATGGAAGCGGATTGCAGGTACTCCATTTCTGTTCTATTATATACGAGTAGGTGGTGTTTGACGCGACTTCTGATAACCATTCCAGTCCCGCCATGGGCTTTGCCGTCCGGATGGTTTGTAGCGTAGAATAGGTATCCTGGAATATGGAAGTTGTGCTTGTCTGTTAGATGTGTCTCGGAGAGGAGCATGACGTCAATATTTTTTTCGGCTAAGAACTGGGCAAGTTCAAGTTTATGACGTGAAACGCCATTTGCGTTCCACATAGATATTTGAAGTAGAGATTATGTTGATTTGAGTGTCACGAGAAGCTGTATCAGCATATTTTGGTTTCGCATAAGCTCTCGCATTGTGGTTTGCATAAAACTCATAAACTCTTTTATGGTTTCCTGGAGTGAGATCATCGTCGTTTCATTGTTATTTGATATGTGCTACATTTGTGTGTTCAGGGTAGTTTCTCACTTTTTAGAGATGTCTTTCTTGTTCTTGTGACAATTCGCTGTGCTATGAGCTTCACTACAAACTACACCAATAGATTTCATCGTACAGTAAGACTTGGTCATATTCTTTGCAGTTAGTGCACTGCGCTGGGCGATTGCGCTTGTGTGGCTTTTCCACTGTGATACGCCGATGCAGTTTTTTTTTTTTTTTTTTTTCACCCCTTACGGTAGGAAAATTAAATCTTCTAAAGATACCACCTACCGTTTGTAGATGGCATGCATGATTCATTACCCTCCAAGTTGGGTTACGCCTACGTACTAAACAAAAACCTCCGTATGTTCCTCAGTCCGTTACGCGCTCACCGGGACTGCCAATCAAGTTATTACTTCGGTGAGCAGGATGTGATGTCAGATCGTGCTCCTTTCCCTATTAATTGGCCAAGAGGCGCACGTCCTTCAAACCCTTAGTCGCCCTTTACAACAAGCCGGTTACGCTGAGGTAGTACTCTTCTCCCGCCACGACGTAGGATCACGTCGTCTGCATTAGCCTCCAGCTCTATTGGCCATCTCTTCGGCTCGGACCCCCTTCATCATATCTGTTATGGTGCTATGTCCCAGCTCCCAAGCATCGTGATCAAGCCGCTTGTACTAAGCGGGACGCCAGTCAGCACCCTTAGCTGCGCCCTCTCCACCGTAAACCTGGAGCATTCCATGAGCACATGCTCCGCTGTTTCCTCCGCATCGGGGCAGTAGAGGCATTGAGCTGACTCTACGTGGCGGAACTGAAGTAGGGAAGGCTTAATGCAACGAAGGTCCGTGAGGAACTGGGTTAGGTGGTAGTCCAAGCTTGTGGGGCGGCAATCTGCCTATTCCGCTAATTCGGGGATGAGGTCGTAGGACCACCTCCCCTGTTGCGATGTTTGCCATTTGCTCTGCTACTCTCCCATCAGTCGCTCGTGGCCCCCAACCAGTAGCACCTTCTCCGACCAGACACATAGCCTTTATTTCTAGATCGATTGGCGACAAGCCTACCAGTGCTAGTGCTGCGTCTCCGGATACCGTCCTGAAGCCTCTAATGAGCCTTAGGGCCATGGACAGTACCACCGAGCGTGCTCCTTTCAGGTATGAACCCTTTAGAGAGCAGCGATGCCTTTGCTACCGCCACCAGTTGTTTCCTGGCCGGGTATTTGGGACCACCTATGTTGGACATGAGCCTAGACAAGGACGCAGTTGTAATTGCTGCCTTCCTGCTCGCGTAACTAGTTTCTGCCTTTTCCACCTCGTCAAAAAGACCCCGCGTTGGCCGTCGTTCAGCAGTGTCAGGTCAAAAATTAGCATTGTATCGATCACTGCACGGCCTCTGGAATTCGATACCCTGCTGCCCCATTCTACTGCCCATGCATTAAAGTCATCTCGTCCAATCCACTGCAGGATAGTGCTATTCTTTGTGTACCCGTACGTACCAAAACCATTTCTTTAATCGTTGCTTCCAACTCGGTCTTAAATTTGGGGCCATGTCGGAGGATTTCCCCTCTACTTCCAGCAGTAGTTCCCCTTGCTGGGTTCTGCGGATTTTGCGAACATGTTGCCAGTTCGCTGAGGCTCACGTCCGATTTTAGTTTGCGGAGTATTTCCGCATTCTTCAGTATTAGTGCCTCTGCCTTCTTCCTCAGGCGTTTAGGCTTAACCTTGTTCCACTCGTCTCCAATGCATAGCTGCGCGGCTTGGACGTATTTTCATTGGGTTTAGGCTTACCTTCTATGATACCCGCGGAGTAGTTGCCCAGCTTGGGTGCCTGTGCTTTGGGCACATGAACTTTGGGCACCTGCCCCTTTGGCAATTCCTCTGTTGGCGTAGCCTTTTTATAGGGTTTTGGGGCTCGCTTTGGGTAGCGACGCCTTCATGAAGCTGTTGTTGAGAGCCGAGAGTTCAAGTATTGCGCCCTTGTGCTTTATGGTGACATGGTCAGTTGGTGATTTTCCTCCGCCCTTGTGTGTCGCCACGCTTATAACGTCCATTTCCTTCTGGTTGCTCTGCTGGTCTGCTAGTGACAGAGTTGCTAGCTACAGGGGCCGAGTTGTCCAGCTCTAGAGGACTGCGGCGGCTGGCCGGTTGTTCATCTAACACAACCGCTGGCGCCGGGACTTCCGACTTCCTGCACCGCATTTCCTGCTCCTCTTGTTGGGGACGTCGACATTCTGGAGCTCCTCCTGAATGGGTCGTCGTCGTCGGTTGGGGCAAGGCCCCCCGCTGCACTGTCCATTTATTCCCGACCTCCAGAGCAGATCTGGCAGCACTAATGATCTGCGATAAGTTGGCAGCACTAATGATCTGCGATAAGTTGGCAGCACTGGCAGTAGCTGATTTTAGAGCTGGGCCACCCACCGAAAAAAGTGCAAAAGAGAAAGAAAAAAAAAGAAATTATATTTTAAACTTATTGACACTAGTTTTATAGCTCGGTTTTGGTCGCTCAGCCGAACAATTACTCATTACCACGATGTGGCTCTGTGTGGTAACCACTTGTTCTGGCTGGGATGACTCTGAATTTAGGATATTTCACGCAGCGTATATTTAACACGTCCGTATCGGTAAATTCCTTGATTCTCTCTCCACGCCCATGCATTAGGAGCTGTAGCTTGTAGATAGGGTGAACTTTATTTTTTTTCAGTGTTAGGCTCTCTGGCTCCATTTCGATTTTAAACATTGGTTGTGGTTTCTTATTTTTGTTTTATATGTTCATTTTTGCATTAAAGTTATTTTCCTTAAGCGCTTCTACAATTTCAGTGGTCGAAACAGTTGCCTCAATACCTTTGAGAACAATCTGTAGGCCCCATGCGCTTTTTAGTTGGTATGTATAAAAGTTTTTTCCTGCTTCATCCAAAGTTTGGTTAATAGACGATGGCTATCCTCAGTATTGGTTTGAATCTTTGTTTCTTTTATGTTCCCTTTTCTTAAAGGGATTACGTAGAATGAGTTTTCTCCTATTAGTGCGGCTATTTTGTTCACTAATGCATTTGAGTTTTTTTCGCGAATGTATATTGGAGGAGGCTTAACCTTCTTAGGTTCCTCTTTAGGTGACTTTGCCGTTTGTATATTTTCACCAGTACAGTTTGCCAGCAGCTTAAATCTGTTGGTGTTTGATGGCGCTTTATTAGTGAGCATGTTATTATTGTCGCGTGTAATTTTTGACTTGTTTTCTGTTTATTGGTTTTTGTACTTTTGACGGCTAAGTTTTCTTTTTATGGTTATGTAACAAGCCGATCCAGTCTGTATGGTCGACCCGGTGTTCTTGTTTACTTTTTAATTTATTGATGGTGCAGCAGAACCGTTAAGTTTTGTTTTTGTTTTGAGAGCCAGAACGTCGCTCTTTCTTGAGTTGTTGTCTGCAGGTATCGCGGAGGCGTAAGAGAAGTTCGCATTGTTTCGTTGAAATGAAAGCCGGCGATCGTCTTGGCTCGCGTTGTCGCTGAGCGCGAGGGTCGTTCTGGCTCATGGCGCTTTTTTTTTTATTTGTTTGAAGATGTAGAAATATTTGTTTATACTATTTAAAACACAGAACACATCGCACAGAGCTTCTCTTTCGCTTTCGATTTATTTATTTTTTTTAAATTAATAACCATTGACTTCAATAAAATCAAACGATTTTATACGGAGCTCGATGAAAACACGTTTTCACGCGTCAGCACACAAGTGATTACTGATGGTGAATCATATGAATAAACACCTGATTTATAAACACTTGTTCCTCACCCTAAATAAAATCGGCTGTATGGGATTAGGAAGAGAAGCGAAAGTGTTAATGACAATAATTTGAAAAGACATGGCTCTATAGACTATAATAAGACTATTAGACTTTAATAACCTCGAGGACAACTTAGACGAATAGATAGATTAAGTCGGCGCTGATTATTATGCCGATCTCCGTAAAATTTTGTAAAGTAAAATACTCCTCTCTTCCATATTTCATATGCAAGATGACCAATGAAAAAGGTTTAGGGATATTAAAAGATATTACATTCACCCAAAATTTGTATTCCAATTCAAAACGAATCACCTTTTTATGCTGCCGCAGTAGGCGGCAGTACTTTAATAACCCACCACAAAGTAGCACACATTTTTAATATTTAAGAATTTTGTGTGCTACCCACATTAAAATCTCTTAACGCAATATTGTGCAACAATAGTTAAAAAGAATTAGATGCAATTTTCAGACCCCAATTGAAATTTGACCTACGCAATTATCATGAAAATAGCAACGATCCGAACCTCGTCCGAAATTCCGCAACAACATTTTATCAGGATCCTATTACACTAAAAGATGAAGTAAACAACGAAATAAAACAACTTTCAAAAGACGGAATCCTTCGACTTTCCGGGTCCCAGTGCAATACACCAGTTTGGATTGTACCTAAAAAGGGAGATGTTTCAGGAGAAAGGAAATATGGCATGGTTATTGAATACTGTAAACGTAATAAATTGCCATAGCAGATAAATGACCTATTACCGTTAAAAGAAGTTCTTAGACAATTATGAAACAACAAAATCTTCTCAGTTTCAGGTGTAAAAAGTGGTTTTCATCAAACCTTTTTAAAAAGTAATGAAATAGAAGAGGCCCCCCTTCGTTAAGAACGGAAAATAGTTGGACAAATGCGAATTAATGAAGAATAAAGTCGAATCACGGATTTGTTGTCTCCGATAGAAAACACAAAATATATATATATACTAGCTGACTGGTGGACTTCGTCCCACCTATCCGTGATTCAATTCATGCTGTATAAACAAAAACCATTTTTATCTCTGTCTAGGATGAAAACAACTATTATTGCAAGTATGCAAGGATGTGGTATATGAGTGAGAGGCGTGGAGCGCTGTTCACGAAAATGAAATGTGCAAATAACATAACACTGAACAATAATTTGTTAAATTCATTTAAATTTATTCTCTCAATGCTATGGCGTGCACAATATTCTTGGTTAGACCATTTTTCGCTAGGACAAAAAAAATGGAGGTTTTACCCACTCGCGGTAAAAAATAGGGTTTCTTAATGTCAGGGTGAAAATTTAGGGTTAAACGTATTTTCTAATGCCATATTGAAAAAAAAATTGAAATCAAAAAAATTTTAACAAAAAAACTTGGCAAAATAAAAAAATGTTAGGGGTGGACAACCCTTATCGGTTAGGGGTACGAAAAATAGACGTTAGCCGATTCTCAGGCCTACAGAATATCCCCTCAAAATTTCATCCAAATCGGTCAAGTAGTTTCGGAAGAGTTTGGATACAAACACCGTGACAGCTGAATTTTATATATATAGATATATATTTTTCATGGTGAAAATTTTTATTATTTGAGTTAACATGTTTACTGTTACCTATGTGGCAGCTTTACAGGGTGTACATAAAAAATTGATTACTCAAAGGTATGTCAATACATATTGCACATCTAGTAAATTACTATTAACATTTGCATTACATTTTGCTATAAAATAATTTTACAATACAATTGTATTTTTACAATACAATTTTTTAGAAAAATCTGGAAGGAAGATCTTGGGGGATGATATTTCTTCAGTCTTCTTTTTCGTGGGGGGTGGGTAAGCCTTCTCGCCAATGTGTTGGGGTGGAGGCCAAGACGTCTTGAGTATCTTTCCGCGTGTGTCCTGCATACATTGCCTATCTTAGCTATGTTAAAATCCCTCTCTATGTCTTTTGTTCGCATGTACCAGGGGGCGTTACAAATAGATCCGATTATCTTGCTTTGCGCAACTCTTATTTTGTTTAGGTTTGATTTACTTGTAATTCCATACACTTCAATACCATACTTCCAAATTGGGCTCGAAATGGATTTATAGAAGCGGATTTTATTTGTCGACGAAAGTTTGTTTCTCGGCGAAAGGAGCCATGAAATTTTTGTATCCTTTGAAAGCACAGCTTGTTTAATCATAGTTGTGTCCCTTCGCAACGTTAATCGCAGTTAAGCACATTATACTGTATATTGTTAATTGTTTATTATTGTTAAGCCAGACAAGTGGCTAGCCGGCGCGCCCATTGGGCTGTAGAAACAGAAAGCAAGGCTATAATGAGGTCTATTATGAACCCGTATGACTTAATAAATATTTAAAAGAAAAAAAAGGAATTCCAACACTTCGTTGCCTTGGTGCTTAGTGTTTAAGTCATTAACTTTATGTCACATATTTCTGGAATAATTATAAGAACAGACACATGACATTTGTGGATCCGATTGTGCAAGACTTCGAATGGCACCAAAGAAACACTAAAGATTGTTCCCGATAGCTTTATACAGCCATTACGTTATTCACCAAGCCGTCTTTCTGTTGAGGACTCAGACGCAGTCAGAAGCAAGTAGACGATTGGCTCGAACAAGGTATAGTGCGCTAGTAGACCTTGAATGTGGCAAGCAGATTGGATGCCGTCAAAAAGAAAGATGGGACGCTTCGAGTTTGCCTTGACTACAGAAGACTTAACACCAACACCATCTTGTTAATCGATGACTTTAAGAGGCATAGCTACATTTTAGAGGTGAAGGCAGCTTATCTTGCTATAAAAATGTTTCGGCATTATCTTTTAGGCAATCACTTCAAGTTGATGACAGATTGCAGTGCCTTTAAACAGACAACCAGGTTAATAGGTTATGACAAAGGAAGTTTTTTTCGAAAGACTTTCTTTTGCCTTTAACACGGTATATATCCGATGTATAGAAAATTCGGTGGTCCAGTTATCCGTTGGTTTATAAAATAGGTAGCTTATAACAATAGGTTCTCTTGTCTGCTTGTTAACACTCCCTCTTTCCTGTTCTTCACAGTGGCCTACGCCTTGTCCACTTGCGCAAGGATCATCTCGATCGCAATGTGGGTCCGTTTAAGAACCGATGGTTGGCTTTCTGC